>JAWNON010000127.1:2058750-2662500 GCA_035045945.1 Drosophila anceps
CTCTCTCTCTCTCTCTGTCTAGCTCTGCTGTTTGGCTCCAGTCCGCACTCGCTGGGCCGTCATATTGGCTGCCTGGATCCCGCTTGTGATCTCTCCGATGTGGTGCGCGATGCCTATGAGAACGCGCGCTTCCTCTGTGATCAATACTATTTGACCAGTCCCGCTTTAGAGATACAGCAGCACAGCAGCACTGATGAGGCCATACCCATACGCACTGTTTACGTGCCTTCGCATTTGTACTATATGCTCTTTGAGCTGTTTAAGAACTCAATGCGCGCCGTTGTCGAGCATCACAATCAGGACAATTGCGATACGCTGCCGCCGCTCAAGGTGCACATCTGTCGCGGCAAGGAGGATATATGCGTGAAGATCTCCGACCAGGGTGGCGGCATACCGCGCTCCCAGTCCGATCAGCTGTTCAAGTATATGTACAGTACGGCGCCGCAGCCATCGAAATCGGATTTGCACACAGTTCCCTTGGCTGGCTATGGCTACGGCTTGCCCATCTCGCGGCTCTATGCACGCTATTTCCATGGCGATATTGTGCTGCTGTCCTGCGAGGGCTTTGGCACCGATGCCATTATCTACCTGAAGGTTAGTTGCCTCTGTCAATAGCCAATTGAAATTCTTAACCAACAGTCTGTTAACCTTGGCTTTCAGGCGCTTTCCGATGAGGCCAACGAGCTGTTGCCCATCTTCAATAAGACGAGCTCAAAGTTTTATAGGGCTACGGTGCCCACAGGTGATTGGTCCAATCAGGTAAAATACGTTAAGAAGAAGACGAGCGTCGTTAGCCAATAAGACAGGCTGTGTATGTGTGCGTGTGCGTGCGCGTGTGTGTGTGTGAGAGTGTGTGAGTGTGCAACCAAAATAACACCAAGCAACAACTCCCGAGTTAACTACCCCAGCATGTGGATGATGGAACCCTCGCCTAAGCCCAAAGTCATACAATTTATTTAATTTTAATCTAATTATTTGTTAAAAGCCTAATTTAATGTTACAAATATCTTGTGTATGTCTTGTCTATATGTTTTCTCCTATCTTCCCCCACCCAAAAAAAAAAAAAAAAACAAAAAACTAATTTTGCATTTTGTCATTGATTGAGTTGACATTCCAAAATTTTGAAATATTTCGCAAGGGTTTACAGAACATAGAACTAGGCTTTCCTTTTGTTTTAGTTCTTAAGCACGATAAAGTCTTATATTCTATATATTTTATATACAAACATATATACATACATATATACAGATATCTATATTTATATTTATTGAAAAAGAACTCTATCTAAAAGTCGATTTATCCAATGCAATAGACAGCGCATATAAAACAAAGTCTTGAAACGATTTACGAAATTAGCTTTCTCTTCATGTGAATTAGTTTGTAAGCCACGAGAATATATTTAAACTATACGTTTTATCGAGCCAGCACACACTATATATAATATGATATACACACCTGCACATATACCCCATATATACATATATATATATATAATGCTATTTATTTTCTAAGCTCCACTGAAGTTTTAAATAAACTGGTTGAAATCTTTATACACCCAACACACCAAACCGATTTTTGTTGTTTTTTGTTTTTCGTTCATCCCAATTTATAGCTAACAAATTTAACCAACTCCTGTTAATCCTATGATTTCTGAGTACATTAAACAGCTCAAAAAAATACTGAACAAATTGAAAGTTTGTGTAAATTTTACGTAAGAGCTCACATTTCTAATGCGCATATCTCGAGCATTAAAGGTGTGATATTAAAGGCATATATCTGTATTATACCAGTGATATTCACGAATCTAAAAACGTATATCTTTTTAGAATCAGTCATTATTTACTGGATATATAGGCATATTTTTTAAATTTTGAATTGGCATAAGTCGGTTATTTGTGCTTCAACATGGAGCTCGCTAGGGCTAGTAATATCGTTTGGCATTTAAATATTTGTAAACTAGAAGTTGATCAATTTTGACCGAAATGGCAAGGGGTAAGATCAAAATTAGTGCAAAATTGACTTGGGCTTAAATTATTTATTAATTTTTTAATTAATTTAATTTCATTTAATTTTTATTTATTCTGTAGATAACCACGAATCCAAAGAGCTATATCTCTTTAAGATCGGTCATATATTGAGCCCGAGCTATAGTCATTCAAAGTTCTCCAAAAATATCTATGGAATGCCACAATACCCGTAGCATACTTTAGGGCTACCTCTAAAAGGTTTTGCTTGCTCTGCCTGTTACGTCTATGCCTTACTAGTTCCCTTACTTTAACACTTTTGTTGTCTGTTTCTATATTTCTATTATTTTATTACTTTTGATATTTCTTTCAGCTTCTTAATTTACTTTTCCTTTTTATTACTCTCAAATCTCTTTTCATTGCACTTTCTTTCAGAACTTTTCGAATCGTTGGCGTTATTTATATGGTTTCTTAAAAAATTTATAAATACTCTTTAAAGACTGCACCAATTGTAGGGTATTTCGACTACGGCACTGCTTAAGCAATTATTTAATTTATTTTAAAAGTTTTATTTTTAAAAATAAAATAAATTTATTTATATAATTTAAAAAGTGCTAACTTTAGAGGCTAACAGAATTTAGTCAGAAAACTAAATCTAAATGCGAATTTTGGTAACTTTTGACAGGATTTCGAATTTATTTAAACTGAAAAACAAAATTTTAATTATTTTTTAAGTTTTAGAAAATTAAAATACAAAAAAAGACAATATTTTATTTTTGATTTTTTTTTTTTCAATTAAAATACCTGAAAGTACTTTTGTCTATCATATACCCTGTGATTTTGCTTTTGGTGTTGGTACAAGCACAAAGCCCACACAAAGTCTTTCAACTTGAGGAATTTTCATTGTCTAACTGAATTGATTGATTGATTGCAGAGCTCGGACATGAACGCAAGGCAGCTAAATGCGACCATATCGAAGCGCTACAGCGACTTGGACTAAAAAAGCTTCACCCTAAGCAAACACTCAGGACAAACTGCGAACAACAATAGATGATATACAGAGAACTAATATATATATATATATATACACACATATATAGAGAGAAAAAGAGAGAGAGAAATTATATTAACAAGTATATATACATACAGTATATATGCAGATATCACTAGATCTAGGCAAACTACATTCCCAAGCAACGGCAACAGCAATGACAACGTTTTTTGTATTTGAATTTGTATTCATGGCAGTTAACGCGTTAAGTTTTTAAAATTGTTGAAATAAAAATGTTAAAAACAAACAAACAAATCTCTTGCATATTTTATGAATGAAAATAAACAATAAAAAAAAAAGAAAGTATTTTTTAAGCGCTACATTTTATTTTTTACATCATAATAAATATTGTTCATTTTGCAGAGAGAGGAGATATATATATATATATAGATATAGATATAGATATAGACAGATAGATATATTTATATGGAATATCTGTTCGATTATTATAATATATTCATTTAGTTTTCATCTTTTTTTTTAGTTTTATAATTATTTTATACAAAATTCTCACATTTAGGTTTTTTAGCTTTTGCACATTATCACGAGATTTCGTTATTTATTTTGCTCGGCATTTGACATTTATTTAAACTATTTAACTAGAGCAACAATTGATTCGTTTAAACAAAGTGCATTGGATTCGATAATATAATATAATATATATATATATATATATAGGTTCACATATATATTTAATAATCATACATAATATGGAGTATAAAATTATATAAACAATAATACACATATATTTATAAATCAAGCGCGAAACTCAAAAAAAAAATATTTTAACGAACAATTTCTTTTACGCAGCAGGCAAATATATATATAAATTTCTATATATGTATATATATATATATTTATGTAAATTGCAAATAGGCTATAAATAGCTACAAACTGTACGCTCATATATATAGTAACACAACTTTTCTTTCGGATCGATCGATCGATATTGCAGCAAATGGCGTAGTTAGCACCGCTTTCGATCTACTGCTGCCGCCGTCGCCTTCGCCTTCGCCTTTGCCTTTGCCTTTGCCTTTGCCTTTGCCTTTGCCTTCGCCTCTTCCTCTTCCCTCACTTGCGCAACGGATCCAAACTCTCCAATGAGAAGTCATCAATGTTAAGCTGACTCTGAAAACACAAATAATATATATTTACTTTATATATACTTTATATATGTGAATTTGTATATATTTTAAATCAGCTTCTAAGTTTTTATAAGCTTCTTCAATCATTCTTCATCAATCATACGTTTTCATAACAATTTTGTCTATTTTCAGCTTCAATTGCCAAGAACTTCAACATCATTTCAATCAAAACTGACTGCAGCATGAATTTTAGCTGCCTAGCTCAGGCGCTGTAGTCTGTATAATCATACATCTTCAGTCAGTCCATCAATCAAGCGTTTAGCAGTCCCTCAATCAAAGCTCTTTTTAAACACTAATATCTTCACTATTTACACATTTCAGCTTCGTAGCTCAAAGGTTTTACTATATGCATTCATCTTCCGTTAGTCAATCTATCAATCACTTTGACTAACTTTACTTTTAGGTCAACAGTGCCAAAGGCAGTCAACTAACTATCAGGCATTGCTCTATGTGCTTATACTCTATCAGTCGGTAAATCAATCAAAGCTTAAACTTTATGCACTTTAAGCCTAAGAGCTATCTACAGCGACAAACTCAACTTCCTAGCGTAAATGACCTCATCCAAATGTCCATCTACAGCCAATCATTCCCTCAGACTCTCTTTAACCCAAAAGTAACGTAGTTCGTCTTCAGCCTTCAGTTACTCCATCTATCAGTCGAAGCTCACCTTGAACACGCTGGGCCCGTTGTTCATTTCAAATGGATCGGAGCCAAACAGATCCGTATTGCCATTCAGCAGGCCATTGTTGCCGCTATTGGACACCGAGGTGCTGCGACGTGGTGCCGCAATCTTTGGCGGCGGTGCCACTGATCAATCATAGAAAGAAATTGACAAATTTTTGATTGATTCATCTAAAAACATTGCAAATAGACCTACATAGAGGTGGCGTGATGTTCAGCTCGCTGGAGAAGCCGCTGCTGTTGATGCTATTGTTGTTATTTAGACTGCTGTTGTTGTTATTTAGGCTACTGTTGTTGTTGTTGTTGTTGAAGAAAAGCTGCTGGCCAAAGCTCTTGGATGGCTCAAACCCAAATAGATCGTTGCTAATGGCGTTGCGTCCATTGCTCAGATTATCCTGTATCTCATCAGCGCGTGGATCAAAATCACTATCCGAATCCGAATTCAAGAGCAACTCGTCCATTTTCTGGCTATTGCTCTTGCCGCCACTGCCACCGCCGCCGCCGCCGCTGCTGCTGCTGCTCATCTGGCTGGACAGATTGCTTCGGGGCGGCACAATTGGCAAGAACGAATTGGGGGACGACGAATGTGTCGAGGAAGCTGTCATCGAATTGGTATCAATCAGCAGCTTGTCCTCATCTAGCCATTGATCGATAGAAAGTTTGAATTGAAGTTTTGCATTCGTTCGATTGATCAATCAAATACTCACCCAGCTTGCCATTGCTAAGCGTTTCGTTGCCATTCAGCTCCTGGCTGGGCACCTCGACTATATCCTTGATGCCCAGCTTATAGAGCATTGCATCCAGCTCGGCCTTTGGCAATTTGTTGGACAGTTCGCGCAGTCGCTCTTTGTATATCGAGATTGTTTGCTGTAGATGCTCAATTTGCTGCTGCGCCTTGTTCAGATTTGTCTTCTCATTGCTGTCCATGAATTTTCTGTGAAGCGAAGAGAAGATTGCTTGATTGAGTGATTGATTGACTGACTGACTGATGGTAGTTAAAAGTAAACGAATCTCTAAGTGTAAGCTTTCTTGTGAAGCTGAAAAGTAAATTGAAAGCTAAATGAATTGGTGTAATCTGGTTGATTGAATGACTGATGATTGATATAGTCCTCTCAGTTAGCTTATGAGAGAGAACGGAAGACAAAATATGAATGTCTAAAGCAAAAGCAAAGTGAAAGATGATTGATTGATTGAATGACTGAAGCTATAAGAGCTACTCTACTCAAGGCAGATTCAAATACAAATACAATGGAGCTAAGTTAATTGCATATCGAAAACCTCTATGCAACCCACCTGTAGGCCAAATCGAAGGCCTGGCCAATGGTCAACGTAATGTCCGAGGCCAGTTTATTTGATATGAAGACAAAGCATTCGTGCGTCTCC
Organism: Drosophila anceps; assembly: GCA_035045945.1. Classification (NCBI taxonomy): domain Eukaryota; kingdom Metazoa; phylum Arthropoda; class Insecta; order Diptera; family Drosophilidae; genus Drosophila; species Drosophila anceps. The sequence goes on from JAWNON010000127.1 coordinate 2,064,975, forward strand.
TCCGGCTTCGCATTGCCATTCGAATTGTAGCCATTTGTGTCCATCATTGTGCCATTATTGTCTTTCGACTTGATTGTCTTCGCAATGAAGCTAAAGAACTTTTTCACGCCCTTCTCGTCCGCACAGTACGAGATGTTGTACAGCGGAAATTGATGTAGAATTTTATGCGTGCGCGGCTCCTGTATGGCCACGCCCTTGATGCTAATTGTAATCTCCAATTTCTTAAATTTCTCCTGTGTGCCCGTCTCCGCTTTCTTCATTTGCTGTGCAAATTGCAATTTGCGTATTGCATCCTTCACCACTTCGATGCCTTTGGGTTGGTCCACGCTCAGGTAACCAAAGAACTGTATAGATGGATATACAGAGAGACAGAGAGAGAGAGAGTATTAGAAATGGGAGTATTTTACTAGCAGATATGTTGTAATATGTCTTGGGTAATGATTCCTGCTGCTTATTAGATTTAGTCGTTTGGCAATTCAAGTCTTGTTAACTTTAGCTTTATACGATCAATTCTTATCAAACTTATAGCACTGGCAGGTGGTAGCCTGTGTTTATTTGGCAGCTAAAACTTCTCTAGATTTCTAGCTTTCGACTTTGTCTACAGGGTCTATGGGAATACTTAGAAGTGCCTTTGACTTTATTTAAAGGACATACAGGCTGTGCAATACATGAGCTTTCAGTTTTGATAGATTGATTCGTAACTAGGCTGTAATTCTTAGCTTGACTAGATACGTCTATTAGAACTCGGGATAGACTCTAGCTAACAGCAATGAATTGGACTCTTCTTAGATCCTCTTGCCAGGCTTTCTTTGCTTCTCTTCCTCTACTTCAAACAGACACAAAGTTTGCGAATACCGTGTAATTAATAGCATTAGGGTATACACAGTGACATATAAAACTTATAGACGCAGACAAATAAACAGGAGTATAACTTCGACTACAGCTTAAATCTTCATTTACAGGGTATACACATCATCTGCCTTGCTCTGCCTCGACTTGACTAGATACCACTTATAGATTTTATAGACTCTAGCTTGAAAACCCTTCTACAAGCAAGGTGGATTATAGATCTCTCTTCTACGTCGCAGCCTTAATGTTACAGAATACCCTGTGCCTATCAGCTTTAGGGTATATACAACTTATTAAATAAACAACAAATAAACAAGACTAGATCTTCGTTTATCGCTGTCTGTTACAACTGCAACAGATCTTAACACTTCATTTACAGGGTATACACATCACTTGTCTAGCTCTGCTGTTAACCTGCTCATACTTGCCTGCAGAATACCCTGTGATTCTTATAGATCTTATTGAATGAACAAGTCAAGATATTCGCCTGCTACAACTGCACTACTGCAGCAGACTACACTTCAGACTACATTTACATGGTATACACAACATTTGCCTTGCTTTGCCTCGTGTCTCACCTTGACTAGATATACCGCATGTCCATTGATGAGCTGCTCCGGCGTATGCAGCCAATTGCGTTTGCCGCTCTTCGAGTCGCCTTTGGAGCTGCCAGCGCTGCCGCTGCCGCTGCCATTGGCGCTGTTGCTGCCGCCGCCGCTGCCGCTGCCGCTGCCATTGCCATTGCCGAGGCCAGCGTCACAGCCATCGGATGAGTCTTGTAGCTGTTGCAGTTGCTTCTCCTGCTGTTTGCTGCTATTCTGCTTGTTCCAGAACTTTAGCTGCGACATTTTTGCAGCAGCTTTGCTGCCGGCGCTGCTGACGCCGCCGCCGCTGCCGCCATTGCCCGCTGGCTGATAAGGCATCTCTCTCGCTCTCACTTTGATGTGCTTTCCGTTTGCCGTTTTCCCGTTTTATCGTTTCGCTCAGCGCAGCGCAGCTCGACTCAGCCCAGCTCTGTAAAATGAGAAACGCGTTATAAAAATTTCGTTGCGAACTTTGCTCGATTCACGATTTTCAGTGGGATTTGTTTGACGCGGGGTTTTTCCCTTTTGTCAGCTGAAACTTAATTTGCAAAAAATACAACAACAACAACAACAACAACAACAACAAAATTCCAAACGTCTTGTCCCCAGACATTTGCCAATTGCTAATTAATTCGCTCGTTATACAACTTGCAATGAATCCGAATGCATTCCTTGCCAGCTGGTAAGCCAATCCCCCAGTGCATCTGCATCCACACACATATATATACATACATATATATATATATATATATGTATATGTATATACTTATGCCCATATACATTCGTCAAACGTCAGCTAAACCAGTTGCCCATGCAGCCGCCAGCAGTAAGCGCTAAAAAAGCATTAACAAGCTCTATGTGCTAGAAGTCAGTGATGCGCGCTTGGCTAGCATTGCCTCTAAATCTAGCTGTGTGCAATGTTTTAGACTTTTTTATAGTAAATCCATCTTTAGCCAAATTCTTTTTTATTTTTATAGATATTTTCGATAATATTTTTCAATAGCATCGTTAGCCCTTTTATTTGGCTAGAATTCTCTCTAGTTCTAGCTGTCTTCTATAATTTATATCAAATAAAGTTTTAGCTAATTTATTTATTTATTAATTTTTAATTTATTTTAAGTTACTTTTTAAGCTTTCTTCGATCATTTTCTTCAGCACAACATTTAGCCTTTTTAGCAGTTAAACTAGCTAACTAGCTACAATTTTAACTGACCATAGCTAAGGCTTATAAGCCTCTATAATTCATTGCTAAAGCTTTTTCATCGGATTTTCCCAAGCCTAACATTTAGCTATTTTTATGGCCTTTTTTTAGGTAGTTTGCGCAACACTGTCTTACATCAACAATCAGCTGGTTTTGACGTCACAGTTGCGGCCATTAAAGACAAAGCCAAGACAACAATAAGCCAGAGTTTCTCAGAAGCAAATGCACATCCACACTAACACACACACACACACACGCACACACACACACACACACGCACACACACACACACACACACACACACACGCAGCTGACCAAAGTTGGTATTAATAAAGAGCTATAAAAAATAATCTTTTGTGAGATTCTCGTGCAATTCTCACATTTCGTGCTAGCTTTTTGCTACTGTGTCACATAATTAAGAAAAATCTTGCTAAATATAATAAATAAAGCATTGTTCATTTATGTACATATGTACATACAGTAGAGATACGCTGCAACGACTCAAAAGCCAACTCATTGTTCTTTGAGCGAAAAGCGATAAATATATTTTTGCGCAATTCTCTTTTTGTTTTATTAAGGCTACTCCCAGCAAACAGGTTTTTTTTTTGATTAACTGTGCATTATAGCGTGTGCGCACTGTATGCATGAACATAAGTTTGATTTATTTTGAAGCTGATTTAGGAACTGGCAGCGAGGCATTAGGCAACAGCAGCAATAGCAATAGCGGCAACAACGGCAATAATGGCACAAAAGCGAAAGCCAAATTATCCAAAAGCGGCAAAAACAACAACAAACAACAACAAAAGCAGCAGTAACAACGACACAAAAATAGCACAGCGTAGCTTAACGAAACGAAATGAAATGAAAAGTGTAACACCCTGTATTTGGCATGGCAATTGTGCGCGGAATTATGGAGCCGCCGTTGCCGCCGACGCCGCTGCTGCGCAATCAACTTAAAATTAAAAAATTTAACAAAACACATAAGCAGACGCAGCACTCAGCTGACACAAGCGTCAACTGCGACGTACAACAAAAAGAGATAAAGTCGACAAACCGCAATGACGACGACGTCTATGCTGAAGCTGAGTTGACGTTGACGCCGCTGACAGCTTCACGGAAGTCAACGACGACGCAGCCAACCCAACCAAACCCCCTTTCGTTCAGTTTAGTATGCAGAATGCGTATGCTGTTTATGCGCACAGATTAGAAATACCAAAAACAACTCAACGACAGAGTGGCAGAGGCAGAGGCAGAGGGAGAGAGATAGACATACAGATCGCTGCGTAGGAGTGTAAAGTACAGACAATGGGATTATTGCGGTACTTCTATGTGTACTGACTGTGAAATTTTTTTTGTTGTGTACCATTTTGTTTAGCTCAGCCATCTTTATCTGCGCCTCCCTCTCTTCACCTGCTAATAACATGCTATAATTTATTTACGTGTTGGTAAACGTTGATTTATGTTTTCTTCTACAGCGGTATACTTTCTTTTAGGATTTTTTTTTATCAGGTGTGCCACAGGTGTGTTTACGCAAAACCAACAGTGACAACAAATTTATGTTTGCTAACAAATGTGCGTCTCTTAAGGCTTAAGCCATTGCACAAGCAAATGCTTAACAAACATCATCGACAACAACAAAAACAACAGTCGCAGCACTGGCGGCGCTTTTGGGCCAAGTCAATCAAGAAAACAATAAAAACTTTCATAATTAGCGGGAGCTGCGTGCGTGCGTGTGTGTGTGTGTGTGTGTGTGTGTGCGTGCGTGCGTGCATAGCAAAAAGTATGTAATTTAAATTGAATCAAACACACTAACACACTGCAGGCGAATTTTATATGTAATTTTTTTTTTCTTGTATTTGCACTTTTGCTTTTTTCTATATCAGAAGATAAAAACACGCATACCGTTTGTTTAGCAAGCCGTTAAATTGGATGCTAAAATACTTTTCTTTTTTTTTTTTTTTTGTTTTGAATTTTTGCAACAGTTTCGCACAGAGTTACAGATTTTCACCGCTACAGCGCCACGGCGCTAACACGTTACGTACACGTCGGGAGACAGCTGCGTACTAAACAACAAAAAAGCAAAGCTTCAACTTTTTCAAGTCGTTTCGTTTAATTCACTTGCATTTGAGCTCAGCACACACACACACACACACACGCACACATATGCTCGCTCAAAGAGCGGATGAGCGGGGGAGAGCAACACAATAAACAATTGTTAAGATTGCCGCTCGCAGCGGAGATAAATCGAGATTAGAGCACACAGCCAGTGTTGCCAGCTCTTCAGGACTTCGACAAGCTAGATCAACTAGTGAAAAGGCTAGAAATAGCTAAACATCAATTGAAAATACCAGAAAAGTAGCTTTTACGATGTTTTTGTTGCACTTTAAATAAAACATCGAAATCACTTGAGATTTTATAAATTTTGATTTTCATTTTCATTTCATTTTTTTCTATAAAATATCCAACAAAAGCCATTTAATAATTCAATATACATAGCTATAATTTCCGATAGTCGCTATATCACACCAGAGCTGACGGCAAAATAGCTAAATTGACAACACTGCACACAACAGCAACAAAGATGACGCCGCTTCTAGCAAGTGCGAGAGTACTCCATTTACATACAAACATACAATATTTGGTAATAAATTGTTACCGAAAAAATATAGCCAAACTTCAGTTTAATATCAAATTAAATACACGTGAGTGCGATCTGCTCGCTCTCACTCATTACTGTTAATCTCACCCACTCACTCACTCACTCACACAACCTCTCTCTATTCTTTCTTTCTCTCGCCCACATGATGTGAAACTCTCTCGCAGATGACAGTGCAAAACAGACAACAACATCAATAACAGCAAAAGAACCGTATCAAGGAGCAGCTCATTAAATGATTTATTTCCAGTGTATTCCGGATTTAGATTCTAAATTTGGACAATGGGCCAAATTTACATACACATGCATACATATAAACATTTCACTTGTTCAACAATTTTCGCTAGTTTTTACTCGTTAAATACATGTGAATCTCTTGCCTTGTGTGCTGATTGAAGAAATTAGTGCAATTGATGCGATGCGGGCGAGAGTGCGCAGCTGGAGGCGGCTGTGGCACAGTTTTTTACAGTTACACGCGATGCACGGTGGACAGATAATAATAATAACAACAACAACTATAACAAAATCGGCAACAATGGCGGGATGCTGCGGCTGGTACAAATACTAATACAGTAACAAACACAACAACAACCGTTTAGTTTTCGCGCGCTCTCCGTCTTCTCCTGTTTGCTCTCTCGCTCTCCCTCAGTTCGATGTGCTGCGGACTCGTCGCGAATTTATTTTTTTTTTACTTTTTGTCGTATTTCGTTTTATTTTCTTAATGTACTGCGCAAATTTACAACAAACAAGATAACAGCAGCAGCCGCAGCAGCTACAACAACAACAGCACACACATCGACACTGACGAAGGAATATCCTCAGCACCTTCACGGTCCGTCGATTTGTTTTTACCGATCACGCGCAAGAGACTGAGGCTCGAGCTGCCGTTGCGTTGACCAAAAACTTATGCGGCCGTTTCATTTTGCACCTGCCAGGGCTGCACGCTCACTCAGCTCGCGTAGCAGCCAATTGCAGTTGGATTGCCAAATGCCAACGCGCATGTCCAACCCACTGAGTGGCCGACTTTCCAGTGAGCAACTCTATTTGAAGCAGCAGGCAGTCGGAAAAGCTAATGAGCGAAAAAAAATAGTTGACATGCAGCCCTGGTTGCTGTGATACAGACGTAAAACTAGTTATTGCTCGCTTACGACTCGAACGCTTACGGCTTGACGAACTCAACTCATACGCTGCATGCATAAAGTAAGTTTGTCGAACAATAGAGCAATTTTAATATATAACAAAATTTACCATAATGCTATTAACTTAATACTAATAATCAATTTTTACTTATTTTTTATGTTTTTAGTTATAATTTGTTAGTTATGAGGTGTAATTTGCTACATTAACCTTATGAACTCATGTGCCTGAGCACTTCAACTGTAGGGTATCAAGCGTAGTTTTCTCTTTTGTGGTCGCAGCACACACACACGTACAGCGGTATGAGTAAGCGCTCATTTGTGCGGCCGTCTGTGTGTGTGCATTTAAAAGTTTTACCTGTTGCTTTTCAATTGTTTTAGATTTTGATAGAAATTATTTTGTGCACAATTTTGTTGGCCCAACGTTCGTTTACATAGAGAATCAGTTAAAACTTCAAGATTCGTACAAATAATTACAACAACAGGTGGCTAAACACACACCACAAAAGCAATTCGTTTACATTTATTTTATACAAATGTATGCGCTTGTGTGTGTATGTGTGTGCGTGTGTGTATGTGTAAGTGTTTGTTTGTAAGCTTTGCTTGTGTAAAACAAAGACCTGACTTGAAGACAATATTGTTGTTGCTGCTGCTGCTGCTGCTGCTGCTGCTATGGTGAGGGCAGAAGACCAAAGCAATAGCGGCAAGCATACATACAAATACTTTTGTAAGCATGTATGTATGTTTGTATGTATGTATGTCTGTGCATATGTATACATTTGTGATACGTAATTTCTTGGGGTTTTGCCTTTGGTTGGTTGAATTGCAATAAAACTGGTTTCCTAAGTCAGGCGTATAATGTACGATGTACCATACAAATGCATGTTGCCATCTATGTACATATGTATGTGTGTGTATTGAACTGTGCACATACGAGGATTTTAATTATGGTTGTCGTTGCATGCCGTGCATTTTTTTGTTATTTTGTTCATCAGTATTTTCCATCAATTTTTGCCAGATTTTGACTGCAGCGTTGCACGGTAAATTGCAGCGACAGGCCAACTGTGTTGATGCTCCCGAAACCGGCTTAACATGTACGTGAGTGCATGTGTTCGCACGTGTGTGTGTGTGCGAGAGTATTCCAGGCTTGCGAATGGCATCCCGGTACCTGCGACTTTTGCGCTCTCATAAAACTGAGCAGAGCCATAACAAGAACGAAACTAGAGAGAGAGAGAGAGAGAGAGAGACACTACGAGCGAGCGAGCATTTACAGTTAAGCCTTTTGCTGCATTTTGCCATTTTCTTTGAATTTATTGCAAATTCATTTTTTGTGTGTGTGTTTTCATTGAGAGGCTTTTCGTTCAGTTCGTTCCGTTCATAGGGCGATTCAGGCAAATTGCTGGGGCGTTATTTTTGTTTTGCTTGTGTGCTCATGCTGATGTCACACCCAATGCGCCCCGCACCCTGTGCTTGAGACAGCGAGACCTTTATGTGTGTATGTGTTCCACAGATCATGCAAATTATAAACAATATTGGCATTTAATTTTTGTTATTGCGTATCATTGTTATCGATGTCGTCGTCGTCGCCGCCTTCTTAGGGGGCGTTGACTGCACAGAGTAGGGCTTGTTTGTGTTTTTAAAGCAAGTTCGCTTACTTGTCGAAGCTGCCGAAGCTGCCGAAGCTGACTTTATCAGTAAGGTTTCGTTGAGTTCAAAGGCCCAATAAAACAAATCCAATAAGAATAATTGAATGTCATCAAAATGTTAAAATAAATATGCATTTATCAAATGACAGCCCGTTTTCCATTTAGAGACGTGCTGGTATTTCTAAAGTGCAATCTTCAAAAGTTGAAGAGGAAGAAAAATATATAAATAAATTAAATAAATAACTACTTTTTTTTGTAGTTGTTTAAAGCCTAGAGTTAGCTGCCGGCAGCGACGTCAGCTGCGCTGTTAGGCAGCATAATTTACATACGTGACAATGTTAAAGCGCAGCTCAAGTCACGTTTTTGCTTCACGCTTGTTTTTTATATTTTTTATTTTTGTTTTCGTTTGAATGCGACGACGACGGCGGCGACTCTTATCGCGCCTTTGTAATCACTGGCGGCTGTCTGAACTATGAACACCCTGTGCGCGCTGCACTTGCTGCGCTTCAAAAGAAAAAAAAGAAGAGAAGCAAATTGTGAACTGGCTTTGGCCTGACTTGCGCTTATCAGCAGCGCACACTTTCGAGCACTGAACGCCCCCCAACACACATACACACACACACACACACACACACACATACATATATATATAGAGTAATTCAATTATTTTGTATATTATTTTCAATGCGACAATAAAATAACAAGCGACAATAACAACAACAGCAACACAGATAAGTTTTGTCATTGTTGCTGTTGCTGTTGTCGTTGCTGTAGTTGTTGTTGCTGTTGCTGTAGTTGTTGGCGCTATGGCACCGACTGGCACTGGCTGAGAGCAATTATTCTGTATTCCGCTTGGTCGCTTGGTTGAGATAGTGTGAGACTTCCGTTGCATGGGGGCCAGCGGCTGTGGCGACTCGGAGGGGTAAACGGAAAAGAGCGAAAGTTTTGTTAAAAAAAAATGAAAAAAAAGTAAAACAATTATAGAAGGTTTTTGTTGTTGTTTATGCAAGGCAGATCGGGTTTCTTAATGGCATCATAAACTGCAGTCGTTGCACAAAAACCAACAAAGAAAAAAACAAAACAAAAGCGTGCGACAAGGTCATTAAATGCTATTTAAATAGCGAAATGTTGATAGTCAAATCAAATTTTGGCGCGCACTTTAGCTTCAGCAAAGGGGCAGCTCTTTAACTTTTTTCCAGCAATGTGGCAACTTTGTATGGTTCTGAACTTCGCTCAACAGCTGCTTAGCATTAACAGTCTCAGTAAAGTTCTCTAGCTTGTCAGTTCAATTTCTACAATTTAACTATTTATGCTGTGTGGCAACTTGGCATGGTTGTGAACCTCGCTCAACAGCTGCTGCACATTAACAGCTAACTGCACACGCACAATCGATGTATGTGAGCAGCGCTAGCATTTCGATAGTCAGTTGCGCGCATATCGCCCGACCACCGCGATTTGCTGAAAGTCTTAAAAATATTTATAATTGAAACATTTACATTTGTTCGCTAATTTCCCAATTGCATTTATTGTGGTCGCATTATTAATACAATCGCAGTGCCAAATCTAAGCGCGCTGCACACACACACAGACGCGCGAGCGAGCAGTTTTGTTTACCTTTTTTTCCCGTGTTGGATATCGAGAAGTTTTTGCTGCTGCAACATATGTACACGCACATATGTAAATAGATACGTACATACATATATGTGTGTGTGTGCATGTTGTATATATATATATATATATGTATATATAGATGTATGTGTGTGTAGAAAATGGCATTTAACAGTGAACAGTTAAGTTAATGCGCAACGATGCAGATGCCGTCGCCTGCAGTTGCTGCGCTGCCCACCAGGTGTTTATTTTAAGCGTGTGGCCCCAAAAAAGGAAAACAACGACAACAACAACAACAGCAAAGCAACGCAACGAAAAGAAAATCGTTCGCGAGCTGTGTTCCACATGGAAAACCGAGCCCCAAACAATTGGCTTTTCCCGCTCCCGCAATTGTAGTTGTTGCTGGATATGAATCTGAATCTAAATCTAAATCTGCAGCAAAGTAAGTAAAACAAAATATCTCCCACACACCTGCCTCCCTCTCTCTCTCGCTCTCACTCACTCTCTCGGTACATACACACACACATGTTTACGCACTGTGTACACATAACATAATTATCGATGAGCTGCGCTGTTATCTCTCTCTGATAAGTGCGCTGCTTCGATTAGCGTTGCCGTATTGGTTTTCCAATTAGATTTTGTTGTTTTGTTTTGTTTTGACTCAAGGGCATTTTGGCTTTGCGGTTTCTTTGGCACAATTTTTTGCTTTTTTTCTGCAGCTCGTCTGTTTGTTATCCTGTTGTATATTTATTAAGTGTCATGCCTTATTTATCATACTCTTTCTCTCTGGCTTTTGATTTATGCTTCTAATAAAATTTCAATAGACTTGCAATTTGTCGTTTTTGCATAGCAGCGTTGCCAGTCCGCCCGCCTCTTTGCCCTCATGTTGAACTTACCCCCTCCTACCATCGTGCCTTTTGCCATGCTTGATGCCACGTGCGTTTGCCTGCACAGTGGTTGCATGCAGTTGCACATGCTGTGCAAATGTGTTTTCACTTTAATGAGCCATAAATATTTTTATTTTTGGATTTCAATTAGTTTTCAGTAAAATATTTTTTTTCCAAAATTTTTCTCTTAATTTTATTTTCCAAAAAAAAAATATATTTTGAAATTTGAAATCGAAATATTTTCATGAACTTAAATATATATTATACATATATTAAATATATATTCATTACAAATTGTCTACAAATTAAATTAATTTTTATTTTTTATATTTGTTTTGTAAAATTTTCATTTATTTTTAGTTTTATAGTTTTCAATTTATTTTGAATTATTTAAATATTTTATTTTTATTTATTTTTATTAGGAATTTCAAGTGAATAAATTTTTTGTTATTTATTTATAGACTTAAAATATATATATTATTATATGCATTTAATTACAAATTAAATTTATATCTATTTTGTAGATTTTCAGTATTTTGTTTATATTTACTTTTTTATAATTGGCAAGCAAAAGTTTTATATTTTTCAATTTATTTTTTATTATTTGAATAAATTTTATTTTTGTATATACCTAATTTTAAATTTATATTAAATATTTTTTATATTTTTTTTTTATTTTTATTTATCATGCAACATTGTAATCTCTTTTATTTTAAATTTTTCTTTCAATTTATTTTTAATTATTTAAATAATTTTTTATATATTGTTTTTTTTTTTTTTTTTTCTTTATGAAAAATTGGTTCCACTGTGCACCGCCTCTCACACATCAAAAGCCGCGAACGAACGCAAAAATATGCGAAACTTCAGCAAAGCCTTACGCCGAGCTAACCTCTCTCATCCTTTCGCCTTTCGCAGTAGTGTTTTATGTGCCAGGACTTTTGTTGTTACTTAGCTCTCGCTATTGTTGTTGCTGTAGTTGTTGTTATGGCTGTTAGGCCTAGGTCCTGCATTTGGGGCGGTCCTGTGTCCTGCCATACATTACAATGAAGTATGTGCGCCCGAATGAATGGTCGCTGCTCAGCTTTGACTCCTTCTGTTGGCCTGGCTGACTGGCTGCCTGCCTGGCTGACTGCCTGGCTGCCCGCCTGATTGTTTTGCTTGGCGACCTTTTCACACACACACAAACTCACACGCACACATGTGTATGTACAGTGAGGACTTTGTTAACGAACGAACAACTATCTTGAGCGAATATCTCCTTGAGTTCGTTTGTTACCTTTGAAGCAAAGTTTTGCCTAACAGTTTTAATATGTTTCTTGGGACTTTTGTGTATGTACAGTAAAACATTTTATAACGAACTACAGCCTAGAGCTAATACCTTTATATTATTTCATTGAATTTTTCTTGGCGTTAAAATTTTGACTTTATATTTTGGTAATTTTATGATACTATGCACAGTAAACCCTCGCATAACGAACAGTTGTCTATATCCTATATTTGCTTTATGCCTTTGATGTTGCTTGGCGTGAAACTTTTGGCTTTACTTTTCGTTATGTTTTACTATACCATGCTGAATGTACAGTAAAACCTCGCATGACGAACAGTTGTCTATATCCTATATTTGCTTTATGCCTTTGATGTTGCTTGGCGTGACTCTTTTGGCTTTCCTTTTTGCTATATTTTAAGATACTATGCTGTATGTACAGTAGAACCTCACATGACGTACAGCTGCTTGAAGCCCTTAACTACTTAAGTTTGTCAAATTTGGTTTACAATTTGTTCACCTAAGCTTTTTTAGCCCTATTCTCTATTTATGGTTCACTCTAGGCAAGCTTTACTGTTCATATATGTAGCTATCTTTGCACATGGTCACAGACGGCCAGCAGTGGCAGTGGCTAATTATGACCCGCACGTTTTCAAAACAAACAGCTGAAGAAGGGGTGGAGAGAGGGAGGTGGGATAGCAGCTGCCTTACTCAGGCATGGCTAGGGGAGGGGTGGTTGCTCTGGGAGGTTGTCATCTCCCCTTTTCCTTGGCATACAAGTGTTTAGCTACGTTTAAATGTTTCCGGCGCTCACTTTTGTTTCGTGTCGCCTTCAGCCTTGGAGTCTATATTTGGCAACGCATGCAGCCTGACACTTTGTACACAACCAGCCCCCCTCCCCTCCACACCCCCTTCTTCAAGCGCCAACCCCCCTTACGGCCCGCCACTGCTCAGCTGTCGTCGCTCTGTTTGTTTGTTGCACTTTTATTGCGTTTTACCAGCTAAGTAGTCCTGTGTGTGAGCCATAAACATGTCGTCTTTCGCTTGATTTAGCGACCAGCCTGTCTCTCTCTCTCTCTCTCTCACTCTTGTTTTGTGTGTCCGTTATAGTCTCGCTCCACTGTTAGCCTTTAGCCATTGTTGCGGCCGTCTAAGCTCTATGTCGCGCATACGTAACGCTTCAACTGATCTCTGCTCACACAATGGGCCAGCCCAGCTTGTCAAAATTTGTTGCGCCCCAAACGCTGTCAAATTTCTAGTTATGAGCTGACAATAACAGCCGATGCGAGGGTTGCCTCTAATATTGTTTGATTGCTTGTAAAGTCTTTTAAGTCTTTAATATTCTTTGATGTAGGAAAAGAAATGCAAAAAAGAACAGCAGAAAGTAGCAGGTGAGATCTTGAGAGTCTTAAATCTTAAGGAACGTATGTACAGTAAAGCTTCTACAATGGTGACCATCGATCGTATTACTGATAGATGACGTTTTACTGGCTTTCCTTCATTAAGTCACTTTGACTCGATAGGAACAACGTTTGCCTTGACTACGTCCTTGAGCCGCTCAAGAAACGAACCTCAAGCTGTCGCAAGGTAACTTGACGGTATTTTGGCCCACTCAAGGCCAATGGCGAAGTGAGAGAGATTCATAGATATGAGATTTAGGAATTAAACTGAAGTTCGGAACCTTTGCTGATGCGTCCCTGCACTGTGAGACACTGAAGAGTCTTGTTGACGCGTCTATAGATTTTGATTTCGATCAATTTGTTTACATTCCCGATGATCTGATGTTAATATAATACGTCTCAGAACTTTTAAGTGTCTGGATTTGCTATAAATATATATCTTCATGAGCGTTTACCTATACTTTATCAGCTACAATGGTTGAGTCGATGAAGCTTTAGCAGCATTTCTAGCTGTGCCTTCGTTCGCCTCAGCGTATCTCGAGAACTTCAAGAGCTACGGACTTGAAACCTAAGATGTAGCCTAACCAATAGATAAAATCGATCAAATTCGATATCAATCTCGTCTTTTATTAAGCAAAGTTTTAAGATTTTAAGAGCTGCAGTTAGTAAATTTGGTACATTGATTCTTCTGGAGCATACCTAAATATATACACAGAAAGAGTAGTTTAGATCATAAATATATAATGACTACTTATAGATAAGTCCAGTTCATGAAGTTTTCTACTTACTTTCCTCTCACACCCTATTCCCTTTCTGTAATTCCCTCACATATATTTCGACTACTGCACAACTACTTAAACAACCCTCGCAGTCATAAATCTGCCAGCTGTTTAGCTTGGGCAATCTTTCAGATCTGCATACAAAGCCGCTTGTCACTGCCGGGCTTGGGGCGTTTTGAGTTATGCGCAAAGTTAGCCCAACTTGACTCTCGATAATAATGTGTGTTTGATTTACTTTTTATTCTCAGACCAAACAAAGAATGGCCTGAGCCGTGTTAGCCTGGTCAAATCGCAGAGCAGCGCCAAGCTGAGCCACAGCAATGAGGCCGCAACAGCAGCAGCAGCAGCAGCAGCAACAACAGCAACAACAACAACGACAACAAGTTTACGCGCTGCCAAGCTTAAGATCGAGGCCATGCAGCAGCAGCGCAGCGGCAGCAGCAACAACAGCAGCAACATCATCTTGCTGCGCGGCACTCGCAACGAGAATGGACAGATCATCATACAGAACAAGCAGGATATACTCAGTCTGCTCAGCGAACAGCAGCAGGATAAGGCGACAGCTCTGACGCTCAATCAGCTGCCCACAACGACAACTGTGGCACGCAAGACGATTGTCCAGAGCAACAGCAACATCAACATCGCCAACAGTTGCAGCAACAGCAGCAACAGCAGCTCGGGCAGCATCTCAATTGTAGCCAGCAGCGGCAAGGACACGAATACGATCCTGCTGCAAACGCCCATCAATGCCAGCCAGCTGGAGAGCGTGCTCAAGGCGCAGGTGAACAGCGGCAACAGCAGCAACAATACCACTAAGCTTATCGAGCGTCCCTTTATGCTGAAGCATGTAAGTCTTATTAGCATTAGCATTAGCATTAGCATTAGCATTAGTATTGTCATTAGCATTGTTATTGTCATTAACAATATCATTAGCAATATAATTGTTAATTATCTATTGCTCATTGTTTATTGCTCATTATTCATTGGTTACTCTACATTGTTAATTGCTTATTGCTCATTGTTTATTGTTCAAATCTTTCTGTTTATTGTGCAATGTTTATTATCCTTTGTTCATTGCACATTATTCATTGCAATTATTCATTGCTCATTGTTCATTAGTTGTTCTCTATTAGTTGCTCATTGCTCATTGTTTATTGTTCACATTTTATTGTTCATTGTGCTATGTTCTCTGTCCATTTCATTGCTTTATTGCTTTCATTTCTTTGTTCATTGCATATTGTTAACTCATCATTGTTCATTATTCATTGCCCATTATTCATTGTTTATTTGCTCATTGGTAAGTGATCATTATTCATTGTTTATTATTTATTGTTCATTGTTCATTGTTCAATGTTCATTATTCTTGTTCATTGTCCATTGCTCATTACTCATTTATTGCTTATTACTCATTCATTGGTAAGCTATCATAATTCATTGTTCATTATTCATTTTCATTTTTCATTGCTCATTTATCATTGATCATTGTTCATTCTTCAATGTCCGTACCAATACCAATATCATTGACAGCGTGATTATGGTGTACATCATCATTGGCATTACCATGATCATCATTCATCATCATCATTATTATTCTTAATTGAGTTTAACTTATCTCAATTCTAACACCTTTTCTTCCCCTTTCAGGCCTCTCGCAGTCTCAGCTCTGAGAGCAATTGCGAGAGCAAATCGCCTTTTGTGCTGCAAACGCTGAAGCGTCTGGAGAAATCGCAGTCTATACTGGTCATACGCAACTCTACGTCTGCGGCCAACAATACGCCGCCGCTGCAGTTGAGCAGCAGCAGCAGCAACAACAACATCAGCAACAAGAGTAACAACAGCAACAGCAACAATGTGACGCAGCAGACGCATTTGCTGAGCGTTTCGCGCAGCTCGAAGGCGCCCAAAGCGGTGGCTGCTACGTTGCAGAAGCTGAAGGCACCAGCGGCGGTGGCAGCGGCAGCGGCTGGTGGCACGACCATATTGAGACTGAGCAAGAGCGTCAACAAGCAGGTGGCAACAGCGGCAGCAACAACAACAGCAGCAGCAGCAACAACAGCAGCAGCAACTGTTGTCACAACAAATAAACTGTCCATGGAGCAGCAGCAGCAGCAGCAGCAGCAGCAGCCACAAACGAATGTGCCACTGGGGAACGGTAAGTCTGACCAGCACAAAAGAGGCAGCGAGTGAGAGAGAGAGAGAGAGAGAGAGGCAGGGGAGCTGCTATCTGTGCCTGCATTTGAGATGCGCCACATAAATCGACAGCAGCCTGTACAGGTGCGCACAGTTTGTCAGTCTCTGAGCGCTGCTTTTGTGCTCCGCCTTAAAAATGGACAACTGACGAAAATATATTTATATTTTGAGGCGTCGCGCTTTAAAGCCACAAGTATCCTTAGCTACATATCCTGTTCGACTGAGCGTACGTGGCTAGCCTAACAATTATTCAATTAAATGCGAATAAACTTGGCCTCAGGCGAGCGCTCGCTCGCTCGCTCGTTCGTCTGACCCCCTCTCTCTCTTTCTCTCTCACACTATCTCTCTCTCTTTTTTTTTGTTGTTTTCTTGTCTCTAGTTGTAGTCCAGCTGTGCACGCGGTTGGTGGCTCATTGATTTTCACACTAGCCAAGCATTTGTTAGATACCCTGTAAACATGAAGCTTACATGGGGTATATTGTCCTGTATATAGCCATATATATGAAAATACAATGCATATGTATACATATATATGTATGTATCTATATATGTTTATGTTGGTATATAATATTTTACTAATTGCATGTAAATGTATAGGTGAGAGGGTAGTCTGAACAGTTTGCGAACATAAGAAAGCAAGTTAGTAAGACTGTTCTCAGACAAGTTTACATTATTGCTTTAAAAGCAAATTTGGCTGTACGATGATTTTTCGTCTATTTATGCCCAAGATTCATTCTGAACAAAGTCAAGTAATTTGTATACTTTATAAGGAAATGATCAACATAATGAAGGATATCCTTAAGTAAACATATATTTGTCAGCTACTATAAATATATTAAAAAAAAAAACAAATATTTTTATGCAATTCTCACTGTTTTCTGCTAATATTATAGACATATAAAATACACATATGAGGTCTATTCAAAAACTATTGCGAATTTCAAGTTTTTTTTCAACAATAGCTTATTTATTCTCCTTCAAGATAATCCCTCTTAGATATTAAGCGTAGCGTAGTGTCGTTCTTTCATCAGCCTCTTCAGTTTCGGGAACAAAAATAAGTCTTAAGGTACCAGGTCTGACGAGCCGAACTTGTCGACATAGATTAGGCACATGATCACCAACATAATGCCGCAATGTCGAAGTTCGAATATACGTCACTCAAAATTAGCAATACTTTTTGTACAGACCTCGTTTATATCGTATTAGAATATTATATAAACTTATATAAACTTCAGTTTATCTACCATATCTCTAGCTTCAAGCCAAGTTTTGCTTGAAAACTAAAATACTTTTTATATTTTTCATATATTTGTTGAAAAAATATATTTAAAACCTTAGCTTAAGTCTCTTTTTTATGAAAATTCAACTTTTTTTATGATTCTACCAATTCATAGTTAATATATAGCCTCTACAGCTGCTCCCCCCATTACAGGGTATTTCTTTGTTCATATTAAGTTTCTGCTCTCAATACACTTCTAGTCTTTAGCTGTTCTTGATGGCCTCTCTGGAGGGCAAACTGAAAACGTGGCTCAATTGGCTCTTGTTTTGGGTCTTTTGGGGTCGCCTTCGCGTTGTTTGTTGCAAACCAAATGTATTCCTCTTCTTCTTCTTCTTCTTCTTGTTTTCTATCTTCTTCTTCTCAGCTCACAGTGTTCATTAGCGAGCGAGTTGTTCGTTGTTCGTTGTGTAACCTGTAACGATTGCCAAATTAGTTCATTTGAGCGTTAAGTGCTTAAGACTGACTCTCAAACATAATATTTGATTCGATTGATCCAATTGAAGCATCTCAGCTAAAACTTTACTCTAAGTGCTCTTCAGCTCTTTGGAGAAAGTTCGCAGCAAAAGCCCAAAATGTGGAGCGACAATGGCGCTGCTGTTGAAGCTGCCGGGAAATCTTAGTGAAAAATCTATTTCAGCTTAGAATTAAAGTTCCATATTTGAGGAACTAAATATATTATGTGTTATATATATATGTAATATAGATATACGCTGTATTGTGTTCATAAAAATAGTAGTGCACTGTTATTGTTCATAAAAATAGTAGTGCACTACTATTTTTATGAACAGTGAGCTTTATGTTTTCACAAAAACTATTTATTTAGCAACAGTTTATAGACTGTAGAACTTCTATGTAACTGCTTTAAGAACTGTTAACTGTTTACAATCTTTCTGAAGTAGTTTTCTACGTTTGCATCTCTGAGATTTCCATGGAGATTGCAGATTGAAGATTGTCGGCGTCGATTAGCCAAGTGGCAGCTGGCGTTCAAAATAAGTTGCACGTTTATGTGGAATGCTTCAGGGCAGCAGCAGAAGCAGCAACAGCAGTAGCAGCTGAATTATTGCTGAGCTAAACAGAAAATGGGTTTTCTATGCGTTGTTGTTGCATGGAATTTGCGACAATTGTAGGAAGAGTTATTTGGTCTATCAGACCGTTTGTCAGTCTCGCTCCCTCCCTGTATGTGTGGAGGTGTTGATTATTGCACTCGATACAGAGAGGGATAGAGAAAGAGAGAGAGAGAGAGAGAGGAGGGGGGTAGAATGTGAAGCGCCCTTTGTTTTTTTTTGCCATATTTTTTTATGTGCTGACAAGCTGAAACACTTGCAGAGAGCTGTTAAGTGATTTTTAAGCCAGATTTAAGTTATGGCCAAGACGATTGCTCTCTCTATCTTCGGCTCATTCTGGCTGTGTGTGTGGGCGTCAAGTGGCCAAAAGTGTCGAGCTGTCGCGGCATATTGCAAACTCGAGTATTGCTGATGTTTCAATTGGTCTTTTGCCGAGAGACAGACAGCGAGTCAGCCAGGCTGGGTGGCAAACAGACAGACGGACAGACAGACAGTCGGGCACAACTTACTCATTGCTCATGCACTGCGAGAAATACTTTTATGTATGGTATGGTAATAAATAGTTACTATTGGCAACTTAGAGCTAGTCCTAGTTGGTCAAGTAACTCTTTAGACAATTTCAACTGGGAATACCTCTAATGTGAATAAAGTCATACGAAGCATTTCTTGCATTTATCGAGCTACGGTGTAAATATTACAGATACATTTTAAGGGTTTATTTGATAGATTTTAAGTCAAGACCCAGATCCAGTAGTTCTTGAGTTTGGCGCAGTCTGAGTCTTCCACTAGCTCTAGTGCGGCGGCAAGGCTTAGCTCATCAAATTGTTATCTAAACTCAATTTGAACCAAAACTCTTCAGATTTTTTTGTGCTTTTTTTTGCAGTGTAAATCAATTTACTAGAGAGAAGCATTAGAAACTCACTTCAGTTATTTTCTCTCCTTAAACTCATTTAAGCATAATTTTCATTAGATTTGCAAATGCAAAGATGCAAAGGCATTCTACATCAAATTTGTTGCAGTGTATATTCCTATCTATGCTCACATGTGTGTGTCTTGTGTGCTAAATGCAGACATCCGTGAGATACTTATCTGACTCGCAGCTAACAAAGTGCAACTCACGCCGCCTCAGACCTTTTGCATTGCATTTTATTGATAAAACTTTGGCTAAAATTTTAAATAATTTTAATTTAGTTTTAGTTTAGTTTGAGGCCATATTGTATTTGTTATACTCATTGCTGTTGCTGTTGTTGTTGTTGTTGTTGTTTTTCGGCTTTATCATGTAGAGTAAAGCCATTAGCTAAAAGGCGCCCAACCTTCAAACACAGAAGCGTCGAAAAAATTTATTTGATTCTTGCATTTCTATTTCTTTTGATACTGCTTAGGGAAACAGGACCTTGAAGCGAAGGGTATATTCACTTGGGGATAATTAAAAATTTGCAGAGTTCAAAAGTCGTATTACTTTTTGAAGAGAACCTTGTGTGTTGAAGAAGATATCGTATGGGGCTCTTCATTGCAGAGCAGGCTGCTTCTTCTAAAAATCTTTAAACTATAAACTAAACTGTACTTTTTTGTATTACCTGCTCACATTATATGCTTAAGGCTTAAATTTTAAACATATGAAACCAAATATCCTTTAATTAGAAATTGAAAATTGTTAAGTTAGATTTTGATTTACTTATCAATTTTCAACTTTCAAATTTCACTATTAAAGGGTATTTTTAAGTCAGTCACTGCAACATTTCTCTCATCTCTTGCACTATTTTTTTTGCAACTTCTTTTGCCACACATTTTTTTTACATTTTTTTGTTGTTTTCTTTTTTGAAGGTAAGCAAATTAAACAAATTACCAACAAACAGGCGGCTCAGGTGGCGTCGCTCGCCAGAAAGTATCTATGAGATACAATTTTCTTTTTTGCATTTCGCATGCATGAGCACGTCATGTGAGCAAAGTTTTTTGCATTTTTTTTTGTTGCCAGTTTGTTTTTTATTTTGGCCATTCATTTTGATTTTTTCACTTTCTGGTTGTTTTTTCTTGAAAAATCCTTTTGGCTCGCTTCATTATCATTTTTGTTGCTCTTCCTTCGAGCACATAATTGCCAAGAGAAATAAAGGCGAACTTTTGCACAGGGGGGCCAAAAAGGGGAAAACAAAAGCTAGAAAACTTTTGCATTTCCGTTGTTATGAAACTTGAGTCAGTGTTGAAAAACGGCTAAAAGAATTCAACGAACAAAAAATCACAAACAGAAAAAGTTTTTTTCTATCTATTTTTTTTTGGCAAAAAATTATGATGGGTCGGCGCCTGGCACCACTTCACACATAGAGAGAGAGAGAGAGAGAGAGAGAGAGAGAGAGAGTGAGAGAGTGAGATTTGCTGTGAGGGCGTCTAATTAGTTAAGCCCTTTTGGCTAATTGCCTCACTGCCACGCCCACCCATACATATCTCACCTTCTCATTTCTATTTCGCTTGTTTGTTCTTCATTTTTGTTTCTTTTCTTTCTTTTTTTTTTGATAATTGTGTCGCAAGTTCGAAATTTTTGTAAACTTTTTGTTGCATGCTTTCAGTGTGACCATATTTGCAGTGCCCTGATTTGTTTTATCACACCTGCCATACCTGCCGCACCTGTCACGCCCTGTCAAATGGGTCTCACAAAGTAATTTGGCGCAAATAGACATTCGCACACAAGTGTTGCATTAAGCAAACAAATTAATGAAATTCTCTGATTTGTATTTGCCATACTTGTACAGTTAGAGATGTAGTCGTATATGTAGAGAAAGTGGGAGAGCATTCTAGATGTATATGTATGCATTCGACTTGATTACATTAGTTTTCTGGATAACTTTCAATTCTCTATCTATTCTTCTACCCATATGATGTTTGTCTAGATATTTATTTATTTATGTATCTACGAATTGAAATCTATCTATCGATACATCGAATTATCTATCTATCCAACTATATTTATCCTATATATTCTACCCTATTCATCTATCTATACGGAAATATATATATTTACTTAACTATCGATCTGCCTTTTATTTATACGTGAATATATCTATTGATCTAAGTATATATCCATCTTTTCTATAACATCTATTATTCTTCAATAACAGAATGATTGCTCAATGAAACACTTAGATCTTTCAGCTGAAGATTTATAAAAGATTAAAACTTTCATCTCGCAATCTATCTGACTTTTGATTTATAATGAGAAACTACATCGTTTCTTGTTGTTGGCTTTGCTTCGGTTCTAAAGTCTACATTTTTCATAGACTTTCCTCACTTAAGGTAAAGAATATATTCTTAGTTATTAGGTATGCCTAGATACATGCTTAACAGTTAAAGGCCTAGGACCAGTTAGTTCTGAAAAGCTGTTTATAGTAGTTGTATATGTAAGCCATGAAAATAAAGCCATAATATACAGTAGAAGGGGTAGTAAAATGATATCATGTTTTGATCTTCTTAACTACTTAACTGCTCATCTTATTTTACAGCCATCATCTCATTACTCTATGAGAAAATCAGTTGTCATTGCAAACGTTGGCTTATCATCCATTCAAGCATTCATCCAATTGGTTAGCAAAACCCCCATCTTATCATCATTTATTATGAGACATGTTATTAAGGAAGAACTGAACTCTAGCTGCCAGGATGGAAGTGGGCTTCAGACATGGATATATTTTAAGATAAAGACTATTAATGTGTTAGTAGTAAATGTAGTTAGTATGAACTGATCTCTGTGATTCTGTTTACGCATTTCGTTTGAAATGTTGCAGGATATGGCTGGGTTCTTCTTTTACTACTAAAAATTTCATTTTGTCATAACTTGTCGATATCCTTGCGTATTTGAATGTCCTTCAGACACTTAATAACTTCAGCAAATACGCATGCTATGCGACAGGACTCGCCGGGATGTGCGAGGATAAGGCCGAACTATTGCAATTTTCCCTGAAAAGAAAATCGTTTGATCCTTAGATTATCCTATATTATGTTGTTGTGGATCGATGAAAGAGATCCTTTCAAATCTAACGCACCAAGTCCTGTGCAAATCGGCAAGGATATGGCTGACTTAGAGCTAATTTTCTAAATCAGGACTTTCTTTACATATCCATAACTCAGTCATATCCTTAAGAATATCAGAAGGACATATGTTTTTGAGCTTGTGAACGGCAGAACTATCGATTGGCATGCAAGGATTTCCAGGATTCCAATAAAAATTTCATCTCATCTTTTTGCAAGGGGTATGCTCTAAAAATGGCCAAAAATGCCAAAAAGCGACCCTAACTTGGCCATTTGAAGAACTACAAGGATGAAATTTGGAACATAGAATGTCCTCGTACTCTACATTAAGAATAAGAAATCAAAAGGAAAAAAGTCCTTCAAACAGCTGAGATATAAGTAGACTTTTCTATACAATAAAACTGCTTATAGCATGGCTGCATCCTGGCATATCCTGGCAAGTCAGGTGCCTAACTGATTGGAGTCAACAGGACTAATAACTGGCCGAAGGACATCAAAATCCTGACAGTAGTTTCGGAGATATTGGCGATTTTATGTGTTTTAAGCCATTTCCTTGGCCCTGAGGCCAGCCTGAACGCGAAATATAACAAGTCTTGGATTCTTAGATAACCCTAACATTTTTTGATAGGAATCGATGTAGCACATACCCACGATCCCAACGCACTATATATTTTGGTCCTGCGGTAGGATATGCCCGAGTTAGAGCCATTTTTCTGCAAATATGGCTTTAAGCTCACAAGACTCAGGATAATCGATTGCCATTCAAGGATTTTTAGAATTGATCGTCTGAAGCGTATAATAAACAAACAAAATTTGCCTTGTAAAACTTTGCCCCTTTTGGGTATGCAATAAAAATTTTATTAGCACATTTTTTGTCTGCTTGCTGCGATTTCTGTTCGCCTGTTACTTCAGCCCAATTTTCATTCAAATTTCGTTACCCAACGGCCGCCGATGGTTGCCCCTGTTGGCTATGCAATGGAATTTATATTTCGCTACCTTTTGTCTACTTTCTGGCTGGTTCTGTTCGCCTGGTATTTTAGATAAGTTTCGAGTTAAAATACAATGTTTAAGTTTTTAGTTTGTTTTTTTAAATATTTTATTTATATTAAAATCATTTACACACATACAAATACAATTTTGTTCTTATTTGCAAATGGGTTATGCTGGGTTATATATCGTCCGATTTTGGCCAAACCTTATTGGAGTCGTAGCTATCTATCGTAGCATCGTTTCTATCTGAAAAGATAAGATAAAATATTGATAAATTAGAAGAAAAACAAACAAAAAGCAGAAATATAAACAGGTCATATATAAAAATATGCAGAAAATAGACGAGCAGAAAGAAAAAATATGCTTTTTGGCATCGTGGGTCTTAGCCACATCGATGCCAATTCAACTTGTTTTGCTTCGCTTTCAGGCTGGCCTCGGCAGCCTTAAAAAAGGATCAAAACACACAAAATGCCTATTAACTACGAAAGTAGTTGCACGCTTTTAATGTCCTTTGGCCAGTTATTAGTCCTGTTGATCCCTATCAGTTTAACACCTGACTTGACAGGATCTGCAAGGATGCAGCTGTGTTAAAGGCAATTTTGTTATGTATTAAAATCTACATATATCTCAGTTGTTTAAAGGACTTTTATCCTCCTTAATCTGGAGCTTTGCCAAATACTATGTTTTACATGTCATCCTTATAGTCCTTCAAATGGCCAAGTTAATGAGGCTTTTTGGCATTTTTGGCCATTTGGACTTGGTGCGTCCTAATTGGAAGGGCTAACTCTATAGAAATTTGAATATTATGTTATCATCTAAGGATCAAGAATGATATCTTTCATAAATAATTCCTACAACTTGATCGTATCCTTGCATAGCTTGGCAATTGTTTGTAGCAAACAGAGCTACCACCTTGCCGAAGGACATCTAAGGCCTTCTGATGGTTTAGTGACTTAGTTTGCCTGTAATTGATGTGCTGCATGCTAAGCTAAGCCTCAACTGTTTTGTTGTCCATTGAAGGAGTTGATCCTTTCGGTGGGAAAGCACACAATCTTGAAGTCCTGCGCTAGTGTATGATCAAGATTAGTTATTTGTATATATTATATAAAAAACTGTGGACATTTCATTACTACTTTGGAAAGCTTCATTTATTCATTTATTTATTAATAGCTATATAATATTCATTTCATTTATTAATAGCTTTTACTCTGCCAAATCCTTAGCCAATTTATGTATCCAGGATGCTTAACCCCTTGACATATTTTGTTAAATAAATCAATCAAAATATTTTTACTATATATAATAATAATAATAATTATTCTAATATTAATTAAAATGTGTGTTAAGTGCTTTTCGGCGGCTGCACCTGGCACCTGCCACCTGGCGTATGTGCAATATGTGCGTGCCACATATTTGCGCGTTGGCGTCTCTCTCGGCACAAAATTTGATTAAAAATTCCACTTGGCCAAACAAAAGTTTTGAATGGAGGCCTTTTGCCTGTCGTTGCCGGATGACGCCTAAAAACAGGATTCTCTCTCCCCCCCCCCCCCCTCCGCGCCAACTGTCATTCTGGCTGGCTGCATGCCGGCCACGTGCAGCATATAGCATTGCATTTGTTTTTATATTCTTGTTTTCTTTGTTCGCGTTGCTTTTTTGTTTTGTGTTTGGGGTAGGCGCCACTCGTTTAGGCAGTGCGCAGGATCCTGGCTAGGTGCTGGGTTCCTCTAACGCAGCCGGAAACAACCCCTAACTGCTGTCACAGTTATTGTTGTGCAATAGAAATGTAACAGCTCAACGGTGTATGCGTGTGTGTGTGTGTGGGTGTGGGTGTATAGGTATGTGTGTGTGTGTAGGTGCTGCTCGACCAACCCACACAGCGTTAAGCTGGAATTAGGCTAATTGTTGGCACAGCCAGCCAAACCTAACGTATACGAAGCGTTGCCTGCCTAATGCTCAACTTGAGCACCACTGTGCTTACACTCACACACACACTCATACAGCCAAGCACTCACACTCTCACTCACTCACACGCCCTCACACTCTCTCTCACACAACTACATTCAACTACGTGCATCTCGCTCGCACGCATCGCCTGCTGTTGGCAGCCAAACCGACGAATCCTAGCTGAATGCACAACAGCTGCCGAATGCCTTTAGCTTCGTGTCGAGCCGAAGTAATTGTCGTGCCGAGGCTGAGGCTTCACGGACGCTGCTGCCGCTGCCGCTGCCGCCGCTGCTAACTGTCGCTGCTGGCATTCAGTTTGCAGACCTTGGGCAAACGTGTCGGACGTGGCTCGTGTCTTGTCGCGCAACGTCAAACGATAAACGCAACGTAGTTGTCGCCGTCGTTACGTTACGTCTTACGTATTCTTGCGTGCCGCGTGCTCGCACCAGCAGCAGCAGCAGCAGCAATATGCCAATATTTATTATTGTCAATATCAATAGCCAGCGAACCAACAGCTGCTGATGCTGATCCTTGGCCCAACAGCCATTCAGGTTCCCACATTTGTTTATGTAATTTGTTTAACTCTCTGTATATGTGTCAATGTATTTGTGTGTGTATATGTGTGTTAACCTGTAATTTCCACCTCTCGTTTATTTACTTACGTTGTTGTTTCAATGTTGCCCACTGTAATTGGTGTTTTCTGCTTATTTTTTGATTACCACAATTTACTTTTCCCCTCCCCACATTTCTTCCAATCTGAATGTTATTAAATGTAATTCAATTGATGTTGTTATTAAACTATATATTGATGTTGTTATCGATGTTTTCTAATATATATTTATGTATATATATATAAAGAAATAAGTTTCCTTAAGTGTTAACTATGCTAATCTATGTGTGTTTCTATGTGTTTTTGTGTGTCTAATTCTAAATGTTTGTTGTTAACTGGGATTTGCTTTATTCAAGTGTTTGAACTTTTGAACTGAATATCGAAATACTGAAATATCTACGATTTTTGTGATTTCACTTATAGTTCGTTTACTACAATTTAAGTGTTTTTAACATAAAGCAACATATTTTTATATAAATTTATATTTAATTTAGTTGTTAGAAGTGATAAAATTTTGGTAATAAAGAATGAATTTATTGTATAATATAAAAAAATGAATAGAAAGTTAGAATTCGTTTAAGCAATCTAAAGAATATGCGTTTCTTATAGGAACTGATAAGAGTTCTTCTTAAATTCCATTATATGTCGAGACAGTGAATATTCTGAGCATTTGAAAACAAAGTTTTAAAATCTTTAAGGTAATTTTTAATCTTTGGTTTATCGATAAGCCCAAAGAAATATAGAAGTTTCATATAAAGGCTAAAAGCGATTTGTTAACTTTTCACTTTAAATAGATCATTGTCAATTGTTTGTCTTAAGTGCTCGAATGTGTATAGGAAACAATTTGTTTTTATAGAGATAACCAATATACCGTTTCTCCTGATATTGTTAGTAACTCAGCAACAGATAATAAATATTATAAAAAACCAAATCTTTTTAAAATTCGCAAAAATTCTGCTGATATCACTTGAGAAATAAAAAATATTTTATGATCATTTATTTATAAATTTTTTAAAATATATAAAATTATTAAAATATAGAATATATACTTTTTATAAAATATAGAACAAACTCTGTTTTTTTTTTATATTTTATAAAAAGTTTAGAAAAAACTAGGCTATATTTTTTAAAATTGCACATTATACATTTACGTTATTTGTAAAATACAAAAAACATTCATAGAATATAAATATAAGATATGGAATATGTAAACATTTCTTAAGATATGTCAAACTTGAAGTGTCAAACAATTTGAAATTAAGGAAATCAATTTTGAAGCATTAAGCTTTTGCAATATACCCAAAGAACTCTTTGTGATAACTATAATATTTATAGTTTTCGAAATTTAGATTTAATTATGTTATGTGAAAATGCAATACGAGATTATGGAAAACTATGTAATAAAATGGAAAAGAGTAAAAGGAGATTAAAAACAAAAGAAAATAAAAACGTTTGTTAGGAAAGAACTTAGTAAAGCGAAAATTAAAAAAATCTATGTTCATATTCTAATATTTTCATTAATACATACTCGTTCACCCCATAAAAAAGCTAAATTTATTGAAATTTTGATGAAGCCCCAGTCGGAGAATCATTTATTGAGTAGGTTTATAATGAGAGATTATTAATGATGAAGCAACTGCAAAATTTGATGAACTTAGCTCTAAAGTGAAATATTCACCACACGCTCAAAATATTTATCATTGTGATAATGTTACCTGGGAGTATTTGAAATTCCAAATAGCTAACTCGATTGCGCTTAGATTGCGCTATTCAAAAAGATATAGCAATTAGTGACTTCCCAGTTGACAAGTGCCAAAAGTGTTTACATTTTATAAGAGGTTAAAAGGTTAAATGTTTCGATATTCAAATTGGCTGAGTATATAATCCAAACATTTTTATATAAATCTAACGTCTATACCAGAGAAATACTTTCCATTTATAGAGACAGAATGAAGCCGTTCATTATACAAATGGTGTATACTCTGTTTTCACTACGAGAACGAGTCAAGTGAATGAAGAAATTTGAAAAACATACACGTCAACTGTTTAAAGTATATGTATATGTATATATATATATATATATATATATATATATATCTATATAGACATATTCCATCTTATCTCGCGACTTACTTTAATCACATACTTCCACTTGACAGCTTTACATGATAGAGCAAATAAATGTGAGATGTCTAAAGTTTTGTTGTTGTTGTTCCTGAAAACTTGGACAACAAAATGTGAATTGAACTTTAGTTCAAGGCCGTTTGAAAAGTTTTATCAACCTGTCATGTAAACTAAATATTTAAATAGAGCGATAAGCGAAGAAAACTCCCAGATCATAAATGTGGAAATTATGTGAAGTATTCTCCATATAAAATATATACACGTATGTATATATATAGTTATTGTATCGCTCTACACGCCGGCAACAGTTGCTGTTGTGCAAAGAAAATTAAATTTCAAAATGAAATGAGTTTTTTATTCTGTGCTGAGTCGCGTGTGTCAAGATAAGGCATGGGGGATATGTTGCTTATCAGTGACATTATCTCAACTCAAGAACTAAGCCCAAAATCTCAACAAAAAATATATTGCTGAGAATATATATATATATATATATATACATATATTATGTATTCAAATTTGTTCAGATTTGAATTTGCAGGAAATAACTTAAAGCGGCGAAGCGCAGGCATTAGTTAACAATTAGATTGCAAGGCGCACAGATGCCGAAGCAAGTGAAGTGAAAAGAGAAAAAAAAACTTTAAAAACCCAAATCAAGTGAATATCTATATATAATATATCTACATATATATATAGAGTCAGATATTCGTTATTTATGATGGCCGGCTATCGCGCTTTGCCATTGGCGCCAGTCACGCCCACAGCGGCTGCTGCTGCCGTGCAGCCGAGCTCCACCATGGCCTACGCCCACGCCCATCATCAGTCGCTGACGGCGATGTCGAATAACGGTATTATCTATCAATCGGCGGTGCACGCCTCCATACATAGCTTGAATACAGTACAAAGTCAGCATCTACAACGCTCATCAACAACGCATCATCATATTTTAGCCACGGCAACGGCCACGGCAACAGCAGCAGCAGCAGCGGCAGCCAATGCAGCAACCGCGACAGTCGCAGCAGCGACAACAGCAACGGCAGCAGCAACAGCTGCTGTGGCAGTAGCGCTGCCCACGCCAACACAGCCGACGGCAGCAGCAACTGCAAATTATGGCCAACAGCAACACATGCAGCAGCAACAGCAACAGTTGCAGCAACATCAACAACATCAACACCAACAACAGCAGCAGCAACAGCAACAGCTCATGCTGCAACATCAGCAGCAGCAGCAGCAGCAACATCAACAGCAGCAACACCAACAGCAGCAACATCAACAGCAATTGCTGCCACATCAGCAACATCTACAACAGCAACAGCAACAGCAGCAACAGCAACATATGAGCTTGACGCCCGCTCTGCACCACCACCACCACCATCATCATCACCACCAGCAGCTGTCGCTGCACCAGAACCACCTGTACTTCAATGGCCTGGGCCATCATCATCATCATCATCGGCAGATCTTTAGCCATTTGCAGAGCGCTCTATTGCCGCTCAGCGTTAGTAAGTATGCATGCAAGTGGGGGGTCGTTGGGCGTGGCACGATCAGGCCAAGTTTGTATGACAATGTTCAAGCATGTTTCAATGTCTAATTTAGCCGTTTTCCTTAGCCATTTTCTAGCTGTTCAATGTTGTCTCTCTGTGTGTTTATTTTTGTTAAATCTTTAAAGTTTTCACTTGGCCACGTTAAATGTCCATTCCATTCGTGTTCTTCTTCTTCTTCCTCTTCGACCCCTTTTTATCGTCTCTTGCAACTCATTTTCATTTTATAAACATTTCATTAAATTTTATTTCATATCTTCCTGGTGCAATAATTCGCACGCCATTCCACAAAACGCGTACGACTTCGCGTTTATTGTTGACACAAAAGGACATGCACTAATACTAATACAATACACACTCACACACACACACATACACACACACACACACACACACAGTCATATGTACACACACTGCCTGGGCATAGACTTTAACGAGTTGCGAGCGCCTCAATCTAAACTACAAAACAATTGAAAACAAAAGACACCAAAGGCTCAGGTGCTTTCTGCTGTTTCAGGTGTGTGCCTGTGTGCTGGTGTGTGTGTGCCTGTTTGAGAGTGCGTGAGTGTGTGCGATTTTATGCCGCTAACAATGCAAAATATGCCCAACATTTGCGTTTTTATGTCCTAAAACCCATTGGAAATGTGTTATCTGAGATGGGTATTTCGATTTTGTGAAGTTGCTTGTAACAGGCTGTGGAATTTTAAACCAATTTTGGGTTCTTGACTAATCAAAACTGCAGAAAATGTTATTTTTAATTTAAATGTATATTTTTAAATATACTTCTCAGTGTACCTGATAACTGTGGCGCATGCAGCTTAGAACACAATTCAAAAAAAAAATTAAAAACGAAATTAAAAATAATAAAAAATAAAATTAAAAAATCATAATAAAAATGTATAAAAAAAAATCATAAAAGATAAAATAAAATACAAAAAAAAAAAAATAAAAAAGATAAAAATAAATTTAAAGCAAAATTGATTTAAAAAAAAAAATTTAATATAAATCAAAAGAAAAACTTAAAAACAAAAATCTAAATACATAAAATATTCGTTCTATAATAATGTAAATAAAATCTATTTGAAGTAGATATGTCTTATCTTTAGAGCAGCATATCTATCACTTAGTTTTCATATTTTGTATGTATATAGAAAAAGCTATATATATTTATTCCTTGCAGGGTATCTGCTAGTCTCTTAGATACTCTACACTCCACAAATCTATGTTTATTTTTTGTTGTTGTCCACATTACGTTTGTCGTTTGTTTTACGTTTTTCGGTTTAGTTTTTTGTGGCTCTGGCTGGGTCTTCCTCGTCTTTTGTTGTTGCACATTGAAATATGTCAGCAATTGTGCAACGGGTTTTTCACTGCGTGCCACAAGCACCCACACCACCGCACACTCACCTGCTCACCTGCTCACCCGCTCACCTGGGCGCCTGCCCCTTTCAGCCATTGTCACATTAGATTTTGTTGGGCCCGACGGCAGCTTAACTTTATTATTTTAACTTAACGGCATTTTAAGTGTTTTTTATATGCAACAAACAATGACAATAGAGCTTTATGTGTGTGTGTGTGTGTGTGTAGGTGCGAGTTAACATTTCATGCAACAGTAGCAGCAACAACAACAACAGCAACAGCAGCAATCGCCCCATAACAAAGTCGTTTCTCGTTTATGAGCAGCTTCATTATGCGCGTTTTGTAGCATACTTTTCAGCTGCTTTGCTCTCCCTCTATGCCTCTGTTCTACACCCACTCAACTCCACTTAAACACTCCATAACCATGCCCTGTCCCTCCTCTTGCAATCGCAGTCGCCGTTTTGTCACTTGGGCACGCTAAAAAAAAGTTTTGCAACCAAAGTGCGTCAATGAAAAACCAACAAGTGTGCTGCATGTGTGTGTGTGTGTGTGTGTGTGTTTGTCTGCTTGTATAAGTGAGTGTATGTGTGCGTGTTTAGTTGTTGTTACATATATTTGTTGTGGCAGTCAATTTTATTGTCTTTGGCATGCCATTGTTCTGAGTAGCTGCTAGAGTCCTCAGCTCTACTCCAACTCTGTCTATCTCGCCTTCTCTTTCTCTCTCTCTCTCTTTTCCTCACTCTATCTCTCTATATGCCGCTTTGCTCTGTTGCTGTTTGACCCCATTGACGGGCTACCTAACTCCACCTTGACAGCACACATTTAAGGCTATAACCGAGAGCCGATAATTCTCTATGTTCATAAGAGATAGTATATAGCATTGTATATCTCGGAGATAATGTATAGCATAATTGATATATCTATTAAATTCATAATAATAGTTGTGTTCTGTTCATAAAAATAGTAGCGCGACTAAAATACTGGACAGGAAACATTTTCGTGATAAGCATACTTTTTTTAAAAGAATTTGAACAAATATATATACATATATGTTAATCGTAATATATCAAAAATTTTGGTGTTTCACATATTAGTCGCACTGCTATTTTTATGAACACAGCTGTATGTTTTTATTGATCTAAAGAGCATGTTTACTAGTAGCTGACTTCTCTATATTCCAATTGTTTCACGTCTTCGGATTCTAGTAAATATAGTTTTTTCCCATAACATAACATTCATGAGGAATATATACTGTACTGAAATTGAGAAAGTATAAACTATAGAAGAGAGCATACTTAATTTGAATTTCTGTAATACCTTTATAGATCTATAACTAATGAAATGTTGTAAATTTCTATAGGTGTTACTGATAAACTGTTATAAATCTCTTTTACAATTGACTTGCATTACTTTTATTACTCTTCATCTGAACATTTATCTTCATATATCTTAGCTTAAAGCTACGAACGCATTTCACAATTGACACATTTTACAAAAGTTCTCGATGCTAATGCATATAACAGTTGCATGTACGAGTATATAACAGTTTGCACTTCAGCTGCTGCCGGATAAACTTGAGGCATTTGTGACATTTTATAAATGTATAAGCCACAATGTCAGGGGACGCGAAAGTGTGAAAAAGTAATAAAAGCAAAAAGCTAAGAAAATGTTAAAAGAAGTCGAAGTAGAAGTCAAAGAAGGAGCAGGAGAGGGAGACGAAGCAGAAACAGTAGCAGAAGTCGCAAGTTGACAAAATTTTAATAAGGCACTTTTGCTAGCCGCCTTTTGCATGCCAAACGAGCCACGACCAGTTGGCCTAAAGTGGGCGTGCCCTGGCTGACCAACGTGGCAGCAATAAAAAATTCAAAATGTTTCACATGAGGCAAAAAGTCCACAAAAAAAAAAAGAGAAGAGAAGTCAAGAAATGAAAAGGGATTTGTCAAAGATCACGTACTCAATAAATATTGCCCCATGAGCCGCACAGTTGGCTACACTTTACAAACGGACTTTGGACGGGCTCTCACTCTATGTGTGTGTGTGTGTGTGTGTGTGTGTGTGTGTGTGTCTGTGTGTGTGTTTGGTATTTTAGCTGAGCCTTTAATTTCGTATCAGTTATGGGCTGTGCTACAGCTGTGGGCGTTCTCTCTTTTTTATTTTTTTGATGTGCGCCTATTAATTTCCATTCGCTGTCGAAGGCAATTCAATTAGTTTTGAGAGTTATCCTGGCTTTATCTGTGTGTGTTGTGTGTGTGTGTGTTTGTGTCACGGCAGGACTTTACGTGGCACGTAATATATATGCTCATATTACTAAAAGCTACATAAATCGTGCCTAGAAATTGGGGCTTTAAGCGTTTGCCAAATTTATGGCCAAAGTGTTTTAAAGTTAACTTTAAAGCAGGCAAGGACCTCTCTCTCTCTCTACCTCTGAGTGTGTGAGTGTGTGTGTGTCTGCTTGGTTGTTTAGCCTGATCGATGGGCAAATGGTGACAAAATGCAAGGCCTACGCTTGGCATGTTTACAAGCCAACTACGTTGCCTACCAGCTGCTGGCCAGGCATGTCCTGGCTGCCATGTCCTTGCTACTGCTGCTGCTGCTGCTGGGTGAAAAGTCGAAAAGTGTTTGCCAATGCCAAAATTCCAAGCAATTAAATCACTTTGATGCTAATTTGGATTAATATGTTGTTGTCTATGGCAATTTGTTTGGACCAGGCCAGAAAGCTGCTGCCGCTCTTGCCTGCCTGCCTACGTGCCTGCCTACGTGCTTGCCTGCCAGCCAGCTCCTCTTGCAGCCTGTTGTTCTGCCTTCAGTTCAGGTGTTTTCGATTAGCTCGCACGCAAATAGATTTATTGTACAATGCGCTGCTAAACGTTGGCCACACACACACACACACACGCACACAGTTGCATTTTTGTTGCATTGGCAGCCAGAGGCATTTGGCTGCGTTATTTATTTGGCTTATCGTCCGTCCCTTCGATTTGTGCGTAACAAAAATTTTGTGCTACATTTGTCGGTTAGACAAACAATTTGTTCGAGGTCTAAAAACCCAAAAAAGCCCCCACAAACCCCCGCCCAATTTCAATTCCGATTCCAATATATCGAATGCCTCTCTCTCGCTGTGTGTGTGTGTGTGTGTGTCGCTGTCTTTATTAGCTTACACAACCATATTAATTTTGTTAGATAAATATTAGTTTTAATACCTGTACTTAATACAACAACATCAGTGGGGTATATTACGCTGTAATGTGAAAAGGCGAAAAGCTGTTGGCGGAAAGCCCCATTTTCGTATTAAAGTTAATGCAGTTTGGTAAAACTGTTTTAAAACCAGAGTTATGTGAGAGATGTGTAAACTATAATAGATAGCGATGCATAGAAGAGTTTGAAGAGATATTAAGAGAAGGGACAGAGAGAGAGAGAGAGCTTTAAGTAGAGTTAATATGATACTTAGTTAGCTCGGCTTTTGGAAAGAAGATTTAGCAAAGAGATATATAATAAATAGTAAACTCTATAAGCTTTTTTGTAACATATTTCAAATATGAAAAGATTGGGCAAATGTTTTTCACATTCGAAATCTATAAAGAGACAGAGAGACAGACTAACAAACAGACAAATAGACAGATACACAAACAAAAAGAGAGGAATAAACAGGTCGTCAATATTTTCCTTGACAACTTTAAAATTTATATTTGCTCCGAAAAATATTAAAATTTTTTATATGAACGAACTCCTTCCAGCTAAAATTGAATATTTTCTATTGGTTCATTTTTTTACTCATATTTTATCATTGTATTTTGTATATACTCACAGTTGAATGAATTTTACTCTGAATGCTCTTCAGTGTATTCAATAAAAGTTGTGGCATTGCGCAGTGTACTTTATATTCATGTTAACTGAAATTAAAACTAAATAAATTGTAGAAGAATTATAATAAAATATAGTTCTGAAGACTTTATAAGATTTTATATTTATATCAATCATATATCTATGTTATATTTTATTATATCATATCAATTTTATTATTAACCAAGAATCTAACTTTACTTTTCTTAGGTTATCATAAAATTCCGAAATCGTAAATCGTTTACATCTCTAATTAGATTTGGATGCAGCAAGTTGAAAGCTTGTACAAAAGTTTGTAGTCTATAGACTATATACTTTAAGATAATAGACTATTACCTATATGCTATAAGAATATTGACTATAGACTATATACTGTAAGAGTATAGATTATAGACTCTACACATTTTGATTTATTGTTTATGGGCTATAGTCTGCATAGTCTCCTTCAGGTTTACCAAATTCAGTTCATCTGTCTTTAAGTATTTTTTTATAAAATTCTCCAAGACATAGACTGGGTATTTAGTTAGTCCATCATACTCCATTGAATATGCCTGCCCTTATAGTTATTAGTTTTTTTTCGGGGCATTTAGATTAATTTGCTTTTCGTGCAACGCAATTTGGGTTTTTATGTATTTTTAATGGAGCAGCGCTTGACTAACTGCTTCCATGTGTTTTTCGCAGCGCTAATTTCATGGCACTTTAAATGTTTAATTTGCAATTTATGTAAAATCCAAATACACAAAAATATATATATATATATATATATATAGAGTTTATATATAGTATGTGAATATGTATTTATATATATATATATATATATATTTGTGTTTGCCTGCCAGGCAAATACTTGGCCACGTATTTATGACTTCTTGATAAATACTAGCATTAAAATAAATTACAGGCTTCGCTGTTAAATAGACAAAAAAAAGAGGAACAAATGTTGCAACTGGGCATTACTGACTGCATAATACTCGCTCAAAAGCTATAAACAGAGACTATGCTGATTATGTATTATATACATATTTATATGTAGTTTCAGTTCTAAATTTCTGTTCTAGTGATCTTAAGCTCAGACTAAAGACTATGTAGATTAGGGCACAGGAAACCAGCCTATAACTTAGGTATATCAGATTTCAAACTATATACATACGCTTTCAGGAGACATTGCTATCTAGAGAGCTGCTTTAAAGGTATTCAAGTATTGGTATTTCAGTTCTCACATTATAGAAGCTATAGGTTGTTCTGATTAAGCTGGCTCTGAATCTGTGATTCTATCTTAAAGACTGTACAACATATATAGTATTTCATCAAGATATGGATATATACAGCGCGGATATTCTAATACGTATCTGCAAAACCCAATATACACTCTCATTCACACTTTGTGAACGAGTATAACAAGTAGTCGCAGATAGAAAAGATATATGTGAATAAACTATGGAAAAAATATATATTTATTTTAAATAAACACAGAGGTAACCGCAGGCCGAAAAAAAATGGGAAACAAATATATGTAAAGCAGGAAAAAAATGCCATATTTGTATAGAGGTGAAAGGGTAAAAGGTGAGAGAGAGCTGGAGAGGTAAGGAGACTTCAGCTGAAATTCAGCGACTGCATATTAATATAATTTGCAGCCGCGACTGACCGTATACGAAAAAGTTCCCACCACAAAACCCGTGGAGCACCCAGAAGGGGAAGCTCACACACGTTTACGTGTACGTGTACGTGTACGTTTACGTGTACTGACAAGACGGACTGTACAAGACAGAGACAGTTAAGCAAAAGTTTGCAAAGTGCATTACAATTTTTATGTGTAGCATATGCCAAGGGGGCTTTAGCTAGAGATGAATTTTTATTTGTATTCATTATGAGCTGTAATGGTTGAATCCGAATGGGGTATATAGGGTTGTAAAGGAAGTTTGTGTTGTGAATGAAGTATGTAAAGGAAGTGTAGATAAAGTAGATGTAGAGATAGAGAGATACAGATAGAGATATAGAGATGGAGTTGGAGAGATAAAGAGATGGGAAGATAGGGATGGTGAGATGTAGACTTACATATGGAGAGATAGAGAGTTGAAGGAACAGAGATGAAACTAAACTGGTTTTGTTTTCGGCTTAGACATTTTTACTTTTGTCTACAACACTCAAATTAAGAGTTTCAGTAACATCTTAGATATAGCTATATATCAAGTATTCTAGCAGCGAATCCAACTACAGAGTAACCTTAAAGCACAGTTTTCACCATTTTTGTTCGTTCATATGAAAATCATTTAGGAAATGTGAAATTTTTGCGCTGATTTATACAAGGCAAAGGAACGTCAAAAAGAAAAGCGGAAAACAAATGAAATGCGCACGTAATTGCATTGAGCCATGTGGACGGGAGTGAGATAGAGAAAGAGGAGACAAGCAAGACAGGTGATAGAGGGAGAAAGAGAGAGAGAGAGAGAGAATGAGAGAAGTTTCTGGGATAGGACTTAGCTAGAGCTAAGCACTGTGTCTTGGCGGCGTTGACAATGCTGTCTCTGTCACTCTGCTCTGGCTCAGTCACTGCCTTTGGCTTCCTCTTTGCCCCTCACTCTTCCTCTACCTCCACTGCTGCCTAGCCCTCATAAATGTGAATAATTTATTGCATTTGAGCAGAGCTTTTGTTTGGGTGGCTTGCGCCCCTTTACTCCACCCCACCTCATTTGCTTTGTTCTATGGCATTTTGGTTAGAAATTCATTAATAGCACTTTTATGACTTTTCGAGAAGCAGACGGAACTCTTGCAGCACGGAGGGAGTTCTTCATTTTGGTTTTGCTGTGCATTTTTATGTTAATCCATGACCTGCCTTGCTATGGCTTGCCATGGAGTCAGCTGAAATCCTTCGCTTTGGCATTTAAAAGAAAACAACAATTGCATAGCCTTTGTGGTTATTACTAATTATTGTTTCGCTCAGTTGGCTGACACGCTTATTTGCTGTTATGTGTCTTTTAATTGCTGTTGCTGCCACATAATATGCAACATTTTGTTGCTGTTTGCCGCCCAGCAAGAGAAATGGTTCCTTGCAACGCAATCAACAACAATTTACACGAACCAAAGGCGAGTGACATGCAGGCAAAATGATTTTTATCAGACGCAACGTATCTCTCTCTATATCTCTCTTTCTGTCTCTCTCTCTCTCTCTTTGTGTATCTTCATATAAATCATGTCTCGCACATCTGTCATAAGTCATAGTTGTTGTAAATTTATAGAGAAGTTTACTTTGTGCTACTCAAGATAAACGAAAAACGCGTTGCGTCTCTCTTAAGTGCTTCATGATGCCTGCTTCAAAGTGTTTGTATATACGCCATATACCCTGTAAAGTGAGAAGAGTTTGTCATAGATATACTTTATAATGAAATAGAGAAAGGGTATATATAGTATATGTGTGTTAAATATTGCTCTCATTAGCAGCTATCATGCTCTATCATAGTATTTTCTCTCGTCTGCCTAGATTATCTCTAGCTTCTATGTATCTTCGATCTATTTCCAATCTAGTCGATCTCTTTTCTTTCAATCTTTTATTGCTAATCTGTTTTCTATTTAACTTCTTTAATACAAATTTCTCAAGTATCTCCTCAAGTATACTTCAGATAAGTTATCAATTCTTCAGTTACTCATATGTAAGTTTCATTCTTCTATCGCTCAGTGTATGGGATTTTATTGATTTAAAGCAGCTTTCTCGTCAATTAAATTCTAAATTTAAAGTTTAATAATAAGCTTACTCTATATACGGTTAAAATCCCTATATTTATCACTACATTGACTACCACACTTAAGATTGGCTCAGCTGATTTATTAAAAATAAACTTTATGCGTTTTTTTAGTCTCGCCTATTAATAAATAACGCAAAGAATTCCTGGAACTCTTTAATATTTGCTTACATTGCTCATCCTTATCAACGTTGCAATACCGAAATCCCCACCAAATATATGATAATCAGAGTTTCTCATTTGTCTGTATTATTATTATTATCTATAAAGTTTCTATAAAGTTTCCTCAACAATGACGTCTGTTGCTTTATCGCTTTTCTCTGTCTGCTTATTTATTGGGGTTTTGTTGCGACGTCATGCGTGTGTGTATACGAGTGTAGCATTATCTTATAAGATTTCTACTACAACATTTCTGGTTTTCTAGTATGTTGTTTTATAAGACATTTTATTCTTTTTGGTGGGGTTAGTTAGAAGCATGTGGCCAAGACGTCATCAAGTGAACAGCCAGCAAGCTGGCAAAAGAGGTGCGTGTTTTGCTAGCTTTTTTTCCATTCTTTCGTCTTCATTTGTTGACTGAGTATTGTGCGAAGTGAAGTGTATATAGATGATAGATGTAGGTAGGTAAATATAGATAGGGATAGACATATAGATATGAGTATAAAAGAAGATAGAGGTATACTTAAGAGTACACTTGTATAGGTACGAATGTATAATATAGGTGTATATCTTAGAAATATATAAAGGTATGTATAAATACTAGTAGATAAAGGAAAACATTTATAGATATGTTTATATATATATAGATATGTTTATATATATATATATATATATACATAAAACATTAGGAAGCACATATATTTAACTATAGATATTGTGTATAGATGTGGGTATGTTTTATAACATAGATGTATGTAGATATAAAAGATACGGGAAGTCATAAAATACGTGTTCATGAAAATAGTAGTGCGACTGAGCTAAAAAAGTTGAACAACAAAATTTAGTGATAACAATTTGAAAGGAATAATAAGATTAGCAAATTTTTTTTTATAAATTTAGTTTTTATTTTATATAGATAAAAGTATGTGTTATCCCTATTCTAGACTATGTAAGCTCTTTGGTCTGCCTTTGAGTGCAAGCTCTCTTGTCTAGTTACAGTTGCCACCTGCAACTGCCACCTGCACCTGCACCTGCCACACACATACACACACTCTGTTGCAACATGGCGCTAGACTATTGTTAGCTTCTACTTTTGCTTTATACGCAGACAATTTCTAGCTTTTAATGGCTTTTAATTGTGCAAGTGGCGAACTGTGGCTACTGTGACAGAGCCTAAACAAAAGTAATTTCACACTCGCTGATTTTCGCGCAAACAATTTTTCTTTGCACAGACAGAGGCACAACTAAAGCGCTGAACTTCCCTCGCTGACGCTCTCCCCCTCTCTTTATATATATGTATATATATAGATAGAGATATTTTTGTTGGTTGTTGTTGCTGTCAGATATTTATTAGCCACAATTTGGCAGACCTCAAATTGGCAGCTCTTTCAACCGGTGTGTGTGTGTGTGACGCGTAACGCGAAATCGTAAAACGAAAATTTATTATTTATGTCAACTCTTTTGTGCTATTTGCGCTGTCAGGCCAGTCAGCCAGCCAACCTGGCAACCTGGCAACCTGGCCCCCACCTGGAGGTCAGCTGTGAGCTCTGCTCTGCCAACTCGCTGCAAGCTAAAGCCAAATTATGCGAGGTACAAATTCTTTTTTCTTTTTTTTTTTGGATACCAAAGCGCATTTGTCACAATTAAGCGAAGGGACTTGCAAATTATGAGAACTGCGCGTAAAATAATAAAATATCCTTTTGCCACAGCCACAGCCACAGCCATAGCCACAGTTCAAGTGCAGGCGCTGGTGCAGCTGTAGCGGAGGCTGAGACTGAGGTCCTTGCACGTTGACGTCGACGTCGACATGGCGCGCCTGGGACATCAGCCGATCCCCGATGGCACCTGAACTGTAGCGCTCAATGGGGGCTCTCAAATTTTGTTGGCATTGTTTTTTGAATGACCTGCAATCATTGCAAATGGCTGTATAGGTTTTGTGATAATCTATGTAACATGCAGTCACATATACAAAGGGATATCTGCAGCTTATATACTCTAGATCAATGCAAGTTAGGGGCATTGCCTGTATTTGTCTATCTACAGCTTTTTAATTAAAAAACTTTGTGAGCTAGAGACTTGCAATTTAAAAACAAACAATTGATTCTAATATTAAAACAAACTATATTAGAGACTTGGTTTTCCAATATAACTGGAGAACTATAAAAGCTAGACACTTAGAATATACTGTATGTGAATAAAATGAGTCACTTTCCCGATATTTTCTAACACATTCTTAAAATCACTAAAAATGTATTCTATTCCTATGTTTGTAAGCAGAGCTCGAGAATTATAACAACTAGAGTTATCAACTCCATGTACGTACCTTTCTGAGAGCATACACATACTAAAGATACTTCCTTACTTGGATATCTTACTCCCATTAAGGAGAAAGCTCTAGAGTTCTTGCTCCTTTCTAACTCAAGCTGACACATTTGTGACAGAGCATCTACCCGTCGCGCATGCCCACCTAGCACAGTCACTTACTTATTTTTTGGCAGCTGTAGCTATAGCTGTAGCTGGCACGCCCCAGACCAAGCGCCCCTGGGCAGTCAGTCTATTATATGGGGGCTGGTAGCCGTCAGTGAGATTTTTTTTTGAGCGTTTGCCATGAAATATGCAAAGCGCAGTTAAAAACTTTTTATTTGTATTAATCAAACAGACTTTTTACGCGGCTTCACTCGGCTTTCACAGTTTTTGACATTTTTGCCACAACAATGGCAGCGACTGCATAATAAAATATATATACAACCGATTCTTTACACACTATATATATATATAGATATACATGCATATATATTTACGACAATTATCGCTTTGGGGCATTTTAAAGCCAAACTCAAGGCAACTTTCACATGACAAATTAGTTGAGCAATAAAACTTGAGTGTGCTATCAAACTAAAAATATCGCCATCAATTACAAGGTCTCTTTCTCTCTCACACACTATATTTCAATCCCCTTCCCCTTCTCTCTCTCTCTCTCTTTCTCTCTCTCTCTCTCTCACACACTGTATGTGTTTGGCTGCTGCCAACGTGCGGCATATAAAAAGGTCATAAACAACGCGAACGACAACAACTTGAACTACGTCTAGGACTACATTGACAACACATTTGCCAAAAAAGGGGGCTGAACTACATCATCATGAGGCCCCACGCACTGTCCTGTCTATGCCACCCTTTTTACGCCCCAATCCCCTCAAGCCGTCACCCTTGCTGCCTTTGCCATTTGCAATTTGGCAACACTTTTTCGGTTACGCGGCTGTGGGCAAACGTTGAGCACTTTATATAAATTCTACAATACTTTTCTTTCTTTTCTCTACGTTTCT
The DNA here is from genome assembly GCA_035045945.1 of Drosophila anceps. NCBI lineage: Eukaryota > Metazoa > Arthropoda > Insecta > Diptera > Drosophilidae > Drosophila > Drosophila anceps. The sequence goes on from JAWNON010000127.1 coordinate 2,107,147, forward strand.
TTTTTATGACCCTTAAGAGTGCATTCTATATATATTTATAGAGTATATATGTATATGTTTATATATCGGCTTTTGATATATTCGTTTAGTTCTTCGAGTGCGCGACGCTTTATTACACATTTTTGCTAAATTACACTTTGGCCGCTAGTTTATTGCGAATAGCCCATTTTATAAGAGCGGCAACAAAGCTGTTGTTGATGTTCTTGAGATACCCTGTGTATGTGTGGCTATGAGTGGATGTACTGGTATTGGGTGCTAGTGGCCTAAGCAGTTTGAAGCTAAGTTTTCGAGAAGAGGAAACTTACTGTAAAAGAGCAAACGAATAAAGGATTTTTTTATCGAAAGAGAGGATGGAACAGGGAGAAATAGTATTAAGGGACAGTTTGAAGTTATATTTAGTAAAAGAGAAAAGCTGAGAGACAGCCAGAGAGAAAGAGAAAAAGATAGATAGAAAGAAGATTTGTTCAGCAGAGTACTTATACACAGAGAGAGAGAGAGAGAGAGAGAGAGAGAGAGAGAGAGAGAGAGAGAAAGCGAGAGAGAGAGAGAGAGATCGGTTCTATCCATCATTCTGTATAAGATAAAGGCAGAGATGTGAAAAGGACCATTCAGCGTATGAGAGAAATAGAGCGAAAAAGAGAGACAGAGAGGGAGAAAAACCAAAGCCAAATCCGAAAGAAAGTAGACCCCTCTATATCGAAGTAAAATATACTAAGGAAAAGTCAAGATTACAGAGTATCTGCTAGTTGGGCAGCAGCAGCAGCAGCTGCCTTCAGTGGCAAACATATTGACTTATTATTATAGTTGCGTGGCATTTTAATAAGCCAAACACTGAACTGGAAGTAAACCTCAAATCGATTCCAAGTTTTACAAGTTGCAAGCGTCATTAAGTGCGCGTAATTATTCAATGACTGCCAAAGAGGGAGAGAGAGAGAGAGGGTCAACTTAAGAAGGAGAGACACGCATTTGGCTAGAATGCATTTTCCATAAAAAAGAAGAAAGAAATGTCAGCGGCAGCAGCAGGCAGCAGGCAGCAGACATATGCCAAAAGTTATTCCAGTGATAAATGATTGTGTAGAGTTGCTGAAGACTTGAAGATCCAAAAGCCTGAAGACCTGAAGCATTATTAAGTTGACATTTAAAATTCTATAAATCATCAAGATTTACATTTTTGTCGCATTTAGCTGCACCTGTTGGGCAACTGAAGAGGTAGGAGTGGCGGCTTGACTATATGCAAAAACAAATACAGCAGTGTTCATAGAAATAGTAGTGCGCAACTGAAATGTTGGACAGCAATATTTTGTGATAAACGTTATATTTTGAAAAAAATTCGAAGATATGTCCATAAATAGTTGCTCACTTTAATACTCGTTTCAAATTGTTTTCAAAAATATTGCTGTCTAACATTTCACTTGCACTACTATTTTTATGAACACGGCTGTATATATTTAGATTATGCAACAGGATTGTGAGTTTGATAGACGTACTTACACTTTCAATGCATTTGCTACGATTTCATTCTTCTTCTTTGTTTTTTGTTGCTGTTTTTTTTTGCAGATGGCGAACCTATCAAACTGCCCGACAATTTGGAGAGCCTGCCAAGAGCCGACAGTTTCCCATCGCAGCGACATCGTTGGAATACAAATGAGGTCAGTTTAACATACATGAACATAGGGTATATCTATATATCTACTATATATTGTATATTTGTGTGTGCTTGTGCCTCGATTTGCATTTGATTGCACATAAAAAATGTCGAAACTGAAAGCAGAAAAACAAACAACAAAAACAACAGCGACTCGCACTTGACAGGCAGGATGAGCCTGCCAGTCGTTTTGGCTGGACACTTTGACAGCGCTAAAGGACACGCTTCCTTTCGACTGTTTTTTTTTTTTTTTTGTGTTAGAGATTAATAAGACACGCCTCGACCCCATGTGGACAGCTCTGCTTGGTTTATTAGGAATAGTCGCGAAGTTTTTTTACTTTTTCTGTTTATGCGCCACAAAACTATAATACAAATAGAAATTGTTTGGCGTGCCAGGATTCGCGAGGATTCGCGAGGCGGTTCCATGGCATTTGTCCTGGCCAGCGCACGTACGCGCCAAAGTTTCGTTTCAGCTCTTTGTGTTTACAATAAAACTTTTGCGCTTAAAAAAGCAGAACATTTGCCTCGCACTGGCTGTTGTTGCTGTTGTTGCTCTGTTTTACTTGTGAATTAAACGCAACCGCAAATATTCATTTGGACAGTTGTAAAGTTTTTCCAACAGAGTGAGAAAGGGAGGGAGAGAGTGGGTGGGGAGAGAGAGAGAGAGACAGTGGAATTGGGCAGCAGCATTCGGTAAGCGACAATTTACATACTCGTGCGACAAGCTGACTAAATTAAAAATCAAGCAAAGCAATGAGATGGTAAATTTAACTCGAGGATAAACGAGACTTTAATGCTCTAACAAGGCAGAAGAAAGAAGATCACCCAAGAGAGGAGATGAAAACTGAAAAAGAAGAAGAAGAGAGAATAAGATAAGAAACCCGAGAAAAACAGAGCGTACAAGAAGGAAAGGAAAAAATACGGAAAGGAAACAAAAGAATAGACAAGGAAGCGAAAGAGAAGCTAAGAAATTAGAATAAGAATTCCGAAAAACTTAGAAAGATAGAAATATAGGTTAAATAGGTCCCGATGTAGAAAAGAAGAGAGTTACAGAAAAGGCAAGAGTAGAAGATGGCATCAGAATTATATTAATAATTATAATATATAGCTCAACTATAAATATGAATCATAAAGTTATAAACATACATACAAACTCGGGTAGTTAGGTTATACCTCAGAAGAGCTAGTCTCTTTAGTTGTAGGGTATATAAGTAGCATATCTTGTCCGTTCTCTCATTATAAAGTACGCGTAGCCCAGGCAGATTTTTATCTACTGAAGCATAATCAGAGTGTATAAAGCAGACCGTGCCACAGTTTATTAATATAAAGTTTCGCAAGGGAGGGAGGGAGGTACATAGGTAGTTGCTATGTGGCCAACGGCTGTCGCACTCGTAGTAACTGCTCCCGACCCACTATAAAGCCTCTTCAGCTACCAGTTCCTCCTGTTCCTCCTCCTCCTGCTGTACTGCATCAGCATGCAAAAATTACAAAATGTAACCGTGTACGAAGCATAAATAAAATTACGCACGCTTATTTTAGTCTGCTTACAGAACGAGCAGAGTGGCAGGGGCGCAGGGCGGCTGCAGAGGGGAGGGGGAAGGTGGGGTGTTCAGCATTGGGTCTGACCATTAAATGGCCTCGCTCGGGCTTTTGGCTTTAACCACACGGTTTTAATTTGGCGCCGAGACTTGCAACTCGACCATAAAGCAGCTGAGCAATATAATACCAACTTCTGGTCAGATGTATGGCACATGCCACGCCCCTCAGAAAAGCGCCTCTGAAAAGAATCAAAAAAACTGAAGTGGCTAATGAGACGCGCAAAGTTCATTTTGGCTAATAATAAGTGCTGTAAATAGCAAACTCTAATTGTTTTGTGTGTGTGTTGCAAGTGCCATAAGCTGTGGCAGGAGGAGGCGCGCGTGGCAAGGGGCGCGCATGTATGCGTGTGAGTGCCGAATGCGCTGAGGTGCGCATAAATATTTAATGCGCATTTCGCGCAGCTACTCGAACTCGAACCGTATGTGCCTAGAATTCATCATAAAAAAAAATGAGGAAGAGTTGCCTGTGGCAAGCAGCTTGTGGCCTGTGCCAGAGCTTTGGGCCATGCATAAATAAGCAAAGGAGCCAATGCCAAAGTCAAAGGCAATTTGGACCAAAATGCAAACGTTTGCCACTTGACAAACACGCGCCTGTGATTTCTCAACTCTCATCCTCCTCACAGTTAGCAGCGCCCAATTCGTATGGCACACTGAGAGAAAAAGGCCATGAGATATTGAAATTTATAGTGAATTCTAGATGATAACTTTAGTTTACAGATTTTGCATGATTTTGAGGAAATCCATATCAAAATTTTAATATTAAAAGTAAAGTTTGAATCTTGAGTACAAAATCTCATTACATTTTGTTGGCTAGTGTAATTAATTCAAGAATTTTCTATCTTATTACTAAATTCATACCTTTAGCTTAATCTATTTCTAGTTTCAACTTCTCATAAATATTCTTAGCCGTCGCTTTTTCTCCCAGTGTAGCTGCTGTGCATACAATTTTTATGACACTCGCAAATGTTGCGATTTCTGACATATGAAATTGTTGCTGCACATCGTCAATGGGCTATGTATGAGGACTATACGGACTATGGACTACGGGCATACGAAATACGGCATATGGAAGCAGGCGAAGCATGGACTACGGGCGTCGCCAGCTGTGCGCGCGCGAGTTGCTTCTTTTTTTTTTTTTTTTTGGGAGAGCTGTTGACGGCGCAGATGAATGGGTTCTTCGTCTTTGAATGAGCAGGAATGTGTGTGTGTGTGTGCGAGTGTATGTATGTGTGTGTGAGCGTATGGCTACTTTACATTATTCATGCAACGTCAAGGCTGGCAAAACAAATTGATAACTTTATCGGCAAAACATGCAATGAAATGCCAAACGGGCGAAAGCTCAGCAAACACAGAGAGCTGCCACCCAAACCCAAAACCCCAACTCGATTCCAGTTGGCTGTTTGTGTGATTTGCATTTGAATGTTTTACTGTGCTTCAGAGCAGCTATGTCCCATTCTCTATTTCTTGAATGGTCTTCTTATGCTGTCACATTTCCTACGCATATTTCATAGTCTTCATTGTCTTCCTCTTACTTTTGACTTCCACGATTACTCCATTGACGATTGACAATTGGCAACCCAGCAGAGTTGCTGCCTTTTAGTTCTTGTACTTACTAACTTATCAAAGATCTCTCACTGTGATCTTCACTCCATCATATCAATATGTTATGAAATAGCAGCAGTTACCTGTACCTGTACAGAGTTTCACTGTACATTTCTCACAACATCATCCATTGCACAGTCTTTTTACTGTACCTAATATGCTCTTTTGCCTTCTCTCTTTCTCTCTCTCAGTTTTTCTCTATCTCCCTCTTGCAATCTCTCAATCTGCCTCTATCTCTGTCCTCTTCTTTATCTAGCTTTATCGTTCTTCCGCTCTCTCTCTCTCTTTCTGTTTTTGTGTTTCTTTCTCTCTCTGTCTATCTATCGCTCCGATTTCCTACTAAATAGTCTCATATTTAACTGCTTTTATAGGTCCCTCTCTCTCCTTTTTTCTTACTGTTTTTCCCTCTCTCTTTCTCCCTTATTTCAATAACTCTACAATGTCATATATCTCACTCTTTCTCATTCACTTTTCACTATTTCTATTGCCTGTTTATCAAGTTAACGCTATTTACCTAGACTCTTTCTCATGTCCTTTAACTCTTCACTCACTTCTCTAACACTCTCTTTCACACACTCATTCCACTCATTCTGCTCATGTCCAGGTGTCAAGTGGCGACACCTGTAAATTGTGGTCACACTTGGGCATCCTGTGGCTTCCTGCCTTTAGCTTTGGCTGTTGCTGCTGCTGCTGCTGCGGTCAAATGAAATTTCTAAAATGTTTTCCTTTGTTTTATGCGCAACAAACCAACAACAACAACAACAAAAACGGGAAAAGGGAAAAGACAAAAGCTTGTGCCGGACAATGGAGCAGGAAATGCCGCGAGTGCTTTGGCTAGCTAAAAAATGTTCCAGTAACTCGGAAATTGTTAGCACGTTCACTTAACTTGGTTAACATTCATTTGCACAGTTTATAGAAGTTCTCATTGTTGTTGTTGCAATTGTTGTTGTTGTGCTTTAAAAATTGGTAAACACACGTGACTCGCTGATTAGGCAAACTGAAGGACGCTCACAGTGAAGAGAAGAGCGGAAAAAATCAGCCGAACAATGAATGCTCTATAAGATAATGGTTCAGTGGGCAGCTGAAGAGAGTTTATAACTATCTTTAAACCAAATACCAGAAAATTATTTGAAAAAAGTTTATATAAAATTTTGGAAAGCAAAAGTTGACTTTATTTATATACAAATAATATTCACTTAGAAATTCATAAAGCCTTCTATTAGTGTATTTATAATCGCGCTTCTCTAAACATATTTAATCGCTTTTTCAACAAATATTTGTTTGCTTGTTTATTTTTACTAAAATATTTCAGGAAATCGCAGCGATTCTTATCAGCTTTGATAAGCACAGCGAATGGCAATCAAAAGAAGTCAAAACAAGGTGAGTCACGCTGCCCACCGCCAAATTTTGTCCCACATTCGTCTACAACGCAATAGCTAAACAACTCTCTCCCCCCATCACTCTCTTTCTCTTACTCCGTTGCAGACCCAAGAGCGGCTCTCTGCTGCTCTACTCGAGAAAGAAGGTGCGCTACAGACGCGATGGCTACTGCTGGAAGAAACGCAAGGATGGAAAGACAACGCGCGAGGATCACATGAAACTTAAAGTACAAGGCACTGAGGTGAGCTATGAGCCAAACCATTAATTTCTTATTAAAATAGGTAATATTTTGATTTAAGGATCAAAAGTTCCTAAATGATATTTAAAGTTTGATATTTGAAATCAATTTGAATTGAACCAAATCATGGCCAAATCATTCTGGTAATGATCAACTAAAAAATCCATACCATACCATTCAGTAAATTTAGCCTATCTTCTAAGATTTTAATGCAAAATGGAACTACAACCCAAACCAAGATCTTGCAGGTTTCCCTGCTATAAATAGCTTCACTTCTCAATAAGTTCTGGTACTAAGAAGTTTTTTTGCTAAGTGACATTTTCTATTTTAGGAACTTTCATTGACGCCTGCTGGGCAATTAGTCAATTAGCCAGAAAGTCTTAAAAACTGGACAAGACTTTGTCCATAGAGCCATAAAATTATCGGATAAAAAAAAAAAAACAAATAAACGGAAGGCAAAGCTTAAGTTTAACTGCCTTGACGGCTAGAGGGTTGTTAAGAACACTTCTTTTTTTTTTCGTTCACAGTGAATTATGATTTTCCGGCGGAAATATAAGTATAACAGTTTCTTTTTTTTGCTGTTACCCTTGTACTGGGCGTTTGTTTGTCTGCTAATGAAATAAGCTTTGGCTAGGGTTAAGCGTATTCTTGTCTGACTGAAGTTAAAGCGCAGAGTCAGAACTCCAAACTCTTCATATGTTTTGAAATATATATATAAATATATATAAATGTATATATATGTATGTAGAAGAAGAAGATAGAAAAACTGTTGGCAATTTCACGCCAATTTTTTTCTTGTTTGTTTGTTTTAATTTTTATTTTAATACCGCTTGCAGTTGGCGAAGGTTTTTTGCTGAAGACAAGTAGCTGCCGCGAGATTTATGCACTTGGCAAACACACAGCAGGGGTTTTCCTTTTCTGTCTGTCTGTCTTTCTGTCCGGCTGTCCGTATGTCTCCTTACACGATAACTAATATTTATAAACGTTGAACACTTCTCAAAAGACAAAAAAAGAAAAAAAAGCCAGAAAAGAAGTCAGCGGCATATCGTTCAAAGACGACGGCCAACGAAATTTATCAGAGCCAAATAGCAAAAGAAATTGCGCAGAAAACAAAAACAAAAACAAACGTAGAGGAAGTAGCAGATGAGAAGGAAGAAGTAGCAGCAGCAGCAGTAGATAATGTTGTATAAGTCACACACAAAAAAGGGTTTGATTTTTGGCACTTGACTTTTGGCTTTTGCCTTCAGCTAGTGTCTATGCTGGCGCCCCCTAGCGTGGGCGTTTGGTAATTTAATTTGAGCTGCGTCTTTTTTATGTCTTCCAATTAAATCAAGGCGCTGCGTGTAGCTCTCGCTATATAAATCAATATATATATATATATATATATATATATATATATATATATATATATATATATATATATATATATATATATATATATATATATATATATATATATATATATATATATATATATATATATATATATATATATATATATATATATATATATATCTCTATCCCTATATCTCTATCTATACATTTTTATGCTCTTGTTTGTTTTTTTTTTTTTGTTTTTTGTTTTGGCTAAATTGTTTTCTCAATTGGTCCACAGTGCATCTATGGTTGTTACGTACACTCGGCCATATTGCCCACATTTCATCGCAGATGTTACTGGCTATTGCAGGTAGGTATCACAGTTTGGCTGTGAGGCATGCCTTCTTAGCTAAACTACTTTATTTTTGTAACAAAAACAGAATCCGGACATTGTTTTGGTGCATTATCTGAATGTGCCCTATCCGGATGATAATAAAATGGCCGTCATTGCGCCGAGCATAACGCTCTGGGGCGATAAGAAGGAGTGGACCAAGGAGGAGCTGGTTAGTCAACTAAAGCCTATGCGTGAGTATAACAGTTGTAGCAGTTGAAGCCTATATAAAAAAAACATTCGTTGTATGCAGTGTCCACAGTGAATTCAGATGAGGACTCCGACTCAGGCAATGATATTGAAATATCGGTGAGTATGACAGTTTGTATAACAGTTTATATAACAGTTTGTATAACAGTCAGTAGAAATTCATACAACACTTGGTAAAACAAGGATAATAATACTAAGTAGAAGAGTTAGGATGTATAGCAACTGGCAGTACAATTAGTATAACCGTTGGTTTCACTACTAATATTCTGATTAATCAGCAAAGATATAACAGATAGTTGGTTACACAGTATTCTAGTTCGTCAAGCTACCTATGTATATTGAGAGATAGTTAATAAACAACTTAGTGAACTATTTAGTGTAACCGTTATATGATATTCTCTCCCACAGACGGCCGAAACAGTTGAGTCCATTGTATGCCAGCTGATGGAGAAGCAGCGTCTTTCGCGGCAAGCGGCGTTGGTCAAGCAACTCGATTGCGGCTGCGGCGACGCAACCTGTGCGGATGGCAAGACCTGCACGCATCCCGTTATGCGGCGCACGGGCGGCATACTGAAGAGCGTTTCAGAGAAGCGACCCAATGACGCCTACAGCACAGCCAACGGCACGCCCAACGTTGTGGTGGCCAGTAAGGTAAGTGGAGAGCAGCTAGAGATGTGGTATCGGGGCTGAAGAATCCATTTGATTTGCAGCTTTATTCACGCTGGTCGGAGCGACACAGGCAGCGCGATGCGACGCTGCATCTGGACAATCCACACGCGCAGTTCCACAATGCAACACAACAGTTGCCGCAAGAGTCGGCGATCAAGTTTCAAATCATTCCCCAGCAGCAACAGCAACAGCAGCAGCAGGCCAATCACAACGAAGGCAGCTATCAGCAGCAATATCGTGGTGCCAATCAGATGCTGGCTACTAGAAGTAATCTGATAATACAGCAACAGCAGCAGCAGCAACAGCAACAGCAACAGCAGCAGCAACAGCAACAACAACAGCAACAACAACAGCAACAACAACATCAGCAGCAACAGCAACAGCAACAACAATATCAACAGCAGCAGCAGCAGCAGCAACATCTAAACTTGCAGCGCTTTGTAGCTAGTCACAATCAAAGCAATCAAAGTCATAATCAACACAACAGCAACAATAGCAACAGCTCAGCACATTTAAATCATCGACTGCAAATTGCCAATACAACAATAACGGCAACAACAAGGGAGGCCGCAGCAGCAGCAGCAGCTGTAGCTGCAACAACAACAGCTGCAAATGTCATGGATACAGAACTAATTGAAAACCAAAGCCAGCAGCAGCAGCAGCATCAGCAGCAGCAGCAGTTGACCGCAAATAGCAACAAACTGAGCCACAATACAAATAACAGCAGCAATAAGCAATTAACAGCAGCAACAACAACAGCAAATCAAGCAACAACAGCAGGAGGAGGAGGAGCAGCAACAGCTCACACAAACAACGAATTAAATATCATAAACAACAACAGCAATAACTTTATATACAATCAACAGCAGCAAGCCAACACTCAACAGCAGCAACATTATTATAAATTGCAACAGACATCAACCCCCAACAGCAGCAGCAGCAGCAGTAGCATCAGCAATCAACCCCCAGTTGAGGCCATGTGCATGTCACCTGAGCATCATAGCAGCAGCAGCAGCAGCAACAACAATCAGCTTGGAGCAACAGCAGCAACGTCTTCCGCTGGCAATACTCCTTCCACATCAGCAACATCATCCACCTCCAGTTCCTTACAGTCGATTATCGATGGCAATCAGCAGCAACAAATTACAACGACAACAGCAGCAACAACAACAGCAGCAGCAACAGCAACAACAACTTGTGATAATTTAATGAGCGCCAATGCGCACGCTGAGGTAAGTTTTGACCGCAAACCAACTGTACTTATGCCTATTTATGCTGATTAAATTTAACTGACAGCTGGAGTTGGGCGGCGGCAGCAGCAGCAGCAACAGCAGCAACAGCAGCGAGCACCAGCAGCAACAGCAACAGCAGGCGTCTAGCAACTATAGCGTCAACAATCAGGCAACGGATGCCCAAATTCTTAATGGTTGTGCCAACTACAGTGCTTCCAGTGATAACAGCAGCCAAATTAGTGACAGCAACAACAACAGCAGCAGCCGCAGTCGCAGCAGCAGCAACAGCAACAATAGCAACGACGATGAACCGCAAGCAGAGTCAATGAGTTTCTTTAATGAGACATTGGATCTGTCACACGAGGATATACAACGCACGCTCATAGCTAATATGCCCTACAGCAACAACAGCAACAGTCAAGCAGCAACAGCTGCAGCAACAACGACGGCAGCAACAGCTAACAGCAATAACAACGAAACAGCACAGCAACAGCAACAGCAGCAACAATCAAATGAACGTGAAGATGAGGATACGGCAGATGTATTTGCCAATTTGGATGCGTTTGATATGTTGGTTGAATTTCCCGAATTGGATCTGGATGATAAGCAGGCTTTGAACAATACAGCACTTGAGCAGGTGCATAATCAGGCAGGTAGCTCCTATCTAGCCACGCATCACGCTTCGACCACGCAACGCAAGCTGCTCAACATTTGTGACTTTAGTCCGGAATGGTCTTACACAGAGGGTGGAGTCAAGGTGCTCGTAGCAGGTCCCTGGACAAGTGATGGAGGCTGCTACACGGTGCTATTTGATGCACAGCCTGTGCCCACGGTGCTCGTCCAGGAGGGCGTCTTGCGCTGCTACTGTCCAGCACATGAGGCAGGTTTGGTTACATTGCAGGTGGCATGTGGCGGGTTTTTGGTCTCCAATGCGGCAATGTTTGAATACAAATTGTCGCTGCTAGCGGATGCACCATTCGATGCCAGCAGCTCCAATGATTGCCTGTACAAATTTACGTTGTTGAATCGTTTGTCTACCATCGATGAGAAGCTGCAGCTGAAGCTGGAGAATGAGCTCACGGTAAGTGAATCTACTTCTAGCCTGTGGAATGGCATACCTTCTCTCATATGCGATCTTTCACTTTGCAGTTTGATCAAACTTCCCTTTTTCTTGAGCCCAACTTTGAGGAGAAACTGGTGCTCTATTGCCATCGGCTCACGAAGCACGCTTGGAGCACACCCAGCACCGGCGCCAATTGGAGCGTTGGTTTGCGTGGCATGACCTTACTTCATCTGGCCGCCGCCTTGGGCTATGCCAAGCTGGTGGGCGCCATGCTCAACTGGCGTGCAGAAAATCCACATATCATACTGGAAACGGAGCTGGACGCACTTAGCCAGGATGTGCATGGCTTTACGCCCTTGGCTTGGGCCTGTGTACGTGGACATTTGGAGTGCACTCTACTCCTCTACAAATGGAATCATAATGCATTGAAGATCAAGACGCAGGCACAGCAAACGCCACTCGATTTGGCCAGCTTGAAGGGCCATAAGCAGCTGCTGCAGCAGCTCTGTCGGCTTGAAAAGGAACGCTGCCGCAAGCCACAGCCACGTGGTGGACTGGCCAATTTATCTATGAATCTGGGCGTAGAGGCAGTCTCTGAGGAGTCTAACTATAGTGTCTACGAGCTGGAGTTGCAGCGCAGGCATGATGGTGTTTTCTTGCGACCTGTGGCGCTTCACAGGTAAATGGAAACGGGGCGCAAAATCAATAAATATCGAACCCAAGAAAAAGCGGTCTCAAAGAGATATGTCTTAATTTGATTCCTCTTTAAATTTTGTTAGCAATAAATTTCTATCTATTTGCAGTAATCAAAGTCCCCCAAACAACAACAGTCGCTACTCGAAGCGTTCTTCCATCGACAGCGGCATCAACATGGATATGCGCAGCAAATCTGGAAAGCCATTAGCTAGACTGCACGGGTAAGTTATATGCAGCTATACCAACTATATCGGTACCATTAACATGACTATTTTTTTTAGTAACTATGAGACACATGACAACTATGCACTGGGCGTGGATTCCCCTTTGGATTCGTTGAGTGGCAACAATTGTTCCGGCTTGCTATCGCCCATGCGTAAAATGGATTTTGCTCTATGTAAGTTGTGGGCCGCAAGAGCTAATGCTCTCTATTAGATAAAGTCTTTACTGTGTGTACGATTGTATATGAATGCTATAAAAATCGAAATTCTAAACACCAGGCGAGGTATCCACGGGCGAATCGAGTCCCATACACGACAAAGACATCGATTGCGATGACAATTCGACGAGCGTGACTGACGCAACTTTAAACAATGAGCTCAACGATGCGGTCGTAGGTTAGTCTGAGGAAGCTCCCTTTCTCTCTCTCTCTCTATGCTAACCACTTAACGTAATCTCGTAATAATGTAACGTAACAAACAAACGGGGGGAGAAGGGCTGGCCATCATCAAATCTAATGTGCATTTTGTGTATAGCTCGCTCGCTCGCTCGCTCTCTCTCTATCTCTGTCTCTCTTACACTCTTATAAATATATATATATATTTCTCGCTGTCTGTCTCTCAATGTTGTTGTTGTTGGTTGCTGTTGCTAATTGTTGTTGTTGCATACATATATAGAAAAATACACACACACACATACACACACACACACACACACAAACACATACACACTCACATAACTTGCTCTGAGCTGCAGCCTCTTAATAACCAAAAAATTAATCTATGTATATGTATCTGATGATGTTCTTGATGTTTGTTATAGCTATGGATATGCAGATGAGTGCATTCATAAATCAATTTATGGTTTCGATGTAAATACTCTATGAGTGTCACATACACAGACATAACTAACTAAATATGTTATATACGTTCGGCATATGTATTTGTATTTGATTAGAACTAATCTTAAATGTGCGTTATTATCGATGTATACACTAACACTAACACTAGTACTAAGACTAATACTATTACTAATACACAGACACACACACATATACATACTCACACACATATGTATATACACGCTGTATATATATACTCAAAATGTAAATATTAAGTGTGTGTGTGTCTGACTATTCAAAAATTAACACATGCAAACATATAAAATATACTCATCAACGAGGGCGACTTGAAGAATTGACAAAGTCGTAGGAAGTGAAAGCAAAGATTAATCTGAATATATTCCATATATTAAGTTTAAAATCTAGTTTCAAAATATTTTGTCCGCCTTAAATCATATTGAATGCCCCTTTGATATTATCATATCAATGCTCTATTATTCGCCTATAGATTTATAGACAGATTCCAAAAAAAAAAACATTGTATATATATCAATCGTAAACAAAATTTAATAATCAATAATAAGGTCAAGAATTCCTTAAGCCTGTTTGTTATCTTCTTCTATATATTATCTATAAATTTTTATGAGAACTTCAGCTTCTATTTGCTTTAATACATTTAAATTTAATTTAGAGACGCCAACGTTAACTTCTCAAGCTGCCCTCGCAAAACTAACTCTGGTGCTTGTCGATGTATATTTAAACACAGAAAAACAGCATTATAAATGTAGACTCGTTAATTGAACTGTGTAAAGTGTAGTAAAGGGAACCCAAAGTTTAGCTCAATTCATTTTATGTGGCCTACTTTCAGGGGATTCGGATGCAAAAGTTTTAACGCTAGCGGAGCATATTATAGCAGCCATGCCAGAGCGAATCAAGGTGAGTGAGATATGATATGTACACATATATTATATAAGCTAATGTATTGTCTCTCTCGCTCTCTTTTGCAGAACGAAGCAAATGAAATGATGGTGCTGGGCAGTCCTTTAACGGAGCCACTCACGTCGGAGTCATCTGCACTGACAGATAGCTTTATGGATCCGCTGCTCGATTCGCTGCCCAATACGCATTTCGATAGCGATTTCAGTTTTGATTTTCATGATCATAGTTATCGATATCATGATGTGAGCACACCTTGCTCTAGTCTGAGTCCCGCCAGTTCGGGTCCTTTGCAATCGCCGGCTAGCTATTCCATACTGGGCACAGATCCCTCAGTTAGTTCACCAAGTCCGCCGCCTTCGACAAAGCAATTGACGGAGTTTCTGCATGCTTCCAGCATATCGCAATATCCATTCGAGGCAGATTTCTCGAAGCTCACACTCACAGACACCGAACAGCGTGAGCTCTACGAGGCAGCCAAGTGCATACAGAAGGCATATCGTTCGTACAAGGGCCGTCAGAAGATGGAGGAGCAGAATAAGGAGCGTACCGCTGCAATTGTCATCCAGAACTATTATCGTCGCTATAAGCAATACGCTTACTACAGACAGATGACCAATGCAGCTCTAGTCATACAGCACGGCTATCGGTCGTATCGGCGCAATAAGCGCTTCAAGAAGTCCCAACTGGGTACAGCCAGTGAACAGGGCAGCGTAAGCAGTAACTCCCAATGTCTGTCCAGCTTCTATGATCACTACAAACAGGATCAGCAGCAACAGCAGGAGCTCAGCTCACAGCCCAGCACGCCCAAGGAGACAAGTCCGTCGGGTCCTTTGAAGTGAGTGACAATTTCATTCGCTGTATACTTAAAACGCTAAAACACATTTATTTATCTATATATCTATCTATATCTATATATATATCTATCTCTATCTATAACTATATATCTTAAATGTAATGTCCAATCTGTATTTCAAACAATGTTTATCTATACGCAGGCGTACATATTCCCAGTCCACACAAAATCAGGCTGCCAGAAAAATACAACAGTTCATGAGACAATCACGCATCAAGTAAGTTCTTATACCCTATAGCTCCGCATATATACCTAAGATCATATGGAACTAAGTCAAGTTTGGGTACTAAAAATTGTAATTATATACAAACATTTTGCACGCTAGCATTTGGGATGGCAACTTGACGACTTTGGTAAGATGTGTTGATAAAGTAGTTTCAAAAAGCTATCGAAGAATGCGTTGTTATCGATCACAATGATCGATGCCAAAATATCGATTTTTATTATTTTAATAAGTGATTGATAATGATATTGAATCGATTAATATCAGTCAGCTCATGTAAATTTGATAATGAAAATAAGTATGACGTACAAGCGATAATCGACAATCGACTTAAAGCAATGTAGTGAAACTTTTATAATATAAAAAATGATCAATGTGTAAAACAGAGATTTCTCTCCTGCTATTTTCTTATTATTTATTTCCTTTATCTACTTCTTTAAACTTTATCTTTATTTGTTACACAAATACTAATATGCATCTCTTCGGCTTATCGATATAGACTACAGAGAGAGCGAGCCGAAAAAGAGAAGCTGGTGCACCAACGCAGGGCGGAATACCTTCAAAACTTGCAGTATCAAGGGCAGCAGGAAATGTCAGTATGTCATAATGAGAATAGGTAAGATCTAATTCTATATAAATATCAAATATATATGTAATATACATCTTTTATCTTACAGCAACAACAACACCAACAATCTGCAGCATATGCAATCCAATCAATGAGAGAGAAGCGAAAAGAGAAGCAACAAATATATAAATATATTGGGAAATAAAAACTATGTTCAATAAGAATTTATTAATAGCTTTAACAACTGAGTGAAACTTTCTACTTTCATAATTGTTTATTAAGACACGCAGCACCTCTTGTAGTGGAACTTTTCGTTTCTGACTTGATAATACTTATATATATCTATATATATATATAAATATATAAATTATATGTAGTAGCAAGATCTGCACTTTTATTCATTTGCATAACGAATTTTAATATATATATATATATATATATATATATATATATATATATATATATATATATATATATATATATATATATATATATATATATATATATATATATATATATATATATATATGTATATATATATATATATATATATACATATAAATATATAACGATTCATTTTGTGAAACTTTGTAAAACGTAGTTCTAGTATTTTATAAAACAACAACAAAAGCAACAAAAAATCTTCGCAAAGAGATATATAGAGAGAGCTCTACTTTTCCATTTGTCAACTCAAAAGAACTTATTAACGAAGCCTTCGAAAAACTTTTTAACTCCAAGTGTAGCAAAAGAAATTTAGTCTAAAATACTTTAATAACAAACAATATAAATCAATATAAAACATAGATGTAAAGCTATATGTATATGTGCTATATGCCTAGTAGTTACATTTGTATATATATTTATATCTAAAATTAGCTCTAATTCGAAACCTTAAAACACTTTAAACTATTTTATTGTAATTGTATTTAAATTTTGAGCTCTGCTTGTTTCTAAAACAGCGTGTAATAATATCTAAAAGCATTAATTCTCGATTTTAAACATATATATATATATATATATATATATATATATATATATATATATATATATATATATATATATATATATATATATGAATATATCTAGCTATATATAGTATTATAAATTATACTAAAGCTCAGCTCGAAAGTCCAAATGTTGTTGTTGATTTCTAAAATCGATAGAGCGAAAACAAAATATCATGTTGAAAACATTTGTTCTTTTCCTCTTTTCCTTTTTCTAATTTTTAACTGTACTTTAAAATTAAGAATGCTCTGTATATGCTATATATATATATAAACAAATTTGTTAAACGCAAGTACTTAAAGCCAAGTCTGTCAACATTATGTGACTTTTGTAGTCTAGCAATAAAAATTAGTTATAAAATAATAAGAAAAAAATAATATCCTATGCATGCAATCGATAAATCGTAATATATACATATAGTATATATATATACATATATAACTAACTGTTCAATCTTTAGCCGATAAAATTAGGGAAGACTCGTTTTTCGCTATTCAAAACTAAATGTAACAATACAAGAATTTTTGTAAATTATTTTTGTCCGTCCACATTGTTAGCTTTCATAAACAAAAGATATAAAAATATATATATATATATACACAGGTATATACATTTATATACTGTATATATACATAGAACAACGTTCTCTGAGCAAAACTCGTGAAACTTGACATACATACAATTTATATAGACATACCTCCAGCACGCCTCAGAAAAAGATAAAATAAACATGGAAATAAATCTTGTCATATATGTATAATTAAGAATGGATGGAAGATACACACATACACAGCCACACAAAACACACACTACAATTTCTACGGCATGTGCAAAAAGAACTCATTGCATTTGGGCTGTGAGTTAATCTATATATACATATATATGTATACTTTATATATGTGTATATATCTACTCTATCTATCCCTAGGCATATTTGTTGCTGGCTTACAGCTAAAGCCAATTTCTATAGATCGATTATCAATTGTTAACTATATTAAAACTTACCAAAAAACAACTTCATTTTCTGCACCTACTCTTAAAACTCTTCAATTGCATTTCTTTCAATATATATATATATACTATATATATATATATATATATTATATATAACTGAACTACTTTATGTACTTAAACGAAACTAATCTGAAATGAAGACTAATTAAAGATTTTCTCTACTTAATGACTTATTAAAAAATATATATAATAAAAAAGAATTGCAATCAATTTTTAGAGCTAGAAAAGAAAAACTGTCTAAAGCTCTTTTGTTATGTTGTTGAAATGTAAAAGCAAAAAACAAAAATAAAAACCTTTGCAATATTTGCACATATATCTATATATAAATACTTAAAGCTAATACAACTACTACTACTACATACACACATACACACACACATACACACACACATACACACTCTATACTAAACTCTAGTAAAAAAAAAGAAAAAACTTAAAGTACCTTAAGCCAATTGGCACTAAAAACTTAAAACTAATAAACAATTTAATTTTAATTATAAAAAAAAAATAAATAAAACGAGAAAAAAATAATTTAAAATGATCTATCCTCTAGCAATTTTAATAAGTATATGCTAAAAAATTAAACAAACAAAAAAAAAATATATATATATTAAAATCATAAAGAAATGCCCTCAATGCTAGTTTCATAGTATCCACATTACCAAAAAAAAAAAAACAAAAAAAAACTGTTATATTATAAAAAGAAAACTCTTAACTCTTAAACGAAAAATCTAAACTAAACTAAACTAAACAACACCAATTGTTGATATTCGATTAAACATTTTATACTTGCGACTTTATTATAGCTAAAATTGTTTTTGGTATTCACATATCTGTTGAAAATGAATTGGAGGATTGAATTCTTATAGCTAGACTATATCCCTAAGAACTTTCAAAAAGTCTTTAAGAAAAAGCAAAATGATAATATATCTTTAATTGAAACACCAACTAAATTTATGTTTGCTTTATTCTATATATATTTAAAAATATATATTTTCTAAATTTCGCACCAGACTTTGTAGAATTCTAAAGAAAACTTAAGAAAAAATTAAAGAAGAAGCAGCAACTGTTAACTCCAAAAAAAAAAACATCTTTTATGTCACATACTAAACGTATATATAGAAATATATGTATATATATATATATTATATAATATACATAACTAACTTATTATGAAATATTCAACATGAATATATATATAAATATAAAATTTTACAAGTATAATTAAACGTGAATTCAAAAAGAAAACTTATTGTATGAATGCTATATGCTAATATATATATATATATATATATATATATATATATATATATATATATATATATATATATATATATATATATATATATATATATATATATATAATGACTTTCCAGTTTATGTAAAATTGTAATTAAATTCAATAAAGTTTAATTCAACACTTTAGTTGAACTGAATTACAACGAATTTACTTTCAACAAGGGGTAAAAGATTAACAATAAGAACAAGCGCGAGTGTTCTGAATACCTCGACGTATTACAAAAATGGATGCGGTATGCAATAAGTGTTCTTACCAACTTTGTATACCTAACGATTAAATAATTTACTATCAATTCCATGGATATGGAATTAGTTCTGGGTGTGCTATAGGATTACCTATGTGGAGGACCTATCTTATATTTATACTTTGAAACTCATTTTGCCATAGTCTCATACTCTGATTTTCATACAGCTATACTCTGATTCTCTTATGTACATGCACTCAGACACTTGTTCTCTTACATCTCACACTCTTTTACCCAAGCCGTCATATATAGCCACATTCTCTTTACTCTTGAGCTCTCATAGCCAAACAATAAATAAACACATATACCCTTATACTCTACTCATGCACCACTGTTCAGTCCTATATCGGCCTGGCGCTGATCCTTTTGATCAAGAACATATTTAGGGGAACTCAGCCACATCACCCTGTACAGTATAGTCTATTTACACAGTTTTAATGTGCTCCAGGCATAAAAAGTGAACTTATCAACGTCATGTGTTTCCTGTCACACCTCCCATTAAGAGCCTAGGCTCAAAGATACCCTTTTTTGTAGTTCTTGATAACTTAATAGAACCAATTAGTAAGCAATTTGTCTGGCGCCTTTAACCCTTGGCCTATCGCCAAGGTGAAAGTCAGCAGACGAGTTAAAAGAAAAACCTTGCAACATGTTGTCGATAAGAGCTAGATTTTTACCTGCCCTCAGCTGCAGCTGTTGCTAGATGGTTTTTTCTCCACTACTCCACCTTTTCTTAGCTCAATTAACACCTGAGCATCTTTGAGCCTGTTTTTTCGTATCTGTTGGCTGCATTGTTGCCTAATTACGTAGCCAATGCCAAATGCCAAATGCATTCGCAACGTCTTGTTAATAAAAATCTGTTTGTCTGTAATTGGATGCTGTTTTTGCATTATATTGAGCTGACGCCCAAAGCCTTCCTGTCTTGGCTCAATTTACACCTGTTTTGTTGCCAATCGCTGTTTAGCCCAATTTACTTCAAATACAAACAACATATCAAATGTTCTCTCCCCTCAGTTCTATGACAAATGCGATTGGTTCACTCATTTGGCACTAGAAATGGAAGCGTGAGTAAGAGAAGTGAATATGAGCAAACAATTTATATCAAATAAGCCGATTAAAGTTGTGTTTGCTTACAGACTAATAGAGGGCGGTCTGAAAAGTTGATTACATTAAGTTAGAATATTACTATTTTATTCTTAATTTATGTCAACTTTGTATTAAGATCAGCAATTGATGAGATCAGCCACGTGTACTACAGTTAACTTTGTGTTGGGCCATGGAAATATCTTATACATTCCGAAGAATCTCTTAAACATTATTTATAATATTTTATTTTAATGATTAGAGCACCAATCTACCCTTTTGTTTTACTTTCTTTTTGTCAACATAAACTTCGTTCGTGTTATATAACACCTAGTTCGTGTCTTGTCACGCGATCCTCTCTAATAGCAATAGATGATGTGATTTGTTATCGTTACGTGTCCATTCCGGCCAATGGGTCTGCATTGTGCCTTTCAGATTGGATCGCTCCAGCACAACGGAAGCGGGAAATGTGAAACCAAGCGTTGCTCTATTGAAATTCCCGTTGCTACAAACAACAGCAGCAACAACAACAACAATCATAATAATACCAACTCTATATGAAATAAAAAAAAATATATATAAAGATTTTATTACGCCCACAATTTGTTTTTTTTGTTTGTTATTTGAACTTAAAATTTGTTTATTAGCTGGAAATTTTGGAGTTATTATTTTATTGTTTCACGCTTCTGATTTTTATTTTATGTGCCCTGAACCCATTGAAAATGGAAGAATGGGGTATAATGCTTTTGTTACAGTGAATGCAACAGGCAGAGGAAGGTGTGGTTGATTACATAAAGTATATGTACAAAGCCACGTCTGCCTATCCTTTTGTACGAGAGTATGGGAGTATAAGACTATAGGAAAGAGTATATAACCATTTGAGTATACGAGTATGGCTGCATAGAAGTATAAGACTATATGAGTATAAGAGTGCATAAGTATAAGAGTATATGAGAGTATGCGGCTATGAGAGTTTTGCAGTTTAAGCGTATATGAGTATAAGAGTACACATGTATAAGAGCAAGGTTACCGCAGGGTTAAGGGTATTTCATAGTCGCTAGCTCCCATTATTACTTGCTTTTTGTATGACTGCCTGGTGGTCAAGTTACAGCTGCTTTTATTGCAGTTACAGTACGATTTGAATAAGCATTAATTAAATAGTTCCACAAGCTGATTCTATAAAAGTTTTTAAATGGAACACATATCAAAAGACTTAAGTTAAAAACTTGACTGATATGAAAATAATATTTTCAATTGTTAAACTGACTTGATCATATGTCTAGAACCTATATATATATAAAAGAGCTTAGCAACTGCTGAATATTTTCAATAGCAATTCACATAAATAAGCTAAAATTCCTCATCAACTAGCTCTTAAAAATAACTAACTAATCAAGAATCGATTGGCTGTCATAAAAAACGTCTCTGCGTCTATTTTGCCATAAAACAATTATATAGTATCTGTTTGTTTTCTTCTCTTTAACAATCTTAGCACATAATAAAAGTCATCGTAAATACTATTAGCAATAGACGCTACAATATGTGGGTCATCTGATGATCAATATATCAACTTTAATTGAAAGTTTTACACGTGTGGAATGTAATCAAAAGACTTTTGATCGCATATGCTAAAATATACCCTGTAATAAGCAGGCTTATTGTATTTGAAGTTACTTATGACTCAGGGCATTACTCATCTGTAAGCCAGGCCGTAGTTGTTATAGAACTTCATACATAAATCTTAATATCCTAGATATGTCTGACTGAAATCTTCAAGTATTTCCCCTTTACAATTCTCACTTAAACACCCATCACTATGGCACATCTTGTGGCATGCAGTATTTACTAAAATGCCACAGCTGTCACGACAATGAGCTGTTAATCTAAACACTCCAAGATTACCCACACAATTGGCCATTTAATATAGAGAGGTAGAGAGAGGAAGAGAGAGAGCGTACCGCAGGGCTTTTGATAGTGGATAGCGAACTGTTGACTTGGCTCATCTTTCTAGGAACTAAATTACAGTTAATACCAGCTGATGACGAGACACGTTTGCCAATACAAAAATTACAAACTTACAGACAAGGAAGACTTGCCCGACTATGAGATGCCCTGAATGTCATGACGATCAGCAGTTTTATGAATAGTTCATAAAAATAGTAGCGAACATTAGTTCAATATCACATATTATATACATATATACTTATACCCTTTAGCCATTTATACTTGTATACAGTTATAAACTTATAAACTCTTGGGGCAACCTCACTGTTGATACGGTTCCAGATTGTATATATAACTTATGGGCTTGGCCAAGCGTTCTTTTGCCTGTTGCATGCATTTCTACAAAACAATCATACA
Organism: Drosophila anceps; assembly: GCA_035045945.1. Lineage (NCBI taxonomy): Eukaryota > Metazoa > Arthropoda > Insecta > Diptera > Drosophilidae > Drosophila > Drosophila anceps. The sequence continues at coordinate 2,129,835 of JAWNON010000127.1, forward strand.
CTGCAAACATATTTTGAGGGGGTATTAAAAAGCGTTACTAACAATCGAAACTAAGTATAGCACTCGATGCCAGACAATGGGCCATGACAAACACACTACAGATATCGTTGTTGTTACCTATTGCCGTTGTTGTTGTCGTTGTGTATTTGTGTATTTAAAGTTAATTACATTTAATGAGACAAACTCTGCTTAAAATGTCATCAATTACATAGACTAAGATCGAATTTATGTGTATGTGTGTATATATATATATATATATATATATATATATATATAAATAGAATTAATATATGTATATATAGCAAGAGATTTATGCAACACGAAAGCCAAGTTCAAATTTGCATAAATGGTAAATCAATTAAAAGGCGACAACTCGTATCCAAGAAATGCATTAGAGTTTGACACATACAGGGAGAGAGAGAGAGAGAGAGAGACAGGGAGACAGGGAGACACGGAGAAGTTGTTACTGCAGTAGCTGTTGCAGTTGCATTCGGTTGTCTTGGACACGGCAGGTAGCATTAATTGAAGCTCCCCCAACCACTTTGCCCTCAGCTTGCTGTTGTTGTTGTCGTTGTTGTTGGCAAATGTCAAGCTGTTTTGTGACTACTGTGGCAGAAGCGCGTAGCGTAGCGTAGCGTTTCACAACTGGCCAGTAAATAACCGACAATAAATCACTTTGAACAAATACAAAATACAAAACGGAAAACTAGAGAAAAAACAACAATTTTTGTAAAATAGTAAACTGCTAACTGCTGTAATCGCTGCAGTTGTTGCAAATTTAAACAAGTTGTAAATTTGTAAAAACAAAAAACAGAAAAAAGAAGAAAAAAATGAGGAGAAACACTTGTAAACACATGATGGGTGTGTGTGGCACAGTGTGTGAGTGTGTTTGTGTGTGTGTGTATAGTGCGCTGACAAATCACCTGTTGGCCATTTGATAAATGCTTGAAAGAGTGCTTGCCCCCTTCAGCCTGAAGCCACAAATTCTTGACATTAACCCACTGTAATGACTTCTCAGTCCGTTAACACGACTTTTACCCGCATCGATAAATAATTGATTTGATTGCCGTGTCACAATTCAAGTAAGAGATAGCGAGAGAGAGAGAGAGAGAAAGAGAGAAAGAGTGAGATGGGAAGAGGGCGTGAGAGAAGCTTTCCCAAGCCATTATCAGCCAACAATAATGGGCTTTAATGGTACCCCGAACTGACGTCTCAGAATGCCAGACTTCAACTTAATTCACGTGCAAAGGATCTTGTAACAGAGCGCTGAGCAGCGATCGCTTGCAACATGTTGCACCTGGCTGCAAACACTGCAAAAGGGCAGTTCAACAAGTTGGAGACGACCAACTGTAAGCTGTTTGGTAGCATTCATGTTGGCTTCAATTTATGTGTCCATTTGAATTTATAGGTTTGTGCAACATTGTTTTTATGCCTTTTATCTATCAAAATTATAAAAACTAGGAAAGAATGTGGAATATAATAACTGTCACATACCCGGCAGTTCCTGGATTGTTTAATGTTTATCTGTAATATAGAAAAAAAAATGTGATTAAAAATTAAAAATTAAATTATAATTCTTTCAACTAATCTATGTAAAACGAATGTTATTGTATTTGTATATACATATGAATATATTTCTTTATATTTATTGTTTTGTAAAATCTTCTTTCCTATACGATTCTCACAAGTTCAAGTAAGACTTACAGGCTTTTATATGTTAGCAGCCACTTTTTCCTCTGCTCATACTATAACTCATATTTATTTTCATACACTGTACTCCCTCTCGATCTCTGCGTCTATTTCTATCCTTCCTTCTGTCTATCTGTCACTCTATCTCGCTCTCTATGCTGCTCTCTCTCTCTCTCTCTCACTCTCTCTCTTTTCCTCTGTCCTGCATTTAGCTTTTTTGCACTCTCCCCTCTGTTTTTCTCATTCTCCTTTTCTCTTTCTCTCTCTCGCTGTTTCATTCTATTTTTAGCTGCTTATTTGTCGTTCACTCTCTCTCTCTCTCCATTTGTTTCTTTCTGTTCTTTCTTTTTCTATCTTCCCAAGATAGCTTTACCCCTCTCTCTGCTTCTTCATGTTCACTTTACCTACTTAACGTTCGTTTTTCTCGTTCCACCAACCTCACTAACTTTTATAATATTCATATACCATTTCACTTCACTTCAACGTTTTCTAAACTCCCATAGCGAACCTCGCGCGCTCGCAGCTTCCTCGAACTCAGCTCAAACATGTTCGCTACGACAGCTGATTGAATAGAGTTTTTACAAATTTCATTTCAACTGACCGTCTGCCAGTTCTTATACGACAAGCGCGTTCAACGGTTGACCCGGCTTCCCAAAAAAAAAAAAAAAAAACAAAAACCTAAATAGAGAGAAAAACCCCTAAAAAAAACGAATTGAAACTGAAATCGAAACCGTGTGGCGTCGCGTGTTGGGGATCGTTTTGCATTTTGTCGGCTCAGCTCTTTAATTGTGTCACTAATGAGCCGCATTTATGTTAATCTCGGCACCCGGGCCGGGCCCATCTAAGCCTTTCAAGCGGTCAGGCCGACAACGATGCCGACGCCGACGACAACGACAACGACAACGACAACGACGATGATGTCGACTCCTGCGGCATCTTTATCGCGCGCTGTGTGAATTAACATACAACATACGAAATATACTCACACGATACACAGATTTCAAAGTGTCTCTCCCTCTCTCTTTCTCTCTCTTTCTACCTGTTGAATTCTTCGTTTTTGGTAGTTTTCACCTGCTGCGCCGTTTATGGTTATTGCCGCAATTTGGTTGTGACAGTCGGCAGGCGCTTTATCATAAATTAAAAAATCGTGTAGTCGCAGAGTCGCACAAGTCTCTGGTGCCTGATCAGTGCGAGTGGTGCAAGTGGTGCGAGTGGTGCGTGTGGTGCTGATGCTGCTGCCGTTGTCGTTGCCGTTGCCGTTGCCGCTGATGAATGATGCGCTGTTAAAGCCAAGTTAGTTTGCATGAATGAAATCGCAACGAGACGAGACGTGATAAACGAGCTGCTTCACCAACTCAGCGCTCTCCGAACGATGACTTAATTTAAAATGCCGCTACACAGAAGGTGTTAATTAGCATATGAACAAATACATCAACAACAGCAACAACAACAACGGCTACGACAATTTCGGCAATCTCAAACTCAAATTCAAACTCAAACTCAGTCCACGATCTGCAGCTTCAGATTTGTTTATTTTTGCTGCCGTCTGCTCTTTGAGCTCTATAATAAAAAAAGCTATCCAATGTCTGCAATTCATCACTAAAAAATCTATATATATGTACATACATATATATATAGATATATGTACAAACGATAATAAAAAATATGGTGCAAAGCTCGACAAATTTTCTATGGGCAGTTCTTAAATTTCCGAGCCGCGCATTTAGCTTGAAAAGAATATGAAGAATTATTGTGTTTTTATTCGTTTTCGTGTTCGTGTTTGTGTTCGTGATCGTGTTCGTGCCTGTGTTCGTGCTTGTGCTTGCTCATTTTCTTTAACGACGTAGCCATGTGGAAAATACACAACAAACTCTTAATATACTTACTCTGGATTATGGAAATAAGGTATAGTACAAGCCAACCAAGAAAACGAGTAGTAGAACAAATCTTTATTTCTTTTTCGTTTGGCTTCATTCTTTCAATGAAAGCCGCCGCCTCAACATAGCAACGATCGATGAGCGTTTTGTTCTTATGCTAAATAGTTTTCATTCTTATTTGTCGATATATCGACAAAGTTGTGTTCTAAATAGCTTTAGAACTCTTTTATGTGTTTAGACAAAAGAGAGGAATTAGTGGGCAGAGCACAGTGGCTAAGAAGAGTGGACGAAGCTTGTGATTCTTTAGATAGCAAAAGTTTTTTCAGTCAGTTTTGTTCTAAAGCAAAGCTAATATACTTCTTTTGCTTTGAGTAGGGAGTATTAGAGATTGGTTTAAAAAAGATATTCTCTAGCACTAATCAGTTTTATAGACAGTATTTCTCTGAGTAAACTGTATTAGATATTAGTTAATAGAAAATCTTAAAATCAAAGTGTTAAACCTATTTATATATATTACTTGACTCTTCAATAACAGGGTATTAGAAAAGTAAAAATCTTTTAAAAACTGAAAAAGTGATTTTTAATCGAAGCCCAAACTACTATAGTATTTTGCCTGTCAGTAAGATATATAAAAGTTAGCCTCAAAGCTTTGTGGATAGTTCCATTTGTTTTATTTTGGTGTAGAGCACCTGGATTTAAAATTTGTGAAGAAACGATTCTCCATCCCTATCTATATTCCTTGATTGCTCCATCCTTATATCTCTACCTCTTAAGCTCTATACCTCTCTATCTCTATCTACTATAATAATGTAATAATAATGAATGATAATGAACGTGTATCTATTGCCTAAATATTGATATTTTCAAATTGAAATCCCATCTGTTCCAGGATCTCTTGATCTTAATTGAACATATAAGCCACCTCTAAGACACTCAAAAAGTACAGGGTATTCGTTGTGAATTAACATACTGTCACAGTTAGATATGTTAACTCTTTTTTCTGCTTTACTGATTTCTTTTTCCTTATCAATATCAAATCTTGCTCCGTTGTTGACAACTGTTTCCTTTCGATCTCAACAAAGCAACAGTTAAGATCGCAGCGAATCGCTAATTTTCATCGGTGTAAAAAGACGAGAGAAATCAGAGAGAGGGAAGAGAGAGAGTGAGAGGGGGGGAAATTACAAGGAGTTGTATGTAAATTGTTATCTATAGACGCCCAAACACAATACGCCCAATCACAGCTCAGCTGCTGATCTCGTCAATCGTCGATTCTAGTGGAAAGCAGGCAATAAAAATAACAACAACAACTGCAAAAGCAGCGGGAAAACGCTGAAAAATCTCATTAAAATAGGCAATTAAATGATGGCAACAGCAACTAAGACCAACTGACAGACGGACAGCATGACAGACGGACAGACGGATAGACGGACAGACGGACAGACGGAAAGACGGGCGTGTGTGAGGCAGTTACGAATGCCATTTTCCAAAGACAAACACAGTTTGCCAATCAAAAAACTTGGCTAAAGCAGGAGCAACGGGAGCAGCAGCAACAACAACAACAACGACAACTGGAAATCAATTTTTGCCATAAACTCATCAACGTGGCCGACTCTCTGTGTGTGTTGTGTGTTTTGGCTGCTATCTAATTGCCTTGGCGCAGTCAGTTGCGAGTATCTAAAAGATACGGCGGCGTCGGCAGCCTCTCGACTTGGGATTGTTCCAGTGGGCTGGTCTTGTGGGCAGCTACGCCGCCGCCGTGGCGGCCAGCTGAACAACAATGCGCATCGGCAGCAGCAGCAGCAGCAGCAGCAGCAGCAGCAACAGCAACAACTATGAACAAGTAAGAGTGCTCTAGTCAAGAGATTGCCAGACTAGAATATACCCTGCAGAAAGATACAATAGGAAATTAGCAGGTCAAAAGAGACATCGGAAGAACTTTAAAGAGCAAATTTTGGATTTGCAGCTGTATTATTGGCTTCCGAAGTCCTAAGAAGACCAATGCAGAGTTTCGAAATCTATCGATTTTTGTAAAAGTAAGGAATTTATCCCTATATTTATAGATATTATCTGCAAAACCCTTGTTTAGAGAAGTTGAAATGGACACTTTAAGGTTACTTAATATAGGAAATTAAATGTCTACACATACTTCAGGCACAGAGTAGACTTAATTGATCAATATTATTCGATTTTATTAAAAATAAAAGAAAAAAGAAAGCTTTTGAGTAGTAGCTTCTTAAATATTGATAAGCTTATATTTCGTTTCTTATCGATTTCTTGAATGAATGTGCTCCCATCAGGTGGACTTCTAATCTCATCACTAAGAATATACAAAAGTAGATATTCTCAACACCTGTACACCCGCCTTTCTCCATATTGGTAATGAGTCCAGGGTATAAAAAGGCTTGCTGACCAGTTAACAGGTTGCCCACAAAAGGGTCTTAACCCAGAAAAAAATGCAGCATCGCTTGTAATTGGGGTTACTGCACAATCTTAAAGCGCTCCAAATGGCATGTTGTACAAACAGGAAACACAGACAAACAGAGAGCGATAAAGACAGATGGAAAGAGTGAGCTAGAGCGAGAGAGAGAGAGAGAGAGAGAGTCAGAGAGAGGCTTGTTACATGCCTTGAACAATTGAAGCTCATGAGCATGCAACGTGCAGACAAACGCTCAAATTGTGATCAAGATCGTCGTAAGTCGTTCCCAGTTACAAGTCCAAAAATGGCCTTTCAAGTGGTTCCTGTGGCTGAGCTGCCAAGCAGGCGCGGGAGCTGTTGGTGGTGCTCATTGGTTGCCTGGCGGATCGTTTTGTACTTTTAGATGAGTGATCGACTCGAGCACAAACAAAACTATCTGCGCTTGATCTGTCTGTTTGTCTGGCTAGCAGCTGGCCGGCTCTTGGTTCGCGACTCTCATTTGGTCAGCTTGTTGTGGCTGCATTTGCCAATTGCCCATGACGAACGATACGTTTGGCCTTACCTGTTGCCATTCGGCTAGGGAGACCCTGGTCATATGTCTTTCGCGGCTCAATTACGTCGTTCGTCGTTTTCAGCTTTAGCTGTTCGCCAGGATTGAGCACAATTGTTGCCATTTGCCGTGGCAACGACATATATTTTTTTCTCTCTTTTTTTTTCTTGGCCAAGGCTCGCTTTATGCATTGTTGTTCTCTTTGGGGTTTTTTTTATTGATGGCATGTTGAACAGCTTTTATGGGTTTTCTTTCAGTTTGGGCTCGACTCTGTGTGTTGTGCTGCCAGTGCCCCGGCACCGCCCACTTTACATTGCAGCTGGACACGAGGCCACAAACTTTCAAATGCCGTGGCAAAACAAAAAAAGCAAAAAAAAAAAAAAACAAACCGAAACAGCGCAGAAAACTAAGAGCAACGCTGCATTTTGAGCTGAACTCGGCCTCGTAGTCAGTCGCATTGTTTGAATTAATGTGGCTTTGTGGCTTCCGCCTCCAATTGGCGCTTTATTTTGGCTACACACTCGTAAATTTTCGGCCAGCGGGCAGAGCGCCACGAACATGTCAGCGTTCCATGTAATTACCCACGGCCAACGCAAGCGCCAGGTTCAGGTCCACAACAACAACAACAAAAATGCAGTTAAAGATGCAGATGCAGATGGAGATGCAGATGGAGATGTAGATGCAGATGCAGACACAGATACATATGTAGCTACATACAGATATAGATAGATATAGCTTGAGATACATATAGAGTTACAGATACAGATACAATTGGAGATACAGCTAGGAATATGGCTTGCATACAACTAAAGAGATACATGATGGCTAAAGGTGCAGATATAGTTACAGATCTATATGCATCCCGATGATATATGTCCGCACTGCACACATAATTTGAAGTCTGCTTTAATGTTGAGCAGCAGCAGCAGCAGCAGCAGCTACCAGAGAGACAAACTAAAGCCCACCGCAGTTTTCAAGACAAGGCAATTGGCACAGCGGTGGGTCGCTTAGACCTAGACGCTAAATATGCACATGAAAAAAATTAATGGGCTATCAAAAGAGGTTCAAGAAAGAAAAGGGCATACGAGCATGATGAGGGGTAATCGCTTAAACATATATTCTGTTTTACTAAAATACTGTGAGCAATTTGAAGCAGAAAGCAGTTAATATTACAGGGTTTTTTAATTCATTCTAAAGGAGTGTGGATCAGCTCGAGGCTCAATACAAAAAGTCTTCTAACTGTTATTACTTTTACTCTGCTACCTTATGCTTCGTATATGGAATGTTTTCTGCAATTATAGGGTATTATATAGCTCATGTATCAAATATTAATCCATGTTAATCAACAGACTTATGCTACTTCTTCTGCTACATGGGAGTAACTGAAACATTGAGGGTTTACTTCGTATCTTAGGCTTCATATAAGTCTACATACTATTATTACAGGGTATCTATCGACTAGAATATATTGCTTAGCCCTTTAACTAATTTTCAACAAATGTAAATCACATTGAAAATGATTAATTTATCAATTTTAGTTTTGCAATGTAAATTTGTTCTCAACTTCAATTCTTTACTATAGTTAAATGCCTCAAATTTTCTCTCAGTGCATGCGTGGCTGCCCTTTTTGGTATCACACGTTGCGCTGCTCCTGCGCCTGCCCATAGTTCTGCCAGTTTGCAGGCCCAGTTACGCGCTTGTTTTTTTTTTAAAGTTTGTCTGCGCTCTGCAACGCCTGCGCGTGAAAATATTAAAGTCATATTTTTATGAGCCTCCGAAGTGCGCATTAAGAGTTGTTGTTGTTGTTGTCGTTATAGTTGTTGTTGCTGCTGCTGTTTTTTGGTTTGTTATTGACTCGCTGTGCGCGCTTAGGCATTTATGTTTATATGCTCTGGAGACGAGATATAAGTGGTTAGGCTTTAGGAGTCAGCTTCCAGCATCAACTTCAACTCCAGCTTCAGCTTCAGCTCCAGTTGCAGTTGTTGTTGTTGTTGTTATTGTTGCCGTTTGCTAATTGGCGCTGCGGCTAAATTATGCGAGTGGCCTAATCCATTTTTAATGATAGCTGCCCCACACATACAAGCAGCAAATCACATACACGAGTCATTTCAATGATTGGCCAATGGTTTATCGATGGCCCAAAAATATATATACATATGTATATAAACGAGTTTCGATCTTTTTCGTAAATGCCATCAATGCGAAAAGTAATGAAGACAATAAAATAGAAATACCAATAACAATTATTAACTGCATGGTTAACGCAGAGGCGGAAGTCAGCTACTGGAAAAGCGAGACGTAAAACTGGAACTACGCTTTTTAGTTTCGATATATATATATATATATATATATATATATATATATATATATATATATATATATATATATATATATATATATATATATATATATATATATATATATATAGGTATATGCATTGCTTCTTTGTTTTCCTGACATTTTTATTTATTTATTTGTTTAACTAACACACTAAACAAGTTATTTGGCAAGCAGCATTGACATCATACATAGTCTCTGCTTTCTTGATTTATTATATTGAACAAATATGGCAAAAGTAACAAATGTGATATATTAAACAAGATTTTCTCTTATACAATTATAAGCTCAATATATCACAGTCGATGATGATATCTCTCTGATGATACCATAAAAGTTTTGGCACTCAGCAAAGTATTTTAAAACATTATAAATATTCAAACAAGACAGCGATATGATATGGAGAACGCTAATGACAATGCTAATGCTCATGTCAATGACAATGCTAATGCTCATGTCAATGACAATGCTATTGACAATGATAGTGTTAGATAATGACAATAGTGCTAATAATGCTAATATCAATGCCATTGTTATTGACAATGATAATACTAATGATAAATGACAATGGTGATGATGTTAATAGTAATAAAAGGCATAAAATTAAGGATAAGGACTACGACAATGGCAATGACAATAAAATAATAGAAACCTCATGATAAATCATAAAGATAAACATAATTGGAATACTAACACTATAATAATGATCATGAAAATGCAAGTTTACAATCAAAATTATAACGATCATGATAACGATAATGACGCTGAAAGTACCAATGATAACATTAATGTCATTGCTAATGTATTCCTAATCATAAATTGACATAAAATGGAAGCAATAATAATAAATTGGTTTGCATTAAGCGAATATTACAAAGAATTCCCCCCATTTAAATCAATTAATTGAGCGGTTTATAATTGAGTTTCCGTCTGTACGTGTTTAGTTTGGCCGCACAACCCTGGCAACTCTGGTGCCATATCATTGATATCAAGTTCATGACAGGTCCTTGCTCTCTCACGCAGCACACGTTAAGCTGGGAACAAGAATCTAAATCGTCGCAACAAAGCAAAAACAGAACAAAAAAAAAAAGCAGCCAGAGAAAAAAAGGGTCACGAAATGAAGGCGTAGACCCAAACGTAAAGCCTGTGCCTCGATCTAGAGCCAAAGATAAAAGAGACGAACAGCAGCAGGAAGAGCCGCATAGCTAAGGTTAGGGCAAGGTAAGGTAAGGCCATCTAAAACAAAAACATGGAAAAACAGCAACAGCAACAGCAAAAGCAAAAGCAAAAGCGGCGCAAAAACACAAAGCACAAATCAAGTACACGTGACTCGGACGTCGGTTGACGCTGCGTAAGTGGTGCAGAGGCTCGGAGGATGGGTTTGGTTTAAGTTGATGATGAAATTGTCGACGTTGACATGCAACAGGCAGCAGGCAGCTGGCAACACGGAATGGAGCCACATGGAATGGGGCAGCAACGCGCTTCAAGTGGCAACGACAAATTAAATAAGGCACGGCGGAAAAAACAGCGTTTGTGGAACAAAACTGAACAAGCTGCAAAAAAAAAAATCGAGTAAGAGTGCTGTCTAGGCGAAACTGCTCGGCTCGAAGATACCCTGAATATCTTATATGTATATTGAAGGGGACAGGTATCAGAGGAGACAATGTTTGAAAATGTTTTAGATGATTCCACACAAATTTGATAGGATGATATGCGTACTCCTATATTCATACTCTTATATTCTGGTACATCTTTTATTCTTTTACTTATAGCCTTCCATTGCTATATTATTATGCTCCTACTCTAGTTTTAAAGACAAATAGGCGGATAGGAGTCTAATACACTTATATTCTTATGTTCTCATATTATTATACACATGTACAGTTATACACTTATACTTTTAGACACATATACTCACACTTATACTCTTATACTCTGATAGTATATGCAAGAGCGTAACTGTATAAGATCAAGGTTAAGCTTTTATATTTTCTCCTCCTATACTCGTATATTTTTATACTCATACACTCAGTTATATCGTAAAACTTGCTTCCTTCTGCCCCTTACATTCATTTCAACAAAAACAAAATACCCTATTTACCCATTTCCAATAGGTTCAGGGTATCTCAAAAAAAAAAAAAAAAACAAAAGGCTACGATGAAAAGAGAGCGATAGCTGTTGCCCGTTTGTTGTTGTTGTTGTTGTCGTTGCTATTGAGGTGGGCATGACGGTCACGCTGTGCGAACGCACGAAAAGCTATTGACTGACTGACAAACGGATGCGCTGACAGATCGATCAACGTAGTTTAACAAAGTTAAAGTTGAAGGTTGGCAACGGTGGTTTTGGTGGTTCGGTGGCTCGATGGTTTGCGACGGTCACTGAAGCATTGCAACCACACAACAGCCAGTGGCTCATTGTTGTTGCTGTTGTTTAAGTTGTTGTTCGATCTGGCGATCGCATCCTGACGCGCTCGCCGCGTGGTCGTGCCTGTTAAACGAGCCTAATTATTAGTTTACTACCAATTTTGGTCTTCGGGGCCTCGGCTGCATGTTAACAACATGTACAACAACTCATGAGCAGCAACAACAGCAACAGCAATGAGCAAGAGTGTTGCAAAGGTGGCTGCTAAGCAAGCGGGTACCCTGTTAAGATCTTATGGGTGTCCTGCGTCAGGTATAAGTTATAAGAATTTATTAACTTTAATACTCATATAGAGCAATGGAGCAAGACAGGTATCTAAGAAGTCTATTTAGGTATAGCTTAACTACTTTGTTCGTTTGTTAACGATAGTTAACAATCGATATCTACCAATGGTAATCGAATAAAAAGAAATCTGCAACAAGTCTCACACTGTCTGTTACGCAAAGCTATACAGCCTCGGTACACCCTTAACAGGGTATATAACTGCAGATTGAACTGAAAACGATCGTCGGTTGTTGGTTGTTGGTCGTTTCCAGTTTCCAGTTGCCAGTTGAAGGGTTAATTTGGGCGAGGACTTGGACTCACTCTGTTCACTTTGTCTGCCCTTTCTCCCCTCTTTCTCGCTCGCTCTCTCTCTCTATACCTCTCTCTTCTGTAAGCTTTGTAATTTCTGTAAATTGATTTAATTGGCCCAATTAAAAATGCGTTGTAAACATGGGCGAAAGCAATGGCCAAAACTTATGTAGCCCCTTGACAAGACAGAAATGCAGTTGGAGTTGGCAGCAACGAGTCCGTGCCCTGAGGATATATCACAAGTGTGTAGCTCTAAATATATATACATATAGATATATATATACATATATCTTATATGCTTTACATAATGAACATGCATAGCTGTTCATGTTTTGGGCGCCTGCGCAGCTGTTTGATTGGCTTTTTTGTGTTGGCCAATCGACATGTAGACAATTGCTCGTTATGCATCCAATGAATGCGGCTATGGAATGCGACTATATTCTATGTGAGAGCGTGATAATGTGTGTCTGTGTGTTTGTGTGTGTGTGTGTGTGTGGGAAGTGGCTATTCGAGCCCCACAGGCCATTCACAAAAGCTCTTCCTACGACTTCAAGAGCGTTTACTGCCTATGACTTGCTTAATCTTTAGAAAACAAGCTTAAAGAAATAGCTGTAAAGTTTTTGTAAAAAGACAGGTATTAGATAGTCAAGCCAACTTCAATGAAATTATATATAATTATATTCAGATATTTCAAATATCTACTTGTTAAGTAGAGCAAGTAAATTGAACTCATTTTACTTTTAATATAGAAAGTATCAGAAGCTTAGTCTGTCATTTACAGGGTATCAATTATATGATATGATTTTATATGATTATGAGACTGGGCACAGACAGCTTTAAAGCATAATCTACTGAAAGTAAGCTAACTCGAATTCATTCCACTTCTTAGTTCGAATTCTGTTCACTTTTTTCAAGAATCATTAAGTCTTATAATATATATCATTTGAAATTATAATAGAAAATTTTTTATACTTTTCCTGGTTTTTGTTTTCAATTTCGAAAACTTGGAATAATTTTAAAGTTTTATCATACATTGAAAGCATTTCTTGTGAATGTCACAGTTTGCAACTTGAACCCTAGACTTCATTGCCTTGTCGACTGTTCTAAGAAGACAAAAAATATTGTAATTTGATTTGATTCGTTCATTGCTACTTCCTATTCTCCTCCACACTATGCATTGCAGTGCAAAATTTGATATTTTATAAACAGTTTTCATATACAACTCAGCTATATTTGGTAATAATACGGCAACAACAGCAGAAACGCCATCATATAAAGTAAACAATAAATTAAATATGACAAAATGGCAAAAATAAATGCACAAACAAATGTGGATCGATCGATGGCTAAAGAAATAATGAAATGAGTAAAAGCGATGGGGACTGGATGACTAGGAAATACCCTGAACAGTGTGAAAAACTAAAAAGACTCTGAATGTGTGGTCTTTAAGTTAGAGTAATGAAGAATCAAGTATTATTATCTACATTAACCAAAGCTGATGAGATATCGATAAAGTATCGATCAAATGATAAACTGCATAAGAACATATATTTGTAATTTTGTTTGTAGTTGTAGAACGACAGAAAAACAGATAGTTAGAATAATAGATAAGGAAGCAGACAAGCGGATATATCAGCAAACAATCATATGAACAACTGAACAGATGATTAGAAGCACAAGGGCAGTGACAGACAGACGTATAGACAGACATATAGAGTGAGTAACAGATGAACAGATAGACATATGAACAATCGAATTGACCAACATTACTAGATCGACATAGCTTCTATATCAATAATATATATCTGCTCTCAAAAAGATAAAAACACGCCTCCTTCTGTCTGATATATAAATTTTCACTAAATCATTATACCCTACTTCTACCATTTTTCAATAGTATGAATGAAAAAAAAAACAAAAACAAAAGTCGTGCTTACTGCTCAATAAATGCCGCCAGCGATCAATTCATTTCCATTTCAGTTTGCCATTGCCAGGGAAATAGCAGCAACAACAACAACAACAACAATTGAGAACTGGCCACGAGTCAACGTTTAAAAAAAAAAGTCGCAATTGGCCAATGGAAAAAGCAAATGTGCCGCATTCAAAGGCTAGATTAATGCGTTCAAATTGAAGCTGTTGTTGTTGTTGTTGTTGTTGTTGTTATTGTTGTTGTAGTTGTTGTTGGTTTTTAGCAGTCAGGTGAGTGAGTGGCATGCTTTTAGGGGGCGTAGACAGTTTTACTGTCAGTTTTAGTCAAAATAATGCCGCCAGCTATATTATTAGCCATAATTACATATGCATCTCAAGCATCTAATCATACGAGAGAGAGAGAAGCTTAAGCCAAACCAAATCAAAAGCCGTGCATGTCTAATCGAAGGCTTTAAGTGCCAGACAGTTCAGAGCTGCTGACATAATCCACGATAATAAGCAACTAGCTTTATATATAGTTAATGCCCAATTGGATTAACGGAGTGCCCACTAAATGACTTGCAAATTGCTAGCTATGCAAGCTCAGGAATTTCTCTTGCAATTGGAAAGAAAATACTTATTTATATGAGATAGTTGAGGTTTTTGAGGATAAAATAGGATTAAGCATCCAATATAAACTTTCGAAGATATAGGGTAGATAGCTGAAAATAGTAGATAGAAGATAGAAAATAGAAGATGGAAAACAAAAGATAGAAGAATATAGAAGATAGCTGATAGATCCATAGAAGATATAAGAGAGAAATTATCAATAATTGCGTAATCTTACTTAACTTTCTTAATAAGCTTAGAGACTATTTACAGTCTATCATTAATATAAGAATTTACATTCTGCTTTCTCGTCAGATTAGTATCCAGCTTTACGTCTGTCATGCTCTGCGGCCGTATACCCGGTCTGACGATGGGTCAACGACAGCTATGCAGCGAGATGCCCGATGCGTTCATCGCACTAGGTGAGGGTCAACAGCTCGGCGCCCACGAGTGTCAGCATCAGTTTCGCGGCCATCGTTGGAATTGCTCGGAGGTGTGGCAACGCAATGTGTTCTCACATATTGTACCAATAGGTGAGTAGAGAGAAACAGACAGAGAGAGAGAGAGAGAGAGGGATCAGATGGAAGAATACGCTCTGTATGGTATCTCTGATATTCACTCTATAAAGTTTCTCTGATATACTTATATGATAAACTACTCCCTATGAAACCTCAGATATCCTCTTTATATAAATCCTCCTTTATAATGAATTTGAAGTCTTTCTATGATATACTCTCTCTTTGAATCTTTTCTGATATACACTCTATGAAACTTCTCTAATGTACTGCCACATTCTCTCACCACCTCCCTCTCTCGCTCTTCTAGCTTCTAGGGAGGCCGCTTACACCTATGCAATAGCCAGCGCTGGTGCAGCCTATGCAGTGAGTGCAGCCTGTGCTCGAGGCAACATTTCGCTGTGCGGCTGCGATGTGCGGCACAAGACGTCGCCGCCGCCGGAGTCCTGGAAATGGGGCGGCTGTTCGGCAGATGTGGAATTTGGTATGCGTTATACGCGTAAATTTATGGATGCACGTGAATTGGAGCGCGATTCGCGTACGCTCATGAATTTGCATAATAATCGCGTAGGGCGCACGGTGCGTATGCCTAATATTTCAAATATGAATCAATTTGTAATAGCTTTTGTATAACCCCCACCTGATCTATTAGCTGGTTAAGAAGCTGCTGCGCACTGATTGCAAGTGCCATGGCGTCAGCGGCTCGTGTGTCATGAAAACCTGCTGGAAAAGTTTGCCACCCTTCCGCCTGGTCGGTGAGAAGCTAATGCAGAAATATCAAAAAGCCAAATCTGTGCAGGCCCTGAGAGGCAAACGTGGACTGAGATTAGTATTAAGCAGGTGAGTAGAGAGTTAAATCTCCTTCCTCCCCAACTCCCTTCAACTCTAACTAACTTGCAGAAAGAAGCAGCTCATGGCGCAGAAGCCCTCGCTGATGGCACCCAAACGCATGGAGCTGATCTATTTGGAGGCATCGCCCAATTATTGTGAGCGTAGCATTCAAACGGGCACATTGGGCACCATGGGTCGCATTTGCAATCGCACTGGTCATGGCCCACAGAGCTGTGATCTTTTGTGCTGTGGGCGTGGCCATAATACACAGCACATACAGCGCAGTCAGCAATGCAGATGCCAGTTCCATTGGTGCTGCCAAGTGGAGTGCGAGGTGTGTGACGAGAGTTACGAAGAGTTCACATGTAAATAGAAAATGATTTGTCCCAAAATGAACAAACAGACAGACAGACAGACAGCTAAGCCAGTAAAAGATGCAAATGTTGCTAGTATTACTTAGTTACGAATAGTTCTTAATGATTCTAATGTTTCTAGTATTATGCGAAATATAATGTATTACACACACAAACACAAATACACATAGCTATAAGACACACTCAAACATAGAGCTTCACGAATAAATAATTTTTATAATGTTTTATATACCTATTTGAATGAAAGGAAATAGTTTTTGAATTTAAAAGTCTTAATTTTCATGAGTAAGTATATATGTAAATATATGACGATACATTCAAAATTAAAAAATATTATTTTTAAATTTGAATTAAACAATTTTATTTTTAAATTTGAATTTAAAAATTTTATTTAAATTTTAAATAATTTAAAAATTATTAATTATATTTAAAAAAAAAATGTGTATATAATAATGTATATATATATTATAATTTTGCAAATTTTATATTTAAAGTTAAGATTTCAGGAAGCAAATCATTTTCATATAATAATAAAAAAATCGTAGCATACTTTTAGGACGTTAGTTTTAAGTTAAAGCATTGCCAGCCTAAAGAAAAAGAAACGTAACCATTTGAATGCGGTTACGTAGTAGTGTTACAGAACACACACACATACACAGCTAACGCCAGCAGCCGAAAACGTAACGGACACCGTTGCAAAGGAATTTCATATTTTACTATTGGAATTTTCATTTAGCTGCACAATACAAAAAGCAAAGACAATTAACCAAGAGAGGGTGAGAGAGAGAGAGAGAGAGAGAGAGAGAATGAGTAAGAGAGAGAGATGGACTGTAAGAGAGTAAGAGTGCGAGTTGAGAGAGTAAAGGAAAAGTGCGCGAGCGCGATAAAAATTCATTGATTGCAATCAGGAAATGCCGAGCGAACCAAACGCCAAATGCCGAATCTGCTCTTCACTATAGTTTGCAACAGCAACAACAACACCAACAACAATACCACGAAACTCACCTCGCAGCAAAACGGACTACGACCACGTTTACATTTTGGCTATGGGCTTATATGTTTCGACTATAACAGCGACTGACACGAGCGAACAGCGCTCAGTACATTGAGGGTAGTTGTTAGTTGGACAACGGCGTTGCCGAAAAAACAAAATACCAAAAAATAAATTATATATATATATATACATACATATATATATATATATATATATATATATATATATATATATATATATATATATATATATATATATATATATACATACATATATACATATGTGAAAAACGGGCCCTACAAACTGCCGCACAACACAATTTTTTGGGTTAGATTATACACACACACACACACACACACACATACACACAAGCACATGCACATGTGTGTGTGTATCTGCAAAAGTATCTTTTAGCAGCAATCCAACAAAACAACCGAAAAAAGCTAACTGAAATGCCAAAAAGGGCTAAATAAAAAAAGGCTACATGCAATTTTGTGCGAAAAAAAATGTGAAAAATTAATAGAAAAATGTTGCAAAAAATCACAAAAAAAATAAATGTGTATATGTGTAGGCTTGAATGTGTGTGTGTGCCTGAGTGCGTGTGTGTGTGTGTGTGTGTGTGCCAGTGTGTGTGTGTGCGTGAGTGTGCGTGTATAGTAGCAATTGGGCTTTAGGCCGCAACTGCACCCTGGATACAGAAAACTGATTTCCTGCAAAATTGTGCGAAAAGAAACGATTAAACCAAGCAAAAACTAGTGTATCAAACTTACATCAAACATACAGCAAGCATCAATCAAACATAAATCAAACATTTAGAAACTCAAGTCAAATGTATGGGCCCAGCTCTATTACCAATATATTATATTGGCCATGCTAAACGCATATCGATTGATGGCAGAAGAGAAAGAAAAATTTATTATAAATTGCTTCAACCTACATATAAAGCATACACACACACGCACAGCTATAAGCTGTATAACAGTAGACACACACACACACACACACACACACACACACACACACACATAGACTGTGAAGTTGGGGTTAGGCGCGCGGGGGCGTGTAACATAATGTAGCTAGCGTAGAGCGCGTGGATGGGCGCAAGCAATGGTGGGCAGGGTGAGAGGGCGGGTGCTGGGGTTCTGGTCTGGCCCTTATGTCGTTAGCTTCGTTTAGTGGTTCGTTCGGTTCGTTACGCTAGCGTTACGTAGACGCTTACGTTACAACGTAGCGCGCGCACACACTCCGGCAACTCCGTGAAGCGCACAACTCCCACTCTCACGCGCTCAACGCTTTAGTCTCTGTATGTATGAGTGTCTGTATGTGTGTGTGGGCGCAAATGTGTGTCAGTAGCTGAGAGAAAGAGAGAGAAAGAGAGAGAGAGGGAGCGAGCGAGCGAGCGAGCGAGGAGTGACTGTGTGAGTGAGAAAGAGAGAGAGAGAGAGAGAGCGTGTGGCAGTGCTCTAACCAACTTCAAAAAAACTTCGCACAGCCCTTACAAATCACTCGTTGAGCACGCAGCACTCAAGCAACAATGCGAGCATAAAAAATTAAATGTAAAAAAATACATATATATATATATATATATATGAATGGATATATATATATATATGTATAATAAAGTGCTTTAATTAACTGTGCATAAGGAAAAAATATATCTATATATATATTTTTATATTAAATTAAAAAAGTTCAACAGCTTAACTCAAGTGCGGTTTGCGTGTGTTTTTTTGCCCCAACCCAACAGCCATGTACATACATAAAAAAAATCATAATAATATACATATATACGCATTAAACTAACAAGCGGCTATTAGCAAAATGCAATTTGTCAAGAAAAAATAACAGCAAAAATTTAGAAAAAAAATTTTAACAAAATTTTCAAAATAAAAGTGTGCAAAAAGTGAGAAAAAACAAAAATTTTGAAATTAAAATTTATTGGAAACGGAAATGAAACAACAGCAACCACAACAACAGCAACAACAACAACAACAACAACAACAACAACAACAGCAGCAGCAGCAACAAAAAGCCTACACGCACACGCACACACACACACACACACATAGGCAATGTATGTGTGTGTTAAACATAAATTTGCTAGTAGAAACAAATTGTTGAGCTAAGGCAGCAGCAGCTAAAGGCTCAAGTTGAAACTGGAACTGAAGCTGGAACTGAAGCTGGAACTGAAGCTGGAGCTGGAACTGAAGCTGGAGCTAGAGCTGGAGCTGGAGCTGGAGCTGCAGAATATCTAAAATATACATCAAATAAATTTCATACGCCGCGTGGAACCTTCAAAGCATTCAAAATTCATCGTCTAAGCAAAGCGGGTGAGCAGCTCTAACACACATCTATATCTACATATATATACATATGAGAAATTTATGATCAAGACAATACACACACACATACATATACACACACGCCCACACACACACACACACACACGTATGCATTGTAAGCTCTATTGATTTTCTGCGATTGTCTTGAGTAAACAAAAAAAAATGTTCCCTAAGATCAACTAACTAATTTCTGCTTGTGTATAACTCTCGTATAAATATCGTATAACTCGTATGTCTCGTATGTCTGTGTCTTATGTATATTGAACTTATTTTTAATATAAATCTAACAATTTATCATAGTTTTTTTTAGTGGTTGTTGTGCTTAGTTTTAAGCTACTCGCTCTTAGACTTAAGTAGTTCTTAGTTTAATTACGCATACGCCCCGTAAAACGTATTTATTTTATATATATATACACATATAGTGAGATATATATATATATATATGACTATATCCCTAGGCTCATATTTAGACTAGCTGTCACAGTTCTTCTTCCTCTTTTTCCATTTATTTTGATTTTAATTTGAATTTTTTATTTATTTTTATTTCACACGAAAAGCAATTTTCAAGTATTTTGCCCCCAAAAAAACTCGTACTGCCCTAGGTTATCAAAGTGCCTGCAGCGGCATATGAATTGTCATGCGAGTATAGACACACACACACACACACACACACACACACATGCACACACACACACGGAGAGACACGCAGACAGCGCATTGACAGCGCATATATAATAAAGTATTTCGACTTTTTTTATACATATAGAGATTGCCTACAGCCACGCCTACTCGCAAGGCTGCGTGTTTGTTTTAATGCTTAAGCGAGGGCTTATGGGTTAGTTGTAGCTGTATGTTTATGTGTGTGCGTGTGTGTGTGTGTGTGTGTGTGTAGGGTCGCTTGGCATTGCTTTGGTTTTAGTTACAAGTCGTCATATCGTCATTTGCTGCTTGCCTTTTGTCTTAGGCTTTCTGTTCTAATTTTAGACGGGTGGAATAATTTTTATTGATTTCAAATTTTAACCTTATTTTATGTGGCTGCGTGTGTGTGCCTGTGCGTATGTGTATGCGTGCGTGTGTGTGTGTGTGTGTGTGTGTGTCTCGCAGCATAGGCCACAAAAAAAAGTAAAGAAAAGAAACGAAACGAAGTGTAAGAAAGCTAAAGAAACGCCGCCAAATGCGGCAAATGCTTTACGATGACGCTATTGTTGAATCGTCACATGTGTATGTGTGTAGAGTATGTGTGTGTGTGTGTGTGTGTGTTCGTTCGCGTCTCTTGCTGAGCGCCGCAGCTGCGCAAGCGAGTGTGGTGAATAAGCTAAGACGAAGCTGCAAGCTGCGAGACCACACACAGTTTCAACATGTTTATGTGAAGGGGGGCAGCTGCCGATTGAGAAGGGGGCGGGGCAGCATGCCACACGCAGCGATAACTCACAAGCTCAAACTGCTGATAACACCTAGCTAGTGTCGACTGTAATAGCCGCGAGCACAGACACAAACAATTCCACGCGAATTCGTCAGCAGCAAATGCAAGCCGGAAGTGACAAAGGAACAAAAAAAACGCGAGCGCCTGAAAGTAGGCAACAACAAAAATCGAGCCAAAGTGCTGCATAGCTAAACAGATGCAAATGCAGTTGCAGATAGATATTGATATAGATACAGATATAGGTAAACAGATATCGATATAGATAGCTGTAGCTGTGCGCTTTGTTTGCTTAGCAAAGTGCTGAGCCAGGCTGAGCAGATGTGTAACCGAAGACGAGGTCCAGCTATAGCTATGACCTCATCTTGATAGCTGCTGTGTGGCATGTGGTACGTTGTTGTTGCTGCTGTCACGTAAATGGGCACTCAGGCGACACACACAAACACACACACACACACACACACACGCACACACAGATTCTTTTACTGCATTTGCTCAGGCATGCAAGTAAACATTTGAATGGTCTTCCGGTCTGCTGATTCGTTTAGCTTTTATTTAGCCGCTGTCGCCAGTGCAGCCCAACAACCCAGCAACCCTTCGACCCTCCCTCTTCCACTTGCCACTGGTTTCTTTTTAAGCCATTGCTTTAGCCCATTCATAAAGCGACGCTGCCTGTGCGCGTCTGCACTTCATTTTTGAGCCCTTCCGTATTTGAGCCTGGCAAAAACGTGCAACTTCTTCTTCTACATTCAATGCAATGGAGACTATCTTGTGGCTAGCGAGGGCTATGTGAGAAGTTATTCTAAATAATTGATGTGCTAAAGTTAAGTAAGGTATCTTCTGAGAAATTAATTAACTGCGAACTCTAATTTAAATTTTTCTTAGCTATAAAATGTTATAATTTGAGAGTTGTCGATTAGAGCTCTATATTTATATAGGGATCTGTATTTAGAGCTCTATATATATTTAAGAATTTCCCTTGAACCAGATGATAGATGTATCTTATATATATTTATAAAGTAAATCAAAAATTCTTGAATTTTCCTTAAGACTTGATGCCTCAACCTTGCTTGAGAGTCAAGTTTAAGTCCAATCTTGATTTTACAGTCATCTTTTTCTGGATACTCTATTCTATTCTTTTGAAAACTATACAAATTATATAAACTATAGATCTTTGCTTTAGGAGGACATGATATAATGAAAAAAATTGATCTAACTGATATAAATGCATACACAATGCCTCTCAACTGAATAGATTTGCAAATTCCTGTATATTACATAAGGATAAAAGATACTAATGTCTTGCTCAACTACCCAAATGTATCTAATAGATCTGATCTAACTTATTTTATGTGTATAGACATCAAATGGATATTTTCTATCCAATGAACATAAGGACTCCACATAAATAAGGAATATATATATATACTTTATCTATATGTATTTGCAGTAAGCTACTTTATCAATATTTCCTATTTAAAATCTAATTGATCTAAAAGTGTTGTAAACTTCATTAACTTATCCAAATTTTCTGAACAATCTTACCTAAAGACGAATAAAGAATAAATTCTTTATCCAGTCAAGTCTACTGTATCGAATGCATATAAGGAATGTATTATATATTAAGGAAAAATGTACATTTGTTGATCTAAAGATACAGAATGCCTACATAATGATCCATACTATTTAATATAAGATAATAGATTCAGTTACCTTTCTTAAAATATAGTATGATCATACGATGATTTATACTATTTGAAGATATTATACATATATTTATGTAATCCATCTAGATACCCTATAAGTTAGTTTAGTTTCATACAGTCCATTGAACATAGTTTCGTTACAAAATGATTGTAAGATATCTTCTTATGCTCAGTTACTTTAGCCTAACCCAACTTATATCTTACCCAACTTTCTATACTTTATGAACCAGTATGCCTGTGCCTCTTTCTTGTTTTCGACTCTAGTGACCCTATCAAACTATAAGAGATATAAATATATATATAAAATAAATAAATATGGGAATTATCCATGCTTGGCTGTATTTATATAAATAGTCTAGTTCAGATATTACTAAAGTGAGCTTATTATCCTTGAAAAAGAAAAACTTTTGCTTATTGAATACAAATAGCTAAAAAAAAAATGTTTACTAAAGCCACCCTCGTTGTCATTCATGTGAAGCTCTAGCCGCGTGCAGGTGAGTGTGCCGCTGTGCAGGTGTGTACACATGCAGCCGAGTGCGACTCCTCTTGGCAGCGACTTGGTCGAGTGGCAATTTGCATGCAATTTGTTTTTGTCTAAATAGAAAACACAAAAAAAAAATTTGCATAGAAAGCAAACAGGAGCTGCCATAATGCAAAAGCCACTCGACATTTCTCTTCTTCTCCTCTCTCTCTCACACACACACTCTGTTTGAGAGGCTGAGATTTAGGTAAAAAGGTTAAGGATATGCTAGTTGATGTAGTCTAATTTAAATGCAAAGAGAATCACGCTAAATGCTTAAAGTTGAGAAGGGCGTAACGAGGCGTATGCGTAATAAATGTACGGCCAGATTAGGCGTATGCTTAATATGTGTTTGATAAGTATGAGATATATGAGTGTGTGTGTGTATGTGTGTGTGTGTGTATGCTCTTTCTGTCTGTTCTATCTTTATTTTGTACCATGTTTGTTCTCTTTCACTTCTTACACTTACAGATGCAGCCAATTGAAAGAATTTAACATAGAGCCAAAAAAGAAAAAAAAACGCAAAAAAAAAAAACAAATTTAACGAACAAAAAGCCAATCAAAACGTGCATATCAAACGACAAAAACAAATAAAACCAATCAAACGAAGCATTTAACAGGACAACAGGACAACAACAATAACAACAACCACAGCAACAACAACAACAACAACAACAATAGCAACAACAACCACAACAACAACTGCGTGGGTGCATGCCGCGGATCAGCCGCGGATTATGTCACGCGACGATTATAATCCAGTGAATAGCTCTGGTGTTCGCAGTCCGGGTCGCGTGCGTCGACTGCAGGAATTGCCAACGGTCGATCGATCACCATCAAGGGATTACGGCGCACGCGGAAGTCCACTAGGTGAACAAACAAACAAGAAAAACAAAAAAAAAAGCTATGAATATCTATTATAGTTATGCTTAAAATTAGTGGCAAAGACTAAGCACAAACGTAGCTAAGCACCCCAAAGCTAAAAATCAAGTTGTCTATCTGAAAGATGCAAGCAAAAAAAAAAAAAAACGAAGTACAACAACAACAAATACTAAACACTGCTGCTCACGTTTGTGCCAGAGAAAGAATGAGAAAGAGAAAGCCAGCGCAACTCAAAAATTAGTTTTATATTTTGATAGAACTTCAATTGGCTTTTAAGACTTATTCAAAATTTATTCACAAAACAAAACAAATCAATTTTCTTGCCTGCATAAAAACGAAATAGAAATTAATAGAAATTTAATAAATAGTAAAAATAAAATATTACCATATTAAACAGAAATAACATATATAAAAAAAAATTTAAAAATTTAATAAATATTAAAAATTTTAAATTTAAATTATGTATTATATACATAAAATATAAATATTATTATTACTGTTCTTTAAACCGTTGAACATTCAAATATGAATATGAAAATTAAACATTTTTTTGATTTTTTAGTTTGAAAAATAGTTGAAATATATAAAAGTTATATAAATATAAAGAAAATAAAAAAAAATTAAAAATTTTATATATACTTCAATTTAATAAATATATTAATTTACCTATACAGAAATTTATGTCAACAAAAATTTCGTTTTTATGCAGCTCAACAGAAAAGTAAAATTATGCTTGAACATGTTTGTGAAACAGAAAACTTTTTGTCCAAATTGTCATTTGTAAAGAATTTCATGAAATGCTTTTTAGTTTGTGCTCTTCTTCTTCTTCTTCTTCTTCTACTACTTGTAGTTCTTAATTACAACAAATACTAATCAACCAAAAAAAAATTGTATACTAAAATCTATAATTTCTGTCGTTAACATCACACGCATGCGCATGTTACATTTTGATTTTACGTTTTCGCTTAACGCATCTGCAAAACAACAAATTGAAATTCTGTAAACATTTTTACTTATTTCTTACCTTAACAACCAACAAACACACAACACACACATCTAACACACACTCACACACACACACACATACTCACACACACTCGATGAATTGAAATGGAATTGCATTAAATGTAAACGCATTTGCATACTGAACTTTGCAAAAATGAAAAAAAAAAAAAACAAACAAAAAAATCAATTCTTTTTTTATTAAATTACCACGAGCAGCAGCTTCAGTTGACTTGTAAATTGCATTGACCTGGCAACTCTAGCGAAAGGAAAAAAAGAACATGGCCAACAGTTGGCATTAGCTGCCCCGACACCCTACTGCCTCACACCAGGTTGCCCATCAGCATCAGCCACAAATCAAATTTTTAATTCCTGCTGAAGCGTTACACTAAATCAAAGCCTCAAACTGGATTACAATTATGGTTAGCAAGCAAATTCACTTTCCTATTCCATAACATGTTCACATTTCCAACATGCAAACTTATAAAGCTTAGAGCTATGTTAAGCTGACAAACAGTTTATAGCATTTGCTTACCCACGTCATGCCAATTTACATAAACGTAATAAAAACGAAAGCTAAAACTTTGCAGACGGGCGCCAATGACTACAGAATACTCGTTTACGATGATGTGAAGATCAAGTACATTTATTCAAATATCGAACGATTTTTGGTTTTGCCAGGCACCAATGAGCAGTCTACGTAATAAGTCTATAATCAATCTATGTGTAAAGCACTTCAACAATAATCCAACTGCTATGCATACTCTGCTCACACTTAGCTCTTCAACTTCTACTTCAGTTCCACGAGATACAGTATTATTTTTGCTCTAAAGAAGAGCTAATCCCTTAAATATTTGATACATTTTGAGATTGTAGCACTAAAACAAATAAAGATAACATCAAGCTCAACAACAAGGTCAACAATCCAGCTCATTACTTAGCTTGTAAAAGATATATACGAGGATGTATGTCAAATATATTTCCAAATCTCTAGAAAGCATTGCTTTTATATTGTGAAAGATATAGTAATAACACATATACAACATAGTTCTATACAAGAGTAAATACTTCAAGTTTTACATCTCCAGCTTCATGCAGAAACAAAACCAATATACTCTCTTTCCACCTTGCTGAACGAGCATTAGAAAAGCCTTGGCAGCATAGCAAAAGTTCTCCAACTAGCTTCAATTTATGGTCAGCTCAACATTCACTTTGTAAACATCCGTCTCATCGCTCTCCAACTTTTCAACAAGCAAAGTTTTTTCTATAGTTTTCAGACACTTTATTTAATAGAAAACTGCTTAATTGACCATCATATTTCACACATGCTTAAATAATATAAAAGTTGCTAATTAGCGTTTTAACTTGGCTTGAATTGATGGCCATTATTGCCCTTTGCAGCTCGAGCTGTGGGCAACACAGCACTAGAAATAGTTTTTATTTTTTTTTTTTAGATTTTATGACTTAATAATGTCAAGCTACAGAGCTGGCAAATATTTGCTAGCTATGAATTATAGCAGGTATCTTGTGGACTATATGGAATTGATATAATAAATTATATAAAAGTTATATATCATATACATATATATTTATGTTTAACAGATGTCGTTCTTAGTCTATGGCAGGCACAAGTTTTATCTCAATAACAATTCTTCATTATTCGTATTTAATAATTAATATTTATAGCTCTGTATTTTATGAGGAGTTATTTAGCCTTAAAATTGCGCAAAGAATACGACTAAAAGCTAGATGTAGAAGGGGAAGACAGGTTTTTAGCTAACATTTTACCTTGCGACAAGCAAAGCTAAATGTGCGTATATTAAAGACATCTTTAGCTAGCTTAAAACTTAGTCAGTCAAAGCTGAATGAAAATTTCAAAAAGAAAAGAAAACTTTGCCAAACAAAGCTACAAAACAAGTCAACATTATACACCATAAATATTCAATTTTAACTACAAAACAGCTAAGCGCTAAATAGATACCAAAAAAAAAAAAAAATCATAAGTTTGAGCTTAAAATTATATCAATCAACTCTGAATTCTCTATGAATTCCTCAATTCATAATTGTACCCATATAATATTTGCTAAATAGTTAGCTATGAAATGGCTAAAAACCCAAAAACCTCAACACTCAAGCGCAAGGACACGACACAGCAACAAAAGAGCCACAAATTAAGTTTTCGTGTGGCTTAGCTTGGCTTGGTTACGTGCAGAATGTGCAGCTCGTGTGGCTGGCGAAAAAGTTTAGTTTATGCGCTGCACAAATCACACAACGTGGCTAAAGGTAGAGAGCGGGTGTGCGAGTTGGTAAGAGAAATGTAGAATAGTCCACAAAGTAGCTACTTTATGAGCCATTTTATATGGCAAGTGAGGGTGGGCGGAGAAGCCCAGCCACGAGCTGTGCGCAACACGACAAAAAAAAAAAAAAAAAAAAAACAAATTTTTCGTTGCAGTTTTGTCCATTTTATTTTACTTGCGTTCCTTTACTACTAACCCGTACTTTTTCTACATCTTTAGTAACTGCATAATTCAGTATGAGCGACACAAATATTAGATTTAGTGCAATAAGAAATAAATGAAAACGAAAAAAAGCAAACAACTACAGAAATCTCTCACTGCACTAGTTTTCACCCAAAAGAAAAAAACAAAAGAAAAGAATAAAACAAAAACTAGTTCAAGCTCTTTGGTTTAACATGTGAACCAGTTCATTTATGATTTTGCTTATCATTTCTATTCACATTCAAACAACCAATGAAAAGAGAAACAAAACGAAAACGAAAACGAACCCAAAACCTCATCCTCATTTGATCATCGTCATGAATTCTATGTGAATTTCAGCAATGGGCAGTCCATACTACCGCGACATGGATGAGCCAACAAGTCCCGCCGGAGCGGGACATCATCGCAGCCGAAGCGCCAGCAGACCACCGATGTCACATGCCATGGACTATCCAAGTAATAACCAATAATCGAGCTATAAACCATCATCAAATGCCGCTATCGCTATCGCCTATATTAATTATCTAACTATATATATTAAATTTAGGAACCCGCTATCAGTCGCTCGATCGTGGTGGACTTGTGGATCCACATGATCGTGAATTTATACCCATACGAGAGCCGCGTGATCGCTCCAGGGACAGATCCTTGGAAAGGGGCCTGTACCTGGAGGATGAACTCTATGGCCGTTCGGCGCGACAAAGTCCCAGTGCGCTAGGGGGTAAGTCTATCCTATCTATAAGATCTATAGTTCGAATACTCGTATAGTACGATTTGAGATTTACCTTAATTTCATATAAAAGTCAAGGAACTGTATAGATTTCTCTTAGTAAATATAGTTTTAAAGGAAAAAATATTATTCGCAATATGCAATTTTCAAACAATAAAAAATAGAATTAGTTCTCAAAAAGGTATAATATTATAATACATATAATATGGCAGCGCTTACCAGACTTAATTCATTAAATGCCTGAAAAAAAAAGAAAATTTGGTATCAAAAATGTGATTTTAATACAAAAGTCAACTATTAGTACTGAATAATAGAAAAACAAAACAAAATAAATAAATTATGTAACTAAAAAATCCAATAATTAATAACATTTTATATAATACTATAAAAATACTAAAATAATATTTGAAAAATAATAAATACCAAAGTATAAATAATAAATAAATATAGTTTAAATAGACCCAAAAAGAGTACATCACTATATCTTCAATTTTAAAAGATTCTTTTAATTAACAAACCTCGAACGTTCTTTCCCTAATCTACGAATAGGCTATAATACGGGCATGCCAACATCGGATCGTGCCTATTTAGGTGATTTGCAGCATCAGAATACGGATTTGCAGCGTGAGCTGGGGAATTTGAAGCGTGAACTGGAGCTGACGAATCAGAAATTGGGCAGCTCGATGCACAGCATCAAAACCTTTTGGTCGCCGGAGTTGAAGAAAGAGCGAGCGTTGCGCAAAGAGGAGAGCGCCAAGTACAGTATGATCAATGATCAGCTAAAGCTGCTAAGCACAGAGAATCAGGTAAGGCAAAGGTGTACTGGTAGCCCCAGTCAGTAAACATCAACTATCAACGAACTCCAATTGTATATGCAGAAACAAGCGATGCTCGTGCGTCAGTTGGAGGAGGAGTTGCGTCTGCGCATGCGTCAACCTAATCTGGAGATGCAGCAGCAAATGGAGGCCATCTATGCCGAGAATGATCATCTACAGCGTGAGATTAGCATCTTGAGGGAGACCATCAAGGATCTCGAATGTCGAGTGGAGACACAGAAGCAAACGCTAATCGCTCGCGATGAGAGCATCAAAAAGTTATTGGAAATGCTGCAAGCCAAAGGCATGGGTAAGTCTAAGTCACTCTCCCACACTCCCTCTCTCTCTCTCTCTTTCTCTGTCCTTTTCTCTAATTGAGGATATATGCATTCACATGTAGGCAAAGAGGAGGAACGACAAATGTTTCAGCAAATGCAGGCGATGGCACAAAAACAGGTAAGTCCTCTGACAAAATCCCTCTCAATCCCCCAACCACAAAACCCCACACACACTTATCTTGAGTCAGCCTAAAAAAGAAAAAAAAACCAGGCCAAACTCAAAACACACAAAAAAAAAGAAGAAAAATGAATTAACTCTAACTTTCGTTTTGCGGCAAACAAAATGCTCTAGTGACAATGATTTCGAAAAAAAAAAAACAAAGAAAAATACCAACGTTAAATACCACAACAACAAAAGAATATACAAAAAAAAAAAACACTTTCTTTATAAAAATTTTCCTTTTTTTAATTTTCCCTAACTTTTGCGACTGCAATTGCTTTAACTTTCGTTTAACTGTTACATATACTAAGTACCAGAAATACCAAAATAATACTAAACACACACACAAACACACACGCATATATGCTCTATATATTGTAGTGCCTAGCATTGATCTAAAAAAAAAAAACCAAAAAATCAAAAACAAATTTTTGCTTCGTTTTTTTGCTTTCGAACTTAACTGCCAGTTAAATCAAATTTAACATGAACTTAAATCTTAAATATTCAAACTCTTAGCGTTGCAGTTTGTTTGTAGTATTTTGTTTACGAGTTTTTATGAACATGCCAAAGATATACACACACCAACAACAACAACAACAACAACACACACACACACACACACACACAAACACACACATATCCTTTCTCTCTCTATCGTTTGACATGTTTTTGCTAGCTAGTTTCTTGTTGTTGTTTAATTAATTTGAAACGTTTTTCATTTTGTTCCCTTGCCAAAGAGATAAAACACTGTACGTATTGCAAATGAGTCAGCTATAAACGTTCTTTAAGCACTCACACACACATACACACATACATTCACATACACTTACACCCACTTATTGTTAGTCATTTCATCAGTTGCAATGTCTTTTGTATCTGATAATTCCCCATTCCCTCTGTCCCCTTTCTCTCTCTCTCTCTCTCTCTCTCTCTCTCTCTGTATGTTTCCCAACTTAATGTGGGGCAAGCAATAAAATTCAATTTGTTGCATACAATTTTCGTACATCTCACAGACAGTTGCCATTGTTTTTGACAATACCCCCGGCATTATGTCGCCCATAAGTTTCTCTCTATATTTCTTCCATTTATCCCCGCCCATGTTGACCCTGTTTTTATGACACTCTATTGCTAGCCCAGTTATGCAACAAGCAAAATGCATTCGATTTGCATCATATTTCATACTTATTGGCACCCTAAAAGCAAAGAGACATGAAGTGCTCGCCTAATAGGTACTCTGTACATAGAAAGCAAGTGTTTCGATAAGATCTTAAATGGTGTATATATTGTCAGAAATATGTCTACATGAAAATATAGAGACTGTCTAACTAGCAGTTAACCTGTAGCGCTAAGAACTGATAATATATAAGAAGTTTTTAAAACATTCTATTAAATATCTCTAGCTTTTATAAGCCAGACATAAATTTGCACATAGATAAATAAAGAATTCGGGACTTGAATGAATCCTGTAGATACTCATTTCATAGAGATCATAGCTAGCTTTCATACAGAACTCAAGCTGTGAGAGTATACTTTTTGAATCCACATATATCTTTGCATTAAAGTACAAATACAGGGTATACAAATAGCTCAAACTGCGAGAATAAACCTTTAAATCACTTGACTGCATCATTTCACTGCACGCAAGCTATGCAAAAACCCAAACTGTGTGATTCATATAAAGACTCCATAAAATGTGATATATAGAGTACACATAAAAAAGGAGCTCAAACAGTGCAAGCAGAGGGGGCTAGTTGTCTAGCCCCACTCTTTAGAATAGATGTATCGTGGCTCTCATGGGAAATCTAACTGAAAATTTGCCCTAACCAGTTTGACAACAATTTCTGACTCATCTGTCCCCAAGGACGTACCAAGCGGGGCAGCTGCTTATTACACACACACACACACACACACACACACACACATTGGCACACACTCTATAATTACTCGCATGCCAGGCCATAGATAACATGCGTATACATAATGCCATGTATTAAAAGACAGACACTCTCTCATTCCCCCCACTTCGGCTTGTTCGTCCTAGTTCATACATAAAGGCTAGCCATAGTCCAGGGCATGTCAACAAAAGCGTCGGACCGTATAAAAAGGCTGCCCAGCACGCACACACACACACAAATATATATATATATATATATATATAACCTTGATGCCATATGATATGCTACTTATTTAAGTCAGCTCCGCATTCGAACCATTTCCATAGCTCTTGGCTAGCTGCCCACTTGGCAATTTATTCACATTATATTCACGCATCAACTGGAAGCTTGAATGCTCCCATTCAAACAATTTCAATTGTATAATGTATATATATATATATATATTTTCTTTTTGCGAAAATAAAATACAATAACGAAAAGCTATTGAAAGTCGGCCACGCCTTGGGGCGGCATTTGACGTTGCTCGAAATGAATTTGTCTCCGGTTTGGTATATTTTATTTTCCGTTTGGCCAACACCAAAAACGAGCCAAATAACCAGAGACAGTTGTAATTAAAAGTCCTCAGTTGCAAACAACAATGACAACCAATTGGTGGGCAGACGAGAAAATAGTGGATTGCACTAGTTGCGAGTGGATGACTAGAAGTTATGCTATGATCAGCACGAGAAGCTCTATAAAAGCAAAAACTACCTATCGATATTTATCGATGTATTAAACAAAAGCTTAATATCGATGCTTATCGATTTTTAGTAGAAAAGGGCGAATATCGATGCTATTGAACTACGAAAAGCTTAAAAGCTACTCAGAAAGAATCTTTTATAGACCCTTAAGCGATATTAAAAGCATATTAGCAATATACTTATCTATGTATATCGATTTAGTGCAATCTGGTTGTCATCGATACCGATGTTAGTCAGAGAATCATGAAACCTATAGAAATACTTAAAATTTACTTCGATTACACCTTTCAAGTGAGCTATCGATACTCATAAGCCAAGCCCAACAATTGTGAGCTATAGATTTTGATTTAAAGAGAGAAGTTATTGATTTTATTATTATTATATAGCATTACAGACATTTTCAATGATCAGCAGCACAGCACACATAGCAGAATTCTTTGCTTTTCAATCTACATACCCTATATTCTCCTACGATTCTATACGATTTGTTTAATCTAGCTAAAAACGTTGCCAAAGATAAACAGATTATTTCGATTGCACATGCCCAACACAGTCAAAAAAAAAAAAAAAAAAAAAAAAAACATAAAAAAAGAAACCAGGAAAATCCGAAAAAATTGCACCAGTTTTTGTAGGTGTTTGGATTTTTTTTTTGATTTTGATGTCAAACGAGTGGGTGAGCAATTAAAAAAGTTGACGTTGCGTATACGACGCGTGCAACAGCGGCAAAAGCGAGCAATCAGCGCCGTTAGCTGGGTCGAGGTCAGTATTTTGCTCTTGTTGCTGTTACTGTTGCTGTTGTCTCGATTCCAATTGCATTTGCTATAGGCACATGTTCAGTCTTTTCAGCCTAACACAAAAAAGAGGAAAAAGAAAAAAGAAAACCTATGTCAACTATAATTAATAGTTCTTATCTACGTACAAAAAGTTTGATGCACAACTCTTAGCCAAGGCTGTTTTTAACTTTAATGCGCTGTTTGACTATGCATCAAGTGCTGCGAATACTTAGTAAACAAAAAGCGAGCCAAGTAAACGGGGATAAGCAAACGACAAACTTTGCGTTGCTCATCCAAAGAGCAAGCAAATTGATTTGAAGGAGGCGCCTTAAAGAGTAGGCTAGGTAGAAACTAAGGAAAGCATATTCTATATATAACAGAAGATTAATTTGATTATGAATATGAATATGAATATGGGTATGAATATGAATATGAATACGAATACGCAAAAGAATACGAGTATGAGTATGAATATGAATATGAATAGTACGACTACGAATATAAGTATGATATGTATGAACATGAATGTGAATGTGAATATGAATATAAATATGAATGTCGAAATGAATATGAATAGGAATACTAATAGGAATATGAATATAAGTGTGTGCCTAAATATGAATACGAATATGAATATGAGTATAACTATGTATGCTTATAAACCTGAGCATGAATATAGCTATGAATATAAAAATCAAAACGAATATGTAGAAAATGTATCTATTATAATGACAAATGTATCTGTTGTTTATAATACTATAGTCTATGCAGTTTTGATATATCTCATGTCTATCATCTGTACCCTATTCATTTACATATCTCACATCAACTATCTATAATTTGATCATCTCTAAAAACTTTTTGATAAAGTTTGATTATTCAAGATTAGTTTTGTATGGAATATTTCTTATACTTTAGACTTGATATCTCCGATGACTTATGTAAACAAATTTTTACATAAAAGGAAAAAAATTTTGAACTTAAGACGTCTTGGAATATATCCATTTTGCCTACAGTCAAAATTCTGATTTCTGGATATTCACCTACTGCCAGCTACTAACTACCAATGTCTCTATATCTTTGGCAACTCGTATACCATATCACTTCATAGCAATTGCTAAATTGAAACACATTCAAAAGTCTCTCTCATATTGTAACTGAAGCCCTCACAGCCCTCATTGCCAAAACTTTCCTGATGTACGCATTATCTTTAAGCAACATATTAAACATTTAAGCCTATGCCCAACTCAACAAAACCGACTCATACATAGTTACGGGCTTGTGCACAGCTAGTTCCAAGCTTTGCGCTCAAGTTATTCCATTTGCCAGGAAACTTACATAACTTAAGCGCACGCATATTTTAGCTATTCTGTATCTCTCTCTCTCTCTCTCTCTCTCTCTCTCTGTATGTGTGTGTGTGTGTTTGTGAATTTGATATTAACAACATTTATGGACATTCAACTGGCGCCACTTTGTCTCTGGCATACATTCGCCCTCTGGAGCAAAAAAAAAAAAACATCTGAACTACAAAATACAAAAAATTTCTCAATTTCTCAATTTCTCTGGGCCAACAACAATAACAACAACAGCTTGATTTGGAGCGTGAAATCAAGAAATACGCTCAGGAGGAGCAGGGGGTGAGGGTGAGTTGTTGTTGTTTTAATACCCTGTTTTACACAATGCTCGTTCACGATAGTGCCAATATGGGGCATATTGGTTTTGTAAGGACTTAAAACTACAGTCTGAGTGTGTGAAACTATATTATAGTCAAGCTCAGGCAAAAAGACTATATCTTCCGCAGCTGTCTTCCAATGATGGCTCTTTAACTTATTCCTCTCTAAAAAGCAATCTCCAGTTAAGATCAATTTCCATTTTAAATCAATCAAATAAGATTAGACTATAAGGAATCCTACCTGAAAGATTTCTTCCAATATCGCATAAAAGCCAATCTACCCTGAAAACGGACACTAACTTAACCTCAAACTTTATAGATCAAACTATTCAAAAGTTCAACATATTTCTAACTATATCCCCTATTAAAGATCCATTTTAAAGTTCGAACTCTTTTTAAGATCGAACTTTTTGAAAGATAATCCTAATTTTAGATTTCGCTTCGAACTCCACAACTAATTCGGTAACTTACCTTAACATATTCTCTTTGATCGTGAACGAGTATTATGCAGTCGGCTACACGCGATTGCAAACATGCCTATTTGCTTTTGCTCTCTGCTATTTCTTTCCCTCTATCTCCGTCCCTCTCTTTGTGTTGCTAGCGCCTTAGCCAACATTATCCAAACAGAGCTCAAAAGACATTAGTCCACGAAGCAAAAACCAAGCCAACCACTACACCAACCCAAAGCCCCTTACCCCGCCCAACCCGCCCAACCCGCAACACCCAACCACCTGGCATAGTTGCACGTAGTTGGCCTAAACTGTCGATGAATGGCAGTCACATTCAAATATTCATGCTGTTTGGCCCTGGCCAAAGCAAATTACGTAGCTATGCAAAGCGATGCCAATGCCTGAATTTTAATTAGCAAGCACAAGTGAAGGGGGCGGAAGTTGGAGAAGTGGGTGTGGGCATAAGTCCATACATACGCATAAATAATAATGGGGGTGGGTAGGTGAGTGTGTGTGTGTGTGTGTGGGTGGGGGTGTGTGTGTATGTGTGTGGTTGTAGCTCGTTTATAAACATGAAACGTTTTGCCTCAACTCTTGGTGTATTGTGGCAGGACAAGGCGCCGGAGCTGTGGCAGCTCCTATGGCCTCTCCTCTGGCATAGCCTGTGCGCTTTGTTTGGCCACAGGGCATAAAATAATTACGCGGCTTGACGCAAAAAAAAAAAATTGAAATTCATTTAGCTGTCAAAAACTGAGAGCGAGAGAGAGGTGCTTGTCGCTGTGCCGCAATTACTAGCTGCGAAATACATTTACTTCGAGTTGCTGCTTGCAAATGAAATGAATAAAGCCGGAAACGGAAATGCGCAGTAAACAACGGCAGCAGCAGCGGCACACTAACTGGCACAGTGACAAACAAAAGTAAATGCACGCACACACACATATACACCCACACAGACAAACAGTCAGACAGACAGACAGGCAGACAGTCAGCCGGGCACGGGCATATCCTGCGCATCCTTTTATGCACAGCGTCATCATTGGTCATGCCACTCTCCACTCGCCACTCGAAATGTCAGACTCTAAATTGATTTATCGATTTACATGCAATTGCATTTCAATTTTATATGAACAAACACACAAGCAGCAGCGGCAGCAGACCTCGCCTCTCCCACTCACACACCTATCTCCTCTCTCTGTCTCTCATACTAATGGAGTGCATTGCGTTTGCTGCAGTTGTTCGGATGTTGTCCTAGTGATTGCGGTTTGTGCTTTGTGTGCCAGTGCATAACCTAATACACACACACACACACACACCCACACACACAGAGACTACTGTATAGATATATATATAGACACATGTGCACACTAAACTAATAAGCTAAACTAGGACGCTTAGAATAGAGTTAGTGGAAATTCAATTGCAGCTTTAATATGACAAGAAGTAAGAATAAAGAACTTTAATTTAACTAAAAGCTAAACTTGTGATATTGAATTCATTGCGAAAGTGATAAACATATATATTATAATATTAAATGAAATATATATATACATATACAGAGAAAGCCCTGATTTAAATCTAACATAAATCAAATTTAGCACTAGAAATATTTTTGAAATAGTCTTAAAAATTAGTCATTTCTTGATTAGAGACAAATGGACAGACGGACAGCAGCACAATATTGACTCAGATCGTCATCCTGACCAAGAATATATAAACTTTAAAGGATATGCCATGCCTCCTTCTGCCTGCTACACACATTTTAACACACATTTTACAAGCAGCTAAGAAGTATGGAAGTTAAAAAACATTTCTTCTATATCATTAAAATAGTAGTGCGACTGGATATTTTGCTGTCCAATAATTCTTGTATAAATCATAAAGACTTAAGGTGAAAAAAATTCAAAATAAATTTAAAAAAAATGTAAAATTAAAATTCTTTAATAAATCTTAAGAACTCT
Source organism: Drosophila anceps (assembly GCA_035045945.1). Lineage (NCBI taxonomy): Eukaryota > Metazoa > Arthropoda > Insecta > Diptera > Drosophilidae > Drosophila > Drosophila anceps. Next base: position 2,166,829 of record JAWNON010000127.1, read on the forward strand.
AAGCATACACAAGAATTAGATTAGATTATAGTGCTGTAATAGTGTTAGGTTCTCTAAAACTGATCAAAATACAGTTACATATGCTAATAAGCATATTTGCGATAGGATGCTGAAATATGAGAATAAGCAAGCTTTAAAACACATGATTTGAACTATAAGTAAAATGCTTTATTCAAGAGAGAAACGCCAAGAAGCAAAAGTTGTTTAGGGACATTCCAAAAACTGAAAAATTTTAAAACCTTTAAGAAAGTAAAAACTTAGAATTTTAAGTGGAAATCCAAGATATAATAGACCATTGGTCAATTTCGCCATGAAACCCATTATTAACTTCAGCATATTATTTTATGTTTTACTTCATTAGAAGATATTTTATCGTGGAGCATACAGAGATAGCCTTCAGTTCATAGGCAAAGTATATCAATAGAGCTTTCTATATGCGAACTAATTAAAGGTCCCATTTTGAGGGTATCTAAAAGTCCAGCCTTACTAATACAAAGGATATCTAATTGTCGTTCAGACATCATATTTACCCTCATCATCAGTTCTCACATACAAAATGCATATAAATAGAGTTGCCTAGTTTTGAGCGCATTGCTGCTTTGGCAGATAATAAACCTAAAACGAAATCGACATAGCATTTTCGGTACGTGTTGCAAGGACTAATCGAAAGGACGTCTCACTTGCGCTTTCATTTGCAACGGCACAAAAACAGCTGCTGAACGGTGACGGCAACAGCAACGGCAACGGCGACGTCGACTGCAAAGCTGCATTCATGTCAGACGCAGGCGCTGCTGCGTACATCAAATGCAGCCGCAGCAGCAGCAGCAGCAGCAGCAGCAGCAGCTGCCGCTGCCACTGCAGCACCAACTGCGGCTGCCACTGCAGGGCTAACGGTAAATCACGAAAACTTTTATTTGACTGCTTAGCGAAATGCTAAGCACGAAGTCAGCTCACGACGCCGACGCCAATCAATAAAATGGCAAAGCAGCGCGACCGCGTGTCCCACAGCTTTTGAGCGTAAAACGTAAAAGCTTTTTTCCCAGTGCGCTAGCAACGGAGCCAAAAGTTGTAAAGCTTCAGCCGAGTGACAAAATGCCGAAAGCCGAATGCCGAATGCCCCCGAGTGCCGAGAGTGCGCGCACAATACGACGTCACACACAGTGGCACACGAATGCAGCCAACCACATGACGCCTCAACTTTATTGTTGTTCTTTTTTTCTGCGTTTGAGCTAAACCGAAGCTGAGCCGAATTTGATAGCTCAAAGCGAAGCTCTGCCGCTGCTGCTGCGACTGCGGCCGCTGCTGCCAAATTGTCTCAATGGTCGCTGGCCTCGTGGTCGCGAAAGCTTTGCAGGCGCCTTTAGTTGTATACGCAACGTTTCAGCTAACAAAACACGAGACACGGAACGAAGTGTAGAAAGAAAAAAAAGAAAAGCAAAGCAAAGAAAAGAATACAAAAAGCGCGACGCGTACGGAAATTGTGACACAAAATTAAATAAAATAAAAGAAATTAATAAAAATATATATACCAAATATATATATACACACATATATATATTATTATTAAAAAAAAAAGTGCAAACGCTTAAAGAGCGCGAATCGTTGAGCAAAAAAAAAAGAAAAGAAAGAAAGAGAAAGCAAGAGCAGCAGCAAGAAAAATCCTTCAAAAGGATGTAAAGCATTTCAAATTGTGCCTTTAGCCTGTATATATAATAACTACAGCTGTGTGTGTGTGTAAGAAAATTAAAAAAAATAAATAAATAAAAATAAATATAAATAAATATAAATAATAGTAATAAATAGCAGAGAAAAAGTGCATTTGCCATAGCAAAAAGTCAGCCTCTGCAAAAAATCAATAAAATTTTGCCAAAAAAAGAAGGAAATCTGCGACAGAAGCAGCACCAGCAGCAGCAGCAACATTAACTAGCAACAACAACAACAACAAAAACAACGAACAACAAACCAAGCAGCAGCAGCAGCAGCAACTTTTTTTTCTTATAGCCTACGCTGACGCCGCAGTTAACGCCGCCGCCGCCGTCGCCGTCGTCGTCGCCCAACGTCTTGTACTGTATTTTTATAATATATACATACACACACATACGAAAGTGCCTGTTTATGCGTGTGTGCCTGTGTGTGTGTGTGTGTGAGCAGCAAATTTACATTAAGCAGACAGCTAAGAAGCAGGAAACAGCGTCTGGCAGACAACAGCAACAGCAGCAGAGGCAGCGACAGCAGTAACTAGGAAGTCACAGCTAGCGGTTTATTATTGTATTACTAAAACATACACATACATACGCACGCACACACACGCGCGCACACACACACACATATATACTTGGAACTTGGAAGCCAACTCAAATTACATAAATAGCAATAAGGCCTCAAGCCGCGGCCGACTCAGTACAACGAACTGCAGCTGCAGCACAATTTTGCATAGCAGCAGCAGCAGCAGCAGCAGCAGCAGCAGCAGCAGCAACAACAGCAACAACAACAACGAAACTAACAGCAACAACAATTGCAACATTTTAAAGTTCAGGCATTTAGCAACAGCGACACAGAGCAAAGTCACAAACCTATGGACAATGCCTATGTCTACTATAAGGTATTGTAGTTGACTGCAACAACAGCAACAATCGTAACAGCAACAACAATGACAACAATCAAAATGCGCTCAATCAGTCAATCAATTCATCAATTCATCAATCCATCAATCCATCAATCAACTTCAAATCAAAGAAAACAAGCAATCAAAACAAAACTAAATGTCAGCTACATCAAGCTAACAGACAAGCACACATACATATATAGATGCCTATATACACACCTACCTACACCTACACCTCCAACTACGCCTCTACACTTCACTCAGTTCATCAAACCGGTTTCGTCATTACATCATTACCAATCAAATCAAACCAAACCGAACTTCACATCAAAGTCTATCAACAACTGGCAACTGCAAAATGTATCCCGACAACAGATACACTAACTCTATCTCTATCTCTGTCACTGTCTCTGTCTCTGTCTCTCTTCAAACATAATACTCTCTAACTCACTCATAGTACCCTGTCTGTTGCCCCTGCCCCTGCCCCTGCCCCTGGCCCTGCCCCCATCTATTAATTGCCCTTCAATCAAATAACAAAAAAAAAGCAAACGCAGCGACGCCTGCATAATATATGCGACGCGTTAAAAGAGAGCGGAAGCATGGCAGTGTGAACGGGAGGGAGAGAGAGAGAGGACGAAACGCGTAACGGTTGGGCAGGCAACTGCAACCCTTTGGGCAGCTCGGCTGCTTTGCTAGACTAAGAGATGCCCTCTTTGAGAACGTTTTGCTGCTTTCTAAAATAAACTTACAATGAGAGATTTTTGTTTTTACATAAAAATATCTATAAAATATTTAAATCTGTAAATCTATAAAATATTTTTTTATTTTCTTTTTATTTTAAATCTATTAATATTTTCATATTTTATTTTACTATAAAATATAGTTATAAATATTTTGTATACACTTTGGACTTAGTTAATTCCTAAACTAAACTGGAAATGGACTTTTAGGTACTCATACTACTATTATACACAAAAATATGCCAATTTGTATAGTGAAATATCAGAAACTTTCCGAATCTATACGCATAGATAAACTATCTTGAAGCCAAACACAAAAGGTCAAAAGTAGATGCTACAGATAATGCGTGGGAGTAACTAGATTAAAGAGTTAATACAGATATCAGATCAATAAATCATTAATAAAGATATATAGATCAATATAGTTTCTAAACCATAAAAAAAATATATTAAATTTTGCCATTTGGACTCTGCAGAGCCAAGGTGTGTCTGCCTATAAAAGGTAATCACACTTCTGGCAGCTGAATCTTTAATATATGTAGCTCAAAATAAAAAAATATATATATATATATGTGATATATACACCATAGCTTCTTGATCTGATAGAGCCTGCATTCATTGGTCTGTTATACCCTTTGTTACAGGGTATAAACGACAACTGCTTATCAAGCTCATATACATATGCTTAAGCTCTATTGACTCTTAAAAGCCTGCTTTCATTAGACTAAGCTAACCCTTCAATACCACTTAAAGTAAAGGGTATGCTGTTTCCTATAAAGGTTATATGGTATATATTTGATAAGCTTTGACCTTTCCACTGCCTAATGGACACCTTCCAGAACAGTTTTCACGCAGGGCATAAGCTGAATCGGAATTTTTGGGATATACGGCTTCTTATCAAGCACACATATACAAATACATATAAATAGTCTAGGTATACTATAGATTCTTAAGAACCTGTTTCTATGTATATACATCTTAAAGTAAACTTTTGCTATAGGGTATCTTCAGCGGCGTAATGCTCTGGACTCGCCTTTAAGGCCACTGCGAGTTAAACAATTGTTTACGAGCATATTTTTTTTAGCAGTGCACGCAATGGCGCCCTAGCAGAGGGAACAGAGAGGAGGAGGGAGAGAGGGATGGCAAGAGGAGTGTAAGAAGTGCAAGCATTAAAGTTGTGTTTTTGCTGGCTGGCCATAAATTGTGTTTCAATTTGTGGCCAGAAGAAAAAGCAAAAAAAACCATAGCATACTTTTATGCTAATCGAGTCGTAAAACGATAAGCAGCAAAGTGCTTGGTTGTGTGTGGGCGAGCGTGTGTGCCTGTGTGTGGGCGTACAGTTAACAGTGTGTGAGTTTTGCCTTTTAAAGGTCAGCATGCGTAATTAGTGAAATTTGGCATCGAGGCTTAACAAATGAAGGAAAGAACGTATAAACGAATGAGCTCAAGTGCATGCTCAGCAGGCACACACACACACACACACACACACACACACGCACACAGCAATAGAATGTGTGTATGTGTGCGTGTGTGTGTCTATTCAAAATGAGAAACGTGCAGACATGCACAGCGCTCAACACAATGCAAGTCGTCCGTGACGTACGACCATCCGCTCATTAGCAAAAAGCCAAACCCCTCCACAATTGTTCTAAATGCGACAGACACAACTGAATGGATGGAAGCATGTGTGTGTGAGTGTGTGTGTGAGTGTGTGCGTGTGTGAAAATGAGCTTGCAATGAAAGAAGACACCTTGATACCCAGTATAAATAGCTAACTGCAATTGAGAAAAAAGTGTTTACAATCAAAGTAAACAAAGGTTGGGCTTATCAGTAGAATGAGTTTTAGTTAGCTGTGCAGAGAGAGAGAATAAGTAAAGCTTAGAGTTCAAACTAAGCAATGTTAACTTAACATAGCTATGTTAACTAATCATAGAGTGTTCTAAAGAACTATTAAATATAACTCAGGTGGATGCTTAATCCTAAGGCATAAAATAGCTTTTAGAGTTGACTTTTAGAGCTTCTACAGCGCTGGCTTTTATAAGATATAAGATAAGATACCTTCTAACAGAAAACCAAAGGGATAATCCTTAAAGCAAAGTAGATTAATCTGTACTCTTTAGCAAAATGAAATTTGTAATAACTTAGTCCAAAGTCTGAAAACTAACTGCGAAACTTTGAGCTTCAACTCCCAGACAAAGCTTGCAAATCTAGCCCAAATAAGTAGGCAATGAAAAGTTATAGTAGGCATGACCTAGCATGAAAAATGTTTCATATAACAGTTAAATCTGAAAAGAGAATTGAAACTCTACCAAACAGGGTATATTCTGTTAAAATATTTAAGTTAGTACAATCAATTTGTGATACCAGTAAGTTTTGTAGAAGACTAGAGCTCTGCCTTATTGTCAAAATCTACCCGTAAAACTGTTCAAAACTCAAGCTACAAATGGATTCATCTAACAAAATGTAACCAGCCAAAGTACAGGGTATAATTGAAGCAACATAAAGCTGTGACTTGTGAATGCCAGCACACCAAATGTGCTCTGCACTTCATAAACAACACTTGAAATACTTTCATGTCGAGGCACAACACACACACACAAACACAGACAAAGCGAACTGCAATCGCACGTGCGTGAGATGCGACAATTGAGAGAATGTGACATTAGGGTATAGGGTATATAGTATAGAGCATACAGTGAGAGAGAGAGTGAGAGTGGGAGTAGAGTGGGAGTAGAGTGGGGAGAGAGTGGGGTTAGCATAACTCAAATGAGATTTCGTCTGGCCTTGTCAACGCGCTTGAAACGTGATTATTTTGTGTTAATTGCAAAAAAATAAAGGCAGCTGAAATATAAATATCTATATCTATATGTAAAGATATACATATGTATAAATGTGTATATATTTGGCGCTTGGCAAATGACTTGGGCGTGGCCATTAGGGCGGCAGTCATAAAAAGCGTCTGGTTGAGCCTTGTTTTACAATCTCATTTTATGTGTTTATTTTTAATTTTCATGATTTGAGCCAAACACGCAGGCAAATGAAAATCGCAAAACTCAGAGGCACACACACACACACACACACCCACACACACACCAACACCAATACATACACACATATATACATATACACTCTAATACATGTGTACTTTTGCACTTAACACACTTATTGTTTGGCATTTTTTGCTCTTTTTCTCTCTCTCTCTCTCCCTCTCTCTCTCTCTTTCTTGCCTTTAGCTACTTCGCTTATTTTTGTTTTATTTCGTTTTTTTTTGCCTGTTTTCATCTTCTTCTTTTTCATTTGCTTTGCCATTTTTTGTTGCTTTGTCTTTGTGTTTCATTTCATTTGTATTCAAGCAGCGCCCCCTTGTCTGGCCGCAGAGTGTATGCCGACTCTCTCTCTCTCTCTCTCTCTGCCTCTCTCTCTCGCTCCAGCTAACATCCCCCTTGAGCCTTAACAGTGAGACTTCGTTATTGTGTTCTCTGTACACACACACACACACACATAGCGAGAGAGACGCCCACAAACAACACTTACTGTTAAGCACACACACACACACACACACATAGCGACACACATGTCGTATACGTAATAACCTTGTAACCAAAAATGTTGATATTTCGGGCTGCATGTGGGTGTGTAAGTGTGTGTGTGTGTTTGTGTGTGTTGGTTTTTTATTTTACTCTATGTATGTGTGAGTTCTTGGCATTATTTGAAGTGTGCAAGTCACTTTACTTGCTCACCTGCTCTACCTGGTCTACCTGCCTACCTCTCTCTCTCTCTCTCTCTCTCTCTCCTCCACTTATGCTGTATGTGGGCTGGCATAATTTCTAAATTTATACTTTAAACTCGCAATTCTAAAACGTGCCTTAATACCTAATACCTTACACAGACACCTACACACTACACACTTACATATATATATATATATATATATATATATATATATATATATATATATATATATATATATATATATATATATACATGTATATAAATATATTCTTACAACAAATTATTTTCTATATGTTGGTGTTTATTGTCGTGTGTTTCAAATTAAATGTTTTATATGTATATATGTATATATATATATATATATATATATATATATACATACATAGTTATACATATATTCTTTTTACATTGCATATATACAATATATTTCACAAGTCTTATGATCTGCCAGGCAAATGATTTTGATTTCATTTCTCAAGTTCCGTTTAAAGTAAGACACTTGAATCTGTATAAGAATTTGATGTGTAGTTGTTACCAAATTACTAGACATGAATATTTTTCTGCAGTATTTTAGAAATTATTTAATAAAATTTCAAATGACGTTTATTATTCTAGTTAAGAGGCTTTTGGTATAGTTCTTTCGTTTACAATTGAAATTTTAAAATTTTTTTATATATCATATAAAATGAAAACTATTCATGCATATTATTCTAAGCAAAATGTAGCTATCGTTTGGCCCTTAACTTTTGTATTAAAAGCAATAGACAGAAACCATTTATATATTATTATATTAATAATTATAATATTATATTATATTATATATGGGAGAATATTAGACAAAACTATGCTTCTTTAAAAGCTCAGATTATTGAGCTTTAATACAACAACTCAATACATCAATATTAAACCAGATCAGACCAAAAATCAAAGCTTAGTTTTAATAGGCCAAAAAAGTTTTTATATTTAAAGCAATATGCATAGTCAATAATATGGAAAATGAGCCCTAGATGAAGAAGCTACAATATTTAGAGAAGTTTTTTGCTATATGAGAAATTACATTTCATATCATATCAGCGATACTTTTCTGACTTAGTTTAAGTTTACAGGAAACAGATTAAATCAAAAACATTTATTGCGACTCTTTTCAATGAGTTTTAATATCTAGACCAGTGGTTCAAGCAAATCTTAACGCATTGGTAAACAAACTACACATACAAATTTGGTTGTACAATTGAACAAGTATCACATATTTGTTGCTTTCAGAATAACTTAAACAAAAAAAAATATTGAATTGCGCCACGCCTCTTTTTTTTGAGTTCAAGCCTTGCCTTAACAACCTTTTCTTCCTTTTCTTTAGCTAAATGTAAAGCTATATATGACGTCTAATTTGAATAGAATTTGCAACCTTTTTTCGATTTTAATTAGCATTTTTGGAACGTTTTTTGAATTTCTTTTCTTGCTGTTTAATCCTAAACCAAAAGTAACATATATATACATATTTATATATATTTATATATATTTATATATACATTATATATTATATATACAAATATATATATATCTCAACTTAAAAACACAAATACACACAAAAAGCAATCTAAACAATAACCAAACAAAAACCAAACAAAACCAAAAAAAAATATATAAAAAATATATATATATAAAAAATTTAATGCTAAAATTTTTAAAAATTATTTAAACGAAAAAAAAAAACAAATTAGTGAACTGTAATTTATTTATATAGCATACAAGTATAATTCTTTTGTCATTTTATTGCCAAAAGATACAGATTTTTTCACGAAACTTATCGATTGTAATGGCTCCAATAATTGGCTTTTTTATATATACCAAAAAAAAAAAATACTAAAACAAGAAATGAAAAAAAAATCAAGAAAAATAATAAATATTGAACGCATTTGTTTCCAGAATTGAAAAAAATTTCAATTTAAAATATCAACTATAAAAACTGAAAAAGAAAAAAAACACACATATTTTGTTGTTGTTCTAAAAGCAAACACAAAACGAAGCAAAAACCAAAAAAAAAAAAAATGAAAACAAAAATTTGAAAACAAATTTAAAAAAAAAAAACAAAACCGTATGCAACTATTTACAATATGCTTTTGTAATAAATTCCGCACCTAAAAAAAAAACAAAAATAAGAAAAAAAAGTCAAAAGCTAGACGAAAGGAAAAAACGAATTATATTAATATATATATATATATATATATATATAGGCAAGATATTCACTGACAAATCTCTTTGACGATAAAATGATAAAACAATTATGACGTGTATATATACTATACTCCAAATAGGTACCTATTCTAACTATATCTTTATACATGTATATATAAATATTTATATATGCATATATATATGATTATATAAACACTTTCTCTCTCTCTCTATTTCTCTCACTCTCTGTCTCGCTCTCTATATATATGTTATATATATATATAAATAAATATATATGATTAATTATATATAACATTTACTCAAGTTTGTTGTTTTTATTGCGTTACTTTGCTTATCAAACAACAAGAACAACAAAGACGTCTAACCGCTGTCTAAACTACACTTCTAACCCCCCTTCAAACTACCCCTACGAAATAATCTATATTTTAATTTATTTTGTTTTTTTTGTAAATATGCAATACAAATTGTACAACAAATTGTTATTTGAAACAGACCACAATACACACACACACACACACACACACACACACATACAGAGAAACACTTACACACACTCGTTGGGTTCTCGCACACTCACACAAGCTACAAAAGTTTCAGCATTTCATTTTGAAACTCAGCCGCAAATTCTCTTAAGAACAAACTACTCTCTTACACACTCTTGCTGTCTCTCTCTCTCTCTCTCTGTCTCTAACTATCTCTCTCTGTCTCTGTCTTTATCACACTCACTCTGTCTGTCAAACAAACAACTCAACTTACTCAACTATATACAATATATATATATATATATATATATATATATATATATATATATATATATATATATATATATATATATATATATATATATATGTATATATATATATATAAATATATATATATCTTGTTTTTTTATACAACAATACCAAAATATACATATATACATACATATACATATATATATATATATATTTATATATATATTCTACAACATACATACAGAAACAATTGTTTACAATATACTTTTGCACGTTATTTCTATAATGCATCTGAACTATATATTGTTATAAGTAATTTATGTTTCTTTCCTGCGTACAAGAATAAACCAACATAAAATATATATATAGATCTGTATATATATATATACCACATAAAAAAAAAAATACCAAAAAAGAAAAAGAAAAACGAAATCAGAATCCAAGCGCATTTGTCTGCCACGTCAAACATGTCGTATACGCAATATTCATACAAAAATAAACCCCAACAACAAAATGAATCAACAGCGGCCATACACACACAGACACACACAGACACACGCACACGCCCACAAAAAGGGACGTAATGCACGTGGCAATCGTGTAACACACAGATACTCTACACACACATACACTTACAAAAAACCAGCCGCCAGGCTCTCTCTCTCTCTCTCTATCTCTCTCTTTCTCTCTCTGCCTTGCTCTCTCGCTCTGCCTCTCTCTCTCTCTCTCTCTCTATCTCTCACACACACAAAATGTGACACACATTTCATATAGCCCCGCCACGCCCCCCTCAATACGCCGCCCTCAAACACACTCACACACACTCTCTATCTATACAAACAAAAAAAAAACCTTGTTGAACTTTTAGGTGCAGTTCGCCAAAAAAAAAATACCGAAACTAACTTTTATAAAACTACCAGCAGAAAGTCTTTTAAGAACTTAAGTAAAGCTTAACTAAACTTAAAGAGAGTTCGTTTAGATACTATACTCAAAAAAAATACTTTTTTAAAATACTGAACAAATACTGAACAAAATTAATTCTATTACAAAACCTTATTGTAAATTAAGCGCAAAAAGTGTTGAATTAAGAAAACTTGTAGAAAAACAACAAAAAGTCAGAGAAAAATAATACAAATTATATATATGTATATACATAAATATATATATTTATATGCATATACATAAATATATATAAATATCTATATCTATATATATGGGGCCAAAATAGTCCGTAAGTGTTCGGGCGAAAATCGCTTTGGTTGCAAAAATGTACAAAATGAATTGTCACTATCTATATATAATATCAATTTTATATAATATTTTAGATATATATATATATATGACTATATAAAAAACAAAAGAAGTGCCTAATTTGTAGAGAACTTATGAGAAAACACGCCTTAAAAATAATTCAAATACCAAAAATATACCAACAAATTTTGAAATCTATAAAACCAAAAATTTATATACAACAAAAACGAAATACACAAAAAATATAAAAAATAAAATAAAATAAGTAACAAAAAATACTAAAACTATTATAAGAAAAATATAAAAATAATAAATAAAAATAAATTAAATATGCAGTAAATAAATAAAAAAATAAATATATTAGAATATAAAAAAAAATAATTAAAGAAAATATAAAAAATAAATGATATTAAAAATTTTAAGAAATATAATAAAATATATAAACGGATAAGAAATATTTATATAATTTATATAGAAAAAAAATAAATAATAATATATACGATAAACACAAGAATACTAATAAAAATAAAGCAAAAAACTATAAATATTAAATAATAATAATAATATTATTAATATAATATTTATTAAAATAATACAAAATAAAATACCAAACTATAAACAATTAAAAAAAAACTAAAAGAAAACAAAAGAAAAATCAACAACAAAAACCAACACAAAACGTTACAGTTACAGTTAGAATAAAATAAACCAAGCACAACAAACAACAACAACAAACAAAACCAACAAAAACCAACAAACAAAAAAACATCAACAAACAACAACAAAAAAATCTCGCAATCGCCCATTTCAGATGTACAATAACTACTCGGGCATCAGCGGAAGCAGCCCCCCATTACCAGATATCATTGGACAATATTACGGAAATTTAGGTCCCGGCTCTGGTTATTTGCCAACTGGATCGACATTGAACGGTCACTTGGGCTACAGCAATGCTGGCTATGATCTCTATGGTCCATCGAGCTCAACCGGCTATCTATATGATCCAGCAGCAGCAGCAGCCGCTGCAGCCGCCGCCGCCGCTGCAGCTCAGTTCTATGGACAAACAACGTCGCCAATACGTCGACGACGTTATAGCATTGCCGGTCTGCCATCGGCGACAATGTATAACGATATTTACGGTTATCCGGCGCCGCCATTGCAACAGACAAGCTCATCGAACATTGTCAATTTGTTGAATGAGGCACATAAATCGATATCGCGTTCATCACAAATCTTAAATCTGAGCCATCAGGCCAGGCAGCTGGGCCAACCGACGTTGGTAACAACACCGCTGTCCGGTCGCGTGGTCTCTAGCTATCCAACGCTGCATCCGGGCGACACAACGTCGCCGACATCATATTTAAACGATAACCTGCTGCAAATGTCGACGAGCTTCTCATCCCAACCGAACATGTACTTCCAGCCGCAAACGCAGCCGACGCAGCTGACGGCAGCGCAAAGTGCCGCTGCGGCAGCTGCGCGCTTACGTCCCGCCTATTCCGTATCGAATCTTATGGCTGGCTATCCAACAACAGCCAGCTGCAAGTACGGCACAACAGGCTATGCGAATCCCTATCAGAGTGATTTGGGCGGCTATGGCATGGGCTTGGGCCTGGGTCTAGGCTCTAGTTTGGGCCTAGGCATGGGCCTGGGCCTGCCGCCATCGTCGTCATCGTCGGCGGCTCTTGCACAGCAGCGTCTCATGTCACATTCACTGCATGCCTCAAATCCCGCCATATCGCAGTATTATCAGCAGCAGCAGCATTCGATGCCACCGCCGGCCAGCTCGGCGCTATCTTACAATTTGCAACAGCAATTCGCAGGCACGCAGCAACAACAACAAGCACAACAACAATCGCAACAACCACAATCACACATACAGGCCTCGGTGCAACAGCAGATGAATCCGCAGTATCAATATCATGTGCATTCGCACCAAAATCATCTGCAAACCCATCCGCTGGCAGCGTTGGCAAATACAAGCGGCCCATTTGGTGGTACGCTAGCGAGCAGTGCTCGAGATGTCCTTGGCGCTGGCTACGATACGCTGCAGCATTCGCATACGCATCCGCATTCGCATCTACATTCACTACAACAACAACAACAACATCATCTACCGATCGGACTGCATGCTTCGTCATATCCGCACACGCACCACCACCACAACCACAACCATCATAACCACCATCACCACCAAAGCCATCAGCAGCAGCTGCAACAACAACAACAACAGCAACAACATCATCATCATCTACATCATTTGCCATATTCGAAACTAGACTTAGATTATCCGAAACTGCCGCAAGAGCATAAGCGACAAGTAAGTTTTAAATTTGACGTAGACACGCTATCCCTAGATTCCTAGATACTTAACGATAATTATCGATACTAATCGATGCTATCGACTCGTTACTACTCGTTACAACAGCCACATTCAAAACTATCGTATACATGCCCATCAAAAAAGAAAAAACGTAATCTGAAGAAAAACTCAATCTGAACTATATTGCAATACACATATATATACATATATATATATATTTATACATTACATATATATATATATATATATATATATATAAATATATATGTATATGTGTATATATTCTAAAAAGAAATTTTATAAACTAAATGATGCATTTTACGCTTTTCCCCTAACGCTCCCCCCTTTTAACAAAAAAGCCCCCGACATTTGCAGTCTACGGTTCTCGAAGCGTTTAGAACTAAAAGAAAAAATACCAAAAAATAAAAGACACCAAGTATTACACATACAATATACATATATAATATATATATACTACATAGATATATATATATATATATATATATATATATATATATATATATATATATATATATATATATATATGACTTAAGCATTAGTTATAGCCTAAGCAAAAGTTCATCAGTGTAAGAAGAAGCAGCCGCAGTAGCAGCCGCAGAACTTTTGTTTCATGTGCCATTTTAAAGTAGCGAAAAAAGATTTAGAATATTAAAAAAAAAATAATTAAAAAATACCTAAAGAGCTGTAAAACTTTTCATTTAAAAATTTGTTTTTATCAAGCTTAGCTGTTCCTTTTTTAAATATTTATTTTTCACAAAAACTTAAAGTTAAAAGAGCTAAAAAAAAATCTTTTCTGTTGTATTATTAATTTTATTATTTTTCAATTTTTTTCTGTTCATTTTTTTTGGAAAATTTTCTTACAAAAAAAAGGTTTTCATTAAAATATATTGAATTTCTTTTATCAATATTTTTGCGTCTTTATTATTAAATAATTTAATTTATTTAATAAGAATAATTAAAACCTATTTTGAAGAGCTGTAAAAGTTTTAGTTTATGAAACTTCTTTTTCTTGATATTTTTTTAATTTTTAATATTTTTTTTTTAATATTTGCTTACCAAAAAAAACAAGTTAAAAAACTAAATAAATAAAAACCTTGTTCAATTTAGCTTCTTGGTATATCTTTTAGTATTTTCGTTAGTATTTTTTTAAGTTATGCATAGAGCACTCAGGGCAACTTTTCAGTAAAGAAAATTGTTAAAAAAAACAAAGAAGCAAGCGAAGTTTATATTTATAAAAAAAAAATAAAATAAAGAATTTGTTTGAAATTTGAACCACTTTGCTCTTGACTCTCAAAAGTAAAAGACTGTAAATAAACAAGAACAACAAAAAGAAAGTGAAACTAAATGATATTTACTCATGAAAAAGAAAACCAAAAATGTAAAACCATTTATACAACATATATATATATATATATATATATATATATATATATATATACATAAAGAAAATATATATAGTTATAAATGAATATTAAGAGAGAAGATTTACTTTACTTTATTTGGTATACTCCCTGATAAGAAATATAAAATATAGAAATGATGAAGCTTAAAAAGTTATAATGAAAAGTAATAAAAGAAAAATACCTATAAAGTACTCAAACCTAGTCTTAGAAAACAAAAATTGTTAGTGCAACTCGCTCTCGCTGTCGCTCTTTGAGGCATAGCATAAAAAAGTAAAATACCTAAATACATGTATGACTAACGTATGTATATGTAAATGTATAAGTGAACTTTGCATAGTAAAGAGTAAGAGCTACCTTCTCTTCCAGCCCAGACCCCTTCCAGTTTTAGCCAACCCAAGCAAGCCCTATATGCAAGGACCTCTATAATCAACCTACTAACTACCTAACAACTAGCAAATTACCTAAACTAAATGAACCTATTTGCATAATAGATTGTGTCTCTCAATTACTTTAAAAGCCCAATCTTGTTTTGATTACAATTTAGTTCGTGAACTATATACCTATATATACCTATATATATATATATACCAGTACTCGTATTACCCATTAAGGTACTAGCGTGTGTGATTAGAAATGAAGGTCAATTATATGTAAAGATGAAATTTATATGCAAGTCCAACAGAAATGGATTGTAAATGAATCGAATGTTGAATGAAATATAGAACATATAGAAATGTCTTGGTAAACTGGGTATATATATTATTGACATCTGGCAATGTGTTTAACACAGCATTTGGTTGCAATTTAAAAAAAAAAAGATTTGAATCGAAATGAAACGAAACGAAGAAGCATTCAAAATGTGTCTATGCAAATATTATATACAAAAAAAAATAAGTAAAGAAGTTCTTATATACATCTATAAACTATACTTGAAACTAAAAAAAACCTACTTATATACATCTATATACTATATATATATATATATACACCTATATATATACATGTATCTAGGTGCTTTTTTATTATATAAAAAGAAAAACTTGATTCGTCTTCAGAAATCTTATTATGGTAGTTCGCGAAAAAAAAAACAATTGAGAAAAAAACCTAAAAATGGTTCGGCTTGCAAAATTGAAACTTTTTCGACTTTTTTCGAATAGAATTTTTTCTTAAAGAAAGTAAAACCCAACATGTTTGTTACAGCCTATATAGTAGTCTAATCAAAACTAAAATTAACTGGAGTTACTCTAATTTTTGTCTTATATTACCATATATATATATATATATATATATATATATATATATATATATATATATATATATATATATATATATATATACATCTAGTAGTTGTGCACGCTCATCCCCAAATCGGAACTTGTTCATTGGTGAGCGTGCGTATGTATTTGCGTATGAAATACGTTAAGAGCAATAAAAACTTGCGTTGTGTTCAGTAGATAAACTTTAAAGATAAATCAAATTTAAAATCGAAAAGCAACATTTAATTTAAAATATATGAAATTATGAAATTCTTTGATTTCGTATTTAGTCCTTGCCCTACGAAAAGTGTGTAATCGCGCTATCTCTCTCCCCTCTCTTTCTCTCTCTCTCTCTCTCTCTCTCTCTCTTTCTTTCTAACTAGACATAAGAAATGATAATAAGTATATATTAAGTATAATAAGCTTAACACTAGCCAATTGAAAGCATTTATGACAGCAGTTGCTGTCTCTATGTAAAGGACATAAATTACATAAGACAAACATTAATAAACGTAGCTAACTATGCTACCTACAGATGATAAACTATATAACTAACAATAGATAGTTTCTCCTATTTTGATTTTTCTTGTATTCATTTTGGACTATTTCTTGTTTTTTTCTTTTTTGGTCATTCTTTTGTGAGTACATCAATAAGCAGGCATTTACTTATAATATAATTAATTATATTATATTATATTCATAGTTCTTGAAATATTTATACTTATATATACAATAACAACAACAACAACAACAAACAACAACAAATATACTTATTATTAATTAAATTACTACTCCGATATACTATATATTATACATATATATATATTTATACACTGATTTGTAACTTAATTAAGATTACTTCAGATGAAAAACTAATTCTTGAGCTCGAACTCTGAAACTCAAATTCTGTTAAACTTTAAAAAAAAAAAAAAAAAACAAGAAAACAAAAACAAAAACAAAATAAACCTAACTCTTAAGCATTATAAATGAAACATTTTCGAAAGCAAACAATAAAAATTTAACATGCGACAAAACCCGAAATGGATAAGCTATGCCTATCGTCTATAGCTATAGCACAGGTTAACAGTATTCAAATCAAACACCCAACAACCAACCACGCCCCCTCTCCGCCCCCTTCACTCTCTTTCTCTCTCTCTCTGTCTCTCTCTCTCTCTCTCTCTCTCTACCCACTTTTATAACAGTCTACACACACACACACACACACACAGTTACACTCTTACACAGTTTTGACCCTCAGCTTTACAGTGGGTCAACGACTTTTGCAGCCTTCATCATTCTATTCGTCCTCTCGCATTTACCACGTCCTCCCCTACACCTACAAGCCACCCACTTCTATCGCTCATCTCTTTCTCTCTCTCTCTCTATATATATATATATATAAACTACAATTCACACATTGCGCCGCAATTTGCACTCAACGTAAACATTTTGACACAAAAAGTACTACTCAAAAAATACTCAAAAAATACTGAAAAAAAAAATCCCTCCAATTTGTAGTCAAGGCAGCTGCATTTGCTTTGCAGTTGTGTTTAATGCATTTGTTTTTTAAAATTCTGCTATGTCTTGTATCTTATCCTCCTTCCACCCATATTCCATTCACGAATCCACAACGAAAAACAGTTGGACGAATTCCGTCTTGAAATACAAAGAAGGGATCAAGAGATACTGGCGATGGCGGCCAAAATGAAAACGCTCGAGGAGCAGCATCAGGTAATTTGACTAGTTCACAACTTTCCTTTAGCCAAATGAATTCACAATGAACACCATCACAAATTAGGACTATCAGCGGCACATAGCGGTACTTAAGGAATCGCTATGTGCCAAAGAGGAGCACTACAACATGCTGCAGACGGACGTTGAGGAGATGCGCGCCCGGCTCGAGGAGAAGAATCGTTTGATCGAGAAGAAGACGCAGGGTACATTGCAAACGGTTCAGGAGCGAAATCGTTTAACCAGCGAACTAACCGAGCTCAAGGATCACATGGACATCAAGGATCGCAAAATCAGTGTGCTGCAGCGCAAGGTCAGAGATGATAAAGCAGCAGCAATCAATAACATTAGCTAACAGAAAACACTTCCACACAGATCGAGAACCTGGAGGACTTGCTGAAGGAGAAGGACAACCAGGTGGATATGGCACGAGCACGTCTCTCCGCCATGCAAGCGCATCACAGCAGCTCCGAGGGCGCCCTGACCAGCTTGGAGGAGGCCATCGGCGACAAGGAGAAGCAAATGGCGCAGCTGCGCGAACAACGCGATCGAGCCGAGCATGAAAAGCAAGAGGAACGCGATCTGCACGAACGCGAAGTCGCCGACTACAAAATGAAGCTGCGCGCGGCCGAAAGTGATGTGGAGAAGCTGCAGACGCGCCTCGAACGTGCCGTCAATGAGCGAGAGCGTCTGGAGATCAAGCTGGAGGCATCACAGAGTGAACTGGGCAAATCGAAAGCGGAGCTGGACAAGGCCACGTGTGAGATGGGCCGCAGCAGCGCCGATTGGGAATCGACGAAGCAGCGCATAGCACGACTCGAGCTGGAGAATGAGCGACTTAAACACGATCTGGAACGTTCGCAGGTACTCGTGCATTATCACCAGTTTATCGGAAAGTTATCGAACACATGCATTATACCATTTATCATAAATATATATATATATAGCGATTTATCATATACCTATGTACCCATTATGTTCCTCTGTGTGCAGTGTACATATATATATATATTGAAACAAAACAAAAAGAAACAAAAAAAGAGAAACTTAACTATTATTCAAATATTTAAATATCGATAACGATAACGATGACGATAACGATAACCTACTCAATATTCTTACTATTATTACATATTACTATAAAAATATGCCTCTATGTGTGCCTATATATTTACATGTACACTTAACAACAACAACAACAACAACAACTATGTACTACAACAACAACAACAACAACAACAACATCTCGCATCCCAACAACAACAACAACTTTATATATATATATTTATAAATCGTTAATCGATAATACATTACCCAACAAATAGCTGCAGCTAGAAGAACAGACCACACTACACAAAGTAAGCCTAATGCTAAACCTACCTATACCAACCCATCAAATACTTTGTAGTTCTACTAGTCTTATTTTTTCGTTTCGTAGTGCCCTCACGTGTTACTAAGCATAAACACCCTGTAGTAAACACCTGTACACCCTGTATACCCGGTATACACACTTGAGTTACTTTTTATTTTGCATCTAGAGCCAGCAGTTTGTTGATTTATTTTTATTTCTTTTTTATAGTCTAGCTTTAAGATTAAAGACAAGCAAAAAGGCAAACCCAAAGCAAGTCTTTATATATGATACATCTAGAAATTGACTATTGACCCGGTAGATTTATATGTGGATACAGTATTTATTTGTATTCGCATATATCAAATTTGTTCCTATATATAACATATATGTTTAGTACAGAACATTTAGAAGCAGTCAAGAAAAGATTTACAAAGAGATCTTCAAGCAGACAATCAGCCAGACACAGCCTTTTCACACTGATCAGGAATATAGATAGATTTTATAGTACAGCTAGAGAAGCATCTATTTTTATGAAGCTGAAGTACTAAAGAAACATTTGTGCAACATCTATGTTCCTGGAACTGAAGAAACATCTATGTATGTTTATGAATCTGGAAAACTAAAGATATCCATTCTTATATCTATATATATTACATGGATATGAATGCTAAAGAAACATTTATGTAACATCCATGTTTTAGAAGTAGCAGTTAAAGAAAAATCTCTGTTTATGTTAGGAACTTCTAACATTCATCTAACCTAAATGTATCTTTAGCTACTCTATATGCATAGTCGTCTTAAAAGCATTTCGTAATAATATCATAAAGAATTCTTTATACCTCAATAAGAAACTCTTCAAAGTTATTGAACGTTCCGCATTAATCAAGGAATCAATCAATCAAAAAGGCAACTTAAAGTTATTTTCCAACTTCGCTGTGCTCATTAGCTACGCAGTTGAGATATTGTCGAAGCACTCATTAATATTTAAAATTTAATAATAGTTTGTTTATTGTTTACGTTAACTTTGGCTAACTGAAAAGTTATTCAGGGTCTGCCTATTTGCATATGAAATGAGTTGAGCTGCCACAACGATACATATAAAACACGCGCACTCACAGCTAGTAAGCCGCACCTCTCTTTAGTCTGGTCAGAGCACGAAGCGCACACACACACACACACACACACACACACACACACCCACAAACACACACTCACAAACACCCACCTTAGTTAGTTACAAGGTTTACAAATTGTTTGTACATAATTCAAGCGGCTACAATTACAATTATCATCGCCTTTCAATTAAGTATGCCTCATGCAATGCCTATTAACTGTTGCTGAACATGCATACATACATGTTATATACATATATCTCGTATATTGTACTTTACAGAATGTACAAAAGTTAATGTTCGAAACGGGCAAGATATCGGTAAGTTGGCATAGCAGAGCCAGCCACAACATAGCGTTAGCTCACAGTGTTATGAAAGCTAATTGCTCGATATGAACTATACGCCTCGTAGTCACGTCTTAAAGCGCTTCGTTAGGCAAAACAATTCAGGCTGATTTATGTTACTTTACAACACTGAAATATGCACACGCTTTAAGTGCAGTGTTGCGTAGTGAAATGTATATATATAGTTTAGTAAATACAAAATGTAGCTAAGTCCTTGAATTATAAGAACTCAATTTGTGAGAGCTTAGAGCGAGGCTGCAAAATGAATTTCCTTTGCTCCAAATTTCTATGTATTTTAACTAAATTTGGAATTTATTAGAAGATATTCCAGTACAAGACTCTGGGACTTTGCAGCCTTGGTCTATACACACACATATACACACCTATATGTACATACATATATATATATATATATATGAATTATAAAGCAAATACTTTGGTGTACACAGAACAAGTGTTGAAAGCGTTAAATGCACCCATTCAAAAGATCCCAACCAAGCTTGATACAAAATGCCCCCAAAATCGAAACTCATGTTCATTTCAACACACTATATTGAAGTTGTCGGGCATTTGGTATCTATAATCTATTATAAATTATTATTATCTATATTATCTATTTATTATTATCTGTTTTGCCTTATTTTATCTATTATCTATTATCTTTTATCATATGCCCGTACAAATTCAATGTAAACTAACTTAACACGCATTACGTACACGCATCGTATGCCTTTTAAATTGCTTTGCTGCTGGTCAATGTTTTGCTAATGTTTTGTGTTTCTGTTCATGCTAACTCTTACTGTAGTTGCACCGTCGTTTTGAAACAAATGTATTCATGTATATACATACTTAGATAGCTCTGTCATCACTATATACTAATTATCTTGTTTCGCCTCTCGCCACTGAAGACCACATTTGGCCGCACCACAATGACCACATCTCAGGAGCTGGACCGAGCGCAGGAGCGCGCTGACAAAGCAGCCGCCGAACTGCGACGCACGCAGGCCGAGCTGCGTGTGACCCAGGTACAGTTAAATGTTCATATAACTCACAAGCGCTGCATACATACTACTACTACAACTACTACTACTACTACTACTATATACAATTATATACTACTACTACTACTATATATATATATATATTAAAACATATTCGTATCTATAACTATGCATACGAGCTCTGTTAGCTAGTTGTCTGTGCGTCATGAATTTTCTCGCAACAAAAGTCTAAGCTAAATACTATATTTCATGTCTATGTGTGCGTGTGCTACAACAACAACTACTACTACAACAATTCTTGTTAACTCTATGATTCATGAATGAATATTTTCTACTATATAATCGTACACACTCTCTATATACTTTCAACACTTGCTGAACTATTCACACATTCAGCTCTCATTCAACTGCAAGAGCAACTACTTATACGAAATATATATATACACACACACACACACATACATATGTATACACACGCACAACCACACACACATATATACACACACACACGAATACGAACACACTTTTGCACCTGCAAGTCAAGAAATATTTGATCGTGTGTCTACAAACTACAGCGGATATATTCAAAAAGTTTTGAAACAAAAGAAAATTCTATTTCTTGAAAAAAAAAAAAATGCTAAAAACTAGCTTGAAAAATTACTTAAAAAAATAATTTTTAAAGCAGCTAAGTTTGACAAATTTAAAAAAAAAATAATATATTTAAAATTTAAATTTAAGAATTTAATAAAAAAAAATATTTGTTGAAAGCTCTGTATATAAAAAAATTCATATAAAAGCTAGCTAAATTTTTGAACTGTTAAATATTGCTTAAAAGTTTTAACAACTTTCCGAAAACTTAGCTTTAACGTAACGGTAAAGAAAATTAATAGAAGAATTTAGCATAATATCTATAAATAATTGTTTTTTGAGTTAATTTAAATGCTATTGTTTAATGTAATACTAAAACCCAAACTCTATCTAAATCGTTGTGCTTACATTCATTTTCTATATAGGGCGAAACTGAAAAACGTTTTGTGAGTAAAATGCTTATAAACAAACAAACAAACAACAAATACCACCAAAAGATAGTCGTACAAGTTTTTTTTTTTTTTAGTAATAGTAACTAAAACATTTGATGCGCCAGATAAGAGAATATAAAGAAAAGGAGATAAACAAGTCAAACAGCTTTGCATATATCAAATGTTTTACTTAGTATTACTACTTTTTAAAATACTAAAAAATACTAAACATAACTTGCATTGCCTCACATACTAACTAACTAACCAGCCTACATATTAAATACTACATGCTTAACACATTTACTATATATATATATATATATATACATATACTATATAAAAGACATTTGTTCAACCTTTGACCTATGTATATTCGCCTTGAACAATCCATCTGTCATCGATTGGAGTTTTGTGTGTCTTGAGTGCGTCTCCTGCATGAGTTGTGCATAATTGTTGTCTAGACTCCAACTGAACCATCATCTGTGATCACATTCGTCTACCATACATAAGCTCATCAGAAATATATAGAAATTTATAGTCAAGAGCAGCTTAGCATTAGGTAGGTCTAGTACATATAAAAGAATATTGATTAAAAGATAATGCCGTAGAGGACTATTCGCATCGATTTAGGGCAGAAGGAGGAGTATACTTGTTTCTTTCAAAAGCTGAAAAGTCCTTTTTATATAGTAGAGAAATTTATATTGTAAACAAGCTATAGATAACAGAATTTCCTCGTATATATAGATATAGGAAATGTCTTATTAGACAGCAAAATATCGTAAAGCAAACTTCTTCTGAACCTAAATAGCATACAGATTTTACATATGTAACTTATTCTCATAGGACAACTGAATATCGTATAGAAAACTTCGTTTTGAAGAAGCTTATACGTCTTCAAATATGGTTTGTATACAAGAGCCTGCCTCATATTCTAGAAAAGTATATCGTATAAATTCTGTATAACAAAAATTTCTATTTTTGAAAACAAAACACCGTAAAAATTATAGATGACTATAGATAGATATATTTGCCTTATTACAAATATATATTATATACAGCAAATTTTTGTTGTTGGATAGAAACACTTTATAAAAAATATTACATACAGTAAAAATTATAGATATAGGAATCTCCATCTTTTCAGAGTAAATAATTCATTTACTCTTAACTCAACTTACAATATATATAGAAGCTTGAGGTATTTCAAGGTGAATTAATCTCGTGCACTGAAGTTTGAAGCAGATTAAAGTACTTTAGAAATTACATTTTAACAGCCCAGCCCAGCCCAGCCCAGCCCACATATTAGTTATTTCCACTAATATAATTACAATCCATTCAAAAATATATACACACATGCATATGTAACATTAAAAGGATTAGCTACAGCAGCGGACCTTTTCGTAGCACTTCAAATCTCTCGTGCACAAAAGACAATCTTAAGTACCACAGTAGCAGCAAGTACATCACGCATAGCCCAAGAGTATTAAGCTAGGTAGCTATTGCATAAACAAAGCCGCACACACAATACATGCACATACACACACATACACACACACATACGCACACTCACTCATACTTTCACTCACTCACATACACAATAGCTGTAGCAAGATATGAAGCCATTTTGCAACGTGACTTTGGCAGTTGTTTTGTAGAGTGAAGAGCTGCTGGGAAAGTTGCAAAAAGTTGCGCTTGATTTAGCTAAGCTGTTAATTACGCACACACACAGTCACACACACACACAGAGTCACACACACACTCACACACTCGCACACTTGGCTGTATTCTTAAAAGTCTTAAACTTACTTTTGCCTTAATGCTCATAGCTTTTAAACTCTTCAAGCACACACGCTCTCACATCTCTTTTGCACTCGAGCGCCATCTACAGCTGTTCTTTTGCAGCCTCATTGCCTGCTCTATCTCTCTCTCTCTCTCTCTTTCTCTTTCGCTCATTCTCTCTCTCTCTTTATCTGTCATTTGTCATTCGCTGTTGTCGAAATTTGCTTTGTGCTCAGCCTCGCAGCATTAAAATCGCTCGCTCTAGACTTTGTTATCGTAATCGTAATTGTTATTGTAATTCTAAGTACTACTTGATGTTTACCTATGTTTCGTGTCTGACAAAACAGACAACCAATCAATCAATCAGTCAATCAATACAGTCAGACAATCAATCAGTCAGTCAGTCAGTCAGTCAGACAGTCAGTCAGTCAGTCAGTCATTCATTTAAGCCACCATCCTTTCACATGGTGCCTGTAAATAATATCCGTATCCACATCCAATTTACCCCCCGCCTCTGCCCACCGATTACAATTAACCACCGATAACCGATAACAACAATGCCAATGCCAATGCCAATGCCAACGATAACGATAACGTGCAGTCGGATGCGGAACGTGCACGCGAAGAAGCCGCCGCCCTCCAAGAGAAACTGGAAAAGAGCCAAGGTGAAGTCTATCGACTCAAAGCGAAGCTGGAGAATGCCCAAGGCGAACAGGAAAGTCTGCGCCAGGAGCTGGAGAAGGCGCAGAGCGGTGTCTCCCGCATACACGCCGATCGCGATAGGGTAGGCAAAACAAAAACCAAAAAAAAACCAAAAACAAAGTTCTAGCTAGCTAAATACTCTACAATACATCAATCACGCACTCACACACTCCCACATGAAACGCTCCTTCTCCTGCTCCTCCTCCTCCTTAGGCATTCTCTGAGGTGGAGAAGATCAAGGAGGAAATGGAACGCACTCAGGCAACATTAGGCAAGGCGCAGCTGCAGCATGAGAAGCTGCAAAATACGCTGGACAAGGCACAGAATGAGGTCGATCATCTGCAGGATAAACTGGACAAGGCTGGCACCGAAAATCGTCGTTTGGTACTCGAAAAGGAGAAGCTCACCTACGACTATGATAATCTGCAATCCCAACTGGACAAGGCGCTCGGACAGGCGGCGCGCATGCAAAAGGAGCGTGAAACTCTAACGCTGGATACGGATCGCATACGCGAAAAGTTGGAGAAGACGCAGGTATGCGATCGACACTATCAAGGGTGCCACAATACATACGCAAACACACACCCACACACACACACGCACTCGCACTCGCACTCGCACTCACACAAACACATACGCACACACACACGAAAGCCAAAAGTCATGCAAGAAACGTAGAAATTGTTCAAACTGTGCCTAAACGTTGTAACTGTAAATGTGTTGTGTGCGAATACTCGAAACTTGAAATCGCAACTCTTAACATACTAAACATAATCCCCACGTAATCCCTTCCTCATCAACTAACTGTACATAGCTAACACTATATACTACATATCCTATATACATAACTTATATGGGCATTAGATCTTTTCAAATATCTAACGAAAATCCTAGACTCAGAATTCCGAATTGTGTAAAGTATCATTATGAGGCCTTAGGCTAGGGAGTTGGGCATACTAGTTCCGTTTGTGGAACAAGTTCAAACCGTAGACTATATATTTTCTTTCCCATGCTATTCTACTTTTAAGTCACTTTAGGAACTAGTTCATGAACAACTTTAAAAGTTCATTTTTAGATCATGAACTATGTCTTATTATTATTTTCCTCTCTAAATTTTACGACTTTTCACTGAATTTTTGAACTAGTTCATGAACGTTACATATATAGATATATGAAAACTGTTGGAACTTCTAGTTAAACTTGCTGAGCAAGTTCAATTGTTAATTTGACTAGACTTTTCATGAAGTAACTATTTAGTCACTCATGAACTTTTCGTTTTAATCAATTGATGAAGTTGATGAAGTTCAGGCTTAAGCAACAGCTCAATAGAAGGAAACGTTAGTAAACTGCAGTATAGCTCTACAGAACGCATTGTTGATGAACAGATCAATTGAAGTTATAGTTCATGAAGAGCTGAACTCAATGGAATGCATTGCTCATGAATGATTGAACAAAGTAAAACACTCATGAACTGCGTAAAGAGTATCGACAGCAATCGACTGCATACTAAATAGGTTTATTAGTTTATCTTTAGGAACTCTTTAAGTGAACTTAGAGTCAAGGAAGAACTGAAAAGTTATTTAATAAAAATAAAATAAATATTTATTTGAATATTTTTTAAGTTTTTTCTTATTTAAAACGTTTTTCAACCAAAAAAACCTCAAGCTAGCTTTTTTACAAACAAAAGATTAGATCTGTTGCTAAATGCTCTTTTTTGATGCCTGCTAATGCCCATATACATCACATCATACAAAGCATATCAAGCATCAGTCATCAGTCATCAGTCATCAGTCATGCCCTGTATCATACAAATATACATATATAAATATCCTTATATGTACTGCCTACGCATATATATATACGTATATATCTATCTTTCAACTATCTATATGCTATGTGTATGTAACAAACACACAAACACTTTAAATACACTGAAAAAAAACCAACAACAACAACAACAACAACAGCAACAACTAGCGCGCATACAAAAGGAAAGGGATCAGTTCTCGGACGAACTGGAAACGCTCAAGGAGCGCTCGGAGTCCTCACAGACGCTACTGATGAAGGCCGCCAGGGATCGTGAGGCGATGCAAACAGATCTTGAAGTGCTTAAAGAACGCTATGAGAAATCGCATGCTATACAGCAGAAATTGCAGGTAATTTTTGACACACTCAAAAAAAAAAATAGAGAGACACAGAGAGAGAAGTATCCAAAATTTAAGCAAATTGGCTCTATTCTAAAATAAATATATATACCATATATATAGATATATATAGACACTAATCGTAACTAATCCAAAAAACGCATGAGAACTGAGAAGTACGAGTGAATTGGCTGTTTGTAAATTTGTAGCTTCCTAAAAACACTGCTTGGCCCAGCTGAAAAATATTTAAAAAAAAAAAACAAAACCAAATTGAAATCAAGATCCTCAGATTCAATCTATATAATAATGCCTTAACATAAATCCCTCTCCTCTTGCAGATGGAGCGCGATGATGCTGTCACTGAGGTGGAAATACTGAAGGAGAAGCTGGACAAGGCCTTGTACGCCAGTCAGAAGCTCATCGATGAGAAGGACACTTCGAACAAGGAGTTCGAGAAGATGTTGGAGAAATATGATCGTGCTCAAAATGAAATTTATCGATTGCAATCGCGTTGCGATACAGCTGAAGCGGATCGCGCACGGCTCGAAGTGGAGGCGGAACGTTCTGGTCTGGCCGCATCGAAAGCACGCGAGGATCTGCGCAAGCTACAGGATGAGAGCACGCGCCTGCAGGAGGCATGCGATCGTGCCGCCCTACAGCTGAGTCGCGCCAAGGAGTGCGAGGATAATGCTCGCAGCGAACTGGAACACAATCGAGATCGTTTCGACAAGATGCAAACGGACATCCGACGTGCTCAAGGCGAAAAGGAACACTTCCAATCCGAACTGGAGCGTGTCACCTACGAGCTGGAGCGTGCCCATGCGGCACAGACCAAGGCAAGCGCCAGCGTGGAGGCGGCCAAGGAAGAGGCTGCTCACTATGCTGTGGAGCTGGAGAAGCTGCGCGAACGCTACGAGAAGAATCAAGTGGAGCTTAGGAAGCTACAAGATACGGACACCTTTGGCCGTGAGACGCGTCGCTTGAAAGAGGAGAATGAGCGTCTGCGCGAGAAGCTGGACAAGACGCTGATGGAATTGGAGACGATACGCGGCAAGTCGCAATACGAATCCGAGTCCTTTGAAAAGTACAAGGATAAATATGAGAAGATCGAGAATGAAATACAAAACATGGAGTCGAAACTGCACGAGACGAGTCTGCAGCTGGAGTTATCGAAGGGAGAGGTGGCCAAGCTGTTGGCCAATCAGGACAAACAGCGCAGCGAACTGGAGCGTGCGCATATTGAGCGTGAGAAGGCGCGCGATAAGCATGAGAAACTGCTGAAGGAGGTCGATCGTTTGCGCCTGCAACAGTCCTCGGTGAGCCCCGGCGAGCCGGTTCGTGCATCCGCCTCGTCGCTGTCGATGACGGCGGGCGAACGACAGGAGATCGATCGGCTGCGTGATCGCCTCGAAAAGGCGCTGCAGTCGCGCGATGCCACCGAACTGGAGGCCGGTCGCTTGGCCAAGGAACTGGAGAAGGCACAAATGCATTTGGCCAAACAGCAGGAAAATACCGAATCGACGCGCATCGAATTCGAACGCATGGGCGCTGAACTGGGTCGTCTCCACGATCGCCTAGAGAAATCGGAATCCGAAAAGGAATCTTTGCGGCAGAGCAGTCGAGGCGGCGCTCAGGCTGCAGCTGCTGCCTCCAATCCACAGTTGGAGAAGCATGTGCAGAAGCTGGAGAACGATGTCAAACAGCTGGCCATGGAGCGAGAGCAACTGGTGCTGCAGCTGGAGAAGAGTCAAGAGATTTTGATGAACTTCCAGAAGGAGCTGCAAAACGCCGAACAGGAATTGCAAAAGACGCGCGAAGAGAATCGTAAACTGCGCAACGGCCATCCCGTTGCGCCAGCCGCACCCGCCGAAATCCAGGCCATGCAAAAGGAGATCCAAACGCTGCAACAGAAGCTCCAAGAGTCGGAACGAGCGCTGGCCGCTGCCGGACCGCAACAGCAGCAGGCAGCAGCGGCGGCTGCAGGTGCGAGTCGCGAAGAGATCGAACAGTGGCGCAAGGTTATCGAACAGGAGAAGAATCGCGCCGATATGGCAGACAAGGCTGCCCAGGAGATGCACAAGCGCATACAGGTGAGTGGAATGGAAAGCAACGAAGCGTAGCTAATCATAGGCAACCCACTCAGCATACCAAGACCGATTTAAGCAGCATCTCTTCGCAGCTTCTCTGTAATCCTTAGTCGTTTTCGAAGTTCCATCTAATTCTTACCCCGATTGCATTCCAAGCTACAATTTCATCATATTCCTCTCTCTTTCTCACACTCCTTACGCTCAGCTAATGGACCAACACATCAAGGATCAGCATGCACAGATGCAAAAGATGCAGCAGCAGATGGCACAGCATCAGCAGCAAGCGGCGGCGGCGGCGGCAGCGCAGCAAACAGCTGCAGCCACCGCTGCTGGCAGCGGCGTCGATGCCAAGGAGCTGGAAAAGGTCAAGGGCGAGCTGCAGGCGGCCTGCACAGAACGAGATCGTTTCCAGCAGCAGCTGGAGCTGCTGGTGCAAGAGCTGGAGAAGAGTCAGGTAAGCAAGCAGATGAAATAACAGGGTAACCATAAATCAGTCATTAACAACCTACTGCTCTTCCCCCCTCAACAGATGTCCAATCAGGAACAAGCAAAGCAGCTGCAAACGTCGCAACAGCAAGTGCAACAGCTGCAACAGCAAGTTCAAACGCTGCAACAACAAATGCAACAGCTGCAGCAGGCGGGCACCGCCGGCGCCGCTGCCACCGATGTGCAGCGGCAGCAGCTAGAGCAGCAGCGACTACAGCTGGAGGAGGTGCGCAAGCAGATCGACAACCAAGCGAAGGCGACCGAAGGCGAGCGTAAAATCATCGACGAGCAGCGCAAACAGATCGACGCGAAGCGCAAAGATATCGAGGATAAGGAAAAGAAAATGGCCGAATTTGATGTGCAGCTGCGCAAACGCAAGGAACAAATGGACCAGCTGGAAAAATCACTGCAAACGCAAGGCGGCGGTGCCGCAGCAGCGGGCGAGCTCAACAAAAAGCTTATGGATACGCAGCGACAGCTCGAAGCGTAAGTAAAAATAGTCTAGAGACTTACCTGAAACCATTTTCACTTTCATTTTTACAATTATGGCGCATGCGACGCCATTTTTAATAGTGTGACCAAATTATACTAAAGTTGAAATACAGCGATCGATTGCTTAACTTAACAGCATTTAATGAGCCTAACATAACAGCAGCTAGTGGCTTAACATTGCTCAGCTACGATTAGCAGCACAGAATGAGCTTAACATATAAACAGTCGTTAGCGTCCTAGCCTTGTTTAACTAAGCTCAACAGCACATAATGAGCTCAACAGCACATAATGAGCTTAACAGCAGCCGCTTAAGATCCTATATGAGCTTAACATAACTGAAGCTGCTAGTCGTATCTTTTAGCAGCGCGCCATCGTTTAACAGAACAAAATGAGTTTAACCGCACATTTAAGACAACCTTAACTCTTATACTTATATTCATGTCTTATATCTGTCATTGCAGCTGCGTCAAGGAACTGCAAAACACAAAAGAGGAGCACAAGAAGGCGGCAACCGAAACGGAGCGACTGCTGCAATTGGTACAAATGTCACAGGAGGAGCAAAATGCCAAAGAGAAGACAATTATGGATTTGCAACAGTAAGTATAACTGGTAGAAAGCACACACAAAAAAACAACTCTTCTAATTATGATACTCTTTTTTACACGCAGAGCCTTAAAGATCGCTCAAGCCAAAGTCAAACAAGCACAAACACAACAACAGCAGCAACAGGACGTAAGTACAACATGTTAACTAACATAGCCAAACTCTGTTAACATCCACATATCTCTCTGTTTGTTACAGGCTGGGCCCGCTGGCTTCTTGAAGAGCTTTTTCTAAGCCACAGTATATGCGTATAAGTACTTGTATAAGTACAAGCCTAACATAACAAATAACAGCACTGTCTACTATTTTGTATACTACCGATTACCGTTACCGACTATGCAGTATTTCTTCTACTAATACACACACACACACACACACACACATTTGTAAATGACATATGTAAATGCAAGAAAATTATTTGATATTTTATTGTATTGTAATTAGGTTGCCGCTATACTCAAATTATGAATGCATTTATGTAAATGTCTCTATCTCTCTCTCTCTCTCTCTCTATCTCTGTATCTCTATTGAAACTTGAACTCAAAATTTTCAACTTAAACTAAAAACTCACTTCACTTCGCCCCCTCCCTTTCTCTCTCTCACACACACACTCACACACATACGTTCTCTCGCTGTCTAGTTAACTGTTGAAGTTTAAATCTTTCGTCTTATACGCTGTAAAGTAGGCAACACTTACCCAAAATTGTACTCGAACTGAGCTTACACCTGACGCCTGGGATACCCTGTAAATGGAAGAAAATGATTTTATAAGATTTCAGCGTCAACTCAAAATTGAGTTCATTTCTCTCTCGTACAATCTCTCTTTCTCTCTCTCTCTCTCTCTCTCTCTCTCTTTCTCTACTACGCACTACTCTTAGTTATTCTTTTGCATACGGCGCGAATGTGATTCACAACAAAAATATGAGAAAAAAAATACTAAAAGCAAAAACAAATTAATGATTAATAATAATTATGAAATATACAAATTAATATACATATATACATATACTACGTATAAATTGTTAGGCGACGTATCGTAATAATATATACATATACATATATATAAATATATATATAACTATATATATGGATATATATATATATCAGACACTGTATATACAGCATCTTTCGATATGACAAAGCATACAAAACTAAAGAGTAGAGCAATAAATTTATATAATCCCTATATATATATATATATATACTATACATATATATATCGAATATCGTATATATGCGTAGCCTTTAGCCGTGTACCAAAGAAAATACCAAAAGAAAAAAATATGCCTAGAAGAAAACAAATTCAAACTCAATAAAAAAAAAATAACAAAATTTATTACAAAAAAATATCGATAAATCGGAGCTCTATATATATATATATATATTTTAAATTAGTTCAAATATACATCTATGGCATCTGACTCATGCAAGAATATCCCAAATGCAACGCCAGCAGCTAGTTCAAATTCCAGCCTAATGTTCACTTATGATTTAAGAAGACATTAGATAAATGCAAAATGCTGTTATTGTTATCGATATATATACATATATATATATATATACTTATACCTAACATATGTCGTCTATATATATATACTGATTTGCTTTGTTTCTCCTAAAGTTTATTTGAAGCCAAGATAAAGAATTTTTAACACTGCCAATATTTCGATTAATCATAATTTAATTGTGCGATTAATCGATAAATAAATAAAATTCTGTTTCAATTTGAAATTAACACCATGAAAAATACCATATTAGCGGTATTTTCTAACTTTAAGTTTTTATTGCTGCTGCTGCAAAAAAAAACATGTAATTATTTGCTGTTTATCGATAGGCGGGAATATCCTTGTTGTGCACGCAACAAAGCCCATGACATTCAGTATATAAACAAACAATCATATCATACAACTAAATATCATAGAATCAACTGCGAAACATGACTAAGAGTTGAATTTAATAATACACAGCCGACGCATTCTATAGTTATCGATAGCCAATCGAAATTTAGTGGAAAAGTGCACTGAAAGAAGATACTTTCTACTTGATGTTCGGCATCGGCATTCCACATGCCAAGTGTAGCGAAACAAACCGCCTTCGATCAAGATTTACAAAATCGATAAATCGATAAATCGATAACACAGTCAGATGAGAAATTAGGCACTGTCTATATAATTAAGATCAGGGATTCAATAAAGCATAGTATTTCCATACATTTTTATCGATAAATTAGCACATTGTCCTGATACACATAATCGATAGGTCGATAACAAAGTTAAATGAGCGAGTACAGTTACTTTCACCATTGATTTGATCAAAAAAAAAACATTTATATACATGTTGCATCGATAAATCAGCATACGATCATGATATACACAATCGATTAATCGATAACTCGTTGAAAAGAGCAATTGCATTTACTTTTCACATTATGTTGAGCATAAATCCAGTTAAGCATAGCAAAGCGATATATTTTCTGTCAATATATTAGCGAAATATCACGATTTACATAATCGATAAGTCGATAACAAGCAATTTTTGATTATTTTGATACAAAAATGTAATATTTCCGCATTGTTATCGATAAATACTCAAACATTATGTTAATCATTATTGCTGTTTATCGTTAAAGCGCAACACCTATCGAATATATGCACATACATGCGTATTCGATAGGCATTCGCTTTGTGTACATAAGCAAACCCCAAAAAGTTCCTAAACTGGGAACGACGGGTAAATTAACAAAACAAATGAAAACGAGTTACAAGTCAAGTAAATTTTTTGGTAAACATTGTCAAATGTGTATATAAATAGAGGTCAATGCGGAGGTCAAGGAGGCCAAGAGTGCAGGAGTTCAAGAGGTTAAGCATAACACAAGCTGTAATATACTAATATCTATAATATATATATATATATATATATATATATATAAATATATATACTATATAAATATACTATATAATTAACTAAACTAAATACTTACTTAGCATCGATATTTGAATAATTATAAAAACAAAAATAAGTACACTGAGAGAAACAACAAAAAGAAGAAGAAGCAGAAGTAAATAACCTTTAAACAAGCAATTAAGGACAAATCAACAGAGAAACAGAACAAAAATATGAATTGTTGGAACACTTTGCGTATACACAACATTTGACAATATATATATAGACATATATATACATACGACTCACACATACACTGCAAGAAAACTTGAATTTGAATTTGAATTTGAAGCTTTGTGTTGAAGTACAACATATCTCCGAATATATAGCACCAAACGAGCTGATATAGAACATGTACATGAAATAGTCACAAAAGCAACTAAAATCTGTCAACTAAATCAGACATATATATCATATATATATGTATGTATATATGTCTATCTCTTTCTGTAAACAGTTATTCAAAAAAGTAAGCGGAAGAAAGCAAAAACTCTTTGCCTTTAAAGTATCAAACAAAAAACAAATTTCTTATTATACATATATATATATATACATATATATATATATACATATATATATATATATATATATATATATATATATATATATATATATATATATATATATTATTATTATTATTAATAAATAAACTAGTTTAGATAGTTGAAACAAAAGGAAAATAAACTAAATATATAAATACAGAATAATACAAATATAAAAAATAATAACAACTAACGGTACATTGTCTATATACATATACATACATAATATATATATATATATATAAACTTAACTTTAGCAAAAAACAAAACAGAAAATAAAAAAAATTAATTTAAAAATAATAATAAAATAAAAAAAACACTTTAATCATAT
Source organism: Drosophila anceps (assembly GCA_035045945.1). Taxonomy (NCBI): domain Eukaryota; kingdom Metazoa; phylum Arthropoda; class Insecta; order Diptera; family Drosophilidae; genus Drosophila; species Drosophila anceps. Next base: position 2,201,757 of record JAWNON010000127.1, read on the forward strand.
TATCCCCGCCGTCGTGTACCCAAAATTACAAAAATCGTACAATTAATAAAAAAAAAGTAAAAATAAAATAATAAACTATAAATAATAATAAATTTAAAAATAAAATATGACAAAAAAAAAAACAGCTTCAAATTTTTCTATACAAAAAATAAATAAATAAAAAATAAATAAGATATACAAAAACAAAAAAAAAACAACTAGAAATTCGAAAATTTGTAATTAGGAAAATTTGTAAAACTCAAACATTTATAGACACACACACACACACACACACACACACACACACACACACACACACACACACGCGCGCGCGCGCGCGCGCACACACACACGCACACACACACACGCACACACACACACACACACACGCGCACACACACACACACACACACACACACAACACACAGTTAATGGAAATAAAAACAGTTTTATTTTACTTTGCATTGTTTTTCGCATTATGGTCACCCTAGATACAAAAGCCAACACATACACCAAAAAAAATAATATAATATAATACAATATAATATACCATACGTGACGTATTCTTTGCCATTTTGTGTGCTCTCATTTGCCGTTTTGTTTTTGACAACTGGTCACCCTGAAAAAGTTACAAAGCAATAAACAGCTAGTGAAACAGAAACTTTAGTTTCTCTCATTTTTCCTTTTAAATAGTGCAGTTCTTTTGTTGACAAAAGGGCCAGCCTAAAAATTAGCTTTACACGCACTGGTCACCCTAAAAATAAAACACTAGATAAAATTAAACAAAAAAAAAACAAAAAAACAAAAAAACAAATTGAGCTTTACTTTCTACCTTTTGTCGCCTTTCATTTTTGACTTAATTTCAACAAATGGTCACCCTAAAAATGAGTCACCAACAAAGTATAGAACAAATAATAACAAAAAACCAAAACCAAAACCTAGCGCAAATTATATAAATATTTATACAAATATTTATATAAATGAGAAGAAAACAAAATAGCAGAGTACAGTGGGTCAAGAATGTCAAATAAGCGAGCAAAAAGAAGAACAAGAAACAACCACGAGCAACAGTTAACTTGCTTTAAACAAACAAACCAAACGAAACGAGAGCAACATAAAAAACAGTTTTTAAAAAATACTAGAAAAACAACAACAGGCATTAAACAAATACCATAAATACCATACAAAAATACCACAGAAAATTCGTGTAAACATTTTTTAAAAGAAGCAAAACAAAAACAAAAAAAAAACAAGTTTTGGTGATCTACGATATTGATTATTGAATAAACAAATACTTATATATTATATATTTATATATATATATATATATATATATATATATATATATATATATATATATATATATATATATATATATATATATATATATATATATATATATATATATATATATATATATATATATATATATATATATATATATATATATATATATATATATATATATATATATATATATATATATATGTATATACAAATATATATATGCATACACATATACATACATATAGATATACATATATGAACTAAATAAGTTTACAAGGTATATGCATTAAATAAATAATAAAACAAAACAAAACAAGACAAAAAAAGAACAACTGCAGCAACTAATTATAAAGTAAACAAAAGAAAACATAAATAAAAAGCGATATGAGTAACAACAAAATAAAAATAAATAAATAAATTTATTATATACATACATAGAGAAATATTAAAAGAAAAAACACAAATATGAAAATGAAAATGAGAATGAAAATGGTATGAAAAAAATTGAAACGATTATTTGAAACATGTTCATTATATATAAATGTCATTACAAATGTTCTTCAAAACTGCCTACCAATAAAATATATTTCAAATAATATGCAATTTGGAGCGTTATTTGCTAGGAAAGGGGTTTCGCTCCACAATACGTTCTGGCAATTCAAAATTAAGATTGAAATCTAACGCTTCTTATTGGCCAGTGCAGCCAACTTCATTTGAAGCGTATGCATACTGCAAAGCTGCGTTAGCTTGGCAATAGTTACTCATTTTTGCGCTGTCAATGAACATAGCAAATTTGCGTTAACATTACACTTGCTGCTCTATTTTGCGTTGGTATTTAAATCAACATGAGTGGCTACTCAATTTTGCGTCAGCCTGTTGTCAAGCTACACTGCTTGCAGCTCACAAAAGACAAGCAGTTTCCACTGCTGGCAACTGCAAGCAGTTGGTTTCATGAATTCCAATTAGAACCCTTCACTGATTAAAAATTTTAATTTTTAATTTATTTCAAAAGGTTTATAAATATTTATAAGCCAATTTGATGCAATTTGTGCGTTAGGGCTTTTCTATTAATATCTTATCTTTTCTATGCTATGCATATCTGTTGTGAGTTGCCTCTTCCCTTGGCATCTTGTACTTGGCATCCAATTAGATTTCTTTTTATGTTGCCTTCAAATTGGAAAACAACAGCTACAGCCGCAGCCGCAGCCGCAGCCGCAGCAGCAGCCAACGCAATTGGAATCGCAGTGCCAGCAGTGCCCTATAAAATATTAAAAGTCACACACACACACCCACACACATACGCACACATATGTACATACATTCATGATGTAATCATGTAGATATATATAAGAGCTGGGTCAAATCGGTTATATAAGGTCTTATATACAATTTGCTTGCCTGTATTCGTATATACAGTTAGTTATTACTGTCCAATTGGATTACTGCCTGAGCGCCGCAAAGCGAGCTTTCAGCGCAAGCTTTGCCACCCCCTAAACGGTATGTTCGCCCCCTTTTCGCTGCGCGCATGTGCTGCGCAGTCGACATCGACGTCGACGTCACTGCTGCTGCTGCGGCTGCTTCTGCTGCCTTTTTATCGATTGACCCAATTCTTGGATACATATTTCTACATAGTTGAATTTTCTTATCGTTTCGTTTCCTTTTTGCTGCTATAAATTCGTTCTGGCTCTTTTCTCCTCTCTCTCTCTCTCTCTCTCTCTCTCTCTCTCTCTCTTGTGTTTTGTCACATTCCAATGGCTTCGTCCTTTCAACGTCCTTTCCACAGCTCGAGAGCTTTTTGCAAAAGCCTTGGGATATACATATATATATACTCAAACATATATGTGTATGTATTTGTCTTTTTCCTATTGGAGGTGTGGCTCTCCTGGTTTTTTGGGGCTTGGTTATGCCTGCATGTTCTTATTAGAATGTTCCCACTTGCTATTAATATGCTCATTATGTCATCAACAAATATCTGCGAAATGCGAAACTAATGTAACTGACGACCCAATAAGATTCAGCAAACAAACAGTTATCCAATTGGCAGGCAAAGGCAATGCTAATAAGAAAGTCTAAGCAAATGCTGAGTGAACTGATTACTGAATAACAAATTAAGAGGAAAACTACTTAATACACTAAATATCTTTTGAAAATAGTTACATTTGGCTGCAGTCGGAGAAAACTGCAGAAATCTGATTCGAAATCTAACAAACAGCATCAAATTCTAATAAGCAGTATGCAAATTCCAATTGGAGTGGACTTAACAGTTACTTGTTAGCTTGCAAGCTAAGCAGTTGTAAATAGTAAATTTGAGAATCCAATAGGATTATTATAAAGGACATTTAAGTTACAGCTGATGGACATTTTGTTTACATTCCAATCAGCTTTTTGCTCTATGAAATTGACACAAAGCTCTAAATCCAGTTGGACTTGCACTAAGCTGCTACAAAATTTCCCTGGGGGCATATTTAAGTCTAGCTGGAGGAGTCTGACTTAGTGTCATAATAATTATTTCCTAAATGTATTTCCAATCAAAATCTAGTTCGAGTTTGACTCTGCCAATCAGAATATGAGCCTAAACCTAGTTTTTCGATTTGCACTTAGTCTTATACAACAATTTCCCTAAAAGGCTTATTTCAGCTCAATTCTAATTGGACAGTAAAATGCTGCATAAGAAAGTTCTAAAAGCCAATTCAATTTCCCTGATGTTAAACAAATTTGTATATTCTGCAATCCAATTAGATTATTGTTTTAGCCAATTGGAAATATTGTATTGTAGGCAAATCTGATTAGCTTTGAACATTTAAGAATTTAAACAAAATTCTACTCTTTTTTTTTTAAGTAAAAAATCCAACTAGATTGTCAACATCCATTCCACTTACAGATGTGCGTATATTTTCCCAAAACAAACCGTTTCTTTTTCTTTTTTTTTTTGGTACCAAAGGCAAATAGTGGCCCATATATCAAACACTTCAGACAATGCAAGTGTTTGTGCGTGCATGTGCGTGTGTGCGTGTGTGTGCGTGCGTGTGCGTGTGTGTGCGTGTGTGTATTTGTTTATTTTCTATGTTTGCTTTATTTGAGAGCGCATAAACAAACGATTATCCGGTCGACCCAGAAACATATTTGTGCATAAAAGAGTTTCCAAAAAAGACAAATGAGCAGCAGAATAAAGTTTTTTGTTTTTCGTTTTTCGTTTTTCGTTTTTTGTTTTTTACTCTCGCCACACAACGAAATAATGAAGCAAGCATAAAGTGAGGTTATGTGCGCATAGATAAATGTATAAACACACACACATATATATATATGTGTATATATGTATATATATAGAGTGGTATACAAGTACTCGTATATGACACGTGTAATTGACCTACTTTCCCTATTCGACCCAAGCAGCGCGCAGTAAATGCACAAACAAAACACACACACACACACACACACATACACAGCATAGTTACGCATAGAGCAAAAGTGAGAGAGCGAGAGCGTTATACATGTGTAGATGGCAGCCAGCCAGCCAGCCTGCTTGCCCGCATAGCTACATACATACATACAAACATATATAACAGCTGTGCAAGACTGTGCTTGCATAGCTGTATGTGAGTGAGTGAGTGTGTGTGTGTGTGTGTGTGCGTGTGTGTGTTTGTGTGTGAGTGAGTGCATTGATCAATGCTCTGTGCTATTGACATGTTAATGGCTCGCAATTTGTTTTCATTTAACGATCAAAATTATGCTATCCCGCACGCACACACACACAGACGTGCACATGCCTGCCTAAGAGCAAAGCTTTTCGGCCGCTGCAAAGCTCGCTCTCGCTATATAGCGCGCTCGCTTGCGCACATAGGCTGGCCGCGTATATAGGCGCAGCTTTGTCGCTTTGTCGCTTTGTCGCGCGCGACAAATAGTTTGAAGTTGTTGTTTGTGTTTCTGTGTTTTTTTGGTTGGCTTTTGCTGTAGCCGACGACCTATTTATTGCTGGCGTTGCCACACATGCAGCAGCTATACATTGTATATACAAGCGAAGCGCGAAGATGGCTTGAAAAAGAAGTGTGTATACACACACACACACACACACACACACACACATACATGCACACACATACACATGCATACGCCCCTTTTGTGCAATGGAATGCATAGGCAATAGGCCGCCCTATTTCGCTGTACTTTTTATCAGTCACACACACTTACACACACACACACACACACACGCGCACACACACACACAATGCGTATCTGGCTGATAGTTTTGTTTGCCCAGCGATAAAGTCAATTAGCAAAAAACAACTCGAGTGCAAAAGAGTTCGAAAAAAATAAGCGAAAAACAAAACAAAATTGAAGCGAGTAATTAATTAGCTAAAGAGCTACCACCTCAACCCAAACCAAACCCCCCCCTCCCTTCCACCCACATTTCTTTACCTTTTCAATTAGGTTGCTTCTTCTTCTTCTTCTTATTTTTATTTTTGCTACTCAGCTACATTTACAGTTTATTCGCGTTTTGTAATCTAATCGATCGATGCATTAGAACTTGGCCAATTGCCTATTTTTACCAGCGATGATGCAATCACAAAGGCCGGGCGGGCTAAGACTACAAAAAGTATCTGCCAGATACACTACACCAAATAAGCCAGAGATACAAAAGTATCCATAAAATACAGTAGTGGAAAACTCATGGATACAACAGTATCTATAAGATACAAAAAGCCTACATGATAAAAATGTGCCCCAAAGTATCTACAATATAAGAGAACAATAGATACAAAAGTATCTATACGACATACGAATCTATAAATACAAAAAGTATCTGCAAGATACACCTTACCAAGTGAGCCATATATACAAATGTATCTATAAGATACAAAAGCCATAAGGGTGCCTAAGAGTATCTGCGAGATACAACATGAAAGAACATAGGTACAAAAGTATCTATTCGACACAAAAGTATCTATAAAATACAAAAGTATCTATAAGATGCAAAATTATCTATAAGATACAAAATTATATATAGGATACAAAAGTATCTATAAGATACAAAGTATCTACAAGATACAAAATTATCTATACAAAAGTATCTAAGTATCTATTAGACACAAAAGTATCTTTAACATACAAAAGTATCTATAAGTAAAAAAGTATCTATAAGTACAAAAGTTTGTACATAAGTATCTGCTGAAAGAGCTAGCATAGATATAAAAGCATCTATAAGATACAAAAGTATCTATAAGATACAAGATTATCTATAAGATACAAAAGTATCTATAAGTACATGAAGTATATATAAGTACAAAAGTATCTTGAAGATACAAAAGTATCTTTAAGATACAAAATTATCTATAGGATGCAAAATTATATATAAGATACAAAAGTATCTACAAGATACAAAATTATCTATAAGACACAAAATATCTAACAAAAGTATCTATAAGTACAAAAGTATCTATTAGACACAACAGTATCTATAAGATACAAAAGTATCTATGAGTACAAAAGTATCTATAAGATACAATAGTGTCTATAAGAAACAAAAGTATCTATAAGTACAAAAGATTGTACTTAAGTATCTGCTGCAAGTGCTGGCATAGATATAAAAGTATCTGTAAGATTTAAAAGTATCTATAAGATACAAAAGTGTCTATAAGATACAAAAGTATGTGCAAGTGCAAAAGTATCTACAAAAACAATGAAGTACAAAAGTATAGATACAGAACCCAAAAGTATCTACAAATGACAACATGCTAGAGCCTTAACTGTCTTACAGTATCTAGCAGATACAAAACGCATGGATCAAAAGTATCTGCAAGTTGTAAAAGCCATAGTAGATACAACCACAAGAGCGCCTTATAAGCTACTTTGTTGACTTAAGCCCTCCCCACCTTGAAATCTTTGACGGGCCAAAACACTCGTGCAATCGTTCGTTAAGAAGATTTACCTATCTCTCTCTCTCTCACACACTTTCTCTCTCTCTCTCTCTCTCGCCCACTCTCTGCCTCCCGCACGCTACGTGACGGCCAGCTCACCGCAAACTTGTGTCCAACTGTCAGTCGTGTCTCTGATTTATTTCTGTACGTGTCGCAAATCTCTGCTGACAGCACCGAAGCACAAATACACTGCGGAGACTTTGATGTGGGCTAGGGGAGGCATTACTAAGCGATACTTGAAGTGCCACAAGAAGATACCCTAGCTGTTATCCTAAATGGGTACACTAAGAGATACTCTGTTCGTATGTATGAAAGATACTCTATATAAAATATTTGATGAACTACTTCAAAAAATAATACACAAATCACAAATATTATGAAATTTTACGATTATTATACTATATATCATGCAGTTTTACCCATATTCAATGCATTATCTTTCAAATTGTTATGCTTAACCAAGTATTGAGTCCTACACGAGCCCACATGTCAAATTGAACGTCTCTAGCTGTCATAGTCTATGAGTTCCTTGAGGTCAATTGACTGTATATACCAAGAAGTAGTCATAAATATAATGCAGTATAAGCAGAAGAATGTGGTATACGAGTTGAGTGTGGTTTAATAATGATGTAATATCAGAGGTGAGTGTGGCATAAGAATTGAGCACAGTGCAGTATAAGATGTAGTATAAGATTTGACTGTGACGAGGCAAAGTATTGTATTAGATTTAGTATAAGCCTTGAGCTAAACAATAGGATAATGTTGTTTAAGAGTTGAGCGTAATGTAGCATAAGATGAGGTATAAGAGTTAAGTATAATATAGTATAGTATAAGATGCAATGAGAGAGTTGAGTGTGGCAAATGAACTAAGCATCGAATTGTAGAAGATGTAGTATAAGTGTTGGTCTGGGAATTATAATAATATAGTATAATAGTTGAGTAAAGTGTAGTATAAGATGTAGATAAATGTTGAGCATAGAGTAGTATAAGTAGTATGTAGTATGTAGTATGAGAGCTAAGTATAGTATAGTATAAGATGTAGTATAAGTGCTAAGCATAGTGTAGTATAGGATGTAGTATAAGTGTAGTATAGCATAGTATAAGATGTAGTATAAGTTTAGTATAGCATAGTATAAGATGTAGTATAACAGTTGAGTTTAGCATAAGAATAAGATAGAATCAGTATTGACTGTATTATAAGCATCAACTACAGTGTAGTATATGACTTGCTTATAGTACAGCGCAGTATAAGAGTTGAATATAGTGTAGTATAACAGTATTCGCACACTTTTCATTAAAGAAGCTGTAAATTCAGATAGAAAACAGCCAAGAGAAACAGCAATTTTTGTGTTGTTCTGCAGAATGTACGATGTATGTATATCTTTATTAGATATATATCGAATACGCATATTTATATATATATATATATATGTGTGTGTGTGTGTGTGTATATAGAGGCTTAAATAGGAATAAACTGCAGACACTTACAATTTGATGTAGCTAGAGTAAAATTGCAGGAAAGAAAGAAGTTCCCAAAAAAGAAACTGGATGAGCTTACACGATAAATGGAGTGCGATCGATAAATAATCATAAAAATAATCGATAGATATATATATACATATGTATATGTGTATATGTGGATATCAGCTGGCAAAGTATTTATACAATTCAAGTTAAGTGATAAAAGAAAACTAATTGCGCGCTTTGGAAACTTGAGGATAAGTTAGGATAGTTAAAATAGTTAAAATAGCTAAAAGCTAATTGACTTATGATTAGGCTTAGCTTAGGGCCATATATCAATCTGATCTCTCGGGACTGGACATGGGATCACCGCCAAAGGTCACCTCCTTCGTGACGAACGAGCTGGGCGGTGCCAGCGACTCCTCGCGCCGTCGCTTCTGCTCGCGCTGCGAGCCAAAGCGTTTGTTACGCTTCATATTCGTGAACCGCACGTAGATCTTGCCGCGGCGCTCGGTGCGATAGAAGCACAGTTGCTCCTTGGGAAAGAGCTGCAGGATTTCGCGCTCCAGCAAATGACTGCGCTGCAAGGTCAAGTGCAAGCGATTGTCCTCGTAGTAGCTGCAAATGAGCTGGATTAGGAGCAAACGCTGCACGGCATCCAACTGTGCGTTCTGGCCAATGCGCTCGAGCAGCGATTGGGCCTTGACGGGCGACGCCTGCAAGATGGCCAACACTGTAACGCCGCTCTCCTCGCCGCCATCCGGATCGGTCATTATTTCCGGCTTGATCAGATCGGCGGTGACCAGTTCCGTGTGAACTAGTTCACTGTGATCGCCCAGCGGCAGCGGCACATTAAACGTGCCACCGTCCGTCATCTCATTGAGCGAAACGAATGGCTCCGAGGGCAACTGTTTCGCTCGCTCATCGGACAAATCGCTCTTGGAATGACTTTTCGTTAAGTTCGACGGACAGTTGCAGCCGCTGCAATGCACGCTGCCGGCGCCGCTGCTGCTGCTGCCGCTGCCGCAGTGCTGCTCATCCTGCAACGGTACATTGAGCCAGCGACGCCAACGCTCCAAATGATGCTCGAAGCGAATTCGTGTGCCATAACGAAAGTTGCGCAGCAGCTCGTTCATATGATGACGCTTCAGCATTTGCAGCTCCTGCGTATTGATGGCCTCCTCTAAATGTATAAGAGTAGCGAGTATAAGAGTGTAAGACAGTATTCTTTTCGTTTATCGTTTTTCGCTTTTCGTTTTCGGTTTTCGCTTTTGTTTACCTTGCAAATATGGCAACAGCTCGCTGACGTTCCAAGATTTTAACAGTTGTGACAGCTCCTCGTACTCATTGCTCTTTGGCATATTATCCGCGTACATGTGTGTGTGCATGTCGAAGCTGTGCATGTTTATGCCTGTATACATATGTATATATGTACATATATATGCGCGCGTTAGTGTGTATGTCTGTCTGTATGTACAGCCTACAACCGGGCGTACATCCTTTCGTCACGAACGAAACAGCGGCACTGAATTTTGCAACAGGCGCGAAGCGCGTACATACCCTCCGCTATACCTGCATGCCATACACGCATACCAATGCAGCGCTCACTCTATGTCCGTGTGTGTGTGTGTGTGTGTGCTTGTCTGTTGTCGCTGCTTGGTATACAACACGCTGCTATGTATGTAGTTACATACATACATAGTACAGTCATGCCATCGTTTGTTTCATCGTTTCGTCGTTTCGTTGCTTGTTCGCGTTTCGTAGTCGTAGTCGTAGTCGTCGTCGTCGTCATCGACATCGTCGTTGTCGTCGTCGTCGTCGTCGTCGCTGTCGTCGTCGTCGACATCGCTTCAACGTACCTACATATGTATGTATGCATACCAGTGGCGTAGCTGCAAAAAGGAACTATTTGTTGTCAGCTATTGACAGTGTGCCCAAGTGTTCTAAATGAAGCCTGCTTATATTTTATGCATTAGCAAATTAATTAATGAGCGTCTATCGACAGCTGTTTAGAATTTTAATTTCTTATATGTTTATTAAATTTTAAAATTATAAATTAAAAGTTTAAGCTAAATTTTTAAATGTAGAATAATTTTTTTTTTGATGAAGTACTTCAATTTATTGATTTACCTTTTGCTTAATATAAATAAATTAATCAAATTTTTAATTGTAAATTTTTTAATTTTTTGTGATATTTTAAAATAAATATAAAATATTATAATCCGTAATAAATTCAATATTCTGCTTCACTCATTCATTCAATGACCCCTTTAAATCTTATTCAACTACGCCACTGCCTCTGCACGTATGTATGTATGTTTACATAATATTCAAACATGCGCTATGTATACATAATACACACGTGCAATGCATACATATATACATACATATATACATACATATATACATACATATATACATACATATATACATACATACATATATGCATACATACATACGCCGTGCATTAGTGTTGTTGTTATGTAAATATCTGCATGCATACATGCATAAATGCAAGCAAACACAAACACACACGCACACTCACACACACACACACACACACACATATGTACATACGTAGATATGTATACATACATATGAATATGTATTAATGCTACAAAGCTGTTTAAATATTCGCACTAAACATTTGAAAAAGAAAACGAAGTCTGGCAGGCAGCAACAGAAACAAAAACTCCGGTAACGCTGGCAACAGTTAAACAGTTGTTGTTGTTGTTGTTGTTGTTGTACTGATGATGCTGCTTCCTCGATCGCTTATGCGTGGCGGCGAATTGAACTAGTGAACAGTTCGCTCGCCTGTCTTTTCATTTGCTCTCTTACTCTTACTCTTTTCTTTTTCTTTTATTTTTTTGGGCTACCACCTTTCAGCGCTGACTACTGTGCGCCCCGCCTCCCAGCAACAGCAACGCGCCCTTTTGTTCTAATGCATTGCCGTAGCCTTCAGCCTGTTGCAGCTGTGCAGCTATGCTCACGCGCTCTCTCTGCGCTCTGCGCTCTGCGCTCGCCGCTCGCCGCTCTTCGCCCATCGTTCGCCGTTCGCCTCTCTTCGCCGCAACTCAACTTGAAGACGTTCGGCATTGGAGTTGGGCAAAGGGAACGAACGGCCATTGGAGTGGGAGAGGGAAGCGCGTAAGCGGGGCTGCGTAGGGGATAGAGGCAGCATAGCCGGTTGCTGCTTGTAAAGTAGCCAAGCGCTCGCAACGCAGGTTCAACGAACTTCTTTTGTAAATGTTTTTTTTTCTTGCGTTTCGTTTTCTTTTCTTTTTTTTTTTTTGGTTTACTTGGCCCGCTTATTTTTTTGGTTGCTGCTGCTGTTGTTGTTGTTATTGTTGATTGGGCTACAAAAGACTTTGTAGTTGCTTCGCCCGAGTTGTTGTTGTTGTTTTTGCGTTTTCTTCTTCTTGGTGTGTTTGCTTATGGGCTTGGTTCTTATGACGCGACGCTCAGCTCAGGCAAAGCGCGTTCAAATGATTTCATTATCTTACGATACAAGCACACATACTTATGTACATACATATGCATGTGTGTTTGCATGCATTTAAGTGCGTGTGTGTGTGTGTGTATGTCTGCCTTGGCAAAGCGCAGCAAAAAATCCTCAACTGGGGAAATTCCCTGCAACTCACTTTCGCATTACACAAATTTCCCTGCGCACTTTGCTTACTAGCACAAAGAATTCCCTGCAAATTCACTTTTGCTTTGTTTTTGTTTTTGTTTTTGTTTTTTTTTTTGGGCATTTCTTTGGCTTTTTTTCAATTTACCTAAAGCACACCCTACTCTACCCAATCTCTCATTAAAGTACGCACAATATCTCTCTGCCTTTTTGCCTGCATAAAACGCTAATGAGCTCATTTTTTTGTTGTTTCTATTTTGAAAATCTTTCGAGTTGAAATTCAAGCGCTGCTCATTAATTATTGTTGCAATGCGTTGGCATCTTTTTAGCAGGCACTGTATTCGGTTACCAATTAAGTGGAAATTGTGAAAAATTGTTGAAAATTGTGCAAATGAATGGAAAATCAAGTTGAAGTCGAGTTAGACAGTTGCTAAAGATACTAATTAAGTTTTTTAACAGATTTTTGAAATATCAATTTCGTTGATTAATAAAGAAATCATAAAAAATAAATGCCAAGGGGAAGTCCACAGTAATGAACAAGTTAACGAAGAGCTGATAAAAAAGGCTGTTTAAATTTTAAAGAAATCGAGTTTTAATATAGCCAAAGGGCCTAGCTTCCAGCTAGTTTTGATAACTATGCGAGTATAACAGATTTATAACATTATAAAGATCTGACTCAATTTATGCCGAACTAAATAAAGCGGCGATTCATGCTCCGCAAAGTAATGCATCAAATTGAATCAGAACTATCAACTGTTATACATCTTATATCTCTTTCGTTTTCAAGGATTATGCTTTAGGAACTTTATATCATGCAATTAGCTCGTGTATGTATGTATGTATGTATGCATGTATGTATATACATATGTCTTAGACCAGTCAAAATTTCGAACATACTTAGTTAGTTGTATAACTAAGTATAACAGTTTTTATGATAAATTACATAGGTGCATTCCAAAGAAAGTGTTTCAGTTGGACGGTAATTAAGTGATCATATAGTATAACAGTTTCTCTCTCTAATATAATATAACAGTTTTTCCAGTTTGAGTTATGAAGTAGTAAAACAGTCAAGAATATATGTTATATAACAGTTTGTTCCAGCTATGAATCCCTGCAATCTACGCAATAATATAACAGTTTTTGTAATAATATACCAGTATTTTCAGTTCTTAATGGGATTGAGCTATAATATAGTATAACAATAGAGGAAATGTATGTAATATAACAGTTAATTCCAACTATGAATCACTGTTATTTAAGCATTAGTAGAACAGTTTTTGTTATCCACTAAAAGAATGTATACCAGTTACGAATCAGTTTGATTTATGATATGGTATAACAGTTATACTATAATATAACACTCTATTGCAGTTACGAACTGCTTCGATTTATGCTATAGTATAAAAGTTATTAAAATAGAGTATAACAATTCATTTTAATATATTATAACAGTGCATACCAATTGGCAATACATTTTATTTATGCTGTAGTATAACAGTTGCCCAGATAATATAATATAACAGTTACCAAACACTTTGATTTATGATATAGTATAACAGTTTTAGTAATATATAATAGTATAACAGTATACGCTGATAAGCGACAATGGCCACTGTTATAAATCAAACCTAATCAAATGTAAACAATGCAATGACTTAATAAACCTGAATGGCTCAACTGATTCGGAATGGAAATGGTCATGAAAAGTAACAAAGGAAAGAAAGGAAAAATCTCCCCCATGTGTATGTATGTGTATGTGTATGCGTACGTAACTTCCTTTGCAAAACTGGTTTCGCGTGTGCTTAAGATACGCATAGATACATAGATACTTTTGCCCTTCACCCTCCGCGAAGCAGAGATACTTTGCGTGTGACGCATAAACCAAATGCGATTGGCATTCCGCTGCAGGCAGCTAGCGATAAGACGCAATATTTATATAGAAAAATAACTTCAGGTAGCATCGGAAAATGAGACAAAGAAATTAAACACACACACACACACACACACAGATGAGAAACATGCGCAGTAGCCGTAGCTATGGAGGGGGGGGTTGCAAGGGGCGAACAAAGATGTATAGAAGCGCAGAAGAAAGGAGTCAAGAACTTGCAATTGGGATGCATGGGAAATTTATTAAAAATCAGCGCACTGGGTCGTTCGCTTAGCAACTGCAAGAGCGAGCGAGAGGAGCAAGCGGCGCCACTGCAGCAGAATTCGCCGTATGAAATTTTGTGCATAGTTGATAATCGTGCGGGGAGGGTGTGAGCGAGAGCGCATGCAAATTCGCTGAGCGAAATTTCGCATAACCGATAACGAGTCGAGGCGAATTTCCTAATCAAATTCATTGCGGAAATGTAAGCAGCGCAGTATAATAAGCCACCCACACAGCCAAACATAAGCACACATACATTATTTATATATGTATGTACACACACACACATGTGTACATGGCTGCCCCTTGAGTCTTTGCTACATTATCAAAAGCGCTAACTGCGCAGCTTTTTTGCTTTTCCGCAGCGATTTTTTTTTTGCTGTTTTTTGGTCACTTCCAAGCAAATTTCCTTCCAGCGCGCTGATAACGGCACATGTTCAACGGCAAACGCTTGCGCTGCGGCTTAGTCCAATAAGCGTGACATGCTGCGACTGCAAACATTTTTCGGGTCGGCTTAGTTGAGCTTAAAAGCTGCGTGACAACGAAGACGACAACGACGACGACAACGACGACGACGACAGTGACGACGGCAAAGGCGAAGACATTGTGTGTGTAGCTGTTTGTCTCTCTGGGTGACCTACACTGGTTTCCCCTACGGCAGCATACACAAATACACACACACACGCACACAGCATGTATGTATGTACATATATACAACTGCATATAAAAAGCACATACATATGTACGTTTGTATGTGTGTGTATATGTAACGCATTTTTCGGTTTGAAAACTGGATGGTCGGTCGGTCGGTCGGTCGGTCGGTCGATCGGTCGCTGAGCGAAAGGCAAAGGCTGTGCGCACCATTCGCCAATGATTATTCGCTGGCATTAGACGACGCGCATATTCCAACAGCTGGAACGCAACGCAACGAAACGAAACGAAGCGAAGCGAAGCGAACAGTTAGCCAGGCCCAACTGGCAATTGTTTTGTGGGGTCAGTCATTAAAATCAGTCCCAGCAAGACAAAACGGTAAATGTTCAGCGGAAAGGTTTTTAAAAAATTAAAAAAAATGTACATAAATAAAAAAATATAAATAAATTTAATAAAAAGTGTTAAAAAAAAAGATTGAAAAAAGAAAAAAAAAATAAACTGAGCTACGTTTATGCGAGAATCCCTAATCGTGATAAAGAATTAAATCATGATTTATGAAAAAGAATTTATTTATATAAAATAACTGGACTGTTACGACATTGAAACATATGAAAACTAAAATGTTGTTTAATTAAAATATATATATATATATATTTATATATAAATATATATCACGATTAAGGAATTTCACATAAAAGTATAAATTGTCAAAAAAAAAACTAAACACAAAAGAAAAGCTGTAAGTATAATTGTGTTATACACTGGAATTAACAAGAGTTTTTAAATGAAATTTTCAGCAAAGCTCAGCTAAAGCTGCTCGTAGAACAGCTGAAGGTGAAACTTGTATATTCTGTTATACACTTTAGTAGAACAGTTTTGGTTTGCTGAAACACGCAAGTAGCACAGCTTAGCACACTTTGATCTCAGGCAGCTGCCGCTTATCAATTTCCTGTGGCAATTTCCCTTTTTGTTGTTGTTGTTGTTGAGTGCAACAAAATTTCCCATTATATCAAATAATCACAATATTTGCAACTTGTAATTGTGGAATTTGAACCTGAGCTGAGCTTCTCAGCGGCCCGTCCAATTAGTCACTCGTGCACATTTCAAGGTTTTCCAGTTGTTAACTATATACACACATACATATGTATAGGTGTATACATGTATGTAGTTATCTATACTATACTCAAGCGCTAAATTAGAATTTTAAAGTTCAACAGCGCAAAGCTGCGGCTTCAGTGTAAACCCAGTTCCAAACTTCCCCAACTACAAATTACAAGCACACACATCACTATAAATACATACATACATATGTATATGTATATGTGTGTGTGTGTGTGTGTGTATATGTGTGTGCATGCACATATATATTAACGCACACATTCGAGCAGAACTAGAGAAGCTCAATTAAAACGAACGGACGTGCACGAAAACATGTTTTCAGTTGTTGCGTTTGTATCATAGTGCCCTCTCTTATGATACCCTGTAAGTCATACAAAGTGGGTTAGCAGCTTAATGTCAACTAGTTAACAGGCAGCGGTGGACAGCCAGAGCCTAGTTAACATAAAAATATATAAAAATAATAATAATAAAATATAAAAAAAATGTATAGATGCATTATATAGTCATATATATACGTGACAAACTATAAACCATAAGTTATGGCATTAAGTTAAATAAAATGTTTTGGCTAACAAGAAACTCAACTATAGGGTAGCGACTAGTCGACTATACAGCTTAAACATTTTTGCTGGCTGCTGCTGCCGCTGCCGCTGCCTGATGACAGTTATCATTGGGGAAAACTCAACTGGGCAGCTGTGTGCGTGTGTGTCCGACATAGCACATACATATGTATCTATATATAGCATACATACACACATATACATATATACATATCACATCAGATGAATAGCATTAACTTTTATGCACTGACAACTGATGTGACACTCGCATTGACAAACAAAAAAGGTTTTACGAACGAACGAAAAAAAACTTTCTAAAAAAACCAGCTGTTTTTTTTATGGTTTTATAGTTAGAAACAGGAAATATTAGAATATATTGCATATAGGTCAAGTAAAGAGTCGCAGATAGACAAAAGCTTGACATCATTGTTCATTGATAAAGTGTGACAGAGACGGCTATGTGCATAGCTATTTATAGCGCACGCATAAGCTACAGCTATGATTTTTATAGCCAAACTTACCATAAATCAATTTTATTCTTCAAAAACTCCCATTCGAATGCCTCAAGTCACACTCATTCACTGCATTTCATGCGCCGCATTTGCGTAGGGAGCTTTCAAACGGTGCATTAAAAAAAATACCACGCACATAACAAACGGTTGTTAGATGAGCGCGCATGAAAGGGATGACGAGGAAGAGGAGGAGGGGGCAGCGCGGCACTGAGTAGATTTGTAAGTGAAAAGCAAGATTGCTGAGGATACAAACAAATGCGAGATCGTGCTGGCAACGCATTAACTTTTAACCCAAAAAAAAAAAAAACACAAACAGAAACACACACATACAACCACACAAATTTCTTTGTCTTGTGGTCAAATGTAAACTAAATGAAATCACATGCAATACACGTTTCGCTCGTAAAGGCGGCAAAAGACTAAAAGACTGAACGAACGCAGCAAAAAAGGGAATGGAAGGGGAGAGAGTAACAGCAGCACAGCAGCAGCAAATCGCATGCAGAGCCATAAAACATGCACACAGGCGTCGTAGAAAGGGCAAGGGTGTAGCAAAGGGGGGTTAAGTAGGGGGTCAGCTTTCTTTCGCTTAACGAGCGTGCGTGGCTTTTAAGTTTTCAGCATAAAAACATAAAACGCAATAAAATCAACAAGAAGAATATTAATAATAATAATGGCGCAGCTGTGGCGTCATCGCCAAAAACTTTTGTTGCGTCTCTTGGAACTGGTTTGATTTGATGTCGTCATCGTTCAGCAAAGAGCAGATCAAAAGCAGCAATAAGTGGAGGAAGAAGAAGAACAATGAAATTAGTCATTTGATGCAATTTCCGCCCACTTGATGTTAGCAACAACAGCAGCAGCTGCTTACAAGTGCAAGCAACAACAGCAACGTAGGCGAAGTTAATAAGCGGCAGGGAGGGCTGGCCACACTGTCTGCGTGTGTGTGAGAGAGACCAAAGCGGGTTGTAGAAGAAATAAGAAATAAGAAAAAAAAAACGCGCGCGCATTTGCACCAATAACCCAGTTTCTGTTTCTAGTTTGCACTTAGCGCGCATTCAAAAGCTTTGTGTGAGCGCGTGTGTGTATGTGTGTGTGTGTGCATAACATGTGCACTGTGGTAGGCACAAGAAGTGAACACGAAACTAAGCAGAAGAAGCAGCAGCGAGAATTGCAATGCAGCGAAAAAGCAAAGCTGTTATTGCTGCTGCCGCTGCTGCTGCAGCCTTTCGTTCAGTTTGCTGTTGTAAATAACAAGTTTTCTAGTAGTTGTTGCAAAGTGATGACACACTTTTTACAAACACACACATATACATACATATATGTATGTATGTATATATACTTATAGATGTATGTGTGCACGTTGAGTGCTTCCTGCGGTCAGCCATTAAACTAATCAGAGCCACTCGCTGGCACACTTTCTACCACACACACACACACAACTGCACGTTTTCTAATTAGATTTTGTTTTCATCAAGTTTTATTTTGCATACGCCCACTCTGCGGTTTTTATCTTTGCAATTTATCTAAGCATAAAGTCAGCATACACATACATACATATATATTTTTTTTCATTTTCATGACTCTGCTTTGATACAAATCTTTTCATTGCATTTCAATGGAAAAACGTCAAAGACGGAAAATTTTTTTGTTAGCCAAGTGGCGCGTCAAAGCTACAAAGCTACAAACATAAAAAAGAGCAGCAGCAGCAGCAGCAGCAACAACCACAAATTGAATGTGTGTCAACGACAAAACTACACCAATACTTACATATACATATATATATACATACATATACATATGCTCTCTTATATACAATTGCAAAAAGCTTTCACGAAGCTTGAAGCGCTGCTCTCGCATATACCCACACACATACACATCTATATGCATACTCTCTCGCACACACAATCTAATACATACACATAGCTTATATTTACTGTACTTACGCGCGGGCTTATATAAAACTGGTTTGTCGCCGTGTTGCTGTCGCTGGCGTCGTCTGTAGATTCATTCGTGCGTTGAACGTTGGACCGTGCGGTTCGTTGTGCGCTTGCAGCGCCTTAACCCAACCAAATACAAAAACCAAGTGCAAGAGAATAAAAACCAAAAAGGAGAGCGACAACACTAAAAAAAACTACTCAAAAGAATCTGTTGTTGCTAACGTCGAAAATAGTCAGATAGTGGCGCGGCGGTTGGTGGTGGCTTTGTTTGTTGGTGGTGGTTTTTTGTTTCTAAAGAACTTTGCCTCAACAGACTTTCATGTACACATGTTTATGCATGTGTGTGTGTATGTGTATGTACGCTTTACACCATGTGTATCATGTGAGCAATCAAAACTGAAAAAAAAGAAAAAGTAAAACGTGTACGAAAAACAAAATAAGAAAAAAAGCCCGCGCATTACGTAAACTCGCGCGCAAAAAAGATTAAATAAGAGAAATAGAAAAAATGGCAGAAGACAAAAGAGAGGTGCCGAAAAAGCTGCTGCCTAGAAGAAGAACCAGGAACTTGAATGACACATTTTTTGAATCGAGCCCGACAATTACGCAACTTGCAAATGGCGGAAGAGTAAAGGGGAGAGAATAAAAAGAAAACGAGCAGTATGGCTATCTCGCTCTAATGTCAGCTCGTGTTGATTAAACACATTTTTCGACATGGTTTGAATGGCCTTTGCATGTGCTTTTTTATTATCGGATGACGGCAAGTCTGAAAAATGTGTACATGTGTGTGTATGTATGTATGTACGTATGTACTTGATTACATATTTCTTCACCTAAATTCGAAAGAGAAAAAGCTTCGGGCAACGTCATAATTTATAAAACACCACACACACACATTCACGCAGCCATACAAACAACACACACACGCATATATACGCGAATTCTAACGAAGCGCTTTCGGTTCGTTAAGTTGCCTCTTTTCGTTGAGTTTCTCTCGTGTGCGCGCTGCTGCTGCTTTCGGCAGTTGCTTTGTGTTCGGCTCGCGCCATTTGCAGCTGCACAGCGAACAAAGTTGGCCGCGTTTTTGGTGTCGGCTACAAGCAGCGCGCCATGCCATAGGGCGAACGACGTTACAAAAATCTAATGGAATTTTTTTTTTTGTATTCCACTCGTTTCACACGCGCCTCTCGATTCGTGTATATTTGTTTTACAAGTTGCCTCTGCCCGCTATCTTTTTCTAGTTGGCAAGCTGCGAGCGGTTTATTATTTTTATTCTATTTTCTATTTTTTTTTATATATATATATCAACAACGTACTGCAACCTATGTGGGAGCGAGACGGGGACTCACTGTGCTTTTTATATAGTCAGTCTTTTTCTCTCTCCTATACAAATTGCGGGCGTATCAACATGTTAAAACTCAAAACTCGGAACTTGGAACTGTGTCAAAAAGTTAATAAAAAATGTGTGAATTTAGTAATAAAAAAAAATAAAATAAACTTAAGTTAAGAAAGCTGTAAACTTTGTTGTTGCTCACTCCCAATCAAAATAATAGTTATAATAAAAAAATAAATGCTACTATATAAAAATATTTTCTTTTATTACACACATTTTATCATTCCACCAAAAAGCACGCACTCACACAAAGAGGGACACTCGTACAAACGTATGCATATTTCTAGCTCTGTCGCACGCATACGCTTTTATCAAATATGTGTGTACGCTTTTTTCAGGCGAAAGAGGCAAGCGCTGAAACCGTTACGACGCGACGACTATGAACAGAACAAACGGTCGCAATCTGTTTCGGCTTGCTGTTGTTGTTGTTGTTCTTTCTTGTTGCTAAGTCTGCCTATGAAACAGACACACACAAGCGTGCACGCATGTGTGTGTGTGTGTCTGTATGTGTGACGCATAAAAACTGTACAATGGGTAGAAATAGGAAATAATTTTTTCCTAGTTTCAAAGAGAGCAACAAATAGTAGGCCGTACAGAGCAAGAGAGTGGGAGAGACGGCTGTGTCGCTATGTATGTATGTGTATGTGTGAGTATTTTATCGTTGACGAAAGTTGATTAAGAAATCAATTGGAGAAAGCTTTTTTATTTCTTTGGTGGCAGTTGATTTTAACACCTGGCACATTGTCCAATTAGCAAAATGCTGCTAAAACCAATTCGAATTAGAAATTGAAACACAATCTTTTCGATCTTTCAATTTGAAATAAACAAGTTTTACAACATGAAACACACGCACACATGTGTAGTTAAGGGCTTGTGGACAGGTGAGATGTGTGAACAGGAAAATTTTTGTGTTTCTTGGGGTGTTTTCTCAGTGATCATGTGGCCAAGAGGCGCACAGCTATTATAAGGAATACATAATAGATAAATTTATATATATGTATGTATATAGATACATCGCTTCTTCCCAACAATTGTTCAAATGACTAAGAAAATGCATTTGAATAGGTTTTTATTGTTGTTGGTGATGCAATTTTCCTGTTCGCAAATTATTTATAAATTATATAAAAGTGCTTTGTTTAGATTTTGTTTTGTGCTTTTACCTGTCTGTGAGCTAATCAAAAGGGGGACAATTGTGGTGGACACGGGCCGATCATTAAATAAAGCATTCAAATGGAACCGATTTGCACGATATGTTGGGCGAAAGAGAGAGGGAGAGCGAGAGCGAGAGAGAGAGAGAGAGAGAGAGAGCGATGTAGACTGTGTGAAAAACTTGTGGACTCTTGGGATTAGCATAGAATAGACCAGGAGTTAAGCGGGTTAAGCTTAGCTTATGACAGCTTATGTGTCTAAGCTTTTATAACACTGGGAATTAGTGTTGGGTAAACTGTACAAAGCAGTGTTAGAGGAGATATTGTAGGCAGTTCGAGCCTATATTTGCCTTCACTTTGTACTTTGAGGAAAGCTGATTATCCATTTAAAAATAAAGTATGTAAAAAGATTCTAAATAAGTGTTGTACAATTCCTAAATATTGCCTTGCCTGACGTTGCAGTTAGTAAAACAAGGTTTATTGATCATTCATGATGAACTTGAACAGGAAATAGTCAGTGTATAGTAACGGCTAAAGCCATTAAGACGAAATCTTAAAGTAGTGTTGTAAAATATCTATATATTGCATGGAAATCAACTGAAATATATATAAAGAACCAGGAAGTATGATAATCTCTTAAATGAATACTTAAAATGTATAAAACAGTGCCGTAAAACAGTGTTGCATAACATTAGAATTTTATGACGCCTTGAGGCTCAGTTAGGTTAAATTGTTTCCATGAGTAGGAAATGAACTGAGCGAAATGAGTGGAATAAACGAATATGGCGAACTGCTAAGCTAGTATTAAAAAACGTTGAAATTTAGCACAGAAATACACTAAGCGTAAGAATAGAACCAGGAAATATGCAAAGTTTGTACGTCAGTGTTGAAAAACGTTAAAAAAAAAACAACATAAACCTGGATTAAGGAAAACAACCTGAATAAAATTGCATAACAATATTCTAAATTAGTGTTGTTTAAGGCGAATAAAGAGATAAATTTGCCTGATGAAGAACTATATGAGAGATACTATGGAACTAGAACGACTTTCATAGATTTTAAACTATTCATAATGCATTTTATTTCTGAGAAACTTGCAAGCTAGTGTTGAGAAACGGAAATATCTTATTGAACTGACTGTAAGTATTGGTTAACCGCAAAACCACGCAATATGAAGTAATTTTTATAGAAAAATGAATTCCTGGAATATCTAGTAATATTATCAACTGTGAATATCAAGTTTTATGCATCTGAAACAATTAATTCATGGTAAAAAAATAATAAATTGGAAAAAAGTTACAAACAAACAATGAATTCATGGGAATTGCTAGAAATGCAGTCAGATAAATTTAATTGCCGCACAGTCGTAAATATATATGTATATATAGAGAAAGAGAGGGATGTGTGTGTGTGTGTGTGTGTGTGTAAGAGCTATACGATATGTTAGATATAGACTTGCATTCGATTTGAATTATTATACAAGTTTTGCAGTTGAGAGAACAGCAAACAAGTTGCCCTCAAAGCACGTACAGCGCTTGTATAAATATATTTTGCATTGAAACTTGAAGTTTACTGAATTGTTCAGAGATTAACGGGCATGTATCTAAGACCTTCAAATAATATATATATATATATACATGTATAGCTATATATGTGTGTATATGGAAAAAAATACCCACACACACAGGGGGCCCTGACTAACAGCGACAACAGCCAAACAGTTTCTCAGACCCAGGCAGCTGACCTTGGCGGCAGCAACTTTAGTTAGACGACGGCAACGACTCTGAATACAAACAGACAGTCAGACAGACAGACCGACCGATCTGTCTATATGCATAGCTACACACACACACACACACACGCACGTACACACACACACATGTATAGCATATATAGAGAGACATTCAGTTACTCATTAGCAAAACGCGTTCGACTCCAAAGTACGTTCTGCAAGTAAATATACAACCTATTGGCTAACAGATGACGCCATTTTGTAGCTGTAGCTGCAAAAAAAAAAAATGTATCTGTGCCAGGTAAATATGTCTTAGAGCATGTATCTTTATATAGTACATAAAAGTATCTAAAACTTGGCTTTGTATATGGGCTTAAACGAAAATCTATTTCAAACTGTATCTGAGAATGTATCTCAAATATGTATCTCAGTTATGTATCTCAGTTAGCAACTATAAGTCGCCCTGTACATCTGATATACATCTGCATAAACATATACATACATTCTCAGTTGCAGCTTGAAATAGATCGAATATGTATCTGTATGTGTGAAAGTATCTATGCGCCTTTCAGTATCTTTAAGTCTTTCTGTATCTATAGCCTTAAGTTTAAGGGCAAAGGTACCGTTGTAAGTATTTATATCAGCAAATCAGATTAAATTCCATTTGGAAACATGTCTTACCTACCTATAACTGTGGCTGATTTGTATCTATGCCCAATGTAGCTGTGTAGGTATCTGTGGTAGGTATGATGATGCCTCAAGAATGTATCTATACGAGACAGAGTATGTACAACTTCAACCTATTTAATTATTTCTGTCTGCATACAAAAATCTATCTCAAAATGTATCTAAGAATGTATCTGTATGTCAATATCCATTAGTATCTGCTGCTATATGTATCTGCAGTAATATCTCTCTATCTATATGTATCTGAGATCTATAAAATGAATCTGCGAATGAATCAGCGTAAGTATTTGCAACCGCTAATGCATCTGTGTGAGTATCTATAACGTTGCATGTATCTTTATCTAACAAATAATTATGTTTGTGAGCATTTGTATCTGAGGAAGCATTTAGAAATGTATCTCAAACTACATGTTTAACTGTATCTATATCTACATCAAACTATATAGCAGCATATGTATTCATAATTGTATCTGAAGAAATGCATATCAATCAATCTGCGGGTATGTATCTGTAAACGTTTATCGATTTGTATCTTTAGCTTTACAATTATCTGTATCTGTGTCAGTAGCTGTATCTGTAGCTGTATCTACATCATCTACAGAGCTGCATATGTATTCATAAATGTAGCTTAAGGAATATATGTCAATCTGTCTATATCTGTCTATCTATCTATATCTGTATGTGAAGCTACATAGCTGTAAAGGTTTCTCAATCTGTATCTTTGGCTTTGTCTGTATTTGCATCTGTCTCAGTATATGAATAAAGATATATTAATATATTAGTATCTTCGGCCCTGTATGATTATAAATCTGTTAACGTAACTCTAGCTGTATCTGTATCTTTAAATGTGTCTAGGCCTATTTCTGTATATCTTTATCTGTATCTATAGCTAGATGTCTATCTCTATCTGTAGCTCACGATCTTCAAATCAACGTACACACATTCTTATCGGAATGCCAATCAGACACTTCAAACCAAGTGGTTCTCTCTCTCTCTCTCTCTCTCTCTCTCTCTCTCAAATTGCTTCAACCGCTGCCTGCTGTAATTATAATCCTGCTCTCTGAGCTCAGTTTTCTGTTGGCTTAAAGCTGAAGCCCCAACCACAAGCTGCGTATCTTTTTGTAGCTTTAGCTGTTGCTGTAGCTGTAGCTCTGGCTGTCGCCTGTATCTGTATCTTGTAGTTTCTCTATTCTATACAAACGCTCACATTTTGGCATTTAATAAGAAGTTGGCCTTGAATCGACGAACGAGCTCTCTATGTGTGCCGACTGTGTGTGTGTGTGTGTGTGTGCGAGGTTTCAAGTGCCTTCTGTGCTGACTGTGGGATCATTTGTATATGCACATAGAACGTGTAGAATAAACATACATAAATATATGGCCAGCAGCGTCTAGACTTTGATAAATGGGATTAGATGCCCGCAACTGTAGGAGTCTAGCAACCAGTTGAAGCTTGGCCAAATATTTCCAAAATGTGCGTCATAAAACGGTGTGGAATCTATTTGGCTGGCATTTAGTGGGACTTGGCGAGCTCAGCAAAGCCGTTAACAACAGTAGGCCAATTTTGCAGCAGTTTTAACAACACTGAATATCTGACTAAAGTTTTGATCATATGGTTGGATGTCATAAAGCTCCGTTTGGCAGACATTTACTTAGACAGCACAGCTTAGCAAAGTCATTTACAACCCTAGTCAAACTGCAAAGTGATTTTACAATACTGGAATTGCTTTTATTTTTATTATACTTTATAGTATAAGACTTAATAGGAGTTGTGGAACCCATTTGTATAGCTTATAGTTAGGTTAAGCATGTTTAACGAAGCCGTTTTACAACACTGTTTTATGTGAAACGGCTATTGCAAAGCAGAACTTCTGTTGGATTGGAATTGAAGCTTAGAGTGAAACTGTAATATGGTTTTCGACAGATTTCCTTTACCAACACTACACTTTACCAACACTCAAGCTTTAATATGTGAAGGTAATATGATCTCTATGTCATACAAGCACATATATGGCTGACATGGTAAGTTATCAAAGCAAAACTAGATACATTTTTATTAAAGCTGTAAACCTATTTATATCTAGAGATAAGAACTCGAAACATTCCCTATAGAACATTCCCATTTCTTCACACACACAGCAAATATCAGAGTTAGTTAAAGAGTTTTATTGCCAAGCTAAATGGCATACTTTTAGGCTTACAAGCGCTCGAGGCAAAATGTGTCAACTATATATATTATATACAGACAATATTTAACGGCCCCAGATCTCAACGACATCCTTGATGCCATAGCCACGTTCCGAAGTAAACTGAATGGTGGCGCCCTTCGAGCCGGGTCCGCCAGCAACAAGTACAGCCGTAGCGCCATGGCTCTTCTTCTTATCGGTCACCCTAATGGCCGTAATAGTCAAGGCATCCAAATTATCCTAGACAGAACATAGAGAGTCGTATATAGAGATAGATGAAATTGAGGTCGCCTCACTGCGTACTTTCTGCTTGAAGACATATTTCTTGGTCTGCACGAGACCCACAAAGAAGGCCTTCGACACAGTATCCTTTTCCAGATGATAGTCGTTGGGTCCTATTTCGCCCCACATATAATTGTTGCCAGCACTAACCGTGGCGAGGCCAACAGCACACAGCACTAGGCCAACTAGCGTTACGGAATTGAAGCCCATCTTTCTAGCAATTGGAAAAGTTTTGACTGCAATGATTCGACGACCATTCGCTTCGGCTCTTTTATGGCAGAAAAGACAATTTGCTATCACTTTGATTACCTAGTCAGGTACTTAAGAGTAGAGACCCAACGAAGCCAATTAGTGCAGCGAAAGCAATTGCGTAAAACAAAATATATTTCTTTATCTTATCAGTATATCTATATATCCATATGTTCAACTGATATCGGTTAAGCTAGTCATATGTGTAAGTTGTTTTTTTTTTTGCCACTGCCAATAGCTCTTACCCCCTAGCTATAGATAGTTGTACAAATTAATTAAGTACAGCTAGTACAGTAGTACCTCTGCTCTCTCCCTCACACTCGCTCGCGATGGTACGCGCTATATTATCTAACTATTGCTGTAGCTCCAGAACAGATTAAATTGAGTTTAAATTTAGACCTAACAAAATTCCGTTCGAGAATGTTTACAAATTCCAAAGTTGTATAAATTGACAAGGCAGAACGAGAGTTAGATGGCAGAGGTGTTTGCCTAGGCAAGAGTTTAGTTCAGTGGATCGCAAAGGAATAGATGAATATGCAAATGAAGCTGTAGATAGTGTGAGTGAGGAGGACATTAGGGAATATGTCTTTGTCTTACAATAAGAATCATCCATGTATATTTTATGCAGAGTTTAATAGTGTTGCAAAACGAAATGAATGTCTAAAACAAAAGCAAATTGAATTAAGTGAAAAAGTTTCCGCAATTACATTTGATTTCCTTTCAGTGTTGTACAAAGAATAGTTTAGAGTTTGCTCAGTAAATTTTGATTCCCAGTCACTTTTGCAGTGTTGTATAACGACTTGTGAGTCAAATGCAGCATGCGTTGTAATCGCTTCGCTAAAAATGGGGCTTAGACCCTCCATTAGCTTGGGCAACAAGTTAAACAGAATCATTTGTTGCTGCTGCTGCTGCAGTGGAACTAGCAAAATATGTTTTGTATAAAGTTTAGAAAACTAAAATGAAAATGCTTTTGTTTTTTACTCGGTGTAGACACGCGAGGGTATAAAGTTTTATGCGAGTGTTGCGCCAGTTTTTGAAGTCATTTGTCGAATTGCCAGGCGTCATGCGAAATACGAATATGCGACATGCGACAGAGTACATGCGACATGCGAGCTGCATGCGAGATTTATGGCGCCAAAATGAAGGAGAATCCAATTTCTAGCCAAGAGCTCAAATGTTTGAGAACTATATGAATATGTAAAAGCGAGGGTGGTCTGATGCATTTGTGTCTACAGTCTATAGATGGGTCTATAAGCTATAGGATAGACTGGATAGACTGTGGCAATGAGAAATCAAAGATTAGATCAGTCAGCAAACATAGTAGAATACAGTCAGTAATGTTATTGTTGAATGTTTACTGATATACTTAAACAGTAAACAGTAGGTTGAGAATGATAACTGGACGAAACAGAACCCAGAACCAGCTGCAGCTGCCTACACCTCGAGTCCATGTGATCAATTGGAATGTGGTTAAAAGGATTCTTGCTGCATCAGCTGCTGGGTCTGTGTGGAGTTGTCAGCGGCTATGCGGCGCAGGAATACCTCTAAATCTATGCAATTGCAATGCAGGTGTTGATCAGGTGCTTGGAACTCTCTCAAACTGAAGCCAAGCAAAGCAACAGTTGGCTGAGCTTGTTTGTGCGTAAGCAGCTGAAGGATATCATTTGGGGCAACAAAGGTCTATGGCTGTGGCCTGGCGTTTTACTTGCTTTATTTATTATCTTTTCTTGAACTGAACAACTGCTTAGATGACCCTCGCTGACATATATATAGACGTGGTATGTGCTATATTGCTATAAGCACTAGCTGAATTGCTGGCGTGACTTGTCGTCTTCACTGTTTGCGTGCTTACGATTTGCAACTGCAAAGTTAGATATATACATATACAGATATATAGAGAGATATATAGAGACTATATACAGATATATATACTAAACTGGGCGAGCCCTTAAACAATATAAGCTTTAGCTACGCTTAATATAAATGAAATGTAGAGCATACAAATATTCATATATATATATATATATATATATAACATATTGTAGTATATACTTATATACATACATATATTTCTGGTATATATAGTATATATATATATATGTATATGGAAGCCACTGCTAATTGCTATTAATCAGTCGTAGGCTGACGTCAGTTGACAGCCTCATTCAATCAGCAATTATGTCGTGCACTATTGACCGCAACAGCAGCAAAAGCAGTTGAAGCTATGGAAGCTATAGAAGCAGCAGCAGTTAGTGTACTTTATATATATATTTATATATATATATATATATATATATATGTATATGCATATATACATATATTGCCTATTCGATTTCTGTGTAAGATCTGTCACAGACAAAGCCGCAACCACATGACAGCTGCTCAAAACGCAGCCACTTCAATTAGAAGCCACAGCAACAGCACTAAAAATTATTTATCTAAGTCGAACTTTGAATGCTCTACAAGAAGTTAAAAAGATATAGATAAACAGGCTACAGAGAGTTAGGATAGTTATTAGACACAAAAAGAGATAGAGAGATGGATAGATAGATAGATCGATAGATGGATAGAAAGATAGATAGATGTATAGATAGATACATAGATAGATGTATAGATAGATAGTCCGATAGACAGATAAATAGATTGATGTATAGATAGAGATATAGATAGAAGCATAGACAGATCGATGCCAGATTGATACATGAGATTTAGTTAGGTAGATTAAAAGAGATGAAAGAAATAAATCTAGAGAGTTCACATCTCGATAGATAAATGAATATTGGATAGATATTTATATATAGTTGTGATATTTAGTAGGCAATGCGTCACACACCTGCTGTCATATTCGTAGCACTCTCTCTGAGGGCATAGTAACTAGACTCTACCAATAATACGCCAGCTCAATGCTATGCAGTCATTTGTAAAACGATTCAACAAAAATTTAAAACAATTTAGCTTATGTCACATTACGTTCAGATAGATAGAGAGATAGAGAGAGAGAGGAGAGGGAGAGAGAGAGAGAGAAAGAGACAGCGAGAGAAAGTGAAAGAGGTAGAGTGAGGTTGGCAGCACAAAGTGCCGCACAGTCAACAGACAAAATTGTATTGTGTCATGCTTGATCTCTGTACTATTCATACACATATATCTATATCTATGTCTATATATATGTCTATATATATATATATATGTGTGTGTTTATGTGCACAGATATATCTGTATAGCGCGTCTATGGCCCTGTTCGTTATTTATACATGCACATATTTGTTTAGCTCAATAGTTTTAATTATAATTAACGCCGCATTGCAAATTAAACTCAACTCAAGTTTTTTTTTGTTTTGCAACTTAATTGCTCGCTGTAAAATGCTAACAAGGACGTTGTCGGGGCTGGAAAAGCAATTCAATTATATATGCATATATAAAATAGCGCTCTATCTATCTCTCTCTCTCCCTATGTCTATATACAAATATATGAGAACTTGTTCATTATAGTTAATAATATGATGCTACATGAAAGCTATGTAAGTCTAGCTTTTAACCTAAGTTAACTTTGCTAGATTGAATATTTATAGCTAACTTTAGCTATAGAAAGGCATACCCTTTACAATAATATTCAACATATCTGATATATATGTATTCATATATATTCACATGTCTTCAACTACTTTACCTTTCAATGATATTTTAACATTTTTCATTCATTTCACTTTCAGTTAATTTTTGTGTCTAAGGGAATAGCCCTAATGGGCGCTAATTGATGATATACTATTGATATTCTTCATTGAAATTTTTATAATTTTTTTAATTATCCTAAGCAAAATATATAATTTTCGGTTATTCGAAATATATATATGAATCTGTGTTACAGGTTTATGAAGGGTATTCCTTGTTGAAATTTACCGTCGATAAGCTATTTTTGTCTAAGGGAAGTGGAAGCCTTAACCTTTACTCTCAGCATGTGTTTTTAAAGATATATGAACAGCTCTATTGCTACTCCAGCTTACGCAAGGAATACCCATGCCCTATATTGACAAATCTTTCTAAAAACGATTATCTTCTATAGAATTTTTGTCGATAGAGTGGAATACCCTTTCGGACTTTATTTTATTTCATAAAGATGCTCTCTCCTTAAAGGGAATACCCATACTGCACATGAAAAATTGAATATTTGTAGCAGGAAGTAGCTTTGCTTTACTTTTTAAAGGGAATACCCATGCTGTAGTATTATAATATTCTATCTATTTCCTTTTTGCGTCACTTTCAGTTGTCTCATTCGTTCAAGTTGTACCCTCGTTTATGTTGGTTTTCCTTATTTAGCTATCGTTTTACTTCACTTTGTTTACCTTATTTATCCATAAACTTTACTTCTTCAATCATCATTTTCTAAAAGTCTGTTTGTATAAGGAACAACCTTATTGCTTTTTCATACTATACCTTATATACCATATATACCTTAATACGTAGAATATCCTAATCTTCATTAGCTGTAGCGAAGAAATACCAGAAATATTTATGCATAGCTTTAACAAGTTTATTATCAGACATTTATGCATAAGTCCAGCTGTTTTTTTCTTTTTTTTTCTTCTTCTTTTTAGTCCCCCATTTTACATAAGCCAAACGATAACGTGACATATTGAAAATTGAACGAGCATTTCTACATAGAGCAATTTATCGAATGTGGCACGTACTTGTTCGCTCTGTTGCTGTTGCTGTTGCTGTTGCTGCTGCTGCATGGTATTGTCGCTTATCGCAATGGACATTAGCATGAGGCTTGTCAGCATTAGTTTAAAGAACTCGTTGCCCTCGTTGCTCTCGGCTTCCCCTACGACCCCTCCATAGATGTATGTGGGTCAGGCCAGAGTGGAATGTCACCAGAAATGATGTGGCAACCAGCGATAAAGATATAATGCAGACATGAACCGGAAGGGACAGAGAGCGCAAGGGAGAGAGACAGATGGAAGTAGACTCTCTTTCTCTGTCTACTTCGAGGAAGAGATAGGGACAGTTAGAGTAGAGGGAGAATTGTTGTAGAGCAAGAGATGAGGTAGAGGAAGACATATGGAGGGAAAGGGAAAGTCTTACTAATAAAGCTCTCTCCCCTAAGAATGAGAAAGGCAGAGAGACAGGGACGGAGAGCTAGAGAGGGGTAGATGAGTAGTTCGGTTGGAGAAAAGTAGCTCAACTAGAGGAAAATAGCGAGAGAGAGATCTGTGTGGGGCGTTATAGGAAGAGTCAGTGAGGGGCAGAGAGAGAAAGGGTGGATGAAGAGATTGAGAAGGGAAAGAACTATGGTAGAGAGAGGGCTGAGTTAAGATAAAAGTTGAAATAGAAGACGAGAGATAGGAGGTGTAGGGTGTTGGTGACAGAGGGAGACAGGAAGTGCGGCGGCTAAGAAATTTCGAAGCTAGAAAGAAATACAGAGAGAGAAAGAAAGAGAGAGAGAGGGGGGTAGAGGAAGTTCTGGGCCAGAGCTGAGGCAGAGCGACTGGTTGGAAGAAAGTCAAAGAAGTGTGCGAGGTAGATGTTAGTAAAAGAGAGATAAACAAGGAAAGGTGGAGTGATGAAAGAGCTAAGGCAATGGGCAGAGGTTAAGCGGAAGTCGAGAGACTGAGAGAGAGAGAGAGAGGGAGTGGAGTAAAAAAGGTTCTGTTGCGCATCCCAAACGGATTTATGACACCAACCAACAGCCAAAAACCGAAAATAAAGCGCTGCAAAACTGAGTGAGTTTTAATAATTGATCAAGCACAGCCATCAAGAGAAGTTGGAGGCTCTTCTATCCAGAGGCAACAAAAGGTGGGGTCAGGGTTCAGGACAGTGGCGTGCTAAACTGGCATCAGGTAACGTCAGCACCAGCAGCAGCAGCAGCAGCAACAGCGCCAAAGGAAGCGTGTGAAATCCCATTTGGCTAATGGCCAACAACGTTGGCGCTGAGCGAGAGTCGCAAAACAGGAAAATCAACCTGTTTTATCCGAAAGCCTAAAGCGCCCAACCCGGTCGGTAGGGTAAAAGCTGGTTACGCTTTTCACGTTTCGCCTCACACGTTTCACGTTTCTCGTTTCGCATTTTCCGCGGCCCACTCAAAATTGGGGGCACAAGTACGAATGCCTCTGCGTCAAATATATATATATATATATATATATATATATATATATATATATATATATATATATATATATATATATATATATATATATATATATATAATGAATGAAGTCGGAAAACTGGTTTCATGCCTGGCTTGGCCCGGCTTGGCCTGGCCTGCTGTTTTCCACATGACACGTTGGCCTGCTTTTCCTGGTTTTTTTTCGCGAGGCGCCAGCTGCAGGATCATCAGCAGCAGACGAAACAGCACCAGTGGCTGTGGCACTGGCAGAGGCAGCAGCAGAGGCAGAGGCAGAGGCAGAGGTAGAGCTGGGGGCAGAGGCAGAGGCACATTACACAACACAATCATTTCCAGGCCCTGCTTCCAGCTGTGGGGGTGGTTGCTGCAACAGGGTGTGTCAGGCGTGGCCGCCGACGCCAACAGATGTAAGAAGAAGAAGGCAACTTAAAGTTCTTTGACTGAGAGTGCTCGACCAGCTAGATACCCTGTAAGACGCAAGCTTAAACTTTGCTCGAGCAACTAAAAAAGGTTTCTAATAGCATTACTAACAGATACCTTATAAGTTAATGAGTCTAAAATGAGTAAGAACTAGTTACAAAACTCTAGCTATCAATGCGTGACTATCGGATACCCTTGAAGACAGCACAAGCTAAACTTTCCATTTGCCTTGACAAGTCTGCGAGATAGGCTCAGTTGAATGACTAGCAGATATCCTGTACACTTCAAGATCTTAAATCATAAAGAAGAAGCATCTACTCAAGTAATACTAAAGTGCACGACTGGCAGTTACTCTATAAATTTAGGCTTCTCTGCTGCTGCTGCTGCTCTGCCTTAGCAACTATTTGAAGCGCATAGTCTAAGAGCGCACAACTGGCTGATACCCAGTAGACAAATGCCACAAAAGTAAAGAGACGTGTTCTAGTTATAGAGTTAATAGCCAGCAGATACCCTGTAGGCGAAAAGTCTACACTCTGCTTCACTCTATTAAGGCAATAATTAAAAAGATACATTACATTGTTGAAAACTTATCCTGCAGGCAAATAGATCATGTTTTGCTTTACCTTAGACATTCAAACAAGCCGAAGAAAACCCAACGGAACTGCTAAAAGTGGGCGACTGGTAGATATCCCATAGCCAGGTGTACCCTGTACATTCTTAAAATGAATAAGTGTTCAAAGTGCTTGCGTAGATGTTATCAAGTTACCAAAACGTATCTTTTTCTAGCCTTTGGGTAAGCTCAATATACCCCACTTACAGCAGCTTTCAAGGGATATAGAGTATGAAAAGAAAAACCATGTGAAAGCATTCAAAAACATTTTCAACGCCTCGAGGGTTGGCGTCGAGTTGCGTGTGTGCGTGGGATTGGTATGTGTGTGTGTGTGTGTGTGCGTGTGCGTGAGTTAGTTCGTTTATTTGTTTGTTGTCATAAAAGTCAAACAGAACGGCGACTGGGTGGCTGGGTGGTTGGGCGGTTGGGTGGCTCGGTGGTTTGGTGGTTGAGTGGTTGCGCTGGCCTCGCCTGTTTATTTTGGGGGTAGCTACAGCACGAAAAGTATTTCCAGGCGATGATATCAGCGAAAAGGAAGCACAGCTCGCCTGCATATTGGCCATCAAGGATGTGCGACTGATATCGTGTCCTTATGCAAAATCAATAGGTCGCCCGCGCAGCTGGCTGCCACAGCAATGAACTCACATATTTTGCACGGCCAATAAAAGCTCAAAATCAATAAGCTAACATTTTTGATTGCGTATACGCAGCGTGCCACAGCACGGGGCAGCTGGGGGAATTAATTAAAAATGCATGCAGCATGACAACTGCTGCAGATTGGTGATGACGTTGGCGTTGGCGTTGGCGTTGGCGTTGATGTTGGCGTTGATGTTGACGTTGAGCACTGACAGCATCTGTCAAATTGCTCAATTGTCAACTATAAATTTCGATTTATAAGCAATTGCTTAAAAAAATCCCAAGAGAAACTAGTTGAAGGGTTCTGTCGAAAAGAACCATATGAGAGAGAGAGAGAGAGAAAGCGAGACAAATCGAGTATTTTTTGAGAAGAGTGGAGTCTATCAGTACTTAGATATCCTAGGGATAAAATAATATATTCCGGATGAAGTTATCCCCAGGATAATAAACTATACTAAGAATAAGAAAAAATTCATAGGCTGAGATTTAATCCGATTAAGCTCATTCCGGATAAGTGTAACATATTTGGATATTATTCTTTATCTTTAGTATAAAATAGTGTCGCTGAATCATCCGGAGAGATAACTTCCGAATGATATCTTTGGTATAGAAAATATCCACAGGATAAGAAAGTATTGTGGAACTATCTGTGAGGTAAGACCCCGTTCACCCTTATCACGTCTATAAATAAACCCTTCGCTGAACTTAACTTAATTATAATATCTCCCATCAAATTCATTTCGGTTTGTTGGCGATGCATGCATAAATTCCTTCGGCCAATTGATATGCGCAGTAATCAGCATAAATCAGAAATGTAAGTATGCAAAGTCGTTCGTACGCAAAGAATATTGAAAAGGGCAACAAAAGCATAGTGACCCACATATAAAAAAGAAACAAACCTATCGTGTTGGACAGAGAGAGAGAGAGAGAGAGAGAGAGAGTATACATATGTATGCATATATATATGCATATATAAATCGTGAAATGTTTGCTCGTGTGGCTACATTTAAAATTCCAATTGCCTGTTCGCACATTCACAGATGATGTTCGAAACTCTTCCTCTTTTGCTCATCTATATGTATATTTGGTAACTTTTCAGGCTTGCTGTTCTTTTTTTTTCTTTGTTGCTCTCTCGATTTTCAGTCGAGTTCAAAAAACTGCAGATTTATGCCACGACATGCGTCTCAATTAGCATTGTGGGAAAAAATGCGTTTGCCAACGGTAAGTCAAATTTCAAATAACCAAATTCTGTTGAAAAGTTACTGATGCGAAATAATTGCTGTTAAATTTAAATTGGATACACAAATTAGGTATACGTATATATGCAGGTATATGTGTGTCTTTTGATATATAATTAAGTATGAAGGCAGACAAGTATGCTCTCATAAACCAAACGTGAAACAAGCAAAAGTGTCTTGTGCTTGCTTTGTAAGAAAAAGCGTTTTTCAGC
This sequence comes from Drosophila anceps, assembly GCA_035045945.1. Lineage (NCBI taxonomy): Eukaryota > Metazoa > Arthropoda > Insecta > Diptera > Drosophilidae > Drosophila > Drosophila anceps. Next base: position 2,237,857 of record JAWNON010000127.1, read on the forward strand.
TGCGCCTCTCTATGCGATTCTCAGGAATATATACATATTTATTAAAAGATATGCATAGACATATTAAAGTACATAGAAGCTAGGATAGTCTTAAAGGTTTCTTGCGTAAGCAAATCAATTTCTTCTTCCGTTTATCTGGAACTTGGAACATACTGAGACTATGTCTCCCTCTATTCAGGCATGTACTAACTCATTAGCCTATTATTTAAACGTATTATTATGGCTAATGTGAATATGGTAAACACCTTCGTGGTAAGCAAGTGTTCCATTAGGTAAGCAAGTGTTCAATCCTTTTGCATAGCCCCTAATTAAGTCATTTATTATGTGGAAACAGGCATCAAAACAAACGCCTAATTAGTCAGACAAACGTATTATTAGCTGTACGACAATAGCTCATAATTATAATGACAATTAATATCGGCTATATAAATAGGGGAATCCTTTGAGTGTTAGCAATTAGTTGAGCGCAATGTATCCAAAGTATTTGAGTAAAGATTATCCGCTGGAGAAGCATTTGTTCTTTGTCACCAGATATTCATTTGGCTTGTTGGGTTTGCGCTTTGAGCGTTTGCCCAGCATTTGGTCCACATGTTGGCTCATCTTCAATTTTGTGAATTTGCTGCATTGCTGCCAGGCGGAGTTCAGCTTTGGCTGGAGTTACATACACACCAGTCCAGTGGATGCTATGGATGCCTTTTGTCCGCTCGCCTGCAGTCTGACCACCCTCTTCAAAATGGCCTGCATGTGGTCGAGTCGTGTGGAGGTTGCAGCGCTCATTCAGCGCATCAGACAGCTGACTGAGCAGCAGACGGAAGGCAAGAGAATCGAGCTAAAGCGTGGGTATTACAGGCTGGCTACCTTGCTGTGCATGCTTATTTTTGTGCTGGGCTCCATCAATACGGCGGCATTTGTGCTGAGATCTTTCTGGGAGATGTGGATGCATCGACAGTTGCCCTTCAAATACGATATGCCCTTTCGCATGCTGTAGGTGACAATGTATCTCAAAGATATTCAGCTTTATATCTGTATCTCTATGTAAATATATGTATGTCTAAAGGTATATCTGTATCTGCATTTGTATCTGTATCTGTATCTGTATTTGTATCTATGTTACTAACTCCAAACCTGTCTCTATAGCTAACTTCAATCTTGTATCTTGCTATTGTATCTTCGATTTTCGTTCCTCGTTCGTCTATCTTGTATTTTGTACCTTGTATCTTCTATTTTGTATCTTGCATCTTGTTTCTTCTATCTTCTATCTTCTATTTTCTATCTCTATCTCTAACTCTATCCTTATCTATCTACATCCATCTCTCCCTCTCTGCTCCGTTCAGCTTTCCAGCCTTAGCTCACCGCATGCCTCTTTACCCTCTAGCCTACCTCTACTCCACCTGGAGCGGCCAGGTAACAGTCTATGCCTTTGTAGCCACCGATGGCTTCTTCTTTAGCTTCACGCTCTATGTGACATTCCTTCTGAAAGCCCTGCAAATGGATCTGCAGCGCATTCTCCGACCTATTCAAAGTAAGTTTCTTTTCTAAAATCTCTTCTGCTCATTCGTCCTTTGATCCTGTAGAGCCCACGCCTCGCGATTGCGAAATTTGTTGCCAACAACTGCGAATTGTCATTGATCGTCACAACGATATCGTGGGCATTGTCAAACGTTTCTCTGTGATAATGGCCGCGCCAACTTTTGCACAATTTCTATCCGCCAGCTTGGTGATAGCTACGAGTGTTATCGATATACTTATGGTGAGCATATGATAATCTTTACTATATGCTAAATTTAGCTAGATCTTATGGAAAAGATTTTTATGGCATGCAGTCTAGGGTAATGTGGAGATAAGGTTAATGTGCGTTCCTTTCAAATTCATTAAACTTTTTCAGACATAAGATAATGTGTATTTTTGATTGCAGGAATATTTGGGTTTGAGATCTATGATTTATTGTGTCTATAAGGGATGGTCTTAAGTATCAGCTTTGAAATTGCTTTATCACATCTATTAACCCTGTTTTCCTGTCTTCCAACCAATGATTCAAGTTTTATTGAATCTCAATTTGTAGTCTTATTTCTAGATATATGTTCTACTTTAATTTTCTTAATAAATTGATCTTTTTCCAGTTTTCTGGCTACAATATCATACGGTATGTGGTCTATGCTAGCACAGTTAGCGCCTGTTTGTTGCTCTACTGTTATGGAGGCACCGAAATGTCTTTAGCTGTGAGTACAACTTCCCTATATAAAGTATATATATATATACATATCTAAACTATATCTTCTAGAGTCTGGAGCTAGGTGAGGCTGCCTACAATAGCTATTGGTATCTATGGGATCGTGAGGTGCGACAGCGTATCTATCTACTTATCATGCGGGCCCAGCGACCCATTACAGTGCAAGTGCCCTTCTTTGCACCATCCCTGCCCGTCTTTACATCGGTGCGTATGTGTGTGTGAGTTTTATAGAATTTATAGCCAGAAGGACTCATTGCTTTGTTTGTTTCGCTCTGCATTCTCTGTTGCAGGTCATCAAGTTTACGGGCTCCATTGTGGCGCTGGCCAAGACAATACTTTAGTGGACACAAAGCAATTGAAGTTTTTCGTGTTACAAAACAAAATTGCCCATGGGGGCGTGGGCACATGTACCTAGAGATATATATTGATATACATATATACAAATATATGTATATATATTTCATACATAAGTGTAGTTTATGCTTGCCCTGAAAGTATGCAGCACTCTGACTCACGCTGCTAGTGCCTGACTAGGCTCAGCGCGAGTTTTGCTTAAATGCTTAATAAAAGCGAGATCTGTTCAAAAAGTATTGAGAATAGTATACTATACTATATATAGACATATTTCATATAACGTTTTGATCTTGATGATAAATAAATAAATACAGATTCTCTTCTAACATACACAAAATGAATTTCTTTCCTAGTTTTTCTCTGTTGCACCTAAAAGCTTTAAGAATCCTTTCTAAATTATAGATAAATATACACATAGATTCTTTTAAAGATATTAGCGATAAAAACTTGAGATTTCATTTAGCCTTAAAATAAATTCTTTTATATTTTTATCAAAGCGATGCTATTATCTTTTCATATTTCCCTAATATCAGTAAAACCAAGGTTAAGCCAATAATTTCTCGTCCATAACTCGAAAACTTTAAGAGCCACAGCTATCAAATTTGGTATGTGGCTTGAGCTACCCTTTACCATATCTCCACATATTGCAAACCTTATGATATCATTACGCCAGCAGCTGAAACCACCTACCTTATGAACCAGCCGTTTCTTTGTCTAAAACAAACAATATTAGTTTTCACTTTAAGTCAAATTCTTGTAATGCAACCCAAACACGAGCTCAATAGAATATATTTTCTTTGTCTAGGAAGATGAGTAAGTAGTAACTAGCTGGACTGGACAGCTGGTTACATTAGAGTCGCTGCAGGTGGGCGAGTTCGTAATTTGCATTTGTCCAGTCAGTCCACATCAAGGAAAATTTGCATATGGTTATTCGATGACAACAACAACAACAACAACAACAACAGCAACAGCTACTGCAGGTGACGTCAAAAGGCGTCACTAACGAGGACAAAGCAGAGCACTCCATGTGAGCAGCTTGATTAAAAGCAAAAAGTCAAAGGCTGCTCATATAACAAGCACAACAATCAAGGCAACGGCATTTTGTTCAATGGCCATACGGAGCGTATACGTAACGTGCTATACAACAGGTAACCAAAGCAACTGAATGCTGCACTGATCTAAGACAGGGAGAGAGAGAGAGAGGGAGAGGGAGAGTGGAAGAGAGTAATTGTCTTAGCTCTTTGAACACGTGCAACGGCTTTAAGTTAAGATAATTCCCTGACCATAAATCGAATGTGATTTTGAACAGTTTTGATTAGCTGAAAATGTTGCTGATTAGATTTATGTGTTTTAGATTAGGGAAAACAAAAAAAATACCAAAGAATGGTCAGCCCGCACGCGTTCTTTTAGTGCACTTACGCTAGCTGATCTGGACGGATCGCAATCCAATCTATATATAACAAAATAGCGAAAAGTCAGCTATGAGCCAGTTTCATGGTTTATTCCGATTGCTGTTGGTCAGCTTTCTGTTTCTGGCTGTAGCCAAAGCAGGTAAGTGAGGGTGTTCGAAGTGTGTACTACAAAAACAATGGACAATTGAGTAGAATATGAGCCTGATTTTGTTACAAATATTTTCCTAATTTCCATTTTCAATGGGTTCAGTGTGTACAAATTCTTGAAGGCTTTGGACTGATAGTCAATAAAAGGCAGTAAAGCGTATTGCGAACTGACTGAATTTAATGGACAATTGAACTGAGTAAAACTAAATTCGAATGCCAGACAAGTTTACGCAATTAGTTTTAGCTTGAAGTTATCTTAAGCAAATCAGATATACGTATTGATGTGTTCATAAAAATAGTAGTGCGACTGAAATGTTGGACAGCAAAAGTGTGTGAAAACATCTATATGCCATATCTAATTTGCTAAAGATATCTTCAAATTAAAACTGTTTATCTAAAAATTTGGCTGTCCAGCACTTAAGTCGCACTACTATTTTTATGAACACAGTCGCCGATCAATGTTCACTTCATATTGCCATATATCTCTCATTCACTAATCTGCTACTTCCACAAGCTTCTATCAAATCAAATACTTTGATTATAGATCGTATTTCGCTGATAGCTAGAAATCCATAATATTCTGTAGACTAGAATTCCATGAAATACAATACAATTTAAGTATATGCTGCATATATGCACAGTCCGAGCACTTGCGATAAGCAACAAAGAATTAGAGATTAGTTAAGAGTCAATTGTAAATTTCCAGATCGTCAGCATGGTCGAACCATATCACGGCCCGCGCCAGCCGTTAAATATGAAAAGGAAATGCAAAGCAGCTATTGGCGGGAGGATGCTCAGAAGACCTTGGCCGACAAGCTGAATGCGCTGAGTCAATTGAAGAAGCAAGGTGCAAAGAATGTGATTCTGTTTCTGGGCGATGGTATGTCGATTCATACGATAACAGCGACCAGGAATCTGCTCGGCGACAGTTCCGAGAAGGTTTACTTTGAGAAGTTTCCATATACGGGCCTATCGAAGACCTACTGTGTGAATCGTCAGGTCGCTGACTCCGCTTGCACCTCAACCGCTTATCTGGGTGGCGTGAAGGCCAACTATGGCACGATTGGTGTGAACGCGAATGTGCCACGTTACGACTGCAAAGGCGCCTATGTGGAGCAGAATCAGGTGGATAGTATTGCCAAGTGGGCGCAGGATGCGGGCAAGGATGCGGGCTTTGTGACAAGTGCCAGAGTTACACACGCATCGCCAGCTGGCGTCTATGCGCACATCTCTGATCGCAACTGGGAAAACGATGCAGAAGTCAGAGATAAAGATTGTGATCCAGAGGAGAGCATCGATATAGCTCGTCAGCTAGTCGAATGGGAGGTGGGCAAGAAATTGAAGGTGATTCTCGGTGGCGGCAGACAGAACTTCTTGAACGAGACCGTGCGCGATGAGGTGGGTCATCCAGGCTATCGGCAGGACGGACGTAATTTGATCAAGGACTGGCTGGCGGATAAGCAGGCACAGAATGTCTCGGCGAGCTATGTGTGGAGCCGGAAGGGTCTGACCCAATTGGATTTGGATAATACAGACTATTTGCTGGGTCTCTTTGCCAATGGCCATTTGCCCTATGATGGCGATCGTGAGCGTAGCCCTAAGAATAGCCATCTAGCTGATCCATCGCTAACCGAACTAACCGAAGCCGCTTTGAAGGTGCTCCGGCGTAATGAGAAAGGATATTTCTTATTTGTGGAAGGCGCACGCATTGACATGGCCCATCATTCGAACTATGCGCGTCGCTCGTTAGAGGACACCGCCGAGTTCGCTCGCGCCATACAGAAAGCACGTGAAATGACCGACGTGGAAGACACCCTAATTGTCGTGACATCTGATCATTCGCATGTAATGACCATCAATGGTTATCCGGTAAGCCATGGCACTTATCCAGCTGTTATTCAATACTAATTGCTTTCCTCCCTGCTCTTTATAGTTACGTGAACAGGAGATAACGGGCTTGGCTAATAAGATAGCCGATGATGACAGACCATATAATATACTGTCGTATGCCAATGGACCCGGCTATGCGGGCACTTACACTAAGACAGACGGTCGCAAACTGATTACCCAACAGCAAACGGAGTATCCGCTGTTTGTGAGTCCGGCAATGGTGCCACTGAATGCCGATACTCACGGTGGGGATGATGTTGCCGTTTTTGCTTCGGGTCCATTTGCCCAGTACTTTAGCGGCAATTACGAGCAGACCAATATTCCAGCTATGATGGCCAGAGCTGCTGCCATCGGACCCTTTGCCAATGTTCAGCCTTAGGTGCGCTCTCTCTCCCTCGCTATATCTATCTCGCTCTCTTTCTATCGAAACGTGTTTGGTGTTCTGTACCGTTTTCTTGTTGTTATTTTGTCAATTCGAGTTGCCAAATGCAATTAAAATGTTAGCGCAATAGCTAAATGTACTAAATGCACATGACAGTTTTTTGGAATACTCTTATATAGGGTGATGGTCACTTCGTAACAAAGAAATGTTTCTACTCATATAAAATATAAGGTTGAAACATGCAAAAGTTTTGAAGTTTATTCTTTATATGCAATATTTTCAGAAGTCTTAAAGTCTTTCTAAATCGTACCTGCTTTTGGGCCATACTATATCATCTATATCCATTAGAATATAAGGAGTTAATGGCTGAAGATTATAGAAGATCTTTCTGACTTTTGACAAAGAGTTTCCTAACAAACTTTCCCAGTCATCTTCAGCCATCAAAACGCAATCAACAACGAACTTCTTCATGACATAACCAAGTAGCAATATCATATAACTCTCCCAGCAAACCACTTCCCACATTTACAGAGTATTCACTTGTCCTCGTCGCCACAATCAATAAACAGTTTCGTTTGTTAGCCAAGTTTTCGTAAATGGAATTGGTTTTAATTGAAAGCCAATTGGTTGCGACAGCAGCACAATTTCCTGTCAATTCTTGCTCATAACAGAGACACACCGCGTTTGATTCACAGGTGAGCAGCAGGTGCAGTTGCAGTTGCTGTTGTTGTTGCTGTTGCACTTGCAGCTGCAATTCAATTAACAAACAGCTTCAATCAAACAATCCAAATAGATGTGATTGAATCGTGAACTGAATTAGTTGCTGAACACTTTTGTTACTCTAGTTCGAATTGATGTCAGCAGTCCAGCAATAACTGTGCTTGATAACTAGCGCAGGCACGATTAATAACTACATTAAATATTCATCGCTTAAGCGATTAATTAGTTTGGTTAATTGTATTATCGATAAATCGGCTTATTAGATTATGTATTTGCTGTCATCCCTATGAAAGTTTAATAGGAGTCAAATTGGAGCAAATTGCAAGTTGAGATTGTTAAAGCACAATATGTATAATATACATATATTTATATCTATATATGTATCTACAATGCTCCAGTTACGCCCGCTTGCCATGGGGAATTACTAAAGTCCCGCCCCATCTGGGGGCAGCTGTTGCTGTTGTTGCTGTTGCTGCTGCTGCATGCAATTTGATCACTGGGCCAAAGCCGCTGGCAGCCGCAACGACTAACCACACTATCTCCCCGCCTCGCTCCCTTCTATGGCAGAACTGTGCAAAATCTCGCACACCTGTCTCTGTGCGGTCTAGCGGACATTCCAATGAACTTCTACTTACCAGCAGAAATGCCAGCAACAGCAACGGCAGCGGCAGCAACAATTTGGTCATTGTCACCCAGCGGGGTTTTGTCATGCTTCACAGCACACAAATATGTTTCACATGCACACACACACACTCACACACATATGCGCACACATACACTCGCGTTGACAATTTAATTAAAACACGCAACTTGTCGCACTCAGGCGGCAAATATGGCATTTGTTGCCTTTGCGCGTAGCTAGCGCCACTCAATGCGATCCTTTGGCCTTAATATTATTAAATTTTGTTACATATCACATTTTTCAATTATAAACCTGACACATTGCCTTTGCCTTTGGCACAATTTACAATTAGGTTTGCTTTATAGTCAAATTCATGCTAATTTTTTTGTTTTGTTTTCTTTTTAGTATTGCCTATCGATATCGTTTACTGTTCGATAGGAAGTTGCTGCCAACTTGAGTAAACGCCATTTTGTTTTTTTGGCAAATGAATGATGGCCACTTCATGGCGCTCTTTACTCGGAGCGAAATGTAAACAAACGATATGAGCTGACAAGCGATATACGATATTCGTTGCATTTACATATGGTTAAGCTATGCAGCATACGATATGCTAGCAAAAGAAACGATTTAAGGCATATCGTAAACTCTTAGATATGCATTTGCTTACGGACAAATGTCGTAAACTGCTCATGTATATCGTAAACAGTCTTTTAGGCTTTCAAATTAAAAATATTAATAACTCAAGATAAATATTAATGATAATTATGCATAAATAAATAAAAAAGAGAAGCGAAAATGCATATTTCTCAACTAAATTGCGTCTACGCAGCGTTTTCCCTTAGGCTTAAATATATATTTAGATATTTTCATGGATAAAACCCCCAGTTAAAAGCCATTAACTTGATTAATAACGGCAAATTCCGGGTAGGAGTGTATTCTATAAGCTAGTCATGTCTTGGCCACAGCTGTGCATCGTTTACTTTTTGGCCATAAATGGTTTGAGCCAATTCTATCCGGAACTGAAGACGGGAAAACTTCTCAGAACGAAATATCTAAGAATCTATAGCATATGCCACAATTGCCTGATCCTAGCTGGCATACCTGTGCTCTTACACGATCTTCTAATGGTTAATTCGGCTGTGCGCTCGAGATTGAATTCCAATCAGATTAGGCTGGCTAACATTTTCTTTGGCAGCTTCAATGTGGGCTTATTCCTGGCCTGCATACATTGTGCACAGGTGTTACAGGTGTCCATATGGCAGATGTACGAAAAGCTGAGGGCATTACACCGTTGCAACAGACGGCCTACAGCCTCGCCTTTAAGGCTCTTGCTCGCAGTCAAACTGCTGCACACGCTGCTCCAATTGGCATTGCAGCTATACTTGCTCGTCTCCAGTTGGAATGCGTCCAGTGCTTATCAGTGCTTGGGCAGCTTTTGGAAGTTTTGCACTTCCAATATGATCTGCGCCGCTTCGCTGCTGATCTTCATTTTGCTCTGGCAGCTGACCAATGGCCAATTGGCAGTGCAAATCCAATTGGAGCAACTGCTTAGCCAGCAGCCAAGGCAACCGCAACAACTGCTGCGACTGCAACACCAACAACAACAGCTGCTTAATATCGTATCCGATTTCTGTTCCACATTTCGTTATATTTTATTTTGGTATTTGCTGCGCCTCGCTCTTAGTGCCATAGAAAGTGTTTATTTTCTGATAAGAATCCAATTTGGCAAACGGCATTCATATTTAAATTTGAAAGCTGCTCTCCTCATTTCCGTTGTCACTTTGTATGCCTTGACGGAACTTTATCTTCTGAATTTCTTGGCTGATTTCATCGAGCAGCTACGATTGAATATCCTGCGCATCCTGCAGCGAGCCAGGCCGCAAATGCAGCCCATTGAACGTATCGTAAGTATGAGACTGATTTGATAATGCAATATCGTAATTCGATTGCTTTTGCAGAACTCCTGGCTGGCTTTGCAGCTGAGCTTCCAGAGCAGCCGAATTCATCTTTTTGGCATCGTCACCATCAATCGCTGTTTGCTCTTCTATCTGTTGGCACAGACGGTGGAACATTCGCTATATATGATACAAAATGATTATCTAAATGTTATGTAATACAAATTTTAAATATCTAAAATTTTAAATTTAGTTTAAAACGATATTTAATCTCGCTCGATGGCTTATCGATAGCTGTTCAGGCTTAATATGACAATTGACGCTTTAGTGTTGTTAAGTGTCCTTTTTAGTGTTGTTAAGTGTCCTTGCCTATCGATATCACTTCATATTCAGAGAGAGCAAGTTGCAAACGCCATTTTTGTGCAGTTCATAGCGTGAGCAGATATGCCGTTAACTGCGAATATCGTCAGTGCAGCATAACAAAACGATAAGCAATGACAAATAATGCAAACGACACTTCAGTGATTTGAGCAATATACATATATGTATGTATGTACATATATATTTATGTATGTACATATATGATCAATAATAGGTTTTAATGGGTTGGTTTTGGGACTTATATCGTAAATTAAGCTACGATAGCTTACGATACGTAGTCTTTCTGTATATAAAATTTATAATTATTTATTCGCTTTAGAACGAACAGTAAATAAAACGATATTTGTTATGCTTAAATATTCCTAGCCAAACAGTATGCCATTAAGGAAATTACTCATACATATATATGTATGTACATGTGTATGTATGTGCATATGTATGTATGTACATATGTATGTATGTATGTATGTACGTGTGTGCATGTGTGTAGAAAGAGATATGCCAGCAAATGTAACTGTAAATGTTTGTGGGATTCTGTGTTTCTATACAATTTCGAGTAACTGTAAGTGTGTGCGTGTGTGTGTATTTCTGTGTAAACCCTTTCAACAAGGACACGTTTTCACATTCAAGCAATTTATTTTCGATTTCGTACTGTTACCAAGCTTGTTTTTTTTTTTTTTGGTAATTTCCGTTTTCCATTTCGATTCTAACAAGATTATATTTTAATTTGAAGCATTAGAAATGTTTGGCTGGGCACATACACACAACTCCAACTGGACTCCAATTGGATATTAGAGAGACAGGGATAGAGAGAGCGAGAGAGTAGAGGGCCAAAGGTGGGTGTAGCTGGCAAGAAAGTTGTGAAAGCCAAAGCGAAGCCCAAAGCTGAGAACCCACTAGGAAACTGGGTCAGCAGTCAGCGTCGAGTGTGTAGAGCGCGAAAGTGTGACGAGAGAGGGAGATGGAGATACATACATACATACAAACACATGCAAACACACATACAGATATGTATACACACTTATACAGCTGCTGGTAGAGAGCGTGTCAGATAAAACGAAATCCAGTTGTGTAGCTGGCTTTTCGTGGGAGCCGACCACCAAATGTTTTTTTGTTTAGGGCCGCAGCATTTTCCTGCATTTGTATCTGTCAGCTACTTACTGCATTAGAAACAAGCAACAACAACAAAAATTATGCGCCAAAACGCTGCTAGATGAGAAGATGGAAAGAAGAAGAAAAAAACGCTAGAAAAAAAAAATGACTTCAGCATACAGAAAATGTGTTCAAACTAATGGCGCTGACTCAGCCTCAGTCGCAGACGCTGGCAGAGAGTGGGAGAGCGACCGAGAGAGAGCGTGCGACCGAAAGCTTTGCTGAGCTACACAAAACTACATGCTTCGTACATATGTATGTACACACTCAATTGTACATACAACAAATACAGATACATACACAGCGGCCAAATACGAACACGTGACAGCGCATGTAGTTGTGTGTATTGAAGCTGTCGCTGTCGCTGTCGCAGTCGCAGCTTTTTAACGAAACTTCTCGCTCGCTCTCTTTAGCTAGAGCTAGAGAGCGCGCGCGCACTTCTAAGCAAATTCAAATTCGACGCGCTTTTTGTAGCTTTCGCTGGCACATTATGTACAAAGTGTCGTGCGAGTGTGTGTGTGTCTGTGTGTAGGGGTGTAACATGTACAGAGAACTGGGGAATTTTTCGCGCAGCGACTGCGACGTTGACGCAGCATTTAAGTGTGCCACATTTTTTTATGTTTGCTGCCTGGTTGCCAAGCGCGCGCACTCACACAATTACAGCTATAAAATACATACCGACATTGTTTTTTTTTTGCTTTTCCTTATGTCAAAATTCATGTGAATTAACAGCCAAAACGTTAGCGTTGACTGCAGCATTTCAATTACAATCAGAATTCGTGTCAAATGTATATTTCAATTGTATTGTATATGTATGCATGTACATACATACATATCTGTTGTTGGAAACAATAACAACATAGAAAGAAAACTATTTGTCGTTTATCGACATTTCGTCTGTTTACTTAACCTAAATGCGCGTCTCATACCGTCCCGCTCACCCACACACACAGCACACACACGTGTGTTGGGCTTATGTAAGTCTGGGTGCGGAAGTGGGCTACATATACATATATACAGCAAGTATATGTATGTGTGTATGCGTATACAGCAAACAGAGGAGAGCGACAGAGACGAAGAGAGGTAGGGAAGAGCGCGCGCGCAGCCAGGGGCCGCCCTTTGCTCTAATAAATACGAGCTTTTTTAAGTGTACGCCTACACACAGCCACAAAACAAAAAGCTGTAAACTAGATATAGGAAGGGGGCGAGCGAGAGGGCAAGGGCGAGGGGGGCTCAAGAGAAACGCAGCATATGTAAAATTTTGCCATTTATACATATATTTTTATATTATTCCACTTAATGCATAAAGTTACTTATATCGATTTAAATGGGATTACATACATACATATTTATATATATTATTTTTTCTCATTATTTCTGCATGTACACGAGAATGGAAAAATGTTAGCATGTTTTTGTTGTATTTTTATAAATTGTTGCATAATTCAATTAGTCTATAAATGAATTGCGGGTGTGGGCGCGTGTGTCTGCCCCGCCTTGGCCTATATTTGCCTATTATTATTGTACACCATTTACTGCCATTCAAGATACAATTGATATATCCGATATATGTATATATGAAACTTAAAAGTTGTTGCTGCTGCTTGCATTAAACATATTTAATTAGCTTTAAAATACACTAAAATCAAAAGTGCTGCAACTCTCAACTATATACATATATATACATAGACATATATATATATATATATATATGTATATATATGCTTGATCGTGATGCATATAACAAGGTATGGATTTCAATGCCAATTACAGTTCGTTTTAAAAAATTAATAGCAGCATATGTAAATTGATGTATATATATATATATATATAAAACGTTTTAAAGCCAAGCGAAAACCTTTAAAATATTAATTTTTTATGTATACAAAAATTAAGCGTGTATCGAAAATGATTAAAAAATAAACAAATGTAACTATATATACATAAATACATATATATTTGAAGTCATTACATCATATATGTATAAATATATATTTATATAAATTTCATATGCGCCTTGTTGCTGCTGTTTGTTTTTGTTTTTGTTTTTTTGTTTTAGTTTATATTATTAATAATTATTTTATCAATTAATGTTGCTGTTCTTTATCAATATAGCAACAACAACTACATATTTACATTAGTTTTCTTTAGTTGTTTTTTGTTTTTCTTTTTGCCATTTTTTTTTACATTTTTCTTTTTTTTTTTTTTGTAAATTTCTGTTTCTGCCTGGCGAAGAGAGCTTTAGGGGCGCGTGGCATTATTGTGCCCAGGTATAGAACCACAGGTAAATACAGGAATTTGCATTTTTTTCTTTTCTTTTTCTTTGTTTGCTTTCATTTATAAGTATAATACAACTGAATTAAAAATTGGTTGTTATTGTTATTTTGTTGTTTTAACATTTGCTGGCATTTAAAATGTTTTCTTTTCTCTTCGTATCGGTTAATATGTATGTATGTTTGTTTGTATGTATATATATATATCTCAACACAATTAGTTACTACTAAATACAGTTCGAATTTATCATATATATATATATATCTCGGTATATATATATATATATATATATATATATATATATATATATATATATATATATATATATATATATATATATATATATATATATATATATATATATATATATATATATATATATATATATATATATATATATCGGTATTTAACAGCTGACTCTATATATTTTTTTTGCTTTTTGTTTTTCGTTTTTTATGTTTTTTTTTTGTTTGGTTTTCTCTTGTTTTTTGTTGATTTTTTTTGTAGCTTTTCGCTTTTGTAATTTCATTGTTTCATATTTTGCTTAAAACGATTTACTAAAAACTAAACACATCTCGTTAGTATATATATATATATAATTGATTTTATGATGGTTTTTGTTGCCCCGGTTACGGCTCCAACTACGGGCACGGCAACGGCTACGGTTACGGCTTCGATTGCGACGTCTGCTGCTGGCTGCTGGATGCAGCGGCGACTGCTGCTGCTGCTGCTGCTGCCGCTGATGCTGTTGTTCTGGCTGTTCGTTCTATTCATATTGTTATCTGTTCGCAAATCCGTGCGCTGCATTTACTCAGTTAATGTTGACCACCTCCTGGCTATCGACGACAACGGCGCCGCCACCACCACCACCACCGCCGCCGCCGCCTCCGCCGCCAACTCCACCACCAGCACCACCGGCTCCACCATCGATGGCCATATTCAACTGCTGGGTAACATTCGATTTGGCCAAACAGGAGCGGGCGACTGATTCAAAGAGTCTGCAATTACATAACAAAAATATTGGTAAATCAAAATAAATAAATTTGCTTAAACTAAAAATAATCTATATATAAATAAAAAGAAACTTACTAATATATATATCTAACTACTTAACAAACAACACGCTCTAGTTATTAAGAGTTCTCTTATATACATATATCTATATCGCTTACTTTGTTATCTCGGGTGCACAGTGCACGAAATCGTGATCCCAGAACTTATAGATCGGATTCTTGATCAGTTCAATGAATGTGATCAATAAGCCCCATGGATGTGGACGATTTACAATCAAACGTTCGAGTAGTACGCGCGTTATCTGCTCCTGTATTGCCTCCGAATTGGCCTCGGCAAACAAATGCAAAACGGCACAGCTGAAATAGTGTGTATGACTATTCGGATAGCGCAACTGATTGGCAATCGCATTGAGGAACAGATAACGACCCTCTGTATCTAGATCGACGGCCAAATTCTGAAAGATGTCCATGTGTGCGCTGTGCGCTATATTTGAGGTGTTCGGCACAAAGTTCTTGTTTCTATCGAAATAAAATTTACAAAAATAGTTAATAAGTTCTTCATGCTATTATAATGCCAGCCGTTATTCTCACCTGATCAGTGCAATGGCCTGGGTGCCAACATACATGACCAACGCATTCATCAGGGCCATATTGTAACGTGTGCCCGGCTCTGTGGTTACCTGCAAATGGCCGCGTAGCTCTGATAGGAAAGTGACAGGTGCGCGTGCCTTTAAATACGAATCGAGATCGTTACGGAAATTGGATGGCTGTATATTGTTGATATAGCTTTTGCACACTTTCGGCGCATTGCTGCTGTCCGAGAGCATGTCGACTTTCAAATTGGGCGTAAACGGATCCGGCAAACGCATATTGCGCGGAAATGCCGATAATATTATATTACGCATCTGTACACAATTTGGGGGAATTGTGTCACAGAAACCAAAATGATAATCGCATAGGAATTCAGGAAAATCATGCAACAGCACAAGCAGAACACGCAACGTGCCCTTATAGAGCAACTGTACCGGTTTGCCCAGCTCGGTGTTGCGCAAGAATGGTGCGAGATATTTGAAGAGATCCTGCAATAGCTGTGAGTATAATGGCCAGCCCTTTTGGCCAGGTATCTGGACCAGAATGCGGCCAAGGAAGACGCGATGTGAGATTAACTCCAGCCAGGCGAAACAGAAACCGGGCGCCACGCTCGGATTGAGCAGATGATATGTGTAGGCGAAGGCCGACACAATGCTATGCATCAACGATTCCAATGTACTGTCCGAAGAGCACAGCTCCATGAACAGCATCATAAAGAAACGATGATAGCCAACTTGTTGAAAGCCAACGCTGCGCATCTCATGGTCCTTGATCAAAGTGCCCAGCACAATGCCCAGCACCTTATTGAGCAAATTGATCTTTGTCGTCGGATTGCCAGCCTCGCCCGAATGCCTAACCAGCATTGCAATCAAATGTACAAATGCATCGATCCATTGGAATATCTTGTTTTTGGCCTGATTGATCGGCAAGTTGGGATCCCCAAACATACGGTAGACGACGTCTGTGCAGATTTGCGTTGCCTGCCGAAAGAAGCGTGTTATCAAATCATCTGTCTTCAAGATGCCATAGCTGTTCATCTTTTGCACAAAGGCGCTGAAGTTGCGCGCATCTCGTGTGGTCTGCTGATTCTGTTGTGTATAGAGAGCGACCCAATCTTTGAGTAGAAATTCGGTCTTCTCCTGCAGGCCAGGCGGATCATCCATCTCGGATGACTATAATAAAATAAATAAATATCTGTTAAATATAGGTCTTTATATGGCGTTATATGTTTAGCTTACCCGCACATGATGCATGCCTGAGTGTATATAGTGCGATGCGCCGGTCGGATAACGCTCACCCGGATTAAATGAACCATAGTCACTTGTGTTTAGATTGCCAGACCATAACGTCTCAATGGCATTCACAATGCATTCGGGATAACGATGACGCTGTTGTGAGAGCCGTCCAAGCACCTCGACCGTGGCCATAAATTCATTATCGGTGACAACGTTGATGACACGATCCTCCATGATGAGACGCTCGAGCAGGGCAATGCCAAATGAGATGGCCACATAGTTGTTGCCATTATCCATACAATCGCGCAACATGCCATCGAATTGATTCAGATTCACAAAATGTGATGTGATGAGCGCGCGTGCAGCTTCCACATTGTAGCGCACCTCTTCACGTATATCAAAGAAGCATTTGGTCACAGCCCGTTCCGTATTGGGCGCACCGAAGCTATTGTGCAACAAGCTTAGAATACGCAAGTGTATGTCACGATACAGTTTCATTTGTTCAATGTGATCCTGAACGTTGATCAGGCCCTCGGTCAAACCTTCGACGGCACGTGTCAGCAGATTGAATGCCGATTCCTGATCACGCAAACGTCGTGTGGCCATCAAAGCGTTGAGCAATACGTGCATTTTGCTGGCCTGCAACTGCAACGTCGGCACATTGATGGCCGTATTCATGAATGTCTCCATTTTGCTGGCTACCTCGGCATAGACCATGCTGCTCTCATCATTGGCAAACACATTCGGCGGCTGCAAGTCCTGCGGCTTGGGCACAAATAGAGCGATGTCACGATCGCTCATCTGCTGAAAGCCGGGAATGCAGCGCGCGAATTCCGAATAAACGGCGTAGAGTGTGGGTGGAGCTGCACCCACCTTAAGACGCACTGGCTCCGGCAGGCGATCCTGCTGATAGCTCAAGATTTGTGCATCGACAAATCGGCTGCCCTCTTCGCGTGCAATTTTTCTCGTCTCAAAGTCGGTCGACAGTCGTCGATCGATCTCGAGCGCCGACTTCTCAGCTGATGTCTTCTGTATAAATGCGCATACCAATTCGACATTCTCATTGGCCAGCTGCATTGATGCTGCCTGTATATCGGACATGCTCGGCACACCCGTCAATGCGGCCATGAATGCCTTATGCAAATTCTGGCTAATCGCCCGCGCGATCTCATCCTTGCCAGTTATCATGGCCATGCCAGCGGCCAGATTGCGTACCATCTGATGGGCTGCTGTGCGCATACGATTCTCATCCGCATCGAGAGCGAAATCCTTACGTATGATCTGTTCGGTTGTGGCGCATGCAATGCGTATGCTGCGATCTACCACCGGCTGCAGCCAATCGGTAATTGTGCGCTCAATGGCATTAACAACGATGTGTTTAATGCCCGGATTGGCGTGCAGGAATGGAATATTGTTGGGCATCACCAGCTGTTGGCCAATCAATTGGAAATTGTTGACGTTCACTTCCAGATAGGAGAAACGTGGCTCTGGTGGTGGCAACACCACCTGACTGGGATCTGTTGGCAAGTTGGGCGATGACACTGAACCAGATGCATTCGCATTGGACATCATCATGGCCTGTGCATCGACTTCAGCTGATGGTGGTGCCTGCGGTGGTTGTTGCTGTTGCTGCTGCTGCTGCTGTTGTTGTTGTTGCTGCTGTTGATGTTGCTGCTGCTGTTGTTGTTGCTGCTGTTGTTGCTGCTGCTGTTGTTGTTGCTGCTGCTGCTGTTGTTGCGGTGGTGCTTCAATAACCTTTGGCTTTGGCTGCGACATTTGCTGTTCGATCAACATCGCACGCGTTGGATCCTTCAGGTAGAGAACAGGTTTGAGCTTTTCCAGTTCCAAATTCAGTGTTTTGCACAGAACTTCAATTTCGAACTTGAGATTAAGCTTGAGATCCGGCTCCTGATGCAATTCACCCAGTACATACATAATGCCCATTGTCCAGGGATTTGGAGATTTGAATATGCGCGATTTGGCAGATGACTCCAAAATCTTTGCCACGAACGGCACCACAAACAACAGCTCCTGTTGACCCTTATGATAGGCCTCGGCCAACAGGGATTTCAGATCCAAATCCAATTGCAATATGGGACGATTGCGACCAAGTGTCATCATGCCCAGCCAATGGCCAAGATTCTTGAGCAGACTGCGATCCGAGAAATTGATCACACCCTTATCAGAGCGTAACAATACCTTAATATTACGCAACGTCTCCTTGGTCACGTAGCGATTAATCTCAACATTCTTCAATGCATCCAAAAAGTTGTAGTACAGTGTATGGAAGTTGAATTCCATCGAGGCACGTTTGAGTACCAAATATTGTGCTAACCATGGCCAATACTCTTTGGTCATAATCTCTTTGATCTCTTCACACTTCTGCGGTATATTCAACTGGCTGAGATTGTTGAAGATGAACGCTGTCTTATCCTGTACGGGCTCTGGGGGCACTGTTACCTTCTCCTCCTGATTGGCCACGAGTAGAGTATCGATATTTGTTGCATTCGCAATGGACTTCATGCGCGTGGCATGCGACACAACAACAGCCGACTTTTGTACATTCGGAGCTGTGGGCATGTTGCCTGGAAAGCAAATTTGAAATCAAGTTAGATATGGAATACGAATTGATTGTACTATATCGTTATTCTACCTGGCATTGAATTGGCACGATAAAGCGGTTCTGTTGCCCCTTGTACTATAGCCGACGAGGGTATTGTATTGCTTAGTCCAATCAGCTTCTGTGGCGGCGGCTCCTGGCCATGCATGCCAAACTCCACATATTGTATCAGATGCTGTGGAAAGTCATTGAAATGCGGTATCGAGCGTATGTGCTCACAGTATTTGTTGTAGGTGTGCAGACGCGTCTTGAAACGATCGAGCGCCGTCACACCGAAATAATAGAGCTTTGACCCTTCCGGTTTGCGTAATGCATCCAAAACGCAACGCAGCGATAGACCAAGCGCCACAAATGTGGGCACCAAATTGCGATCAATGATGCCGCCAAAGAGTTGAGCGGTTATTTGCAATTCCTTCTCCGGATAATGGGAGAAGAAGCGATATTCCTCGAACAGATTGCGCAGCATGCAAAGGAAGACCTCTTGTTCGCGTCGATGACTGGACTCCTTGAAGCGTTGCAGTATATCGAGCACTTCATCAATTGAAAGCGTCGGATTCGGCTGATGATTGTAGATGCGCTGAAAGTATGAGTTTGCCTCATCTTCCACCTCCTTTGAAACGGGCATCTGCAGATCGGCCATGACGGGATTGTTGGGATTTGGTGGTGTTGGCGTTGGCTGCGGTCCCGCTGGCAGCATACGTCCTAGATTCCCAACATTTGGTGGCGGTTGCGCTGTGATTTGTATGGGTATTGGCGGATAGGGGTTGGCGCCGGCCGTCATGAGACGCGATGGAGATGCTGGAGTAGTAGAAACCAAGTTGTCTGTAGCCATTCATAAAGATACGTGTTTGGATAAATGTGAAAAATTCAAAATACAAAGAGATATATAGCTATGTCGTCTGACTCTACTAAATATGCTCCCGCCGTTTAGCCCATTTTCTATATATATATATATATATATACTTACTGAGCATGTTGCCAAAGTTGAAGGCGCCATTCGGACCGCCCAGATTGAGACCAGCCAGATTGTTGGACATGTTGGTCAGGGGATCCATGCCGCCCGGGCCAAACATTTGCTGTGCATTCAGATTGCCCGAGAAGGGCTGCTGCTGTTGTTGTTGTTGTTGCTGTGGCGGCGGTGGCACCGAGCCAGGCACTATGCCACCTCCAGGTAGTTCCATGCCACGATGTCCACGGAGAATACTTGGCGGCGGCGGCACCAAACTCTGTGGCGCCTGTTGCTGCTGTTGTTGCTGCTGCTGTTGTTGCTGCACAGCGCGAGCTTTATTTGCCATAATTGCCACATTGCCAGCCATTTGCATAATCATTTCGGCTGTCTCTGGCTGCATGCAGGTATTGATGCACGCTTGCAGGCAATTGATCATCGTGGTCACCGTTTCGGGCAGCAATTGCGCCTGCTTGGGCGGCAGCTGATCTTCGGGCAGCTTGGAATTTGTTACTTGCGGGCAACGGCGTTGCAGCACCTTGATCATGGCCTGCATAAACGGTTCACCGTGATCCCGTATCTTATCGCTCAACCATTTCTCCAGCTTCAAGTACTCCCGTCTCGATGCCAAACAGGCCAAATCGATGATGAACAGAAACGAGCGTGCATTGAGCAGCGAGGATAGTGCCTTTAGATCCTGTGCCAAATCGAGTATACGCGACAGCTTCACCTGATCAAATTCACTGCCACGCAAATACCATTCGGACATGGCATTCATGATACTTGGCCGCAGCTGAAAATTGGGGGAACTCCAGGCGCTGGCCAATATAACATTCGAATTGGGATGATTGCCGAGAAATGTGGGTATTAACTGATTAAATAGATCCTGACGCAATGGTGTTAATGGTGGATTTATGTGCAGCAATGCCAAGAATAGCACATCCGGACAATTCTGTGCTGGAAACTTGAACAGTTCATGCACCTGACTATAGTAGCCTTTGTCCGCAATCGATAGCAGCACCTCAACCAAATGCAATGATTTCCATGCAGCTATCTCCTTATTCTCAGCATCGGGTGGCGTCTTCAACACATCCAATGCCGGCTGACTAAATATATAATCGGCAAATGAGAATAGATCTGGATTCTGCAGCATTGTCGTTATCAACGACAATTGACCCTCTGTGTTAGACCAATGGCGATAAATGCATTCCGGTTGCGGAAATTGATTCGATTGCGTTGACAATCTCAGAATGGTCAACAGCAAATCCAAGCCGATGCGATCCTTTAGCACAAACTCTGGATGATCGAGCTCTGTGAAAATGTAAATTGATAATTTGGATAAATTTTCTGTTTATATGTATATTATTTAGATGTTTTTAAATATTTTTATGTTTCTATCATCACATCTCGTCCACAATTTGTGTCAATAATTTTAGAAATCTATTGATGGTTCGATTCTAAAAACTAAACACAAAAAAAGTTCAATTTTATTCTAATAAAAAAAAAATAAAGAAAATGAATTTCGTTAAACCAAAATAACAAACTAATTCGAAATAATCAAATGTGACAGAAAATAAATATATAGCTGCGGTTTAAAGACAAGTTGTTTTGTTTGCTAGATACCCTGTAAGCAAGTGAAGTATGAAGAGTCTGCGATCATTGTATAAACAAGTACAAAGAGAAGAAAAATCGAGGCGATTTGCATTTAAACGAAGCGATTTAACTAAAGAGCGCATTATTTCAGTGGGATGATACCCTGTAAATTTGTAACTAAAACATCTGCCTGCATTAAGCAACATCGATAATCGGAATCTACAATTTCAGGTAGTTCTCACATAAGACATATCTTCATACAATATGAAGATACTCTGTTTACATATATGTCTTATAAAGCATAACTTAATTATAATCTCAATTGATTTGTTTTATATATGTATGTGTCTATTTATCGGCAATACACCTACCAATGCAAACTTCTTTCCAGTTGAGCTGCGGCACCAACTCTTTGAGCGCCTGCACAAACACATCTGGCTTCCATGTCTGTGTTGCATCTGTTGTCTCCTTTTTATCCTTCTTCTCGCTGGCCGCGCTACTCGATTCGCTGCCGCCATCGTTATTGTTGTTGTTGTTGCTGTTACTGGTAGAATTTTGCTGTTGTGCCGATTGTGTAGCATTTGAGCTGCTGCTGCTGCTGCCAGCGCCCTGCTGCTGGCCAGGCCAGAAATTTGCTGGCGTTGGCAAATTCACATTACAATCGAGCAGCGACAAGTGCCGCCGACACATGAGGCCAACAATTTTGGCAACATCTTTGGGCTGCAGTTCGCGTGATCCACAGCCGCAGCACAAATGATTTCTGCAATCTTCAACGCTCGATGTAAATTCATAACCGATTTCAAGGATTAAATTAATCCAAGATGTGTCCATAATATTATTTTTGCCCTGTCATAAAAGATTATGAAATAATTATGTAGCAAAAGAGTCGCTGAGGGATGCCAAATTGTACCTGATTTGTGTATATTATCTCGGATAAATGGTCATAGATATCCTCAATGCCAACTTCATTCAGATTATCTGCATTTGAGCTGCTCCAGCTGCTGGTGTTCGTCGTGTTCGTGTTCGTCGTTTCCTCCTCTGCATCAGTTTCGTCGTCGTCGTTCGATTTGCCGGCCGTCGTCGTCGTCGTCGTCGTTGTTGTTGCTGCTGTTGTTGGCGTCGTGTTGCGATACAAAAGTGGCGCTAAAACCAATGGCACCGCCTCACGTGGAAACTCCTCACGTAGCTTCCTCAAAAACTGTGACTCCAACTGAGGCGTGACGTACTCTCGCAAACAGCACAACAAGTATTGCAACAAATCAAAAGAGATTTCGCGTAAACCACTAGCTGCACCTGCAGTGGCCAAATTATGACCCAAATACGAATCAATCAGCTCTGGCAAAGAGCTACGCAAATTCTCTCGTGCGCTCTGCCTTAATTCCGGATGTGAGCTGTGGGTTACAGCTAATGCGAAAATGCACTCGCAAAGCTTGTTAATGCCAGTTAGCTTGGCAACCTGTCCAACCAACTCGGTAAGTGCAAATGGCTTTAGACTCTGTTTTAAGTGGGAAATATATGATGATAGATATAAAGTTGCTTCTTAGATTTGAACTATGGGTTTTCTCTACACACCTTTTGTTTGGCAAAATGCTGATCAAAGGCAAAGCAGATATTTGTGACAAACGATGAGCACTGCAGTTGCCGCTGCAAATGAGCGCCCAAGAGTTTCGCCTGCAGCTGTGCGGTAATGTTCGGTGACGGATCGTTCAAGTTAAGTACCGTGAACAGATATCGCAGACAGCTACGATCCGCTTCGAGGCCGTAATCTTGGATAAACTGCAAACAAAAACATGGAAAGAAAAGAAAAGAGAGATTCAGGCAGATTAGTATGGTGTCTTATTAGCCCCGGTTTACCTGAGCATGTTGCCGTGCCCGGGCAGCAGAAGTTAGAGATCGATAACACATGAGCAATTCATCAAAAGCGGTCACACAATTAACTGAATAATAATTGATGCAACTATTTATAATTATCTTCTTTTTCTTCGATTTTCATTGCACACTTTGAAATTTTGACAAGTCACAAAGAGAAATGTGAGGCGTAGCTAGCTCCACAACGATCATCAAATATACAACAAAAAATAAAATTAAAAAAAAAAGAGCCACAAACAAAAAAAAAAACTCAAATGTGAAACTTAATCGAGTGTACGCAGAAGCGAGACAACAGCTGTAGCCGCGCAGCTGCTCCACAACAAAAAAAAAAATGCAAAGCGAAAAAAATGACATACGAAGTACTCTACTCAACGCAACTTTTAGGCCTACACACACAGATAAGCAGGCCTGCACACACATACACACACGTTCAGCGCAAAAGGGTGAGCAGGAAAGCAAGAGGATATTTGCTCGTGCATTGGTGTTGGTAGCCAAAAGATTTTTTCTTCTTTTTTATATATACACATATAAAAAGAAAGTAATATTTAGCATATGTCTTACCCAAATCTAGTCTTATTGATGGTTTTTTGCATACAATATTCAAGTAATGGTAGACAGTAAATGTTTGCACACTGAATTTCAAGGGCTGGCGCTAGCGCAGCTGGTAGAAAACTTTTAGTTTTTTCTTTTTTTTTTTTGCACAATTTCACTAGTTATTACACTAAATTGCACGCATTGGCGGCGTGCATAGTTTATAGTTAGTAATAATGCTAGTTCTACACATTCCACATAACTTGCAGCTTGAAGCAAGCAAAGTTAAGTTTTTTACAAGAAACTCGCGCAGAGAAATTTTTCTGCTTTACACAAACTGTAATGGCGTCGGCGAAAATGCATGTGCGAGCGAAATGGCACTATAGCCGTTGTGCAATGAAGTTGGCAGCACTGTTTGTGTATTTTACTCATAGCCGATATGTGCAAAATTTGCCAACACTAATTGTGTTTCTAGTGTTGTTGCAATTGCTCATGTTGTTGTTGTTGAATTATTTGGTTATGTATTTGAGAAAAACAAGGTTAAATGTGAAACGTACCTGCTTTATTTGTTCGCTGCTCTCATTAAAATTTCGTTTATTCACGTGTTTGACCAAATTACGAATCTGCTTTAGCGGCGTCAATTGGTTCTCTACGTTCATAATTCTACGTTGGTTCAGTGTTCGGTGAGCTTTTCTTTCTTTTTCGTTTTTTTTTCTTTCGATTTTTATTATTTTCCTATAAACGTTGTTTTTGTTTGTTTGGGCTCTGCTCTGCTTTCGGCTGTGTTTCGAACGACTGTGCCTTGTGGGTGGGTGGTGTTGGTGTTGATAACGCCGAAAATATTGTCGGAAATACTTTTTTCTTTCTTTTTCTTTTATTTATATACGTTTTACGTATTTACCAATACTTTGAAACCGTCTGCGTATTGGTGCTTGACGTATTTGTTGCTTCTTCTTGAAACGTAAACGTTAACGGCGCAGCGTTTCTTTTTTGTCGTTTCAATATTGCGGCGCAAATATCAATATATATATTATAGATATATATATATATATATATAATTAGTATATTTTGTCTTTTATGATTTTTTTCTTCAGTTTTTGCTATTTCATGGCATTTGGCTGAGGCCCCCCTTCGTAGGGGCCAGCAGCAGAAGCTCTACATTTCTTTTGACTATTTTGACAATTGAAACAACAATAAAATTGCACAAGTCATTGGGCTAACTGTTGCTTATATTTGGTTAACTTCAAAGACCGTACGAAATTTTTGCCAGCACACACGTAATTGGAAATGAATGAATCGCACGTACACACCGACACACACACACACGCACGCACACACACGCACGCACACACAGGCAATGGCACCAAAAAAATTTGGGATTTAATTTCTTTGTTCTCTGCACCGTATATTTTTTTGGTTTCGGCACAAAAATTACTGCAAATTTTCTGTTGCGTTGGCCAAGTTTGTTAGTTGATATTGTATTTAACGTTTAATTTGGATTAATTTAATCGCTATTCGATCGCTTGAATTTTTTGTTCGTGTCTGTTCCACATCTTTAGTGATGTACAGGAAACATCGCTGCACACTGTTGCTATCGATATGAGCACATGCACGATTGTTGTCCAGTGCTGCATAGTGTGCAACATGTGCGAACAGCTGTTGCATGCTGCTAATTAAATATCAATTAACTTAACTAATTAAGTGTTAAGCTGGAGTATCTATGCAAAAAAATTTAAGATTCAATTAGATTAAGCAATTGCAAGCAAGCATGCACTCTGCTTGCATAGAAAAATGGTGTATCAATTGAACATCATGCAGTCTGCACGTGTATTGAGCTATATTGAATTTGCGCGTGTGTGTACATAACAAAAACGACTTGAAGCACATTTAACAGTTATAACGAGAACAATTACAGTTAAATGTGTGCAGCGCGCAGAAAAATTGTAAATGCATTGCTCAAACAGAATGTGTGCAGCAGGTTAAAGGTGACACAGTCACAGACACGTTACTTGAGTGGCAGTCATGATGCGGGCACAGGAGCAGCAACAACTGCAGCAGCAGCCGTTACGTCGCATGCTCTAATTAATCCACGAAAAACTGTGAGTGATTTCCAAGAGCTCTACGAAGCAACAAAAAAGAAATTTCAATGTAAGCCTTATAATAAGTAGGCACTCTTATACACCGTCTATCTCGTTTATTATATACATGTGTATGTGTGTGTGCGCTTACTACAACTACTGTTATTTTTTTTTAGCTAAAAAACTGCCCATCGATGTGCATCCAGATGCAGTTTTTGCTTGCAACGAGTTGGATCTCAGTGAGGTGCAGGTCTATGGCTTCGATTATGATTATACATTGGCTTGCTACAAGCCGCTGCTGGAGGATTTACTGTACACTTTGGCGCGTGAAATGTTGGTGAAACGCTTTCGCTATCCGGAGGATATTTTGGATCTGGAATATGAGCCAAATTTTGCTGTGCGCGGCCTGCACTACGATGTGGAGAAGGGTCTATTGGTCAAATTGGATTCATTTCTGCAACTCCAATTGGGCTCCGTTTATCGCGGACGCACCAAAGTCGAAGCTGATGAAGTGCTCAAGCTCTACCACAATCGTTTGCTGCCAATTGCCTATGTCGAGGGGCCCAACAATAGCTATAGAGTAAACATCTGCAATCCATATTATCAATATTATATATATGATTTATATGTTTATCCGTTTTTTTTTTTTTTAGCACAATACCAACTCGAAAATGGTGCAATTGGCGGATTTGTTTTCCGTGCCCGAAATGTGCTTGCTTTGCAATGTTATCGAATATTTCGAAAGGAATCGAATAGATTACAATCCAGAGATTGTATTCCATGATACGCGAACAGCCATGGGATCGTGTCATCCCATCATGCATGCCACTGTCATGAAGAATACCCAGAAATATATCGAACGCAATCCAAAGCTGCCGAAATATTTCGAAAAACTTCAGCAGGCGGGCAAGAATCTCTTTCTGGTTACGAATAGTCCATTTTCCTTTGTGTAAGCCAACTATATATGCTCTTTAATAATTCATTTAATAGTTTTCTTCACTCTTCTATAGGAACTGTGGCATGTCCTATTTGGTGGGCGAGAATTGGCGAGATTTCTTCGATGTTGTCATCGTCCAGGCACGCAAACCAAAATTCTTTACAGACGAATCTCGGCCAATTAGGCTGTACGATGAGAAAACTCGTTCGCATCTGTGGGATCGTGTATTCAAGCTGGAAAAGGGCAAAATCTATTATGAGGTGAAAGAGCAAAACAAAGAGTGTAAAATTGCAGCAGTTTGTTATTCTTATAAGAAATTGTTAAGTTGCACATCAAATACAAAAACTGTGAATTCGTATAAGAAATATAAATTTGCATAACAAATGCTAGAACTATAAATTCTTATAAGAAATGCAAATTTATATAGTAAATGCTAACACTGTGTAGATTCCTAGAAGAAATGTAAATTAGCATAACAAGTTTAACGCTTGAACTAGAAATTTACACAACTGTTTTATAAAAAGTCTTATAAGAATTTCGAACAGCTGTAGCAAGCAGAATAGTATTTTCTTATAAGAATTTTGCTGTCTTATCAGAAAATACCATTATGCCTGCTACATCTGTTCGAAATTCTTATAAGAAACCCGCAGAATCTTAATGCGAATTGTAATAGAATACAGTAAGAGCTCGATATGAACTAAATTCGATAGTAATTTAAGTATATTTATTTTGTGTATTTGCTGCCAAGCTTCACTGTACTTATATTATCAACTTCACAGGGCTCTGTACGACAGCTGCAGGAGCTGAAGGGCTGGCGCGGTCATTCGGTGCTCTATTTTGGCGATCATCCGTACAGCGATCTGGCTGATGTTACCTTAAAGCACAGCTGGCGCACAGGTGCCATCATTAGCGAGCTAGCCGTGAGCATTACTTCATATATACAAATATATATATATAACTATCTAATGCATAAACTCCTATTGCAGCATGAGATAAAGACGTTGAACCGTGTGGATTTCAAGATGAGCGCCAATTGGCTGCAAATGTTGACGCAGCTAATTGAGGATACGCAGGACGATGATAGCGAGGCGGCGCAGGAGTGTCTGCAAAATTGGATGAACGAGCGGGATCAATTGCGGTTTGTTTGCTTTATAGATATAGAACATATACATAAATAGGGTATACGATATATGCAGGCATATAGAATTATGATTAAAAATTCTTCAAAATATTGAATTCCAGTTGAATCGGCATGATTCGTAGCTCTGTATCGATTCTAGTCGATTTCATTAAGAGTTATTTTTTTTTATTTTATTAAATATTATTTTTTATTAAATAAAATATATAAATATGTATATTAATATTTTTATATTTAGCTTTTTTTTTGTTTTTTTTTTTATATTTAATTTTTTACATATAATTTATTTATACTTTTATTAAATATTGTATTTTTATATATATTTTTAATTACACTATTTATATAACATAATCAAATTTCTGCTTTTCCTTTACAGAAATAAAACGAAAAATGTCTTCAACGAACAATTCGGCAGCGTCTTCCGGACGTATCACAATCCGACGTATTTTTCGCGTCGCCTGTTTCGCTTTGCGGACATTTATACGAGCGACATAACGAATTTGCTCAAGTTTTCGACATCGCACACATTTTATCCACGACGCGGCGTCATGCCACACGAATACGCCTCACATTTTATATGAACAGGGTATCAGCAGCAGGCGGCCCCTCTCGAGTTCTCTCTAAAAAAATTGTAGTTTAAGATAGAAAATGAAATGAAAAGAGCTAGTGTATTTGTTATTGTTGTTGTTCTTAGAGAATTTATTATTGTTGTTAAGCATTAGCATTAGCAGTAGTATTAGCATTACCATTAGCTGCACTGAAGCTGCTCAATAAAATCGTTGTAATAGTTGACAAAAATCCGCTTTGTGTCCGCAGGTAAATAATTGATGGCAGCCCGCATGGCTTTTAGCTGCTCGCCGCTGCATTTGTATTGAGCAAGAGCTGTTAAGTCCATTAGATAAGTTAACTTGCTAATGTACGTTATGGAGTTGGCACCATGCTGTGCTGCTACGCCCGCCAGCAGGTGATCCAAGATGCGGGACAGTTGTTGGTAATCGATGTTATCCAATGTGGCGCCATCTATGGGCAGATAGATGAGGTGAGACGGCGTTTTATAGTGGAAATTATCAGTTCATATAAATATACATATATTATACATATATAGTTATATGTTCTAGAAAGGCATTACGGGCAGTTCTGGATCTGTGTAGATCATGAACGAGTCTGGCTAGTCTAGCAGTAGACAAGCTGACGGGATGCCTGCCAATCAGCATACATCGCGAGTACAAGAGTTCTTAGCGAAGGCAGCCATAACTGGACAGTTATGATGTAGCCAGGCAGTCAGGCTTCTCTTGAATGTCGATAAGGATTGTCTTGATTCGTCTGCCTTGTATCACTCACCTGCTTTGGCTGTCAGACAGCCAAAGATTAGCTGCTGGGCCAATTGTTGTTTTAGGCTATGATAATCCAGCAGCCAAGTGTGAAGCTCTTCAAATGCTTTATACGCCTTGCGACGCTGTTCTTGCTCAGCGCAACATCTGATCATATTACAGAATACTCTATACCACTTAAATAACTGTTTCGCCTGGCATTTGGAGCAGTTAATGGTCGTGTCCGACTTCGACATCCACCAGCTGAATTCCGCTTGCTGGTCAGGTACAAAGATTTGGACACAGGACTCGCAGCGATATCGATTAAAGGATAGCTAAAGAGCAGAATATAGATATTATTTAAGCTCAACGGCTACATGAAATCGGCAACTCACAAAATCCTTATCCGGATCGTTACGTTTACATTTGGAGCATGTGCACTGAAATTTAAAGGTTTTGTGCAGCTGCTCATTGCGCACAGCACAACTGGAATTCCTATAGTCTAAGGTGTAGCAATTGAAGATCTCTTCATCTTTGTCAATCTGCTTGGCTGCCACGCAGCTTACCGTACGACCGTCGCAATGGAGCCGAATAGATGGGGTACAAGCATGATTACAAAGAGCTAAATATGGTAAATTGAGTGCGGTTATTAGCTTAACCTTATTCAATTTATGCATACAGCCTAAGTTTAAATGATAAGGTTCTCGCCAGAGTTTTGGTTCCATCATTTGAAACTGGCGGCGCAGCACAATGGTGTCGCCGACATGGCCATTGGCAAGCAGTTGGCTGGCCGAGCGTAAAATTAAGGCAGCTATTAGTAGGTGCCAATCCTCTTGAGCAACTGCTGAATTGCTGCCACCCTCGACGCTGAGTTGCTCATAGAAATTGGTGCATTTGTATAGATAAACTTGCAAGAGATTTGCGCAGAGCGCGTGATATGCGAGCTCATCTGTAATCGCTTTATCCAGATGACTGATCATGCATAGGCTGAGCAAATCCTGCGTAGCAGTTGGCCAATTGTAGCTGCTGTTGGCCTTGTCCATTAGCAACTGCCAAAGCTCTTGAGCATTTGAGCCGTTGCTCAGCTGCCTCAGCCATTGTTGCATGTAGCAAATCACCATCCGCAGAGCTATGTGTGAGACGCCCAACATGCTAAATAGGTTTTTCCTATAGCCAGCGCATTCGTAGTTATGAATCGGCTCATGCAGCTGCCGGCAGTGACGTGAGCAGTAAACCACACGCTGATGGCATTCGGTACAGGGTATGGGCGCATAGAAAAAGCTTGCAGCACACTGCTGACAAATTACACCCGGCTCAAGAGGCACAAAGCAAGCCGTTTGCTCTTTGAATATGATGTCGCCTGGTTTGATGAGCTGCGTGGCCAGCATGTGGCGCCCTTTGAAACCGGCACTGCTTGAGCTAGAAGATAACGAAATATATCAATCTATTCATATTGGATTTATACATTATTTCCAATTACATTTTGTGATTCTTTGCTTGAATCTGCAGAAGATTCACTGATGTCGCTTCTGTCTGCTCCTCTGTCAGTTCATGTTCCTGCTGCTCTTGCAGTTTGCTCAGCTGTTGCTGTAGCTGCTCCAATTGTTTGGCATAGCCCTCATTTAGCTGCTGTCGCTCCAAGCACGCTAAGTGTTCGCTCAATTTCTTCACATCGCCTAGCTGCCAAGCACAGTGGGCCTGTCGCATTGTAATCTTATGCTGCAGCTTCTGGGGATAGCCATACTCAAGTGCACACTCACAATCGTCGTAGGCTTCCTTGTATAAACCGAGATCCTGCAAAGCCATGCCACGATTAGCATAATCCAAACAGAGCTCCTCATGGGCATTCTCTGCCTGTAGTATGGCCTGTGTATAGAAGCGACAGGCCAGAAGTAAAAACGCTTTTCGATCGGTGGCATTTCTCTTCGATCTGTTTGTGTACATTGTATTGCCATGCTCTCGGCTAGAACGCGCACGCTCGGCACAGGTTTTCAAATCGTGGGAATCTTCTAATGAGTCGAGCAATTCGTTGGTTAACTCATTGAAACGTTGTTGCTTGGCTGCTGGTAGTGTGTGCAATAGTTTTACAGTTTCCAGTTCGTTTTGATAGAGGGCAAAAAACGGAATTAACTCATTTTGTTCACCAAAAACTTTTGATAAAGTCAGCATCTTGTTTTCAATTCTGATTTTAATTTGCTGTCGGCTTGGAAAATCAGAATAAGCTGCTCAGCAGCTATCGATATCGATATGCACATCTGCCGGATTGGCGGGCTTTTTTTTTTTGGACATCAGCTGTTTGCCGCCAGTGTTGATCAGCAATAGCTGCAACTATCGATAGATGCACAAATGCATCAGTAAAGCCAGCTGCTCGGCTATCGGTGATTTAGTTATTTTATTTTTTCGGTGGAGATGAGTTGCAGTTGAGAAAGAGAATTTATAAAAGAACTTTTAAGCAATGGATTTGCAACAATTGGAAGAGGAAGCGCGCCAAGCAGCACTCAAAGATATACAAAATATGCTGCAACGTCCTGGGCAACTGGAGAAAGTCGAACAATATCGTCATCGAATAGCACGCAAAAAAGCATCTGTGGAGGCGTTGCTAAAAACGGGAATGCAAAATCAATTGGAAGGCGTGCGAGTGGGTCTCAAGCAACTGGAGACGTGTATGCAGGATGTGCGTGAGGTGCGTCGCCGTATGGTCGAAGTGGAACGACTGCTTAAAGGCGTACCAGAGATCTACGACGCCTTAGAAGTAGTTCGCGAGGAGAATACAAAGCATTCGCAATATGCAACGGCCATGGAGAATCTGAAGCACATCTTCAATGTGGATGCAAGTGTGCAAAAGACGATGGCACTTATAGACGAAGACAAACTATTGAATGCGCATCAGTGTCTGGCCGATTTGGAGAACTCGCGTGATGATCTGCTCTACGAGCTGCACAAACAGCCCAAACAACATGCCTCCGACAAGATTACGCTCAAGCGTCACTTCGAAAAGGTCGATCAAGTGTCCCAGGCACTGGAAAAGAAGCTACGTCTGATCATCAGTCGCACATTAAATACGGTGCGAAAGAAGCCGACGGTAATTGTCACTGCACTGCGAATCATCGAGCGCGAGGAGAAAAATGATCAATTTGCGCTGCAACAACAAAAGGTGACGAATTTTTTGCCACCTGGCAGACCTAAGGCATGGCGCGCCATGATCATGGATGTCCTCCAAGCAGCTGTCATCACACGCATCGAAGGCTCCAAGCTGGAGGAGCGCACTGATAACAAATTGTGGCTAGTGCGCGACTTGGAGATATTACGACAAATCATTCTGGAAGATTTGCGTGTGGTTAAATCATTATGCGTTCCATGTTTTCCACCTCATTACGATATATTCAATGAATATGTCAAGTTCTATCACGAAGGATTATCTAGCTATGTGAGTCATCAAATCTATGTAAGAAGTTAGAATTATAATAAAATCTCTTATTTTGCAGCTGGACAACATTGTGAAATCGGGTCTTCAAGGCAATGAATATGTGTCCATGTTAGCCTGGGTTATGCACACCTATCCCGGTGCTGATCTTATGTCGCATGCCGATCTGAATGTTGATGTGCTTAAGCTCTCGCGTCCATTGCTGCATCCGGAGCATTTGAAATCTCTGGAGGATGAGTATTTGCAGAATATGGAACGCAACTATCAGGATTGGATGACCAAGACCGTTGATTCGGAGAAACAGGAATGGTATTCCGAACAGTTGCCCGACCAGCGTGATCATTACTATAATAGTGCTGGCCCCGTGATCATATTCGAGATGATCGATCAGCATTTGCAAGTGACAAATACCATACATCAGGAGCTGACATTTAAGGCATTGGTGCTCAGCATCCAGCAGGTGGAATTGTTCGGGCAAACCTATCTGAAGAATGTCATTGAATTGAAGGAGCATCATTTTCGGAATCGTGATCAAATCAAATACTTCACCCACTATATCATAACAATTGTGAATAATAGTCAGAATGTTGTGGAGATGGCACAGCAAATGAAGCATCTCTTTTGGCCCAAGTCGAGAACGGAACATTATGAAGACTTTGAGAAGCTGTTGGCCACATTTCAAAGGATACGCGCCCATGCAGCCAACTATTTGCTGGAGGAGGCCTTTCTCGATATGGAATGCCATTTCAATGATCTATTCACGATCAAGTGGCTGGGCAGCAGCATCGCCGTGGACACGATTTGTGTGACGCTTGATGATTACTTTCAGGATTACAATCATTTGCTGCCCGCCAACTTTGAGATGGTGATCAATGAGGCGCAGAAGCTGCTCGCGAAGCGCTATATAAGAGCTCTGCTCTCGAAAAGACTGTCGAAGACGCGCAGCGAATGCGATGCAATAACCAGAAAAATCAATTTGGAAGCGAAACGCATTAAGCAGTTCTTTGAGAAGATTGCACCGAAGATTTCGCTAAGTGATTCACCCTTGGATCTGATCACAACTCTGTCGGCTCTCATTGTGGCGGACATTGAGCTGCTCGCATTGGACTTACATACGCTGCTGGGCAGTTATCCATCGTTGACTGAGGATCACTTGGTGCGTATCTTCTACATACGCAACGATGTAAAGGCCGCCGAGGTGCGAGAGAAGGTGCAGGATGCGATGAAGTCCAAGAAGTCTATGGTCAGCATTGCGAAGCAGGATTGCATATTCAAGGAGATCGTATTTAGCGATAAGCTGTGGTAGAACAGCCAACTGTTATAAGCGTAGAAGTATAAGTATAACTCACATGTACAACTTATAAAACTGTGCTACAAATTGTATCAAGCTAACACCTAGAGGACGTGTGCTATATCTACAAGTATAAGTGTGGCATGTATACTACTTATACTACTTATACTTAGCACAGTTTTATAAGTTATATATGTAGTAGCCTCAGTAGAGTATAAGATTCATACTTATACAAAGCAAGCGTAATCTTTTAATAATGTATAAGACACCATTTATACGTGGCATGCTTACCTTTAATGTTGCTTATACTGCGCTAAGTTTGCTACGTATACTCAACCATATGTCTTATACACTACTTATAAAACTAGCCAATATTTTACCTCTCCTACTTTCCCTGCTGTCTATATCACAGCGCAACAGCGCTCATTCATCATTCCAACCCAAACGCCGGTCAGCTGGTTATTTGCCTTGGCGCGCTTTTGCTCGACGAGCTTTTATACCAATGAAAGCTCTCTCTCGCAACATGTGCAGAGCACAGTACAGTGGCGTAGCAGAGAAAGTTTGTCTAGCTGAAACTTTGCCAAGGCAATGCGGCTGCCTGGTTGGAGCTGTGTGCGTACGCCACTGGCGCAGCATAAGCATTGTGGAGCAGCACGTTTCCATATGATTTTCAGTTTTGTTTGAGCGCTTGACTTTGCCGCTGAGCGCAGATCCACAAAATAATTATTAATATTTATGTGCAGTGAATTTTTTAAATATATATACATATATACATGATATAAATGCTGGATTTATAAAATATAGGATAGGATTTATAATAAAGAAAAAAAATTAACTATTTTTGGTGAGTGAGACACGCGACAGCAAGTGAAGCTTTTTATGTGACTACATAAACACATGCATACATACTTATGTCTATGTATGCATGTATGTGTGTGTCTGTTTTAAAGCGTGTGCACTGTTTGTTTTTGTTATAATTTTATGCATTGCTCTTGAACCTTGAAAAGTTTTTGGTCATTTTGTCAAATCTATACTGCATACATATAAAATCAATGCTGCGCTCTCTTTCTAACAGTAGTCAGTAGTCAAAGCAGCGCGTGCTCCTCTGACTGTGTGTGTGTGTGTGTGCGGTTGGCATTGTATAATCGGCTATTGGTATTGGTGCTGCGAGGGGGTTGCTAACTAAAAAGCTGGCGGCTGCCTGGTCCAGGCTGGTCAAACAAGATACAGACTAAAGCATTTTTAATGTACCGTACATCCACACACACACAGAAGCATGACAATTTTGTGTTCTATTTATAAATTCATGTTAAACTCTACGTGTACATGCGTTTGCCGTGCATGCGTTCTCACTCTAACTCTTTGACTCTTATCAGAGCACGTTACGCGCGTTTCTTATCAGCAAAGACCATTTCAAATAAGTTCCTACAGCTGTTTGCAATTGCAGTTTGTCGTCGCGCCATCTGCAGCTTGTTTTTGTTTATGCTCTATGCTCGTATTTTCTTAGGCAACTAATACCATTGCAAAAGCAACTGCATAAGCAAATAGGTAGACGGAATTCCCATCTAACGGCATTTGCTGGCGCACGTGTCTGCACTGCAGCGCACGCTCGCTGCAAAACAGACACACACAAACACAAACTCACAGACAAACCACTTGCATATACAATTACGGTATGGCCGGCTTTTCATGGCAAGTGCAAGCGCTGGGTATGATGAGCTTTAGGGAATGTTTGTAGCGAAGGTTTTCGATTATTGCAGGTTATTTTGTGGGGAATTTTAAAAAGTATTTTATATATTTTTAATATTTTTTTAACAAATTCTAAACGTTCTTTTTTGGAGAAGTGAGATGTTTACAGTTAGTATGTTTTATGCTAACAGAACCCTTTAGGTTTAGCCTTATATTAATAGTATTCTGTTTAGGTATCTCAAGTTGGCCGTTTGAAAATTGAATATAGCTTTACATTTTCACTTGAATTTTTAAAGCTACATTCTAAATTAAACAAAATTAAATGGAGTTTTGATAAGAAAGAGAATTTAATTAGATCTAAGAAATGGAATTTTAGGATTAGGCTTTGTTTAAGCGCGACTCAAGCGTTACTTTGGGTTAGTTTATTGGTTTGCTGCCTTAGATATAACAGGGTATATGTTAGCATATATAATTAATTATGTATACATACATTTATGTAATTAAGTTTATAAATTTGAGTATGTTAAAAATTGTATTCGAATATTTTCCCTCAATTTTCAGGGGTATATAGACTGCGATTACTTGAACTTTGAAGCTTTAGAATTATATTTCTTTATATATTTAAATTTCACACATTTGTACAGGGTATATCGGCAGCGACTACTCGATTTTATAGCTTAGAATTGTATACGAATATGATATAAAATTTTATAGATTTTTACAGGGTATTTGAGACTGGTTTTATGTTAATGCCTTTCCACTAGTTGTAGCTCATACAACTCTATTCTAAGCTCATTTGATTTAAGATTTCACTCTGCCGCCGCTACTACTCCTCCCCCCTTTTCCCGACTTCCAGTTGAGTCTAGTTTTCCAACACTTACATTCATTTTCTTTGCAGATCTTGATTGCTTGATTCATATACATATATACATATAGATAAAGTAATTAAGCTATGAGTAAATCTCATCGGGATCTAAAGATCGTTGTCATCGGCGCTGGAGCATCGGGCGTTGCCTGTGCTACGAAGCTCCTGGATTATGGCTTTCAGAATGTTCTCATCGTGGAGGCCGAGTCCCGTTTAGGCGGTCGCATACACACAATACCCTTCGGCGAGAATGTGATTGATCTTGGCGCTCAGTGGTGTCATGGTGAACAGGATAATATTGTACATCAGCTGGCCAGCCAGAAGGAGTTGCTGGAGTCCACCGGCCCGGTCTATGAGAACTATCAGTGTGTGCGCAGCAATCGGGAAGTATTACCCGATAATGTGGCCAACAGGCTAAAGGCAATTGTGGGCGATTCTCTGGTCACTCGCCAACTAGAGCTGCAGCACTGCAGCGGCTCTCTCGGCAGTTACTTGACCAATAAATTTTATGAAATGCTACGCCGACCCGAGAATTCCGACATTGATCAAGTTTTAGCTAACGAATTCCTTGATAACTATCAGAAGTTTGAAAACTCCGTAGAGGCATCGGATAATCTAGAGGAAGTATCGGGTCGTGGCTATCTGGATTATTGGGAATGCGAAGGCGATATATTACTCAATTGGAAGGATAAAGGATTTGTGGAGCTGCTGCGTCTGCTCACACGCAGTCGAGAGTTGGAAACAGCCACGGATTTGGGTGTACTGGAACAGCGAGTGCTATTCAATCGTAGTGTCAAAAAGATTCTGTGGAACCGCAACGACTCACGCGTGGAGCTGCAGTTCAGCAATGGTGAATGCTGCCTGGCGGATCATGTGATTGTGACCGTGTCCCTGGGTGTGCTCAAGGAGCAACATTTGCAGATGTTCGAGCCACAGCTGCCAGTGGCTAAGCAGCGTGCCATCCAAGGCTTAGCCTTTGGCACCGTTAACAAAATCTTTGTGGAATTTCCGGACGCATTTTGGCCCGAGGATTGGACGGGCTTCACTTTGCTGTGGCGGGAACAGGATTTGGCTGATATAAGGAATACGCCACGTGCCTGGCTGGAGGACGTCTTTGGCTTCTACAGAGTCAGCTATCAGCCGCGCGTTCTGGCTGGTTGGATTATCAATGCGAGTGGCAGGCACATGGAGTCGCTGGATCGCAAGGAAGTGCTTGCTGGCTGCATGTATCTGTTTCGTCGCTTTCTGCATTGGCATATACCCGAGCCGATCAGCTTTTGCACCTCCGCCTGGTATACAAATCCCAATTTTCGTGGCTCCTACTCTTTTCGTTCGATGGACACGGAACGTTTGGGCACCGGTGCTCAGGATCTAGCGCAGCCCTTGACAGTGGTTGCCATGACACCTCAATCGACGGGTCGCAGCAGAAGCAGAAGTCTGCCGCAACAGAGCCGCTGCGATCGACCCATTGTCCAATTTGCTGGCGAGGCGAGCAGCGCGCATTACTATTCCACTGTTCATGGAGCTGTGGAGGCCGGCTGGCGGGAGGCTGAGCGATTGGCGGAGTTCTATGGCCTAAATGAGGCGACGACCAAATCACAGCTATAGCAATCATTACATATTTCACTGCACGGACTCTACCTGGCTGATTGATGACGATTGACTAATTGATAATGAAGTCTTTCCAGGCAACTCCTATGGCACAAACGAAGCGACAGCCAGCTTTATTTTAGCATTTCATATATATTGGCTGATCGACTGACTCTTCCTGGCTGATTGACAATGATTGATTGTCCATGTCCAATGTCTATGGCCAAATCGCAGTTATACCATCACAAAGTGTTTTCCTACTTGATAAGCAACTGTGCAATGGCTTGAATATAAACTGATTTAAAAAATTCAAAACAATCAACAAATTTAACTGAACAATACATCCTGAATAGACTTAAGATATATACGTG
Organism: Drosophila anceps; assembly: GCA_035045945.1. NCBI lineage: Eukaryota > Metazoa > Arthropoda > Insecta > Diptera > Drosophilidae > Drosophila > Drosophila anceps. Next base: position 2,276,407 of record JAWNON010000127.1, read on the forward strand.
TATATATATGTATATATATATATACGTAAGCATGTAAAGAGCTTTAAATGTTTGACTATGCGCTATTTATCATAATTATAAATCTATGGCTAAACCTATAAAAGAAACTTTTTGTGTTGATTGACTGAATGATGTTGGCTGTTAAGCCAAAGTCTTGATAGTCAGGCAGCTAACTATTGTTAGCTAAATAGAGCTTTATTGAGTGACTGGTTTGCTTAGCTTAAGATTGAAGGTCTGATTAACTGATTGATGATGATTGACTGATTGATGATGCCGTCTTCTTAATTACTTTAAGCAATATAGACAATGACCTGATTGATAGATCAATTGTCTGATTGATGATTAGCGTACAATCTATGTCTTTATGGTTAGTTAGCTGACTCATCCGCTGCGCTTACCTTAAGAGATGTACGTGGCTGATTGACTATCTGATTGATTAACTTTCTGCGCGATTGATGCTGAAGCCCCAATAGAAAGATAACTTTAGCTAACTGTATATGATATGACTGATACAATTTAAATGTATATGCCAAACTGTCTGTTTGACAGATTGACTGTCTGATGTATTCGCCAACGAAACAATCTAAGAAACATGATTTTTTATTTAATTTTTTTTTAATTTATTAAAGTATTCGTTTCTTACAGCTTTGACAATTTCGTAACTGATATTTTAAATAAATTTTTATTTTTGTAAATTTTTATATGGGAAGTGTAAGTAAAACGCGATTCGAGCACGGTCAGAGAGAACTTCAATAGCCAATTCAAATTGTTGCAGTGTTGGTCAAGAAGAAAATCAAAAAAAAGTTCAGATAAGAGTAAGCATGCACAGGAGACTGCCAGGAATGTGAACACCTGTTCACAAAATGGACCAAAAATTTTAATCTTGGGCGCCGGTGCTGCGGGTCTGGCCTGCGCCGTTGAGCTAAAGAGGAACGGCTTCAATAATGTTCGAATTATAGAGATGTCCGATCGGATTGGCGGACGTATCAAAACTATGAAATTTGCTGACAATTACATTGATTTGGGTGCCCAGTGGATCTATGGCCAGAAGGGCAATGTGGTCTATCAGATGGTGAAAGGCTTAAATCAGCTGGAAAGATCAGAAACTATGTTCATGAATATCGATTGGATACGTTCGAATGGCGATAAATTGTCTAAGGACATTGTCGAGCAAATGCTGACGTTGCTAACTACTATATATAGCCAGATGCATGTTGACCAAATAGATCCTCAGGTGACCTTTGGCGAGTATTTGTCAAAAATGTTTGACAGGGAGATCGACAGGCGAAATCTTAAGCTTGATAAACACTTAGCTGAAGAGTTTATAACTACATTCAAGAAAATGGAAGGCAACATGGTGGATTCGGATATGTCGGCATATGACTACTGGACCTACAAGCCGTGTGAAGGCTGTGGCCTTTTGAATTGGCGTGATAAGGGGTAAGGCTTAAGGGGTAAACCAGGCTGAAGCTCAAAGCCAGTTATACCAATACCTAACAGGCATTGTTGATCCGCTCGTCCATCCTTCTGGCCATTTGCTAGTCGAACACTCGCGACTAGAGTATTCTTATTTGCCTTCATTAGCTTTCCATATTTGCAGCTTTAAGCAGTATTTGCGCCACCTCATCCAAGGCGACGACATAAATGAGCATGGAGTACTTCAAGATTGCATTGACTTTAACCAAAGGGTTCTTCAAATTGACTGGGATCGCTTAGATGGCTCTGTGATGGTGAACTGTGAGAAAAAGAAATATTCCGCAGATCATGTAGTGATTAGCCTCTCTCTAGGCGTGCTCAAGCATAGCAAAAATCTCTTTCGGCCCGCTTTGCCAGAATCGAACTGTAAAGCGATCAAGTTCATTGGATTTGGCAGCATTTGCAAAATATTTGTGGAATTTGAGGAGAAATTCTGGCCAGATGGCTGGCGCGGCTTTAATGCAGTGTGGAGACCACAGGATTTGCCAGCCGACCAATGGGTTAAGGACATCTATGGCTTTCATGTTTATGCCCATCAGCCACGTGTACTGCTCGGCTGGGCAAGTGGATTCCAAGTGGACGTGATTGAGACCATGGATCACAAAGCATTATTAAAAGGCATTGTGTATATGCTACAGCGTTTCCTGCCCAAATTTAAGCTGTCGCCTCCTAACAATGTGATGACCAGCAAATGGAGTATTGATCCGGCGCATTGCGGCGCCTACTCCTATCCATCCGTATTGGCTAATGAGAATGATACGGGACCCGACCAACTCGCACAGCCAGTCAATGTGCTAGTCTACGAATCGAATGATTCGATTGACCCGAACAATTTGACGCCACCAACTCAAATGAAGCCATTGGCAATGCGACCTGTTTTATTTTTTGCCGGTGAGGCAACTAGCCTCAATCATTATTCGACAGTTCACGGTGCCGTAGAGTCGGGAATACGCGAAGCTGAGCGCATTGTTTCCATCTATAAAGAAAGATTTTCATATGATTGACCTAACAAAATATTTATTTTTAATTCTACGAACTGGCAACTGCCAAAAGGGACTTAGCTACTGAGTACTATTCAGATTCAGCTGCTGCCAAAATTTCATAGAGAAATGTTAACTTTTGGCTACAATGATTGATATTGGACGATATACCAAAAAAACTTTGTTATACAAATTTATATAAAATTTAATATATATATGTATGTTTTCTTTGACTACTTCCACATGGTTTTGTAATACAATTAATTTGCTTTTATTTCTCGCGCACAATTTGTGGTTTGAAATCGAGTTTGGTTGCGTTATTTATAGACTCGGCATAGAGAGGAAGTCGTTGGGTCATGCGGAAACCCCAGAAGTCCTTGACCTGGCGGCACAAATTCAAATCCACCTCCGTGACCAGCAGACCGTCTTCACAGCGGGATAAGCTCTATGGGGAAAATGATGTCTCATTAGCTGCATTGAGAGTCCAATTGAATGGGTAGACTTACGGGTGTTCTGGAACCATCTGGCGCCGCCACATAAGTAGAGCCATAGAAGGGTCCGAATTCCTTATGCGCCGCCTTGCCATCCCCCGAGGTGTATTCATTGGGAAACTGCTCAGTGCCCACGCGATTGATAGCCACTGTAAAGTAGCTGTTCGCTATGGCTGCGTTCCTTGCCTCTATGCTCCAAAGGGGTTCCGAGAGACGTCCAATTGTTGCCGACGGATTGAACACAATTTCGGCTCCATTCAAGCCGAACATCATCCAATTCTGTGGATGATGGCGACCATAGCAAATGTTGATCGCCAGCTTACCGAACTCCGTCTCAAAAACGGGATGCCCTGTATTGCCTTCGATGTAGTAGGTGGACTCATTGAAGTCACCCACACGTGGTATATGATTCTTGCGATGTTTGCCCATGTACCGACCACTATTCGAGATAACGACAGCCGTATTCCAAATTGTTTCGCCATGTTCCACATCTCGTTCCAAGATGGAGTGTATGATGACCATGTTGTAGGCCTTGGCCAGCTCTGACAACATTTTGGTCGTGGGTCCATGTTCCGCCTCCTCAGCAAACTCGCACCACGGAAACTTTTCGCGTGTGCAGAAGGCAAAGGGCATGGCTAGAGGATGGGAAATTAGGGTGGACTTTAACTTGATATGGGATTCAGCTGCACTTACTCCACGCCTCCTGGGTGCATACTATATTGCAGCCAGCCTCTGCTGCCGCCTTGATCATGATCTTTACTTTTTTCCAAATGCCTTCGCGCTGCTTTTCAATGGGCGCCGTTGTTGGCAGAGCAATCGAATTCTGTATGGCACCAATTCGAACCAGACGCGGCTTACGTAGCTCCTCGGGCCGTGCTTCAAAGCTATAGCCTTTGATCTCAAAACCATTCTCCGAGGCGGTCTGCCTGGAGCTCTCTGGCAGTTCCAATGTGTGGCTAAGGGCGGAAGGAATATTGGACAGAGAGTGAGTTGGATTGGGAGAGAAAGTTGCAGAGAATGCGAGAGAGACAGTTGATGAGATAGTTTAGGAAAGTTGAAACAAGTTTCATAGAGCAACAAAGCCAAAGAGAGAGCGAGCGGTGGTGTGAGATATAATAAGTGAGAAAATGAGGAAGAGCAAATGAGAGACAGAAGAGGATACTCTTTCGCCTTATACAGGTAGATTATACAAAGAGATAGTGTACGGGCAACTCTGAGAGACAGAGCGATTGTGGAATTGAGTGTATCAGAGAGTGTGGGAGAGAGTAAACGAAAGAGAGAGAGAAAGAGAGAAAGAGGTTGTCAGGGCGCTCTCTTAGTTTGTATTCACACTGCTTCGTAAACAATGCGAGCAACTTGTTATGCATTTGTTTTTGTTTTGCTCGTTAAAATTTTGAATATTCTCTATACTCTATAAAGCGTATTTAAGCTAGTTATTAGATATGTTGTATATAGTAAAAGAATTGCACGAATCATAATATAGAATCCTTCTGGTAGGTATACACTCTCTTTCTGTCTCTGTTTTTCGTTCTATCTCTATCTCTATCTCTTCCTCTATAAGTCCATTCATAGTAAATATTCACTTCAACTTTCTGTAAGGGCATTCAAGCCTAATTTTTCAGACATTTGCAGAACTGCGTATACTTGATATACATATAAATATACATATATATGTATATAGATCCGTTAAATCTAAATCTAATTTAATATATTTATACATATGTACAATTTTTTTCCATAAAGCTGTCCAAATTTTGAACAAAGTCTTAAGACTTATCTCCGCTACACTGAAAGCAACTTTGTAACCTTATCAGCTCGCTGTGTGGCCTATTATTTAGCTCTGATTAGCACATAGATATACTATCTACATCAAATTAGAGGCAAAACATACATATGTATATATAGTTAAGTGTATCTTACTCACTCTTTCTCAACTCCATAGAGTATGCGCTTGACTTCTTTTAGCTCCTCAGCTGGCAAATGCTTTTCCAAACATTCGTCCAAATTTTTCAATTCAAATTTCGACATTGTTTCCGGCTTTGAATGCTTATTTCGTAGTTGGGCGTATAGGTATAAGGGCGATAGAGACAAACTCTGCTTCTTCTTCTTTTCAATATAGACGAGCGTTCGGTTCAGACAGCAACCACTCGCGTTGAGCATAGATCGCGGAATGCTCATGGCAAACGATCAGCAGTTGATCAGCCGTTTCTAGAGGTGAGCGCTAGCTGATACAAATCGTTACACGTAACACGTTACAAGTATTTAGCAGTTACTCGTGACACATTCTTCAAGTTAAAAGTTGGCAACGAAAGAAAAGGCTTATTGATGAGTCTAAAATTGATTAAATATTAGAGCTTTCCTGCATAGAGCCATTACGGAAGAATAATATTTTAGTAATAGTAATATGTTACTGAAAATATTATTCAGTTCAGAAACTGTATAGTTTTAAAGTATTCTATATATTTTAAGTTTTTTATATATATATATATATTTGCGAATATTTTTTTTTAAATTTATTTTTGTTATTCTTTTAATCTATCGTTTAATGATCTTAAGGAGTTGCAGTAACTGCTATTTGTTCCAGTCACAGCTGTCACTGTAACCCACAAATATCACTTATTACTCATCTCTAGCCGGCTATTTCCACATAAACGCTGCTGCCCCACCTTCCCAACCATACAGCTGCTATCTACAGTTCGACTATGTTGGGGGCACGCGCGCCGATTGACCTTATCACAATTAGCAATGACAACTAAGTAGAGGAGGAGGAGGAGGGTAGGCAGACGGAACTGATCAGATGTTTTTATAACTAACAAGCTTAATAGATTGAAATAGGGGCACAAGTTTTCCCAGCTATAAGAAACATATCTTAAATGATTGGTAGTATACCAAAAAAAAACCAGTTCGACTAGCAGATATCCTATAAGCAGTTATAACTAACCAAAACAAGCCTCTTATGAGTTGGTTCTCTTTAAGAGTATTCTACTAGCAGATTCTCTATCTGTGATTCAGTATTCGAAAAGTGAGCCACGAGCACTTAATTCGAAACTATCCGACTAGCAGATACTTTATATGAAAATCAGAATTAGAAAAGCGTTCCCTTAAAAGGAAAAAATGGGAAAATTATAAATAAAATATAATAAAAAAAATTAAATTTAAAAAAAATATTAAAAATAATATCAAAGTTTTTTTTAATTAAAAGGTCAATTGAAAGAACTCTTAAAAATAGTTTAGAAAAAAGTCTTTCAGCTGGAATTTGTAACACATTTATAAGTTTCTCAGGTTTTATTTATAAAATTTAAACATTTTATATCTTTAATACAAGGAGTTTTGTTTTGTTTTGTTTTGTTTTTTTTTTTTTGCTTTTTTATGGACAAACATTATTTAAGTGAAATAATTGTTATACAACAGATGACGCGTAAATTTGGTTAAATGGATTTAGTTTGTTTTTCGTTAATTTAATTTTAATAATTTGTTTTTGAAATTTTCCCTTCCTTCTTTTCGGCTTCTCTTTACAATTCGCATTCTGTTTTTATTGTATTCTTTTCATTGTTTTCACTTTTACGCAAAAAAAGGTACATGTTGTGAAAAGGAAAGGACGCTGAGGAGTAGCGTCTAAGGGTAAATAGTATATATCTCTCTATATATCTCTATATATATATAGTATATCTCTCTCTTTCTCTTGCTCTCTCTTTCTAACTAAATGCCGTGCAACATTGGCAACTAACTTTTCATTTAGCTTAGCAGTTTTTTGTTTATTCTTTTTTTTTATTATTTAGTTGGGCTAAATTCGTATGGCAAATACTTTGGTGTTTGTTTGTAGGAGTGAGTGGGTGAGTGGGGGCATGGCTACGCCTACTGCACCCACATGGATGGCGCCCAGAGCGGTTCATTCTCCAGCCTCTGCACATGTTGGACAAGCTGCTCAAACGCAGTCACCAACTCCCCATTCACAATTTCCACATCGAAAAAGTGACCATAGACAAAGTCGATGCGTTCCGCCGATTTGACCATATCCTCAAACTCCTCGTCCGTAAAGCTACGCGCGTTGGCCTCATCAAAGGTGGATTTCGCTCGCGCCTCCGTACGCGTTGCCTTTAATACACTGAGCTCCGGCGGTTTGATGTGTATGAGAAATGGTTTTAGTTGGGCGGTGCGCAACGTCTTGATCGCCTGATAGTGTGGACTCAGCACACAGACACAACCCGCATTCACAATGGACTTGACGCTCTCGGCTGAGGTGCCATAGAGGTGACCCTTGTATTCGCCATGCTCCACAAATTTGCCCGCCTCAATGTCAGCGTCCATCTTATCGCGTGCCACAAAAATGTATTCACGTCCAGGCACCTCACCTGTGCGCATGGGTCGAGTAGTATCTAAAAAGGGTATATATATATATATATTTGTCTCTGCTATATATGATATCTATTTTTGGCTACTCACATGGCACTGGACTACGAAACTTTTCAGGATCACGCGCTATCAATCGTCTGCGCAGCTCATTACGTCCCACGCCAGGTGCCCCTATGAGCACAACGGGTCGATAGATGCCTGGACGTGGATATAGCTTGGCCACCTCCTCATAGGTTGCAATCAATTCTCGATCGAAATCATCATTCTCTGTCAAATCGTACATTATCTTTTTAGTCTTGGGCTGGCGGCAGGAGGAGCTGCTGCTGCTCGTCTGCAGACGAGGTGAACCAGGTGGCGTGGTGCATAGCGAGGCGCATGAGCCGGCTGGATGGCCAGGTGGGTTACATATGCAGGGGGATCGATGTGAGTGGCGAGTGAGTGTGTGATTAGAATGAAACGAATGAGATACATGCGAGGACTTAATTAATTAAGTTCGAATTGGGTAGATTAAGAAAAGTTTGATTGATGAAAGAGATGTTAGAGGTATTCCTGAAATTGCTTAATAGGTTTTATAGCTCAAAAGATTGCTGATTATTTTAGCTTGGAACAAAAATTTTAATGTTTAATATTACTTAAAAAAAAACCTTTGCTTGATTTGTGAGCTTGGTATTATATATTATTATAAATTAAATTATATATAAATTAACTCTGATTAAACTCGGTGGACCTAGGGCTAGCTTTAATATTTTTTTCATTAGATTTAACATATTTTTTTTTGCATTGCTTTTTAATACAGCTTTCAACTGGGATTATATCATGCTGCAATTTTGTTTTCATTCAGCTTTCAATCTTACTTTTGTTCAATCGACATTTAATTCTGCTTTCAATTTTGCTGCAATTTCATTTTCATTCAGCGAGAGATCAATTCAGTTTTCAGTTCCGCTTCAATCTTGCTCTCCATTCAATTTTCCAAGCTGCTTTCAATACTAATTTCAATTCAGCTTTAGCCCTTGGATTCTGCTTTCAATGCGACTTTCAGCTCGATAGTTAATCACGCCTATTACTCAGATATATACTATTTTTATGCTCAACTTCAAGGAATGCCTCTAATGTATTTATAATTTTTGATATTTAAATATTTTCAGGTTACCAGATGAAATTATTTTTGAGTGGATTATGCTAATTTCATATTTTTAGTTAAGGTTAAAGCTTAAGAGTAAAAGTAGAGAACTTTCAGGAAAAATTGAAATGTAAATGAATGTTGCAATGCGAATATGTATATATTCGTAGTATTCGAACTCAGTGGATACTTACGCTTCGAGTCCAGGTCATTGGATTCGCGTTGCGTACGCTCGTGCAGGATGCGACGTTCCTGTAGAGCACGACTTGGTATGAGGCCGGCGCGTGCCGAACGCTCATGGTCCTTGCGCGCCTGCCACCAATACGCATCGTCCTGTGCGACAATGTGCAGGACGTCGCCACGCTGAAATGCCAGGCCAGCCTCCTTGCAGGGTATATAGGGATCCACATCGGGATTGTAATCGAAATGGGCACGCACACGCACCTTAGACTCACGCTGCGCGCCTTTCGTATCGGCGGGCACCAGCTTAAACGTAATTGTGCCCTCCGAATTTTGCTGAGAGTTTCAGATACATACATAGTTATAGACTAGATCAGTTATAGTTACAGAGATAGTTGAAGTGTTATATATACCAATATGGTGAGCACATCGCCTGGCGTCTTGCCCTCCACATTGATGCTGTTGACCTCGATGACCTCATCGCCCACGTGTATTAGGCCAGATCGATCTGCTGCGCCGCCGTGCATAATTCTAGCTATAATTATTTTGCCCGTCTCCTCATCCGTTTTTATGGTTGCGCCCTAAAAGTAGGCAATGCGATTCTTATAAACTCTGCGGACAGACTGTGTGTGTGTGTGTGTGTCTATTCGTGTATGTGTGTGTGTGAGTGACGCATGTAATGTGTATGTGTATGTCTATGTGTATATGTTGAACACAATTTTTACAGTTTTTCTTTACAGCGAAATCGTAGAATATAAAATATAAACTATAAATACTATAAAGTTTCAAATATATAATATAAAATATGAAATAAATAATACTAAATATAAAATAACAAATATAAAATAAAAAAATAAATAATTATAAATCGAAACATAAAATATAACAAATAAAATATAAAAATAAATTATTTAAATAAAAAAAAATTAAACAAAAAAATATTAAAAATTAAAAAATGTAACTTTAGACTGTTTCACACAGAAGTACATCAAACTGTTTTGTATATTACATAAGTTGTTGCTGTATTTGGTTGTTGTTGTTGTTGTTGTGGATTGTTGTTTGTAGTTGTTGTTATTGTTGTTGGTGCCACGTTTAACATCCGTCTTATCTAATGCTCTTCACTATACAATAAGGACTTTTTACTTACAACAATTGGTTCCGCACTTTGTGCTCCTGTCTGTTTTTATTTATATGTATATTTTTAACAATTTGTTTTTTTTTTTGATGGGCGAATTTTGAAATTGTTTTTCGATTTTATTCGATTTTTAATGTTTTTTTTTTGTTTTTTGAGACAAAAGCAAAAATTTACAATAAGATTTGTTAGCATTGAAAAACAAGTATGAGTATGAGGTTTTTAGATGAATGAAGAAGAAGCGAAACGATTGGAGGCAAAGGACATTTGAGAGACTTTGTGAAGATATGCGAGAGGTATGTGTGTATGGTCTGGATAGTTAGACAGTTATAGCATTGTATATACGATAGACATGACACAATATGAGGCATAAGTTAATGGACATGAGGTAACTTAGAAAGCAGCAAGGGGAGTTCGAAAATTACCAGCGGCTCATTGCTTTTGACAAGCTGAACAATTTTGATGGTCTCCTCGTCCTCGTCCATTTCCATGGGCACCTCCGGCAGATGCGGATAGAAATCCTTTTGTGCGATGGCATCGTGTGCAAAGAGCAGGTGCTAATTCGAATTTCCAGTTTAATGAAAAATTATTTTATAGTTATTTATATACTTGATTAGCACACCTGTATATGCGAATCCTGCAGCAGATGGAATGCCTCTTTGCAATCGTCGCTTAGATGACAATGCTGCGACAGCTGTTCGAGCACCTCGTACAGCACCTGCGACGCGGTGGACAAGACAGGTGCGAGTCTTTCGTCACGGCCCACCTTGGCCACTTTTGTGTGCACATTGACCAAGGCATTTAGCTCCTTGGACTCCAGCAAAGCTTTGAGAAAATCAATCTCCTGATCATTGGACAAATTGTCTGATTCCTTCAATGTGGTTATCAATCTTGAAAGCGCTGCAAGGTGGACATTATTATACTGCGTGTCTGGCGTGTGTGTGAGTCATGTTTACCTGGATCCCAATTGATATCTGATGCCATAACTGCAGCTAGCATGCTACAAGCGAACACTCAGCTACACCTACAGCAGTGACAGTTACTATGGACAGTTACTGTGCTGTAGGGATAAACAGGTGAGAAAATAGTTATTGCTATATAGAATATATGTTGTTTTAAATTTAAAGAAAGTCTTGGAATTTTATTTTACATAATTTGTATATAAATTAATACACATATATTTTATATGCCTTAATTTGTTTGCTGATTGTGACAGCTTGTTATGTTTTATCGAGAAAACTCAACGCTCTGGCATCATTTCTTAAGCTGGTAAAGAGTTTATGGAAATGCCGATTGGAAGCAATTGAATAGAAAACTTTTCTCAAGTCACTTCCTGCAAGTCAAGAGCTAACTTTTTCAGTCAGCTAACAATTGAAAGCTCACAAGTCAGCTGAAGAGCTCGCCCTATTCATACCAATATATACCTTAATACCCTTATACTTAATATACCTAATATATATATACATATATATATTTATATACATACATACATATCTTTCTTCACCAACACACTTTTTGAATAACCAAAATCGATTCTCAATTTGGCAGCAAACTTGTTTCCCTTTTTGCAACTTTTTTGTAAATTTGCTCATAAACAGGACAATAACATCCTGCGACATTGAAATACGCAAACAACAAAACAACAAAACACCAAAATGTTGATGCGTGCTGAAAGTCAATTTTCAATCACTTTGCGCTTCCTTTGCTTGTGCCTCCGCACGACGGCCCAAAACTGAATTTGGCAACGCGTCGTATGTATAATGCGAACGCAAATTCTAAAAAGTTGGCTTCAATGGGTCTTTAGCTGGCGTCTGACTGGCGCACAATAACTTGGAGCGCCTACTGCTTTCATTCTGTCGTTTGTGGACCCTAAAAGGGATTTAAAATGCTGTCTTCGTATGCCCTACACTCAAACACGTTAGGTATATTTTCTGTGGGTAAGTGTTTAATGATTTGAATTTGAGATCCCATCAATAACTTCAATAATAGTTCATTTTGAATTTGGGTAACTTAAGCACAGCTAGGTATATTAAATTGAATATAGCTATATATATAAAAGTTTCTTTTTTTTCAATTTCTTCTACCATTTGCTAACTAAAGTTCATTTTGAGACTTGCTATTTCAAGCATAACTCGAGAACTTTAACAGGTAGAGCAATCAATTTAGGTATTTAGCTTCACCTTACCTAAAGTAACGAATTTGCTTAGGTTTAGAGTATCTTCTAGTCGTTCTCTGCTTACAAAAGCTCACTTTAACGTTGTTTGCTTTGGCGCAAATGCAATTAGTTGCCATTAAGTTGGAGCCAACTAGGCTGCTGCTCCACTTGTCGCTGATTTATGAGAAGCGCAGAGAGAGAGAGGTAGACTGGGGTGTCAAGCTGATTAGAAGAGGGCACAATTTATGGCCACTTTTGTTGCGAGTGTCGCGTGGGCTGCATATTTGCGTTGAGTTTGGCGCCGGCCCCGTTTAAGTGACAGCCATAAATTGTTCGAGCTAGTGGACAAAGGCAAACGTTGCAACGCTTTTTATTCTGCATACATTAAATGTTCAATGGCTGCGCTTCCTGTTGCTGCTGTTGCTGCTGTTGCTGCTGCTGCTACTGCTGTTGGCGGATCCTTTGTCCAGCCAGCTGGAAAACAAGTCCTGGACAGCTGCCAAACGGCCAGACTGCGGCACAAAAGTTCACTAACACTTTGTGTGCAAAGCCCTTTTGCTATTGTTAGCTGTGACCCGTTAACACTATGCCAGCCCACTACCTCAGCTCAGTTTACGGCCAACTGACCAAGCCCAGGTGGACTTGGCGAGCATTCAAAGTGTGCCTACTTTGTCATGCAGTCAATCAGTTTTGCTGTACTATTGTTATGCTTTGCTAAACTTACTGCAATTTGGAACTAGAACTGGGACGAGCGCTTCAGAGTTTTATGACTTGCTGATTTTAGCCTTACAAAGTAGTTCAAATGACATACTTATGTGAATTAGATATTAAAGTCTAAGTTGCTTAGTCTGTTGATTTTTACCCTTCCAATATAGTAAAAAATTTCTAGAGTGTTTGTGAATTATATTTTTCTCAGTCCATTTAAGTTCAGTAAGATTATTTTTGTCTTTGGTTCTGAAAGTTTTTGGGTTGATTTCATTTTCCTTCTGTTAATTTGTAGTCTTTCAAAAGTAGTCTTAGGGCATGTTCTCATAAACATACTACAACTCTTCACTGGAAAATGTTTGTGAGTTAGACACTTCACAGGAAAAGTGTAGGTTTCTTGCGTTATCTTGCTTTTGTGTAAAAAATGAATACCTCTTTATTGGCATATCTACAACTAGCTGATTTTTAGCCCATCAAGGTAGTTAAAAGAGACTTGTAATTGTAGATCTTATAGAGTTTCTTCTTTACATATTTGTTATCGCTACAGTTTATAGCTTAAAAGTTACAATTTCTTAAGATCTACCTTCATGCACTTACTTTTACACTTCCAAAAGTACTGAAAAGGTCACGTCTAATTCTAAATATCTTTCTAAGAATGTTTATTATTTTTATTTTAGTAATAAACTTTTGACGATATTTTTGACACTTTATGAATGATGAGAGTTTTCGCAACACGAATAAAAGTAATCAAGTGCTAAGAACACGCGTGTTTTTCATTTGTTTTTCCATGTTACCCTTGACAGTGGACAACCAGCTATCAGCTACCTTCACTCTCTCTCACTCTCTCTCTCTCTCTAGTGGTCAAACCAATTTGGATGAGCAGCTTATCCCTGCTCCAGTTTCTCGCTATCAAGCAAAACTTTCGAATGACCTTGAACCAAATACACAATATGTCAAAGGTGGACGAAACAAACAACATATAACAGCTGACATTGTCAGGGTTACAATTGCAACGACGTCAGCAGCGTGGGTGATGGGTGGTTGCTGGTGGGTGAGACGTGGCCAGTCAGAGGGTGAGCTACGTTTGGGCCTGATAACTATTTATAACGTTGGGTGCAGCTACAATGTGAACTTTACTTGAGCTGAATAGCAGAAATTAGAGAGAGAGAGAGAGAGAGAGAGAGAGAGAGAGAGAGAGAGAGAGAGAGAGAGAGAGAGAGAGAGAGAGAGACAGAGTAGATGAAGCCAAAATGTAATCAAAACTCATCAGGATGTCCATAATAATTCACAATGCAAATTGAATGTAGTTAGGTTAGAACTGCCCTTGCTTTAAAATCCTTGGAATCGCAAAATGAGTAAACAATTGCTACCTGAACATAACAAATAGTTTTACCAGCCATTGAAAATGTTCTTGAATTAGCTAGAAGACAACTCTTCTGTATTTATTCTTATAAAGCTGTGTAAAGTTGTTAGAACTTGGCTTTCAAATGAGGCATAAAAACATGTTTTCAAATTTGATTATAAATTGTTGCTTTCACACTGATTCTGGAATAAATCCAAATTTTTTAAGACAAGCGCGAAATCATGTTTTAAGTAAATGTAATTGTCATTAAAGACTTAGAATAAGAATTTATCGATAGCATTGCATCTCGAGTGAGTATTAAGTATAGGAAATTGGCACTAAGCTAAGTTTTTTATTTTATACTAAAAAAAATAAGATTAAAGTTAAAAGAATATTTAGAGGAGAAGACGAGAGAGAGAGAGAGAGACAGGCACAGAGATTCAGAGAAGGATTTCTCTCTCTCGTTCTGCTTCTGAGAGAAAGAGATACAGAGATAAATTATCTCTTTCTCTGAGAAGCAGGACGAGAGAGAGAGAGAGAGCGAGAGAAATCCTTCTCTCAATCTCTCCCTCTCTTTGCCCTGCTCCTTCTCAGAGACAAAGACTGTGCTCAATATTTAACAACAAATTAAATAGTTTTCGAAAAGAAAGCAAATTTTTCAGGTCCACTAATAAGCACTTAAAAGTCTATAATGAAAGAACAACATCTCTTAAAAGTTTGTTATGTAATCTTGTTATGCTTTCATTACAAAACCTAAAATGTTCCAGGAACAGCGCACAACATTTGTTTTCTTTAAGAAATGAGCGTTGTCATATGAGACCAACAGCTGCATGAGCTCGCGTGTGTGTGTGTGCGTGTGCGTGAGTGAGTGTTGAGCCGCAATTACGCTAATTGCAAGCGTGTGGTGTCAGAGGACTTGAGACTAAGACAAGTGCGTGTTTTCCGTCTTAAAGTATAAGTAGAAGTGTGCAGCGCTTAATGATACGTGTCAATGGATAGCAACCAACAAGGAATGAGAAAAGGAAGTATGCGCATAAGATAAGGCAGGTAATGGTAGCTACGCTAAAGAGAGAATGTGAAAGCTAAAAACAAAAACAAAAATTGCGACACTTGATGAAATATCAAAGATTTGATCAGCTGCAGTTCAGATGAACTACTAACAATATGTGATTTACAAAAACAGTCTGGCAACGCTGCCAAGTGAGAGAGTGAGAGAGAGAGAGCGGGAGCAAGCATAGATAACGCGCGTCTATGTGTGTGTTTCAGCAAAGGAGAGTGGGAAAGCGCGAGAGCGCGAGAGAGCGAGCGCCACAGCAATATTTGCAAAATTTTCTTTTTTGGCTTTTAATTAACATTGAATGGAAAAGCAGCGCGCAGCAGCTAAACATAAATCAAATGCGAAAAAATACCTGAATGTTTGTTGTTTTGTTGTAGTAGTAGTAGTTGTAACACGAGTTGTAGTTGTTTACAGTTATGCAGGTTTGTTATATTTTGTTCACTTCTCTTTGATGACAAAAATTTGTGTTGAAGCTTTTGCCGTTTGGCGTTTTTGTTTTATTTTTAAACAGTTTTCCACTTGGCGCACACACCGAAAACAACACAGCACATTTAGCTCTCATATATATAAGAGTACATCTATATATAATATATACATATATTTATGCCCGATTTATAGCTCAGATTTTGTTGCTATTTTTAGTTAAGATTTGTAGCTTTTGCTTAGCTGTTTTTATTTAACAATTGACTACGTTCGACCTGCTCACAGCGTGTTGCAAGTGCGGCTGCAGCTCGTGCAACTCTAACTGTGAAATCAAAGCAGCAGCAGAGAGTGTGGGAGCGAGAGAGTGAGCGGGAGAGAGAGAGCGCGCCGTCAGCGTCTACGACGAGCGACTGCAGCGAGCGACTGACTCGAACTGTGGCCAAGGCGCCTGGCCAACTAAAACTGTCCGCCTTGGGCTGGCTGGCTGGCTGTCCCATTCAGAAAAATAAAAAATTTTATAGACCCGCCGCCGCACCACCACCACCACCAACAACAGCCAGCAAAGGCAACGGCAGCAGCAGCAGCAGCAGGGTTGAAAATGCGCATGTCAGCAAAATGCGTGAGCATAACAACACATATACAGGGTGTCATTTCATTTGCTTGAGCTTGATGGAAATACAGACTGATTTTTTTCTGATTGAGCATGAATGAGCAATGAATATGGAAGAGGATAGAAAAAAGTATACATTGGAAGTAAAAGGCTGTCTTCTTTTGCTAAAGTATACCAACGAATATATACCGACGAACATTGCGGGGTATCTCCGTTGCTTAAGCATATCAAAACTACAGGGTGACAACATAAAGACACAGGATGTATTTCAGCCAAGTAGATTGTGAACGTAATAGGATGAGTCCTGTGTCACAAAAAAACTACAGGGTGTCTGTTTGAGCTTTTTTTTTTATTTTATAGGCAACAACGTTGACTGGGATGCTTTTACTACTTGAGTATAGCAAAAAATAATGGGTATCTTGTGAGCTTTAACACATTAGATACTGCAGGGTATTTCCTTTTTCACTTTGGTTTTATTTCATAAACATAAATTTAACATTAATACAAATATTTTTCATTATCCAAACAGCGCTGCACCTCCTGCACCACCCAGCACGCCAGCACCACCAAATCCGCCCACCACCTTTTTGTCGTAGCGTGCGCGAAAGCCGCCGCCGCCGAAGCCACCGCCACCAAAGCCGCCATGTCCGAAGCCGCCTTTGAAGCCGCCACCGCCGAAGGCACGTCCCCTAACGCGATAACTTTCGCGATAGCTGCCAAAACCACCGCCGAAGCCTGCTGCACCACCACCCAACAAGCCACCACCTAAGGCCAGCGCCTGTGGTTGTTGTTGCACTATAGGCACCTGCTGAACAATGGGCACTTGTTGCACCACCGGCACTTGCTGCACCAACGGCACTGCATTGATGCCATCCAAGCCGTAAGCGTCCAGCACCACAGCTGCACCACATATCAGCAACAATTGAAGATAGCCACTCATCTTGGGTGTCGAGTTGATTACGTTCTGTGACGCCGGCGCAGACGTCGCTACGTATTTATGCGACGTTTGGGCGGTGCGTCATGCAGCACCACCGAAAAAAAACCCCACCAGCTTAGCTATGTTTGCATACGCATTAACCAAGCATTGGGTGGGTCTTCACTTACGCGTCGCCATGCACGTGGCTCGCCACCAAAACTGACCTTCACTCAGTTGTGATCGATGTGCTTGATGTGTGAATTACACTGAGAGAATTTATGGTGAGATGTGTGTAGACAGGTAATTGACTGACTGACGTCTTCCACTTCAGCTTCTTCTACTTTTATTTTCTTCTTCTGCTTCTTCCGTCTTCTATTTCTTCTTTATCTAATGCTTCATCTTCATTTTATCCTTCTTCCTCTTCTGCTAACTCCATACACAATATGTCTCAGTGTAAGCTAAGTCGCTGCTTGCGAACATAGTTCGAGTTAGATCTAAATGGAATTAACTTTCAGTGCTTGGGGAATTTCGGCATCCAGTTGTTTGTGAATTGCTAAAGCAAATATGCCAGCCACTATGCCATGGGATGCGAACAGACGTGGCCCACTAATTAATTTGCATAAATAACGAGGCTTGCGATGCTGTTTCAATCAGTTGGAGTTTCAAAGATGCTGCGTGAAACGTTTTATTCGCTGATCTTCGCACTTGTCGCTGCTCAGCTGGAGGCCACGCCCATTGTGAATGAAGGCAATGAACTTGTGCGACAGACGCGACACATTGGAGGTGGTTTCATAGGCGGCGGCATTGTGGGCGGTGGCATAGTGGCTGGTGGCGGCGGTGGTGGTGGTGTTGGTGGTTACATTGCACCACCTGTTATACAAACTGTGCCCGTGATACAAACTGTGCCAATTATTACGACCGTGCCTGTAGTGTCCACCATAGCCACGGTGCCCAGCTATGGTAGCTATGGCGGTGGCTATAGCGGAGGCTATGGCGGTGGCTATGGCGGTGGCTATGGCGGTGGCTACGGTGGAGGATATGGTCGAAGTCTAGGCGGCGGCAGCTTTGTTGGCGGTGGCATTGGCATTGCCAAGTTCAAAGGCATTGGCTTTGGCGGTTTTTTGGGCTGAAAGCAAAATATCAAAATGAATAATAATAATAAAAAAAATTTTTTAAAATATATAAAAGTATAAAAAAATATATATAGATGCCGATAAAAATGTATATATATTTCTTTTTTGTATGTATATATTTCTTTATACTATTATTGATTTATTATTGTAGTTGGTGAAGTTAAAAAATAAATAAAAATATATATTATTATCAAATGTGTAAATTTGTATTAACATCCAAATCTAGTTTATGATTAGTTTTACATCAGCAAAATATAATTAATTTTGTATACATATATATTTACATATATAAGTAAATAAAATTTACAATTGAAATTATTTTTATACAAATATTTTTTAAAATTACAATTTTTATTAATTTAAAATTATATTAATAAATTAATTTATTTGATATTTGTTTTAATAATACTTTTTATGTAAATATTCCGTTTTGTTGGCGGGCACTGAGTACCACGAAGCATGTCTTGGCTTGTCGTAAGAATCGACTAACAGAGACACAAGGGTTGGGAGCAGTTGCAAAACCTGGTAAAAGTTGTCTTAATAGGTTGATGGGTGGGAAAAAGCTAGGGCTAATGTGGTATATAAATTTGCTGTCATACAAGAACATGCGGGAATATTAATTGCTACTGCTCAAAGTGTGACGTAATCAAGTGGCAAGTATAAAAGAAACTTCCAGAAGAGCTCGAAGTCTATAAGCTTATCTGCCTTTGCTGAAGCATCTGAAATAAAAGAGTTTCTCTACACGAATATCGCTTTATTTTTAAGATGCAAAAAGATATTTTAAGAGAATCCACCAACATCGTGTACTTTACCAGTTGGCAACACACTACTTAGAGGTACATATTTCTTAAAATAATCCAGATAAAGTGTGCTATATATATTTAAGAATCATCATATACAGATATAGATCTATATATGTATACACAAATCTTAGAGTTCTCATTACTTTGATGATGCTGCAGTTTCTTAAAAGCTCGGCTGCTGTTGTTGCTGGTATTCAAGCTTCATTTTACGTTTTCAGCTTTATTTGTTCGTTTAGCTAAATAAAAATACACAAATAGCGTAACAACAACAAACATCATATGAGGCCACTCGTTAAAAAAAAATCGACTCTATTATGTGCCAAGTGCCTTTTGGCTGAGCATTAAATCCGATCGGCAGCTGTGCTTAAAAGAGAGAGAGCGAGAGAGAGAGAGAGATCTTTGAATTTCAAGCACAGTGGATGAAAGGGAGGGAGAGATCTTTGAATCTCAAGTACTGTGGACAAATAGATCAAATTTCTTTAAAAAAAATGAATTGCGAGCGAAAATATAGTTGTAGTGATGAATATCTCATCTGAGGTTTGGAAGAGTAAATTAAATGAAGAAAAAAACGAAAAATATGTGCAATACATTTAATAAATAAGTCGATAGAGAAGAAAGATTGTGATCAAAATGTTGTTCAGAAGATTTTGTTTATCAGAAGATTTTGGTGCCCAACGTTTCAATCGCACTACTATTTTTATGAACACTGCTGTATATATCCACGCATAAACATAAATTCATAATATACTCAGTACATAAACATCAGAAATTTTCACTATACCTTATTCATCCATAGTTCCCTCAAAACATATCAGAAATTCATGATAAGAAATGAACATCACAAAGTCATAATATACCTCGCATAAACATTACAAATTCATTATAAGTCACACATAAATCACATTCTTCACAGCTGCCCATACAAAGGTCAAACATTGTAGCGCACATCTATATCTCGGCTCTCATATATCAAAGTAATACATGAAGTTACTCTAGCAGCTGCCCACTCTACCGTTCTATTGAGACTTCCGCATCTAACAACAAAGATCTTAGGATTGGCTTCATTTCAAATTCAATTCGAAGTAAACAACATAAAAGCCAAACACAGCCCTCATCTAGTGGCTTTTAAGCGTAATTACTCTTTGCCTTTTGGTGGTGCGGCAAAAGAAAAAAATAAAAGAAAAAGAATAAACAATAAAAATCTTTCAATGACAATCAAGAAATGCTATTGAACCTCTACATTTAGGTAATTCTTCTAGTATTTGACTATAAAATGAAGCTTGATTCGATGCTCAGTTTTAGTGCCTTACCAAATTCGATATGGAATACCTGAAGAACGGCCTGCTGCTGCTGCTGGGCATTTGTGTGCTGCTGTGTGCTGCAGTGGAGCAGCTAGAGGTGCTGCCCGTGGCGCTGGAACAGGAGCCACAGGCGCAGGTGCAGGAGCTGCAGCTGGAGCTGCTCACAGCTGGCGATAATTCTCAAGCGGATGTGGCTGCAAATGCTACTGCGGATGCCGATGACACTGAGGGCGGTGCACGCAAAGTGCGTCAATACTTTGGTCCACCACCGCCGCCATTCTACGGTGGACTACCGCCGCCCTACTATGGAGGCGGTGGATATGGTGGCTTCGGTGGCGGCTACGCTGGCTTCGGTGCCGGCTACGGCTTTCAGCGCACGCGTGTGGTTACGCGCACTCGTTATCGCGGTCGCTACGGTGGTTTCGGTGGTGGCTTTGGAGGCGTTGGCTTCTACGGATAAAGTTTGCCAAATAAAAATGGCAGTTAGATATAGATATATCTTTAATATTTGTGATATTCCATTGTGTGCGGCACAGCCATTGGCGTTGCCTCAATAAATATGTGTGATTTTTTTTATAATTTGTTGTTTGGCAAGAGATGTGCGCTTTGATACCCTGTACTATATTTAAAGTAGACAAAGGCAGTTTCTTGTGGGGTTTTTAATGGAGTCAGCAGAAAGCATATTTCTGTCAATTTTAAAATTTTCAGGGAATATTTGTTTATAAAGAATATATATTAATGAAATAGCTAAGGCATTTAGTTCTGATTAATCAGATATATATATATATATATATATATATATATATAATATCTATAATTCTTGATCAGCGCAAAAACAGTTCAGACATTTTGAGAGATCGATTTACTAAAATCGATAAATATCTATATGAAGCTGCTAACGAAATTACGTAACAATAAATTCTATGCTTTGAAGTCAACTTAGTTCAATTGTCATTTAGTTTATCCTCTAATTAATATTACTTGATCGATAATAGTCAAACGTCTAAAACATAAGTGACTTACAGGGTACCTGGCAGTCAGTACCTATCTCTCTCTTTCACACACTTGTTATGTTTGGCCTGCTAGTTATGATTGTTCGCGATTTTATGATGAGAAAGTGTCCAAGGGCCATCAAACCGACGCGCCTATATAAATTTGCCAACGACTTCGGCTCAGTTTTGATTTGAGCTTAAAATGTTGCGTATGATTAGCCTAATGCTGTTGCTGTTGCTGTTGGTAGTGGGCGTCTGCGCTTTAGATGAGCTGGAATATGATGCACAAGTGGCACCACCACACGCTGAGGGTAGGCACCAATAGAGAACTCTCTCAATTTGGAACCTTCTCTAACTTCATTCTACTTTTGTAGCTCATCAAACACCGCTGAATCTGTGGCGTGGCTTTATGGCTCAGCTGCACGAAGTGTTTCACAGTTGGCGCACCACCAAGATGCCACGCGTGCAGTTGCGCAGCACCACGCCCGAAGCTGATGTGGACTATGATGCTCAGCCAGAGCTGCAATATTACGGAGCTTTAAATCCAATTTATTTAACGCAGAATTTTTAGTTTTCTTATTTTGTTTTTGTTTATTTATTACAACTAGATTTTGTTAAAAAAAATTATAATAAAAATGTATAATTAAGTCTAGCTATTAGAAGTGTTTGTTGAAGAGTCCTTTGAAGCTACCGAGGCCGCCGCCGAAGCCATGTCCGCCAAAGCCACCGCCAAAGCCGTGACCCAAGCCACCTAAGCCACCGAAACCACCGAATTTGCCACCGAGTCCACCGCCGAAGCCACCGAGGCCACCGCCGAATCCACCAAGTCCCAGGCCACGTGCCACACGTTCATTCTCCGGCTGTAGTTCCTCCACCTGCAAATCTCCCTCCACATCGAGCAGATTGAGTGGTTCCACTTCCAGCTCCACAGGCGCTGCCCAGCAGCAGACGATTAGGCAAAGACTCAGCACGAGAAGTTTCATGTTCGTTGAGCTGTTAACTGATTTGTACTTAATCTGCAAGTGACAGATTCATGCTTATATATGCACAGCATTACTTCTGGCTGATCTATTAGGGGCCATTAGGGGCGTGGCTCGTGCGTGTAGCTGCTAATTGCGTGTGTCCACATTGCGACTTTTTGCTTGCTTTTCATACCCAAATGTACTTTCATTCATTCATTCATATGTTTCAGAGTGCGAGCGGGGTGTAGACTGAGTGTGTACACTGAGAAAAAATCTTTGGTGTAATACTAGACAAATTTAATGTGTATTTTATAAAGCTAAGGCAACTGAAAAATCAACAGTTAAGTTGGAAAACAGAGTTAAAAAAAATAAAATAATTTTTAAATATAAAAATTTTGAAATTTCATCATTTTTAATGCAGTAAATATTTTACGAAATTTTTTAAAATTTTCTTAAAAAATTTAATATAATAATTTAATAATCTTATATAAAACCTATCATAATAATTCGTTGCACAACTTAACAGACTCTATTTACAGAGCATCTCACAGTCATTCAGTTCGCAGTAGACTTTAAAAGTTGGCGCTTGAGCTGGATTGGGTTGGCTTAGCTTCTGACACTGGCTTTGGCTCTTGTTGTGGCTCTTTCACTGGCTGTGGCTCTGCATAGTTTGCTTAGGTCTTTAGCTGGTTGTCTGGCGTTTGGTGCTCGCTTACATCATGTTTGCATATGTTTTTACCGCCTGCACATTGGCGGCATTTGGTCTTGAAACATAATCCAATTGACCTTAGCAACAGTTGTCTGTTTGATCAACTACAGATTTGGTAATCGATGTAGTTGATAAGAAGTGTTGATAAGGGACAGAGAGAGAGAGAGAGAGAGAGAGAGAGAGAGAGAGAGAGAGAGAGAGAGAGAGAGAGAGAGAGAGAGAGAGAGAGAGAGATAGAGAGAGAGAGAAAGAGCGAGAGCGAGAGCGTAAAGGAGAGAGGCATTCCTGCTGCTGGTGTTCCAGCTGAAGCTTCCTTCTAGCCTTAGAGACCTTCTCACAGGCCCAACTTTTGCCACATGTTCACTAAGTGTTACAAATTTAATAAAATTAAGTAGCTTTATTTAACACATTTATAAATTTAAATATATTTTTGCTTTAACATAGTTTCTGGCAAATAATTTATTATGCTAATTGGCAGTTGAGTTGCTTAACATCTCGTTTGACGCATCATCAAACGACTTTTACGATGTCGGCGCACGAATTTTTTGTAGTTGTTCTTCTTCTTCTTGTTGCTGTTGTAGTTGTTGTTTTGGGATCTGCTGCTGCTCCACCAGCTGCGTCTGTGCTTCTCCAGCTGGGGCAACAGCAGCTGCTGGCTGATGCGCGGTCTACGAACTTGATCTTGAACGAAGGCACGAGACCAGGCAACGGGATCCAAGCTGGCATCGTAGCCAGCATCGTTCTGACGCCACCAGGGCATGGCCATGCCCAGTCGAAGCAGCATTAATATTAGTATTAGCAGCAGGCAGCTGCCAACAGTTGTCGCTGATGTGTTGAGCATTCGAAATGCGTGTGTCCTACTTGCCTGACGTTTAATAAGAAACTGTTGCAGTGCAACTGGAACGAGTTGCATCTTATATGAGCTGCAACACAGCACGAAATCCACTCTGGACTCTGTTCGGCGTCTGCTTTCCTGCTCGCTGCTACGCAAATGGAACAAAGTCTTCTACAAACAGACCTTTTGCATGCGGCACATGGCTTTTGAGAGCATTTACAGATTAACTGTCTCATACCTGCGTTACACACACACACACACACACACACACACAGACACACCTGTATAAACTCTCTATTAGGTAAAATTGTTGCGCAGGTCAAAAATGTATTTGGTCTCAGCTTACAAATCTCTTTCAAATCTCGGTCAAATCTCTTTTGGAAATGTCCTACAATAACTCAAGCTGTTATAAATCATAAAAATGGGAGACAAAAATCAGTTTTAGAACTCAATTACAAGACGATTTAGGTTTGGGCATAAAAGAACAGCAGGAAATTCGCTTGCAAGGGTGGAAAATGAGCGAAAATTTAATTGAATGAATTTTTTTTTATGAACTGCAACAATTTAAAGTGGGTCACACAAGGTTGAGTGAGCTGGACAAGCAGAGGAGGAGGAGGACTGTGAAGTTAATATATATAAAGTAAATATAGTTGTATAAGAATGGTGGTTTATATGATTAAATCTATTTATATCGGTAACTATAACAGCTGGAAATATATATACATTTAAGTCTATATCTATAGAGTCCATAGAGTGTATAGAGTCTATAGAGTGTATAGAGTCTATATAGTATATAGAGTCTTTAGAGTCATTAGACTCCTACATGACTTCTTTCCGCTGAAACTTATTTCGAACTATCTTTCATTCAATCAGCAGTATTTAGGGTATCTCATAGTCGCACAGTTCAGTTTTTGCAGTTTTAATATACAGTCACTTAGTCAACACCCATTCTTAAGGCACTTTCATTCATTCAGATTCCTGCTAACCCTTTTTATAAATGCCGTAATAAACTACAGCAACAGGTAGCAAAACATAACTCAACTAGATTCTACTCAAACTCCATGTCAATTTCTGTTTTTTGTTTGGTAATGCCATAAACCCATTGAAAATGGTTAAACAGGGTATATGACATGGTTTATGGCTGCTAATGCTTCCCTGTAAAACAACATGTGCCATTGTCTCCAGCCGAACAATGGGACCCTAAAAATTTCACTTTCTAAAGAGCCAATTGCCAAGTGACTAACAAATTAGAGCTCTCTCCTTCTCTCTCTGTGTGTGTGTGTGTGTCTGTGTATACCTGAATATTGAGTATCTTGGTCAACACTTCAGTTTCGTCTTGGACTTGGTTTTTGCCTTGCACTTGACACTTAACTCAACTCGACTCTACTCGACTTGACTCGGCTCGGCTGTCATCACAATTAGCGACTTTGGCCTTTTGGGACAATTGTGAAATATGCGCGAGTCGCGAAACTAGTTAACAGAAACGACTTCATTCCACAGAGCTCAAGCCAAGTCCCACTTAAGAGCAACTACTCCAAAGAGTTCCAATTACATAGCAACTACTTGAAGCAGAGTTTAAGCCACAATCCAGCCGCCAAATCCCCGGTTAATCCACTTTCCAGCTGGTTGTGGCAAACACACACTTTCGACAGTTGCATAAAAGCAGCAACTGGCCCCAGTTGCAGTCGCAGTAATCGAAAAAAGTTCTAGACACGATGTGTTGTAAGTTTTTGCTGCTGCTTTGTCTCAGTCTCTGCCTGATCCTGGGCAACTTTGCGGCACAGCAAAGACGCGTGGGCGTATTGCCAAATCATTTTGTGGGCAAGGGCGCCTACACGCTGGCAGCCAAGCGACATCAACCAGTGCTACAGCAGCAGCAGCAGCAGCAGCAGCAGAAACATCGACAACAGCAACTGCAACAACAGCAGCAGCAACAGCTGCAGCAACGCAGGCAACTCTTTCAATGGGCTACGATGTATAAGAAATTCCATTAAATGTTCGTGCTTTATATATTTTAGCTAAATAAATTAAATAAATAATTGAGAAAATTTGTTGTAAGTTTTAAGTGAATTTAAATTAAAAGTGCATGGCCATGGCATCGCCGCCAAAGTAGCCCTGCATGGGTCCAAGTCCCAGTGGAGCAGTTGCTTGGCCATAGATGCCAGCGTGAGCAGGAGCTAGACCCGGTGCATTGGCCATGCCAATGATGCTGTCCAGCGTGGACTGGGGCCCAAAGCCAGGCATAGGCTGTGGGCTGCCATAGAGCGGATTGCCGTACATGAAGCCGGCGTTTGGATAGCCGCCAAGTCCAGCACCAGGTGTTGCTCCTATACCCGCACCAAAGCCAGCTCCAGGCAGAGGTGCACCCAGACCAGCGCCAAAACCAATTCCAGGTGTAGCTCCAAGTCCAGCGCCAATTCCCGCTCCATAGCCAGCTCCGGGCATAATTCCAGCTCCAAAGCCTAGTCCAGCCGCGGGCAGACCCAAACCCAGACCCATGTTGGCATCGCCGGGATAGCCATTGGCAATGTTCGCTTGCAGGCCAAAGGGCGATATTAGGCTCGGATAGTTGGGATAGCGTGCCAGCTGCATATTGTTAACCATGCCCAGAGCCATCTGATTCTTAGGCAATGCGCCACCGAGGTTCATCGAAGCTGGCGTCATATTAGTTGTGCCCGTCGCCGCCATCATCTTGACATCCGCCTCAGCCGCTGGCGTCAACATCTTCATATTCCGCTGCTCACGTGCCTCCTCCTGCACGGGCAAAGCCTGACAGCTGCCTAGAAGCAGCAGCGCTAGCATCAATAAGGACTTCTGTGCAGCGACCGACTTCATTTTGCTTGACTTCGACTTGTGTTCGACAACTGTTTGCTTCCGGCTCGCTAAAGTCGCTTTTTATGCTGAGGGGGCGCAGAAAAAACTTTCTATTGCAATTTTCAGTTTTCTATTTGGCTCATAAAACGGTTTTGTGGTTTTACGTTTTTATGACAGTAGCAATACATATATATATATATATATATATATATATATATATATGTGTATATTACTGAAGTTCCGCAGACAGCGGCTGTGCCTGTGGCTGTGGCGCGTCTGCGTTTTGTAATCTCTTTATAAACAATTCGCACATTTTGGCTAATGGCAAACGCAAATAAGGTGCTAAATGTCTCAGTCGATGGCATAAAATTATTACGAAGCAAAGTGAAATGCGTTGTGGCCTTTGTCGAATGCTTTGTAAACTAAAGACTTAGGCAACGAACTTAACCTTTCTCTGTCTATTTCACTGCAATGCCTGAAAGTATGCTGGGATTCTGGCGTGTTTTGTTTTGCAGTTTGTGATTCATAAGTTTTAGTTTCCATGCAAAATTGTTATGACTAATTTATAGTTTTGTGTTTAAGCACATAAATTAAATGATTTTGTGGCTGACCGCGAACATCGTTAGTAAAACATAAAAATCAAAGACCTAAACTAGATTTTGATTTGGCGAATACAATTGGAGCGCTTTGTCCGTAAGCTGTCGTCAAAGACTTAAAGTTTTAATTGCATTTTGAGGTCGAAATAGTTCAAGTTTGGATAGAAATTGTTTGAAGGCTTTGAATGAGATTGAATTTGGTATACGATCATCAAATTTAAAAGAAGATATCAATTTTATATGGCTGCGCTTATGTGGAGCGTGGCAATGGGGAGGGAAAGCTATCATAGTTACTGCTCCGCCTCCTTCACTAGTAAGCCATGCATGGAACTAGCAATGAATAAAGAATATGAAAGAGGGTTAATAGTATGTAATAGGTCTAAAGACTTGCCATATAACATAAATTTTATATATTATTCACCCGGAGTTGAGTCGATCAATATATGTCTCTCCATCCGTCCCGCCTGTCTGTTTGTTTATCTGTCCGTCCGTCTGTCTGTTCATTCCTCCGGTCGCCTGTCCAACTCTATCTTTCTAATTGTCATGTGCACACCAAGATCTAGTAAGCTACTTGCTAATGTAAGATCTGTTAAAAAGTAGTCTAGTAGTGCTTTGAAAACTAAACTAAGAATTTCATATGACAAAGCAGCTACTGCAAAACTCTACAGGCTGTGCATTGATCATTGATCAGTCCATCAGTCAATGACTCATTTAGTTATCCTACTATCCCGACAGCATTTGGAAACTAGATTTTCTTAGAACTGAAAGCTGATCGTAATGACACATTCAACACATTGAATGCGTCAATCCGACAGAAATCGGATTTACTTTATCAGTTTCATGATCTTTATAGGTATTTAATGGTCGAGCAGTATAAAAGGTAACAGGTATAGGAACTGTTTCGTAAGTCGATATCTAGCTACCGAAAACTAAGATCTGAATAGATACAAATTCAATTATCTTGTTTTTGTTTTTCATTTCTTTATTTACACAGAATAATAAATAAATAGTTTTAGTAGTTTCTTACTGACTATATGTAGTACTTATAGAGATTCTACATTGTGCATTCTCATGTTTTACATAATACTTTAGATAGTTCAATCAAGTCTTATAGTAGGATTTCCTTTGAAAGCACTATTAACCAAAGTAGTCTCTGAATTCTTCGCGTTCTTTATCCGCACGATCCTTGCGAGCATCGAAATCGTAGTCGTAGCGCGAAAAACTGCGCCCCGCTTCGCTGGAACGACGATGCGAGTCCAAGGCATTCGGATTGCTATGATAGCTGTAGACTACGCTGCTCGGATAGCAGATATAATAGTCGCTCGGATAGGTAGCACGCTTCTCTCTCACAGGTTGACCACTGATATCGAAGGCAGAGTGAATGGCCTGATAGGGATTGCTGGCAGGTGTTGCCTGGATTAGGCAAACTGTAGCCAGAATAAGTGAAAGGATTAGCGTAAACTTCATTTTTAATAGTTGATCTGTGGCGTATTGGATGTTGCTGATGCGTTGCTCTTGCTGTTGTGCTCCAGTGGAAGTTCCTTTTGCTTCTGTTTGACTGTTGGCGGCTCCCAACTCATTTTATACAAGCAATCGCTAATTTTTACGACAGACCGTCAGTCAGAGACGCCTCATTCAGTTTGATTAGCACCTGAATAACATTTCCGTCCAACTTTAAAGGGGGTGTTCGCATGACGTCGAAAACTGCGCTGAGCTGAAAGTTGATCCATGACTTTGGTATTCATTGACGCCCAATTTGTGGTTTAATTGTTTTTATGACTGTTGCGGTAGGCGCAGTGAATCAACTGTTTTTCACCAGTATTTGCGCCTTCTAGATCTTAGTTATCTTAGTATGTAATAATCTGGAAGCGCTTTTTGCATACCCGACCATCTTGAAAATGTCTGTTTGTCCATCCGCCTGGCCGTCTCACCATTTTCCCGCCCCTCTATCTTTTTACTCTCTTTTCCCCTTTATATCTGTTGGAATGTACGTCTATTCCTTTGTCCTTGCGTCTCTCTGTCTGTCTGTCTCTCTATCTGTTCATCTGTCTGTTCGTCCTTCCGTTCGTCCGTCCGTCTTTCTGTTCATACTTTCTCTAGCTATCTGTTGATCTGTATATATTGTTTCTATAATCTCTTAACATTGTATAATTTATGTATTAAAGAAAATTAGACAACAATTTTTGTAGAGTTCAGAGTATCTCAAAGTCGCGCACTTTTGTCTAGAGCTCACTTGTTTTTAATATAGAACCCAATTCAGTTTCTAACTCTAAGTTTAGCTTTTGTTTATTTACCTTTGGTGTACTTCTCGTTAAAAAAAATAATTAAATAAATAGACGCTAATTAATTATTTACCTTGAATCACATTTCGTCATTCCGTAGTTTATTTCCGTGTAACTTTCGTATTACAACAAATTGCAAAATATTTGACTACAATTGAATTGCTCATTAGGAGAAGGCTGGGCTTGGCCTGTTGTGCTAGAGCTAAGGGTACATTTGTCATAAATATTTACGGATTCTTAACTTAAGTAATTAAATAAATATTTGGCAAAAAATTTATGTTAAAAGATTTCCATCAAACTTTTATGTGTGTATTAATAATTAAACTGAAATCTGGTTACGGACTATAATAAGAGTAAGGTTCAAGTTCAATAAACCAGCTATTCAGGGGCTCGCTCGGCGTACAATTTAATTCACTTACTATATATATCGAAGACTTTGCTCTAATTGATGGATTGTTTGCCTGTTGTTCTAGGCATAGTCCAAAAAGTGTAAGAGCTAGATTTTTTCA
The DNA here is from genome assembly GCA_035045945.1 of Drosophila anceps. Lineage (NCBI taxonomy): Eukaryota > Metazoa > Arthropoda > Insecta > Diptera > Drosophilidae > Drosophila > Drosophila anceps. Next base: position 2,306,283 of record JAWNON010000127.1, read on the forward strand.
GCTATTAAGTTTTAAGAACTTGCCTAATATTGCACTCTTGACATGTGTAAAAACAAGCTTAAATATTGTTTTTTTTAATACATTTGTATTATTTCATAACTTTATTATTTTTTTTTCCTGCCAAAGCAGGACAGACATATTCCAATTTGTAAAATTAAAAAACTTTTCAAATTTCAAAATCTTTAATAAAAATTATAAATTAAAAGAAATATTTATTTTGAATAATAAATTGATAAAAAATTGAAAAAATCAAATAAAAGAAAAAAAAGCAACACAAATATTTTAATTTATTAAAATTAGATATAATATTTTTTTTCTTGTTTTAATACATTTCTTTTTATATATTATTTTTTTTCCCAGTTTCTAATATATTTAATAAATTAATTTGTAAATATATTAGAGAAATTAATTTTTATTTAGATTAAAACAATAAAAACTTTTATATTTTTTTTCTAAATGCCCTTATAATTATTTTATTTATTTGTAATTTATTAATACATCGATTTCAACCGCCAAATCAATTTTAACTCAGCTTTAACAAAAAAAAAAAAAAAAAGAAAAAAAAAACAAATTGCTTATGACTAATTTATAAATCATTTATCACCTTCTTTTTTTTTGGTAAAAAATTTCTTGACGTCATTTTCGTTTCTCAATTAAAAATTATGTCTAATGCAATGTCTAGTCGAATTTCGCAAAAGTCCCAGAAAATGACAGTTTCAGTTTCAGTTTCAGTTTTGCGGCTAAAACCAAGCCCCAAAGCTGAATCGCAAATCTTCATTTAGATAAATTTATTTTTTGATTTTATATATCTCATTTATCATATACCGTATATCATATTTTTTTGTCAACTTCAGTGGAATATTTCTTTTTATATTTACTCTCGTTTTTTTTTTTTAAATAAATTCTTCACATTTGCCTGCTTTTTTGATTAATAATATTATTTTTAATAACATTGTTGTTGTTTATTTGTTGTTGTTTGCTTTTTTATAAACCGGCTTGTAGCGGGCGTTAACAGCGGAGCTGTATATTTAGCATCTTCCCACCGACAGTCGGTCGGGCGAATGCGTAGAAACCGTGCCCCTTTATCATCCAAAAGCGTGTTAACCTCTTTTCACGTTTTGCTTTCAGCTCTTTGTTAAAGAAAAGTGTATAGGGTGTATTGGTTTTATATACTAATATAAACTGCAGAGTGCAAATATGTGCTAGATTTAGATATCCTCATTCATTAAGTGCATTAAGAGTTGCACAAACTGATTTTGAAATAAATATGTCTACTTCTTTTTTGTTGCCCATAAGCGAGTATTACGCAGTCGGTTCTAACTTAATATTTATTGTCATTTCATTTCATTTCATTTAACATTTAAATTCGATTTAGTTTATTTGCCATAGGTGCCATAACTGCCAACATTGGAGCTGGCCGAGGCCGTTGCTGTGGCGGTGCTTCCAAAGCTACCTACTGGGTAGCCACCACCGAAACCAACTGGAGAGCCACCACCATAGGCGTTTGGAAAGCCACCACCATAGCCGCCTGGAAAGCCACCATAACCGCCTGGATAGCCGCCGCCAAATCGTCGATAACCGCCGCCAAAGCCGCGACCAAAGCCGCGACCAAAGCCACCACCGCAGCAAAAACTACGAGCTTCACGTCCACCATCCGCATCATTCACTGGCTGAGCATCCACATCCTCGAGCAATAGCTGCTGTGGCTGCTGCTTCTGCTGCTCCTCCAGCACCAGGGGATGAGCCCAAGTCAGGGTTAAGGCCAGACAGTAGACGAGCGTCAATACCACAAATTGTTTCATGTTTTGTTTTGCAATTGCTTCTATTTGGGTTCTATCGATTGCCGAGATCTTTTATAGTCGAAGATTTTTAATGAGGGGATGCACCAAAACCAACCTCTATGCGATTCTGATTGGCTCATCCTGCCAGACAAATCATTAGCTTCAAGCATCTATCATTATTTTTGATTTCAAATTGTTTTTCGTTTCCGATGACTTCACCAGAGCTTGTAAACGTAATTCCCAAACCCCCAGGGCACTCGTTTCAGATGCCCCCGCATCGGGAGCTAAGTTTTGGGAACCATTCATTAGGTTGCCCCAGAGCCAAAGACCTACATTGTTGCAAAGTCCGAACTTCTCACACAGTTTCTATAAGCGAAAAGCCTCTTCAGTTGGGGACTCACTGTGAAAATACCCTGTAAAATAAGTAAATAAAAAAGGTAGTTTTACTTGATAGCTTCCCATAAAAAATCGGATTCTCTTGGGCATTTAGTCTGCTAATACCCTGTAAGTATAGTAAACCGAAAAAGTAGTTTAAGCTAGAGCCAAGCATAATACAGTTTATCTTTGGGATATAAAGTTTGGCTTCATCTATTTGTCTCATATTTCCTTTCGTTATATTTTACTGGGTATTTTGCTGCGCTACACTTTATCATCTTTTGATTATTATTGCTTTCGCTCGTCAACAAATTTAACACCGTCAGCGACAATCGAAAATAATTAAAAACTTGTTAAGAACTCTGATCACTGACCTTTCAAATTGTTTGCAGAACTGCGCAGTTGAGAGATCGTCTCGACGGCTACTTATATCAATACTTTTTTTTTGTTCTGTATTCGTTTTCTTTTTATGGCATAAAAGACCTGTTTTTTTATATATATATTTTTATTTAGAGTGTTTAATTTGTTTTCGTTTTCTTTTTACCTAAAACAAGTGTCGCCGAGGCGTCATAAAATTATCTAATTAGCTTTTAGTTATGTATTTGATTAAAAAAGAAACTCGGTGAAAATGTTCAATAAAATATTTTGAGAATATTTTTTAAGACATGAAACTTTGTTCTCTGGTCATTTAATATACGAAGAAACTTTAAAATTCAGAGAATGTTTTTCTGAGTTTCCGATCTAGATTTTATTTTTTTTTATAATTAAATATTTTATTATAGTTAAATATAAATAATTATATATTTTAATATTTTTAAAAAATATATGATGATTTTAATATTTTTTTTTAAATTGTAAATAAATAAAATTAATTATAAATTTAAAAATGTATTATTTTTTTATAATTAATTTTTAAAATATTTTTCGACATTTTAAGTTTAAAGCATAATCTTGCAACAAATCTTTTAATATGTTGTATAGCATACGATAGCTTAAACTGTATTATCTTAAGCATATTTTTAGGCTTTGGCCAAGTGTATATCATTGTGTTGGCACAAGAACCTTTAAAAAATTTGTACACTTTGTGTTTAGTGTACTGCAAATTATTTAAAAATAAATTACATTGCAACAAAAATTGTATGATGCTTAGGCAAATATGAGTCAAGTTAATGAGACAGTAAAAAAACCGGTTGATGTACTCTGCCCAAACATCAACTGGCGATTAAATGATATGAAAAAAATGTTTAAAAAATAATTGGAGGATCACATGATAAACAAGTTAGATTATACGCGTTTACAATTACTCAAATCTTTTTCCCACAGTTGTAGTCTAAATGCACATTTAGCTGAAAGTCGGTTAATGAACTCCATAGAGAGTAGATTTTCTTAATTGTATGCAAAGCTGAAATGATTTATCAATTAATTTATAGATAATTGTATTAGGAAATATTGCTAATTGACTCAAAATTCTAAGCTAAGCCGTCAAGTAGTTAAGTCAAGTACTAAATTTGTTTACCCAGCTTATAAGCTATTTCTGAAAACAAATATCATTATAGACTTCTTAAAATATCTTATACCATATTTCATAATATTCTAGCTCATCCATAAAGCAAACAAGTTCCACAAACTTATGAAAAACCCGCGGAAGTGAACAGAAAAAAACAATAATAACGCATTAACGGTGTGAAACAGTTTTTGCATACTTATTGAATGATATTTGAATAGGGTATGCTGATTTTTTGTGTCGATAAGGGTAAGTAAATATAGGTATAGTGTATATATGTATGTATATGTGTGTGTGTATATATATGCTTTAATAAAACTAGCAGAAGGATGATTAATTGTGTAGAGCTATTTAGATATGTTTAATGTCAAATAGAGTATATATGGTCACATATATTTACATGTACATTTCTGAAAAACTGAAAAAAGAAGTTATAAGAAATTATTATAAATTGCCAAAAACCGAAAACTAATGTCTAAAATTATTAGATAGCCACTGTAAGCCTAACTCTTAAGACCATAAAACCAGTTCGCTTACTCCGTTCGACTGCTTGAGTTCGGAGCGTTTAGAGCTGCAAGCCATTTATATAGTATCTGCTAGTCGTGTTTGATTTTGTTTTCTATTTTTCTTTATTGTTACCCATTTGGTCAATATTTGCTGAGCCGTGGAGCAAGGTCAATGTCAGTCAGCGTCTGCAGTCTTTCGAGCATGCGTGAAAGCATGGAAACCAGTCCATGACGCGATTTCAGCGCGTTTCATGTGCGTTTCTCTAGCGTTTCTTACTTTGCGTGAGCGTAACGCGTTTCCGTTGTGATTTTTGGCAACTTTTTGGATGCGCCGAAGGTCTGCCAGTTTCCGTAACATATTTGGCCAACAATAGTTGTTATGGGGCGTGGTAGTTTCTATATCTTTTGCATATATAAAACTACATCTGGTGAAGCGCCGTAGTTTTAGTTTGTACTCGAGCGTCGCCTGAGTTAAGTTTGTAAAATGTATTTGCGTTCGCGTTTGTGTCTGCTCGTGGTGTTCCTCGCTTTGGTGGCTGCTGAGAAGAGCAAATCGAAATCGGATCGACCGCAGGGACGCACGTTGGGTCTGTTAGGGCCGCTGCTGCTGGGCGGTGGGGTGGGTCCCCTGTATGATGTGCCCGTGGTGCCTGTAGGTGGCAGCGGTGCCGGTGGTGCAGGCACACAGTCGGATCAGTACTATGGCGGTGGAGGTGCAGTTGGAAGCGGTTATCCAGGCCAGAACTATGGCAATTACTATGGCTATAGGCCCAACTATAGCTATGGCTATGGCTATCCCAGCTTGGGCTTAAGCTATCCAAACTATTCCAACTACTTGGGCTATCCGGGCTGGGGCTACAATAGACCCATCTATAACTACAACAACTATGCCGGCTATCAGCGACCCATTCAATATCCAGGCAGCTACTATGGCTATCGGCCCAACTACAATAATTACAATAACTACGGCAACTATGGCAACTATGGAAACTATGGCAATAGACCCGCTGCCTACCCATCGCCAGTAAGCGCCAATCCCAGTTCAGGTAGCTCGCCAGCAGGTGCTGGCTCACAGCTGAGCACCGCGCAGGCAGCACAAATCGCTGGGCTGCTGGGTCAAGCGTTGGGTAGCAGTTTGCGTCCACTTTTAGCCAATGGTGGGGGCGGTGCAGCGGGTGGTGGTGGTGCTGGCATCAATCCACAAGCGCTAAGCAGTCTCCTTAACATGTTGGGCTAAGCTTAGACTCGGTTACCGTAAGCGATTAGCAAAGTATTTGTAAGTTAAGTCTGTTAAACTTTTTTAAAAATGTCTGATTCATTTGTTGATGAAACTTTGTTATTGCATTTACTATGTTGTTGTTGTTTATTAAAAATTACTATAATATATAAAGATATTATAATTTAGCATGAGTTGTCATTTCGTATTTGTTAATACTTTATTGACTCGAAGCTAGCTGAGTGAAGCATTGGCAGCACTGGTTGACTAACAAATTTATCGATAAGCTTTCACGATATCGGTCTTCGATATTTGAATATTTATGCACAATGTAACACGCATAATTATTTTATGTCTTTTCGATGCAGCCTAAAAGTATGTGCCTGATGTTGAAGCTCACACATGTTTGCTAATTGATATAAATTAGGTTGTAAATAAATGTTATTGACTTTTGAGAGCGCTGTTCTATTCTAAGAAATTTTTGGCTACTGTTTTATTTATGAAGCAATGCGCCTTGCTTGACTTGCACTTCAAACAAGCCCGCAAGAATGCAAAATCATTCAGTTAAAGAATATTGTGAAATTGTGAGTGTAATCAGATCTAATTGGAAATGCAAACTGCAAGACTGTAACAAGGCGTATAAAAGTGGCAGCTGGCCAGCAATTGGTAGACAATTTCTCAATTTGTTCGCAATGAAGCTGTGCATTTTGTCGGTGATTGCAATTGCCAGTTTGGCTTGTGGCTTGCCAGCTCCTATTACGCTGGAGCAGATGGAGATGGAGCTGCAGCCGGCAGTCCAGCAGCAGTTGGACAGTAAGGACAAGGCATCAATAGCTATATTGAAGGATGTCTCTGATGTAGGCACTCAACACTCGAACGAAGGATCCCGTAAATTACGCCATATATATGGCGGTCCATGGGGACCTACCTGGACTTACTATCCCCATCAACCCTATACAGACTATTATTATCATGACTGTTGGTGGTAAATTTGCTGTGCTGATGCGAAAAACTGATGAAAGGATTTGATACAACGGACACAATTCTAGATTTATAATGAAACGCTTTAAAAATGTTTTGAAACTTTGTATGATTAAGTGCTTTAAGAATAATTTGAAATTTTTTAAATGAATAATTTGAAATTTTTTAAATGAATAAAATGAAATTGAATTGATTATTTATTAGAATCACCGATAAGCATAGATCATAGACGTTCGGTCATAGATCATAGATCAGTGATTATAGATTATAGATTACAGATCACAGATCATGTATCGCAGATCATGTCATAGATCATAGATCGTAGATCATAGATTATAGATCATAGTTCTCATAGCATAGCTTATATATATTAAATCATAGATTAAAGATCAATATTCACAGATTATAGTTCATTATAGACCATAAACGATGTATAGTATTTTACATATTATACACTATTTAGAACTTAGATCATAGATAATAGTCCATATATAACAAGCTTGTCTATTGTTTACCTTTAATTGAATGGTTACTGGCAGGGTCAGCTCGATCAGTAACCTTTATTTATTAACTATTTGATTTTGAAGTTAGCTAATTGCGATTTCACATTATCCAACACTTAGTCATTACAAAACGATATTGCTGATCATCTCAAGAGGTGTTAATTGACGCTGGTCCAGAAGGGAATCACAGCGAAGATTGTAACGTTGATCGAGCACTTGAAAATTTTGCTAGCTCATGAAAATTTAAACAGAGGCAATAAGAGTAATAGCAGAAGCGGTAATTAATATTAATAATCATCATCTGTTTAGATATTGACTCTATTCCAGAGTATTTCACAGCTGATATTAGCTTGTGTTGCTCAAGCGTTTTGTGAGCTTAACATCTTTATCAATCTAGAATAGTTTCGATAACGAAACGGCATCTAACAGATATTCACACCTACTTAATTTGCGACTACCTTTTTTATTCCATATATTTGAAATCGAACGGGATTTTATTCATAAGTAAATAAATAAGACAGGTCAGGGTAGCTCCAAATATACCGAGCTCCTCAGTTATATATTATTTGACACATATTTATATTTATTCTGGTGCCAAATCGCCTCCATTTGGGCAGCTCGACGTTGCCGCTCTTTGCGCTCCTCAATCTGATAGAGCTGCGACTGTTTGGTAGCTAACAGTATTTGTCTTGTTTCCTCGTGACGATGTTCCTCAGAATTTTCGCTGCAAGAGAGTCAAGTAATCTTTCAATGGAAATGCTAATTACAGCTAAATTCAACTGACTCACATCTCTCGCTGCTGTTGCTTTAGTTCAAGCAACTGGCGTTCCGCTGCCTCGTCTCTCATCAACGACATTTGGATCCATTCAATGCGCTGATTTTGAGCTAAGTCATGACGTGCTTGCTGCAGCTCCGCCAGCTCCTCATCCAGTTGGTGCTCCTCGCAGTGCAGCTGCCAAGCGAGCAGATGACGACGTCTATCCAAATCTTCTGCACACTCAGCTAGCTGACGTTCTACACTGTAATCAATTTGGGCATTTCGATTGCGTCGATTGGTTCGATTCAGAAACTCGGTAACGTGCATTTTCAGACTTTTGCTTGTTTGGTCGTTGACTGGCCTCGACTAGCCTTGGTAACGGCATAAAGAATGTTCAGCGCTGCCAAGTGAATACTCGCTTGGTTCTGTTACTGTTCTGTTAGCTATATGTTGTCTTTGTTATAATCTATATATTTTAATAGGTATTTCATACTTTTATTTTATTTTATATTTTCAGCTAATGTATTTTAGAAATTGTTCTAGGTTAATATTTAGACTGAGACAGAATAATAGAGAAAGAGAGAGAGAGAGAGAGGAAGAGAAAGAGAGAGAGAAAGAGAGAGAGAAAGAGAGAGAGAGAAAGAGAGAGAGAGAGAGGAACAGACTGGGACATATGAACAGAGAGAGTTTGGGAGGTATGGAGTGCCTGAGATAGAGAGACAAATATAAGAGAGAGAGAGAGAGAGAGAGAGAGAGAGAGAGAGGGAGAAGGAGGGACAGATACTGACAAAGACAGAGAGAGAGAGAGAGAGAGAGAAAGAACATAGAGATAGAGAGAGATATATAGACAGAGAGATACGAAGGGATAAACTTAGAGAGAGATAAGGAGATAACGTGAAAGAGCAGAGTAAAAGTTCGGGCTTATCAACTATATGGTAGACTAGATACATAGCATATATGCAATCCTATCGCATATCCTTGAATGTTTTCCACTTGCAATGTGAAGATTCTCAATTTTAAAGTTGTTTTGTAGGGAACTTAAAAAGGGTATTTATTATATTTATTGTAATATTCAATTGCAATTGCAATTTCAATTTGAATAAAACATCAATTTTTTAAGGCTTAGACAAATTGCGCAAAAATACTCAATGATAGAGCTGGAATATTTGGACTTTGATCCTAATTCACCCCCGAGACTAATTAATTGTATGTACATGCAAATTATGGGGGTTTCCACAAGGCGGAAATAAAAATGAATGTAGTCGAATCTTCAATAAATAGTTGAGACATTACACTGGTTCGGGTCAGTAGAAAATTTCGTTACAATCGGAAAGATGCGCTTAACACTATTGCTGCTGTTGCTTGTGGCTGCTGTCTGCCTAACCGTGGGCTATGGCCAGCCATTGGAGGATGATTCAGTTAAGAATCTTAATAACGGGATATCGCTGCTAAGTTTGGTCGATCAGGGCGATCAACATGGCAACGAAGGAGCTCGAGAGGTGCGTGCCTTCGGATATGGACGTGGCGGATATGGTCGAGGTGGCTATGGACGTGGTGGCTATGGAGGTGGAGGATATGGTCGAGGTGGCTACGGATATGGGGGATATGGTCGAGGTGGCTACGGATATGGGGGATATGGTCGAGGTGGATACGGACGTCATGGTTATGGCTATGGACGCTAATCTCATGATTGGATTTACATTATTAAGTCAAAATTATATATATGTATATATATATATTATGTAAAGCAATTTGGATATGATTGAGAAAGTAAAGTTAGAATCATATTACTGTAATTATTGAAAACTCTTAGTGTAAAAGTGCCTAACAGACACCCAGTGCCCAGTGAAGAGCTCCTATAGCAAGCATTCCAGTTAGTCTTTTCTATAAGAAAAGTAGCTGGAATGTAAAAAAAGTTTTCTGGAGTTTTACGTATTAGACAAGCGTGTGGAGATGAAAGCTTTATGATGTGCTCAAATATAGAAAAGGTTTTCTTTACTGTTTCCATATTTCTATCGATGCTGATCGACTTAATGAAAACATCAAATTATTGTTGTTTGGTATAAAGCTGTTGTAGCACAAGCAGCAACGTTCATAGTAGACAGGCGAATCAAGTCAATCTCAACAACAATGTAACCTATATAACTTAGTTAATTTATATAACCAATATAACATGTGTAACATTTGTTCACACCTTTGTTTCGCATAGGTTAACTAGTAATAATTTAACTCTAAAATTTGTAATCCTATGCAAAGCTTTTAAGATAAATAACAATTGTTATTAAGTATTTAGCCAATGCTAATAAAGTACTGCTCATATAAAGTATATCACAATTTAGCTTAGAAACGTGTTTTGCTCTTTCGTTTCCCAATTATTCATTTAACATATTTGCATTATAAAAAGCTGATTTATATATATATATATATATATATATATATATATATATATATATATATATATATATATATATATATATATATATATATATACGTGTCTCTCTCATGCACAATTTTTATTTTACGCTTAAGCTAATTTGTTTTGATATTTGGATGTTTTTGTTCTATAATAATGCATCAGCGTGTCATAGAAAACAATTCACAATTATATGCGAATTTCGAGTGTTTACTTTTTGGATCTTCGACTTTGTTCGTACTTAGGTATTCCGTATACATAGCATGCATATTTAGCATAGCTATAGCGAATCACTTGGCGTTTGATATTCAGGTAGCATACTTGCCAAAGTGCGCTTATGTAGGTTTACAACAGTGCTTATCTACTGTTGCTATATACTGTTGAACTATATTCGCGAATTATTTATCTACAATATTCCGTATTTTTATTTATTTTTGTAAGTCGTTGCAGTATGAGTGGAAATAATAGTAGTAGTAGCTGTAGTAGTGGTAATAGTAGTGGGAGTAGTAGTATAAGACATACAGTATTTTTACAACACTGACTGCTCGAACAGTCCGCTTCTCTCTTACAACACTTTACCACACTGACATTAGCATATTTAATGAGAAGCTGCAGCATATTAAGTGGACATTGCACAGTGATTTGCTAAGATGCAAAATTTGCACAATAATACAAAAGAATTAAAGCCCAAAATAATAATAATATCAACAACAAACGCAGACAGAACAGGTGTAATAATCTACTGAGCAATAAATAAATAACCAAACATTGTGAAAGTAACAATGCCTGGCTTCGAAGCCAGCAAAAAGTAAACAAAACAAAGCAAAACAAAACAAAAAAAAAATACCATTCTAATCTGTTTGTGGTTTTTAAGTACTGTGTGACACTTAAGCTCAGGCAATGCGTATGAGAGCAGGAACGGGTATAGCTCATCCGGTTATTTCCAGGCTCTAGATCGGCAAATAAAAGGCCGACACATCTAAGCAGTTGGCATCAGTGAAGCAGAATCAAGCAACCAACCAAGTAATATACCGAATCCATTAAACGAAATCTCCAATCACGATGCGCTTAACACTTTTGGCGCTCATCGGCGTGCTATGCCTCGCCTACACCTATGCCCTGTCCGACACCGAGGCTGAGGAGCAGCATCATGCCGCACAGCTCGATCTGCTCAGCGTTGACAATGATGGGAATGCACATGACAACGAGGGTCTGCGTTCTGTACGTCAACTCGGCTGGGGACGAGGCGGAGGCGGCTGGGGACGAGGCGGAGGCGGCTGGGGACGAGGCGGAAGCGGTTGGGGACGAGGCGGAGGCGGTTGGGGACGAGGCGGAGGCGGCTGGGGACGAGGAGGCGGCTGGGGAGGTGGCGGCTGGGGACGTCGTGGCTGGGGCAGATAAACTATCCACTGCTAAGCGCATCTAACCCAAGCTCCAGCACAGAATTTTCAATATTTTTTTTGTACATTTTCTGTTTGCCAATAAAGAACATTAGAAAAAAAAAAACAAACTAATTTTTCAATTCAGATTCTAATTATAACTTTAGAATTTCTTCTTTTCGAAAGTGTAAAAGAAGTTAAAAAAATTAATAAATAATAATAAAAATAAGAAATTTCGAAAAATAAAAAAAATAATAAAGATATTTGAATTCTTTAATTTAATTTTGTTTTACACTCATCACACGAAGTCAAAAGAGCATATTGGTTTTGGCATTATTATTTGAAAACTTAAAAAAAAATAACAATAAGTTCTCGATTTCATAATATCTTTAAAGAATTTTTAGTGTTTATTTTCTTCTCTTTCGTTTCAGATCGCTGAAACAAGCTGTTAAAAATGTATATTTATATACTTAACTTAATTTTTTAAGGGTTGAGAAATTATAAATAAATTTCTGAAGTATTTTTTAAAAATCTTATAAGCTGTTTATCCTTGCACTATTGTATTTCACATATTATGTTTGAAAATAATATTTTTTAATTAACGACTTTTTTTTGCTAATTGTGAAATATATATATTCATTAATATGTACATATATATATTAATATATATTTTAAATATATTTCTGAAATCTTTCAAAAGCACAGAAAGATGTAGCAAGTCTAGAGAATATGTTTTTGGCAAATTCTTTACCTGTGTATATTTGAAAAACATTATTTAGCTTTCTTAATCTCTCATCAGACTTTTAAGCTATTTATCCTTCAACTCTTTGATTGTCATCAAATTAAATTTCATACAGTACATTGACTTCTTTTGCTTGAATTGCAGATTCCTAAAAACATTTCATTTTGTTTGTCTCAGAACTGGCTTTAATAGTCGTCACATTTAAATGCCTGCCTTTTTATAAGCGCTAATCTGCGCTTCCATTATTTTTGCTAAGTCACTTTTAGCGCTCGGCGTCGTAAATAAGTGAAAGTGGCATCTAAAATTGCAGTTGAAATTTATGAATTGTTTTTTTTTATGCGCTTGATAGAAACTTAGCTTCATAATTATCTCATTGTATGTTCTTGGAAGAAACTTAGCTTCATAATTGCCAAGTGCCTGGCAACGCTGCAATTGTTGATCTGTTTGATTATGTTGGGTTTTTTTGTTTATTAACATATCTGATGTTTTTCAGTAAAGTGAAAATGAGTATATTGGTTGCCATAATATACAATTTTGTGCTCATCGACTAAGCTACAGACTTAAATTTGGAGTCAGTTGTAAACTGAGGGCTAGGCAAATCGGAAAAAACATATACTCCACAGTTTTTGAGTGAAAATCCTCACAAGAAGAATACAATAAATAAAAGTTAGAGTCTTTTTAAAACGGGTATCTTCTTGACAAACTTTTTCATTTTTTACAGTTTTTTGCTTTCTTTGATCAAAACAAAATCAATTTTTGAATATATTCCTCAAAACTTGACTAATAAATAAAGCACTCATCTCATTGTTTGCAAATTAATTGATCGATATACAGGTACTCGCACACACACACACACACACACACACACACACACATTTGGACAGGTATATACTGACATGCACGCACACACACCCCTTGCATACACACCCACTCCAGCACCCAATCTAATAAATTTAAATGTTAATATGAACCACTTAGGACTTAAATAACACTGATCAACAGGATTTTGTTAGCAAGAGTTTTAATATAGTTAAGAGCTTGAAAGCCAGATTATAAAAATATATTTTGTAAACAATTTAAACTGACTATATAGAACCTGAGATATGTCCAATAAAAACTATAGTATATGTAACTGTTCTAATTTCATATTTAAAAAAAAGACCTGTTTGGGGTACATTTGTAGCCGGATATTTCTCGAAAGATACACGAATACCCAAAATGGTATATTTCTAATTTCAGCTTCGTTTACAGCGTATCAAAAAGCTGAATAAAACTCAAGTCTAAGACTGACTCACATAATTTCATCACATTTTTTGCTGGCCTGTGTTATTGGGAAGTACCTTTTGGGCAGGTGCAACTTTTCGACTGTGTGCTAAGCAAACGGCAGCTCGAAGCAGGTGTAATAACCTTCTAGCGCATGATCAACAAATAAATAAATTACGAGAAAGTGAACAAAATAAACAGAATTGCAATAATTAATATAAACAAAAAAAGCGCATCTCATGCTTTACTTAACCTTAGATAGGCGCTGATGTAGAGTATATATGATGTAAATTAGAAGAAGGCGCTAAAAAAAACAATTCGACACTGAGGCAAATAAAAGGCCGTCGAAATTAGGCTTGTAGCATCAGTTCAGCTGTGAACGATAAGCCGACTATATCGAAAGATAGAGAGAAAATAAAAGCGTAGAAGATGCGTTTAACACTTTTGGCGCTTGTTGGCGCTGTTTGCATCGCCTGCAGTTTTGCCCAGCCGTTGGAGGACCAAGCTGAGAACAACGATCTGCTCGGCCTTGCTGATCTGGGACAAGATCATGCCAATGATGAAGGACGACAGACGAGATGGCTCGGTGGAGGCTGGGGTGGCGGCTGGGGCGGCGGCGGCGGCTGGGGTGGCGGCTGGGGTGGCGGCTGGGGTGGCGGCTGGGGTGGTGGTTATCGTCGCGGCTGGGGTGGTTGGGGTGGTGGCTATGGTCGCGGCTGGGGCGGTTGGGGTGGTGGCCATCATCACGGCTGGGGTGGCGGCGGCTGGGGCTGGGGACGCTAAGCTCGGCCAAGGCAAGCAAATCAGCCTCTAGCAAGGACAACCTGCCAAGCAGCCACTGCAGCGATATAGCCTTTAATCCTTCACTGGTGTTTGTAAATAAAGAACATTTAATAAAAAAAGCTTTATTCTTACTTATTTTTGTATTTTAATATATTCAATTATTTGTTCATTATAATTGATTTTTGGTTTGTTTGTACAAGCTTTTTTTTAGGAACAGTTTTCATCACGATCATCATTCATTTTCTGAATGGGTAAAGTGATAAATGCATAAAAAAATACTGTGATAGCTCCAGGTACACAATCAAACAACAGCCTAAAATCAGAGTTTTTAATACTATATTTGACTATATTTAAACTTTTTAAAAATATATATAAGCAAGGTTCGATTTGATTATTTAAATAATTATGCCAATTATTTTATAATGGCTAAAATTTGTAATCAAGCCAAAAAGTATGCAACAAAAAAGTTTTTCTTGTCTACACTAAAAGACCTCACGATGTCTTCAACTGAGAGAAACTTCAAACTTTCATAATTGCGTTCGAATAGTACGAGTAGATCACAAGGAAAGAAATTGAGAGAATGTCCTTGGATCGTAACGTAAGTACAAATCATATAGCTATACATATATCTTCATTTAAAATTGTTAATATTAAATAATTAAAATATTTAATTTAATTTATTTGAACTTAATTAAAAACTGCGCGCTGTACTGAATATGTAGCTGGTACTATATACATATTTTCATATACAAAATAAGCGCTAAAACTGATTTCTAGCCTTCAATTTGCAACTGTCAAATGTGGTTAGAAGGACGTTAGAGTGGAAGAACAGGCTATACATATATGTTTTATAGTTTGTCTGTCATGCATCATTTTTAATTGAGAAAAGAAAATTAAAGTTCAGCAATTTTTTTAACAATTTCGGTTTACGATATGAACTTCGATTGGAATTCCAGCTTTGGTTTGATTGATATTTTTTTTTAAATTTTCATGTTAACAAGAAAACTTAGATTAGGCTATATAAACCTAAATGTTCCACCCCTACTCCAATAAATCAAAGTCAATTGTGATACATTTTTTTCGAGCAATATTCGTTTTATTGCATAGCTTGCCTTAAGTCGTACGACAATTTAACAATCAAACTTAAATAATATACAAAACATATATATATATATATATATGTATATACATATATATATTACGCAATTCGTTAGGCGCTAGGTAGATGTGAAAATTTTGGAAAAGAACGCAGGGGAAATGCATAAATATACACAGAGTGGAAAAAATGAAAGGAGAGGGATTGAGTGAGGGGAAAGTGGAGACAATATGTATATATAGAGACAGAGGTCTGTGAATCCTTGCTGGTGACCAACTGAGCTTCATCCTGGATGCTATCATACAAAAATATATATTCAATTATATATTTATATATATAAATATATATAATTCTCAATGGTCGTCCTATGAATTATTTGAAGAATCTACGTGGAGCAGCGGCAGCTGGGCTAACGGGAGGGGGAGTTGGAATGTGAGCGCCCTCGGCACGGAAGCCATTCTCATCAGCGATGTAGGTGATGGTATAGAGAACACCATCGGGGCCGGTATACGAGTAGGAGCCTTGCATGACCTAGCAGACAAAAATAGATGAGATTTGAATGTAAAAGTTTATAAGAAGTGTCTAAAAGTAGGCTAGGAGAGTTTTGGTAACCATGCAGCTGCTCCTGAAACTGAGCAACAGGTAAAGGCCTACCTGAGCTTCCAGCTGTGAACCGGGATTTTTGAGGTAGCCTGCTTCATCGGCGCGAATGCCATTGCTCGTCTCGTAGCTATGCAAGAAAAATATAAATAAAAATTTAAATATATATTATTTTATCAATCATATCTGCTTCTGATTCAATCATATCTGAAAGGATGCAGATATATTCAACATATTCCCTTATAAGTCATGAACATAATATATAAGATGGAAGAGACTAATTGACTGATGGACTAAATGACTGACCAGCCAAATGATTGACTGACTGACAACTGAGAGCTATAGAACTGTTTGAATAACTAAGTGCTGACTGGCTGACTGGTTTGCCTGATTAACTGATTAAAGGCTCTTTAACTGTCCAATTTACATATTACATATCTAATTTATTCTTCGAATGATTGACTAACTGATTAATGGCTGTGCATTCACATTTATGATTCTAACTAAGGCGACTTCAAAAGGTATTTCATAAACATCAACTTACTTGTATTGATAGGAGCCATCCGGATTCAGATCGAAGTTCTGCTTGAGTATCACAGCATTTGCATCGTATGAGTTGCCACGAGGCTGTGCCAGACCGCGTTGTGGCTGAGCTGTGACCAGGCACAGGGAGCACAGTGCCAGGGCGGCGACAACGTAGGCGGAGCTAAGCAACTGCATGACCTTTTTTTTTTTTGGTTTGATAAACGACAAAACAGATGATTAGTTAATTGAGACACAGCAGCAGCAACTTCAGATAATGTCAAACGATGTGCATAATTGCAATTGATGGCTCTACTAATAACCAGCAATCATCTTTTATGGCATCTTTCGAAAGTCTAAAATAATAATTGGCGAGACAAGAAGGTCGCAGCTAAATGGTGGCTCAATATGCATATGTTTAGAGGGAGACGGAGAGAGGGAGGCAGGGAGGAAGGGAGGGAGGGTGAAGGAGTGCGAGAGAACGAAGCGTCTTATCGATTGTTGGTTATCAATATTTTATTGATTGTACTAGGATACTAGATTATACAAGCGTGCTCTGAAATAGAGACAAAAAGGTGGTATATGCTAGGTAGCGAAAGAGAGGGAGAAGAAGAGAGAGAGAGAGACAGCTAGAGAGAGGGAGAGCTGCAGTGTGAAGCTGCTATTGATTGTTAGTTATCGACATATTGCAGAGATATTTGTGAATAAACAAACATTTTTGGATTTTTAACTTAAGTTAGGAAGCTTTTCAGAACAATCTCGGGTATGCCTTTACTATGCCTGACATCTATTTTGCCAGGCATATTGTTATTTTTTGATCTGACTTCTTAAGATCTTCTCAAGAATCTCTTTTTAGAAACTTAGAAATCTGTGCATTTAAACACATTCAAACACTAGCAAGTCCATTGCAAGGCTTAGTATCCTTGCACACAAAGAACTCTATTATAATTTTGTTTTATATTTGCTTTTCATTATTGATGTAGATTTTTATATTAATCCTTTTTTATATCAGATCCTTGCGGATCCTGTGACACAACACATAAATTCGAGCACCAAACACAACGTTTCAGGAACTCACTTTAATGAATTTGAGCGCGACTTAGTTTTGAAGTGAAGCGTTTGTGTGGCGCTTGGAAGGCTCGTCAAAACTGTTTTGACTTGAATGCAGTCGACGCAAAGGTTTTTATACCAAAAATGCATTCACTGAGCCGCAGCAGCAGCACCCGCAGCAGCAGCAGCAGCAGCAGCGACAGCATCCGCAATGAGAGCAGCGCAGCAGCAATCAGATTGTCAAGAAGAAGCAGCAACAGCAACAGCAACAGCAACAGCAACAACAACAGCAGCAGCAGCTAGAAGATCAAGAAGCTGTACATTTGACAGCAGCGGCAGAGTTGGCAACAGAATCGGAAGAGGCTGCCACTTGTACCACGCCGCGTATGCGCAACGTGTTTCAGAATGCAAATGGGCGTTGCGCATACGCCATGTATAACCAGCATAACTATGAGTGTATGAGTGTGTTATGTCAGCTAAGCCGACAGCTCAGCTGCATTCTGTGCGTATATGTGTGCGTGTGTGTGGCACGCCAGCTTGTCTAGGCTTTAATTTATGTGAATTAGCAATGCGAAGTTCATTTGATTAGCCCACGCTGGCGTTTACCCACACTTCTCTCTCTCTCTCTCTCTCTCTTTCTGTCTCTGTGGTTGTGTGTGATTCAATTTGCGATGCGCCGCAATATGCAATAATTTGTTAATTCAAATATTAATTAAAAGATTAATAGCAAGACTTATTGCATAGATGTTGCAATTGCCTGGTTGAATCTATGAACATTTGCTTACATTAAATTCTTGTTTCTTGTTTGCATGTTTATTGACATTTGCAATGCAATTGCCTTGGGGGCGGGGCTTGGCGCAATGTTTGCCCACTTGTTTATGGATTACAATTGAATGAATGCAGCATAAAACAACCATTTGTTTGCCATTGTTTGATTTTGCATCTCACAAAACATCTCCAGCAGCAACAGCTGCTGCCGCTGCTGCTGCTGCTAATCACAATTTAGACATTTGAAACGCTTGCGCATGTTGGCCAATTTGCTGACCAACTGCGCCACTCCCCTGCACCAGTTCCCACTGAAAGGTGAACCAAATGATATGCCGACCAAAAAGGGTATGCGGAAAAGGGGGCGGGGCTGAGGGGCGTTAAGCTGAGGCTTAAGCTTAAGCTTAAGCTATGCCGGCCGGCGCATAAAAATTGCAATTTTCAGCTTTAAACTTTAAACTTTTGCAGCGTGTAGGAAATGTCAGTTGCAATTCATAAAAATTGCAGCAATAGCTGCGGCCACAAAACCAACAACAAGAGCTGCAACAATAACAACAACAACAACAACAGCAACGAAGAGTGTGCGCTGATCACGAACATGCCATGATGAACATCGCGCGAGATTAACGCGCCTCCAACAACAACAAATGAGAGTGCTCTAGTCGGGTATACGCGACTGGTAGTTCCTGTGCAAACATGGCTTAGCCAGTTCATGTATATATTTATAGAACTCTTTATCTATAAGAAAAAATATAAATTTCTTTCTGGGCTTAAGATTTCCATAGATATATGACACGGAGAGTTGGGTATATATAGCTTTTCCATTAATTTTTATTTATATGTTAATTTTTAATAATTTATTATTTAAAAATTTTATTATTATTTTTCTTAAAAATGTTATTATAAAACAAATTTTATGTTATTCTAAGTTGTTTTAAAATTTTTCATTCTTTAATATACGCTTTTACCTCATCTTTTGCTGCTCATCGATGTACTATCAACTGTCACATACCTCATAAGCAAAACTAATATACCCTGCCTCAACTCGTTTTAAAATGCGCTCAGCAACTGCAGCGAAGACGCCTTCTCTAACTTCAGCTCGAGCTCCACCTCTCTGGCTCCACCCTGCGCCTTAACCCGCCTCCGCGTCCAGCTTAAGCCACCCTTTACTGTAGTTGTTGTTATAGTTATTGTAATTGTAGTAGTAGTAGTAGTTGTTGTTGTTGTTGTTGTTTTGTTTTGTTGTGGCTTTTCCTTTTCGTCTTTTGTGCATTTTGTGTGCCGTGATTTGCCCGCGTTTTGCTGGCCTTCGTCTTAGTCAGCATCTGAAGCTGTTTAAGTGCATCTGCTCTGCCCCTTTAAAATGGATCATTTTGAATTTGTCATAAGGTTGGTTACATATTCACCTATATTTTATATTTATAGAAAATGAAAACATTATTGAAAGGTAGACAAAATTATTAAACACGAGGTCTGTTCAAAAGGCATCGTGCATTCTATGTTTTATTTAGCTATTCATGAATATCTATTTTCTTCCTGTCGAAGTATTCTCCATTTTTTATTACTAAATATCTTCTTTGCTCAATCAAAAATGCACTCCACACTACTCTCACTTCTAAAGCTCTGCCTTTTCATGCCTATCCATCTCCAACTCATCGATAGGGCATTCATACTTCTCTCAGCCCACAACTCGCTTCATTTCTCGTTCACATTTGACATACACAATCTCACTGTTTGGCCTACTCGTATTTGCAATATAGTTTCACACTCGTATATTTCTCATTTAGTTGCTATTGCTCTCCGGCCAGAAAAAATTCCCGTGTGCCTTAGGTGGACGTTGCTCAGTTTCAGTTGAAGTTTTCCGTCATATCGTTTCCCATTCACAATGATGAATGAATGAATCGCATGTGTAACTCATTTTATTTGCCGTTTCAATCAGAGCGCATTTTAAGTGCGCTTAAAATCTATCTAAAATTTATGCGACTTTTCTTGTTGCAATTCTTCTTCTTCTTCATTAAACTGATATACCTAATGATGATGATATGCTAATATAGAGTGCAGTGTCTGAGAGACTCGAGTTGGCCAGCAAAAAAAAAAACGAGTTTATGACGCAGCTTAATTGTTTCCCTGCAAGCAGATGTATGGAATACGGCATATTCGTTATATGAATCGACGGCCGATGACTTCTCAGACTCCACAATGGGTATTCCCGATCAGCCTGCTTAGTGGATGTGCTCTAGGGCAATACTATAAAAGCTTGCATATATAAATGTAGGAAGTATGTTGTAATAGATGTATTGCAGACAGCGTAGATTACTTTTCTTTCAATAATCGATAACTTTTTCACTTGAAACGACAGAGTTCTGTGATTTGGTATACAAAAACTTGATCAGGATTACAAGCTTAGAACAAGGGAATGGAAAGATTGTTTATAGTCGATATAAATTTTGCAGTAAAAAAGAAAAAAAATCAATTTACTTTTACAATCGATATAAAATGTACACTAAAAACGATAAAAAGCGATCAGAATATTAATTCTTGTGAGCATTTTTTATTGGTTTGAATCGGCCTAGACAAATAATTTCTACTAAACTGTGCACATATGCAAATTGATCTTTCTTCTTTAATTAATTAATCTATTCCCATCGTCCAGTTTTTTATGCATCTTATTTGTTTATCAATGAACGAAAGCTAGAATGTTTAAGACACCAATTCGCTGCCGAATTCAGAGTATACTGAAGTCAAGCACTCTCTCTCTAGATCGTTCCAACTTCTACTGAATTAGCACATCTTTCGTAAGACATCAGGGAAATAAACTAGCTTCAAGTGTGATCTAAGAATGTGCCAGATCTATTGAATAACAAGCAAATGTAAGTCCAACTTAATATTTTGTTTTGGATTTCATTGAGCGCAGGTCAATAATTATATTTTTCGGCCTCTTCAGTCTGACTCTGAGCTGATCTTTAAATATTTCCCCGCGCTGATTCACTGAGTTGTGAATAGTTATGCAAATCGAGCTGTGAGTGTTTTATTAAAAAACATTCGGCCAAGTTTCTATAGAATTTCTTTTTATTGTTTTTGTTTTTTTTTTCCTTTTTGTTTTTATTGTTGTTTTTTTTTTTTTAAATAACGTAATGGATGCTAATTCGTTGTCGGCTGCGCCATATAAAAGCGACGCACTACCCAAACTTCTAGCCAAGTTAAGAGTGAAGACGAGACAAGACGCGACATGTTTAAGCTAACGATCTGCATGTTTGTGCTGGCGGTGGCCAGTGGTGTCGCTAGTGGTGCCAGCATTGGCGGCAAGCTAACCAACGAAGTAACCACCGAGAAGCGTGAAATTATACCACTGCTCAGCTTTGAGGTCGACAAGAAATCGGACGGTTCGTTCAGTTTCTCCTACGAAGGCGGGGATAACAGCTCTCGCCGAGAGACCGGCACGGTCATCAATTCCGGCACCGATGAGGAGGCTCTGGAGGTGCAAGGCTCCTATCGTTACATCGATGCCGATGGCCAGGAAGTGGAGGTGCACTACACAGCTGGCAGGAATGGCTTCGTGCCCATCGGCACCAACATTCCCGTTGAGATCTCGAACCTGGCCAAGGCAGCCGCCGATCTGCCCGAATACACCGAGGAGCAGGAACGTGAAGATCGTTTCAATCAGCGTCGGGCTCGCTCCCAGACTAAGGATGAGCCAGTCAAGACAGTAAAGACTCTTGTGGACGCTGTGCCCGTTGAGACAGTTGTGGCCGCTGAGCCCGTCAAGACGGTTGTGGCCGCCGAGTCTGTCAAGACAGAGGCAGCTGTAGCCGCTGAGCTCGTAAAGGCGGTTGTGGCCGCCGAGTCTGTCAAGACTGAGGCAGTTGTGGCCGAAGAACCCGTCAAGACGGTTGTGCCCGCCGAGTCTGCCAAGACAGAGACAGTTGTGGCCGCTGAGCCCGTCAAGACGGTTGTGCCCGCCGAGTCTGTCAAGACAGAGACAGTTGTGGCCGCTGAGCCCGTCCAGACACTGAACCCCGATAAGCAAGTCAAGACGGCTGAGCCCGTTGCCGATGCCTTTGTGCCCGTGTAGGAACCGTTGAACTTGAAGGCTATGCTCGGTTAGCTGAGCGACAGAGTGGAGTCAAAGACCGTATAAATGAGACTTAATACAATTCTATGTTAGTATTATTAAATTTCTATATTTGTAAACTGATTAGCAATAAAAAATTTAAAAAAGCAAGTGGAATGCTTGTTTATGACTCAAAAATAATTGAATTTAATTTTAGAATATTTAAAAAAAAAGGGAAAATATTTTTTTTCGATTTATGTGAAAATGCACACAACTTTTAGTTCCATCTTCAAAACAGCTTATCTGAGACCATTCTTGAATTATATAGGAGTAGGTTCCTAAAATTTATTTCAGGCTCTGTTGAGTTTGTGAATACTTTCTGCTGCCTCTAGAAAGCCAATAAAATCTATATTATATATAACTCTCTAACATTTATTTTATATTATAATTATTATGAAATTAATACCTAAGTTGATTCATTAGCAAACCAATATACTTCTTAAACATTGCTTGGCAATCGGCAAAGCTGCAATTCTCGTCTATCTATAGCCCATGATATCGCACCCGAAATTTGGCAAATAAAATATCATGTTAATTGCCAAATAATGATGTCATAAAACTTTATGGAGCCACAGAGGCTGCTGCGATGATGAAACGTCAACTTTGTGGATCATAAAAGCTCAACTGTCTCTCTCTCTCTCTCTCTTTCTTTTCCCCCTTTGTTTCGGTCACTGTAATTAAACTTCACAAAGAAGTTCTCTTACATAATTAATGTAGCTAGAAGACCACAAGATTGGGTAGCTACAGGCCTAATTGATATGAAATGAAAAATTTGCATAATTATTTTTGTCATTTGTCATTTTTATCATGCTGCCCGATAATTGAGCATTAAACTTCAAATGCTCGTGCTAAATGTAATAAATCATGTGAGCTCAGTCGGCTATTGATTGGCTAATGCTGCCAGACTTTACTGTAGTGCAAAGAAATTAATTACAGCCATGAATCAAGCATAAACTGAAGTAGTGATTGATGCTGAACTGACTGATCGATTGTAAAAGACTCAAATATATTAATAGCAGCTATGTACATAGAACAGTAGAACTTGCTTAGGATATTCAACTAAAGTTTACTTACTGTATATGTATGTAAAAATTCATATACATATATGCTTGATCATGTGGCAAAAGGCTGCGCGGTAAGTCATTAGAGATAATACAAAAAAGCTGCCTAAAATTTCTAAATAAATTAAAAAAATAAAAAAAGATCGTAAAAATTAAACTAAATAATTCATTACTAAATGAACTATAAAAATAAAATAAAAAATCTAATAAAAATGCTAGCATAATAAAATAAATCTAAATAATAAAAAAGATAATGAAAAATGTTTTTAATGAAACTAACTTAAATTAAAAATTTAAAAGTTAAAAAATACATAAGTAAATAAAATTTTAAAATTTAATAAAATATTTTATATTTCATATAAGCTATATTAAAAAATTAAATAAGTATATATATATCAAATAAAAAAAATATAAAATTAATAATAAAAATACAAGAATGAAACGAGAAACTAAAAAAAAACAAATTTATTAAAAAATTAATTTATATAAAATTTAATTTATAAAACAATAAAATAAGATTCATCTAAAAAAAAAGTCATAAAAAGCGTGAATTATTAAAAATACAAAAGTAAAAAATGTAAAAATAAAATTAATTAAAAAATATCTATAAATAAGATAATTAACGTCTTATATCATATTTCACACAGCAACTACAAAAAGTTGAACTATGCAAAGCTTCACTGCAGCATCAAAAGCGGCTAAACGTGTGATTATCATTGATTGCAAATGCAGGAGGAGAAGTGGGAAACATCAAACATGCTTGCGACTGTGCCATCTTTTTGCTTTTCAAGGTCTACGAAGCTGGGAATTTCTAATCTTTTTTTATTTTCGTGGAAGTGGAGAGAGAGAGAGAGAGCGAGAGAGAGAGAGAGAGCGAGAAAGATTATGCAAAACAGCAGTCGAAATTGTCTGCTCTTTCAAGTTTTTAAAAATATTTTCTGTGCTTGCCATCGATTCAATTTTTTTTTTTGTTTTTTTTTTTGTATTTTTTGTTAAATTTTTTTGACATCTTCAGTAAGTTACATAACTATTTCACTAAGCATATGTTTTCGCCTTGGCCGCCGCTTCAGACTCATCGTAGTTGGGCAAATCTTTAGCTGCCTCAGCCACGGCCGTGATTTCGGGATTAACAATGGAACCATAGGGAACAAAGCCATTTACACCAGCCGTGTAGAAGACCTCAACAGTATCGCCGTTGTCATTCACGTACTTGTAGGAGCCCTTAACTTCGATTGCCTCATCCTTGGTGCCGGCATTCACAAGGACAGCCTCCTCTTCGCGCTTGGTACCATCGCCAGACTCATAGGAGGCTTTATAGGAACCATCTTCGTTTTTGTTGATCTCCGAACTCAAAATGGGCACGACTTCGTCTTTTTCGGAGACGGGCAAAGCCTGGGCGACAGCCACAACAGCCAGGACGAGCAAAGGTAGCTGCAAAAAATCCAAATCAAGGCGTTAGCTCGATCACTCTCTGCATAGTTTGCTTGAAGGCCAGCGCACTTACGAGCTTGAACATATTTTCTGTTGGGATATTCGAACTGGATCAACGAAAGCGAGAGTTTGAGTGTGGATCAGTTGTGCGTTGGCTTTTATATGCGGCCGGCATTGCGATCAAATAATTCAACGTTTCTCTATGCGCTTAAACATGCCAAACATGTTTGCATCCCGGTTTATGGCAGCTGCGCTACGTCCAAAAACTTTAAACGATGCTCAAATTACTTCACGCTAAATGTCAGGGTCGTTCCACAAAAAAGAAAAGAAAACAAAAAAAAAATGTGTCAACCACTGAGGCAGTCTTGCCGATCAGCCACTCAGTTATTCCAGAGCCGCTGCAGCAGTAACTTCCGTACTATATTTTTTCCTCTATCTTCAACTGCATCCAGACGCTGATGGCATATTTTAGCTCGGGCAAGAGGTGGTCATAAAGAACTGATATTGCTCTTTTAAGATTCCGTATAAAATTTCAAGTTTTTATATATATTTTTACTACTCTAACTCAAAAGTCAAACAATGAACTCAGAAATGATCGTGAAGTGTCTGCAACATA
Organism: Drosophila anceps; assembly: GCA_035045945.1. NCBI lineage: Eukaryota > Metazoa > Arthropoda > Insecta > Diptera > Drosophilidae > Drosophila > Drosophila anceps. Next base: position 2,331,738 of record JAWNON010000127.1, read on the forward strand.
TTCAAATATGTACTGAGCGAGCAAACCAACCCAAAATTGGATTAAAATTGCCCAGGGCAACGTTAGTAAACGGGCTACTCCTCTCTCTGCTCAGGTGCCACACTGTTTTTGCATCTTACACGAATCGCATTCACATGGAGATACTTACTAATAAATTACAAGAAAGAATGACACAAAGCGCTGACATTTTACATGCTAAATGAAAACATTTGTGGGCTTGGTGGTGGATGCCAATGCTGAGAGGCAATTAATCGCAACACCTTGAGTGGGTGAAGCAGCCAGCAACAATTGTGACTGTGGCTTGTAAAAGGTAATGCCAGTTGAGAGCCTGCTAATGGATGCACTGATTGATGCCATCAATTCAAAAAGATGCAGATACAGATAACTGCTGGAATTACAGATATAGCATGAGCTTGAGATACAAGTGAAGATACAGACGCAGTTTCACAAACAGATGCAGATACAGCTACAACGACAAATGTAGAGATACACAGTTGCAGATATAGATACAGATACAGATGTACATAATGCTTGAATGATCTTTAAACAGTCAAACGTCCCTTCATTCCTCTATCTCTCCCTCAACTTCGTTCACCTTTTCACTTTACATCAATCAGACTTCGTTCAACTTCTTCTTCATCTTCTACGTCTATCTAGTTGCCCATAACTCACATAAACTGTTAAATATCTCATAAGCAATTAAAGCTTGTTACTTGATAAATGTTTCAAATTAAAATTCTAATTAGCTGCATAAACTCAGTTTATCGCTCTTGGTCGATAATGAAATATTCAATTGAATTCGCAACAAATATCGAGAGCCATAAACTCAGAACAAGAAGATTTGTAGAATGGCTCAGAGCGAAGAATAAACATTATTATTAATTTAGGTACATTTATTAACGGCGTCAGCTCTGACGACATTTGGCAAAAGGGCAAAACCCGGACAAGAGCCGTGGGGCATACTGGGCCCCGGTTTGAACTCCGCGAGCAAAGCAAGACTCCAAAATTACCATGTTGCGAATTGTGGTGCCAATAAAAATTGCCACAATTTATATTTGAGACAGGCGCAGCGAGGCGATGCACGTAGCCAAATTAAATATGTGCACGATGAGCAGCTTTACGACCAGTGTTGGTAGCCGCCGCAACAGCAGCAGCAACTGATGCTGTAAGTGTTCGCGCTGTCCATTGGGCCATTTGCTCTCGCCTTGGCGCTCCCCATTTTGGCATAGTTACCTGCTGAGCTGGCCAAGTGACTGAGCTGGGGATTTCTGATTTGAATTTATTGACTAGCCAGGCTACGTTTGGTTTATGAATCGTTTATATTCAATAATTGTTTGAATAACATTTACAAAAGTGCGACAATCAAGTCAGCTAGCCAGCGTATAGCAGCTGCCAGAATGTGTCCGACTGATATACTCTTCGTTTTCTATAACAAATTATTGCTCTATGGCTTTGAAATTTATTTTACTTGGATGTTATTTGTATTTATTTAACGTTTATTTTAAATAATTGTTTGAATAATACTTTGAAAATTTGCATCAACAATAGATTTAACTAGTATAACAGTGCATCAAAAATGTAATAGCTCTTTTTGTCTTATATGCATTGTTTATATCCTGAACCCGTTGAAAATTAAAACTCAGTATATAATGGCTTAATAATTGTTTAATTAACATTTACAAAAAGGAACTATACTCAGATTAGCTATTTAAGTTTGATGCTCCAACTATACCAAATAAATCCATTACAATATATTTCATCTATATATTTTCTGAAAATATAACAATATGTTTTAGGATCATCTTTGCTTCATTTGAAGTTTTATTAAAAATTTTCTAATTCTAATAGAATTGGGCATATTTTACTTTTGGAATTCTATACGCTTTCTTGTTATAATTAAGAGCATATGTTTGCTTGTAAACACTGTGATTGCTTTGAAAATTAACTTTATTCCTAAACATATACAAAAATTTAGTTTTTTTGGTACATTTTCTTGTAATAGTTGATTGCACACATCTCATTTATATAACATTATTATAACAATTCAATTACTTTCGGGTTCCTCTTAACTCTTCTTGCCCGCTCTCACAGTCAGTGATTGTACCGCATTCCTTGCCGTCTCGGTTATTTGCTTGGGTATATTCGTGCCCACGGGCACAAATCCATTTTTGTCAGCCACATAGCTGACCTCCACACGTTCCCCATCACTGTCAATGTAACGATAAACACCAGATACTTCTAGCTCTGCATCATCATCATCATCATCATCATCAGCAGCAGCAGCAGCAGCAGAATGCACATTCTCATCAGCTGCCGCCCTCATGTGATTATTGGAGCGTCTTACGATGCCAACCTCTTCGCGATAGGTGCCATCGGCGCCTTCATAGGCAAAAAAATAGGAGCCATCATTTTTTTGCTCAGCTAACGACTTGATAATCGGCACCAGCTCCAACTGCGGCTCAACTTCAATGCTCCAGCTGCCTGTGCCACAGAGAGCCAAGAGCAAGCACTACATAGAGAGCGATAAGTTGTTCAAAAGCTGATTTAAGATCATTTTGGCTGCTGCTGCTTACCAATCGAAACATGTTTTATGGCAGCTCTTGTGATTTTATGCTAATCGTAAACAGTTCTTGGCGCTTTTATACCATTTCTCTGATTATGCTGGGTCAATAGAAAGTTGCGAGACGAGTCGCAAGCGCTGGCAAAGTCGTTGAACTGCATTTGCAATTTAAAGTAGCCAAAACAAAACTCTTTGTCCAAACCTATGTAACCTGCCTTAATTTGCCCATTGTCTGCGTGTTAAATGTGACACATCAGCTCGTTGCTGTTGTTGTCTATGTGGGCGCATATCTAAATATCTAACAACTTCTAGCTTGTGAGGTGCAGCAGCTAATAAAATTTGTCAAATTGCTTGTACAAACATGTCGCTAAGTGGGCGTGGGCCATGCCCCGACGACCAACGTACAGCCAAACCAAAAAAGAACAACAAAAAAAAGCGAAAGGTGCTGCATATGTAACGGCTGAGTGGCTAAGAAAATAGCTAAGCTCTTTTCCACTTGACTACCATGCAAATTCCTTGCCACAGTTTGAATTTGAAATTTCTGAATTTCTGAATTTTGTATCTCTCGAGCTCTACTGTTACAGTGGGTGGGCACTGAGAAGCGACTAACATTTATGCCAAAAAAAGAAAAAAAAAACAACAACAATTTATAATAATTTTTGGCAAATTTCGCAACGTTGGCAACTGTTTTTTGGCCGCAGTGCCAAATGACTTACTAAATGCCCTGTAAAAACTGAGGGTGGAGTTGTGCATGCTAAGGTGGAGCCTGTGTTAATCGAATCAGCAACATAGAGTCCAAGTGGAAGTCTTCTTCTGTTTGACTCAGCCTTCTAGCTAAAGCTAAGCTAGCAATATTTATTATGGATTGAAGCACATTTCTGACCATGAAGCAAATATTTTTGTTCAGAGTTGCATACAATCTAAGATGTAATTTGAAATTATATTTTTTTAAAATATTTTAATATATAAATATATTGCTGTATTATATAAAGTCTATAGAAGTGTAAAATATGTTTTCATATTTTCTGATTTTTTTTAAAATTTTTTTACTCTTTTTTTTTTATTTTCATTTTTAATACAAATTTTTGATTTTTTAAGATAAATATTAATATTATTATTATTATTAATATTATTATAAATATTAATGAAATATAATTAAATTTAATTAAATTTTTAGTTATAGTAAATTATCTGTCTGATGGCTTCTAAATGTTCGACCATCTATAATCAAGAACTTCCACTTTTCTCATTTTACAGGGTATGTGGGAGTTGGATGTTTAGCAACTATCTCGCTCTGATTCGGTGTTGGCATTTGCCTTGGCGTCTTCTGGGCGTTAAACACAACACGCCCAGTACCAAAAGACAGGCTCTGGCTCTGGCTCTGGCTCCGGCTCTGGCTTTAGCTCTAGCTCTGGCTCTGCTTGAAGCACCGGCTTCAAGACGTATTAATAAATTGATTCTAAGACGATTCAAAACTAGTCTGGCTGCTGAAATGGAAACACTTTAATGAGTTTTGACTGGTTGCAATGCCAACGAGTGCATAACTTAGATGCGACACATTAACCTTTACACAGCAATTGCAAATGCAAAATGAAGAACCGGAACAGCTGCAGGAATCTACGCATAGAGAAAAAGAGAGACAGAGAGAGAGAGAGAGAGGGGAGAATAGAGATCAATAGATCGTATCGTATTGCAGATTGAATCAATTAGCAGTAATTAACCTGGTCGAATGCTATTGCAGTTGCCAAATGTCAAATGCCTCGGTCTCGGCTTTATGACCACCAGATCGTTTAATAATAATGCCGAAACGAGGAGGAGGCTAGCTTCGACACGAATATAAGTTGTTTCCCAAGCGAACATTATTTATTTATTTATTTTTTTATATTTTCTTTTATATCTCTTTTTTTTTGAGTGTTTTTGTTCAACTGTTGTGCAAATTAGCATACGAACTATTTTCTGTTTGTTTACAAAACTAAGCAACAGATATGTTTAAATGAAGATTTTTGTTTTCTTTGCATAACAAATATTGTGTTAAATATTTTATTTATATTTATATTTTTGGTATAAGTTAAATCACAAGTATTTGATAATCTAGTCGATAATATAGTAAGAGTAGCGAAGTTCAGTGCTGAAAAACTTACTACAGAGATCAAACACTTGTGTAGAAATTAATTATTATTATGAGTAAATAGCTAAACATATTTATACATTTTGTGTGCTTAGATTACACATCAAGAACATAATCTAATCAGAAAATCCGTCGAGTTAACTGCTGGCAAAGTCACAATAATATAAATTATATTTATTAAATATTTTAATTCATAATAAATATTTGTAGACCTAGTCATATCTAATTTTTAGTATGACTTATTCTACATAGCTGCAGCGTACTCAAATGTTTTCAGAGCCTAACAAAATATAAAATTTTTAAGTTTCTATGCTGCATACTTTTTGGCACCATTAAAAAGAGAATAAATACACATTAAGCATATCAACGGGCAGTGAGGTAATTGAAGAATATAAAATTGTTTTCCTATGTCTACAAAAAATAATAGTAAATTTAATATATAGTTCAACAATGTGCAATACCCGGCCACACCCCCATGAGACATCGCTTAAGAATCTCGTGCAATTTTCCAGCTTACATCCCCATTCGCAACAGTAGCTTTGACCTTGCCAAAAGCATATCGAATGAAGCAGCAAAAAAACAAAAAAAACTCATAAAAATTAACATATTCAATTAGTTAGCGAGCAGAACATGAAACGAGATATGTTCGAAAAAAAATGAGATGAAAAAAATTATAATAATTGCAAGCGAGAACGCATTAAAAATGTAAAAATTGCATTACTGTCGAGCACTTAAGTTATAAATGACTTTTCAGAACAGATCATAACTGAATGGATCGGGGCAACACCTTAACATGAACAGCATGACGAATGAGCAATGATAAATGGTAAATGGTAAATGATGAATGATGAATGTGAATGAAGAGACAATGGGAGAGCGTCAAGTGCTGATACAGACAGAATTCACAGGTTTATCTAAGAGACAGACTTCTGGCCAGATAACTAACTTAATTAACATATCATCTTCAACTTTACCTTGACCATTGGGCAGAAAATGGAGTGACAGAGAGCAGAGATTCAGAACAGAAGAAACAAAGATACAGTGACAGAGCTTCCTATAGAACTGCAGGCAGAATGCACAGGCCTAGCTAAGAGACTGAATTCTTAACAGATAAACTGAGAAACTAACTCTTGATTATAAAAATCATTAATTAGACTCAAAATTGATGCATCTTCAACCTTGACCATTGGGTAAACATAGCGTATACGTGATGTTATCCCAGCAATATCTGAGCATGATATCCAGAGCACGAAAAACTGACTCTTGACTGTAAAAATAACCAATGAACACATCATCTTCATTGTCTCATAATGGTTTCAGCTACAGCCTTGACCATTGGGTAAAAGTTATGCGTATACGCCATGGCAGCCCCAGAAACCCAAAAGCCTAGCTGCAGCTGAGATCGGGAGCAGTAAAAACAAACGAACAACACATCAGCACATAACTCACATAAACACCTTAAGAACAAAAGAATCGGTGTGCAAAAAAAAGCGAATAGAAATTAGCATACGGCAATCTATGTAGCTGGCGGGGCAAGCATCTTCTAGATGCAACATCATAAATATCGCTGCACAGAGCAGCTGGAAATTCGTTTGTCCTTCTGTCAATGGCCAATAAAAAACCAATAAAGCTGCCAACCAGCAAGCCGTCAGTAGCTGCTGTTAACACGATTCCCATGTAGATAAATTACAGCCCAACAGCAATCAAATGTGACAATACTCGACGGAGTGATACCCTGCAAGCAGTTGTTGGTTTCTAGTTAGTCTAGTTAGCTAGCCAAATAAATTGTCTGTAAACTGAAAATGATCATGTTTGTATATGATAACAATAATAGAAACTTAATCATTTGGATAATTTTATCATATGGTATATTATTAATATTTGAATATGAAATTTATAATGAAGTAAACCTTGATATGATAGCAAATTAATATTTATCGATATTATGAAAATATTTTGAAAAATTGATTTAAGGAAGTAGTAAAAACTATAGCTATCGATACTAATCGATTTCATGCCTATGACATATATTATATATATTCATTCAATATGATCTTAACTCATTGTAGGAGATTTCAATTTCCAACTTTCATGAATAGTTACCTAAACAGTATACCCATCTCTCGGCCATTCGCAATGTTTGCAGGGTATAACAAGATCAAAATCAAGATCAAACCAGCACTTGGTCAGATATGGCAGCTGCCCATATGCTAGCTAGCTAGCCAGCTAACCAACGAGTGGACAGGAAGACGTTGCCGTTGGGCGGCCGGCGATTCTTATGATCGAGCTGCGCTTTAGGGCCTGCCTTGGTTGAGCTTGGCTGGCTGCCAACTTAAACGAAGTATAAATAGATCTCGCCCGAGTTGCAGCATTTGCAGTCTAGTTCAAGTGGCAGCAGCAGCAACAGCATCGATACTCCGATACTCTGATACTCCGATACCCGTTTCTATATCCCCTCCCACTCAGCGTGTGAGTGTAACGTCAAATTTATCGAGCGTGTAATTTGTTAAGCGTTTTCCCGTTGAGATTTATGACTACGTCGACAGCTTAAATGCGGGTAAAGCTAAACTCAGCTTCCTCTCTCACTCACTCTCTCTCTCTCCCTCTCTCTCAAATCAACCAATTCATGTTCAATGTGTTCTTGTTCCTTTAAATTTCACAGTGTTTAGTGTTTTGTGTGCTCATAGCCGCTGGCCACGCCCAGCTGCCCAATGCGCCATTTCAGCAGACGCCCTTTCAGCAGCGCCAGCTACAGCAGCAACAGCAACAGCCGCAGCAACCGCAGCCACCACCGCCCTTTCAACGCCAACGTCAACAGCCACCTGGGCAGGGTCTGTTTCCAACACAGGGCAATCCGCTGAATCCTTTGAATCCGCTCAATCCGTTGACACCCAATCCATACAGTCGCTACAATCAGTATGCCCAGCAGAACTATGTTCCCATTACCGCCTATCAGAACGATCTGAATCTGGACGGCAGCTTCTCCTATGGCTATGCAGCGGCCGATGGCACCACTGCTCAGGCGCAGGGCTATGTCAAGAATCTGGGCTATGGCGAAGGTGTGGAAGCGCAGGTGAGAATTGATTATAATTAAAGCGGGTCAGACTTGTCAGATTCGGTTACCCTCGTCTATGAAGCTTAGGGAGCTTATTTGTTGGATGCCTGTCCGTAGCTCTTTGATTGACTTGAAATTTGAAAGTCTTATGTGAGCCTGATTTTAAAGAAATCTCCGAGAGATTATATCTTCTTATTTAAATCTTATTAATGATGTGGCAAACTTTCAGTTTTCAAGCCAATTAACTCACTCACACCTGACTGCAATCTTCCCACTTTAATTTTGTTCCATTAACAGGTCATCCAGGGCTCCTATTCGTATACGTCGCCGGAGGGCACGCCCATTACCGTGCGCTACATTGCCGATGAGAATGGCTTTCGTGCCGAGGGCACTGGCATTCCGGCCACGCCCTCTTACTTTGTGGGCGCCCAGCCGTATCAGCAGGGCGTACTAAACCCGAATCTGAATCCGTATCAGACGCCCTTCAGGCAACTGCCAACAGGTGCACAAGGTGCATTTCGACCTGGTCAACAATTGACTCCACAACAGCAACAGCTTCAACAGCAGCAACTTCAGCAACAACAACGAAACTTTCCCAATTCCGGACAATTTCAACCGGAGCAGCCATTCAATAATCTGCAGTCCGGCAATCTGCCAGCTCAGTATGCGGGACAGTTTGGTCAGCAGCAGCTGGGCGGAAACTTGACACCACAGCAACAGCAGCAGAATCTCAATCAGCAACAACAGCAGCAACAGCAACAACAACAGCAACAGCAGCAAAAGGATCAACGCAATGAGCAGCAGCAACAGGCGCTGATAACACAGCAGCTGAGAGGCAGACCCAATCAGCTGGTAGATCCCTTTGGCTACAACCAGTTTAACAGACGCTTCAAGAAGTCATCCAAGCAATAAGAAATCGATCGCGTAATAATTCAACAATATACATACATCTATATACATACATATATATCTATAAATATATTTGCGAATTAGTCGATTTAGTCGCATTCAAATGCGTGATATATACATGCGCCTATAAAAACCAAACAGTTTGTTTTTCATTCGAGATTTATCTTAAAATTCGATACAATTTTTGTAAAATTTAAGAGTCAAGCCATATTTTACAAGGAGTATGTTTTTCTGTTCATTAACAGAATTATTTGTTTGCTCTATGTTAGCTAACATATATTAATCGACAGACTGAAAAAATTTCTGTCAATATAATTATGTTCAGTTAAAAATAAACTAAGTCATATTTTGTTCTTAGTTATGGTAATACTATGTTTACTAACAGAGCAGTCATTCCTTACTAATGCTCGACTGGTATTTGATATAAATTCCATTCAAGTTATTAAGGGAAGCGATGTTTAGTTAGCATTAAAACAAGCAACTTCAAAGCTCCAGTAACAGTTCTAAGTATGCTGACAAACCCAGTGCCACTCTTAACACCAACAACAGAAGTGAAAAGGCAATGCTCTAACGAAATTCCGACAAGCCTAAGAGTATGCCATGGACTATTTCAACTTTCTTCGATCTTATTTTGCTCTGAAAAGCTTTTAATACTTGCAAATTTCTTTAACTAAAAACAATTGTTATTATTCAAAATAGATCTAGTTAATAACTTTTAATATAAATATAGCTAAGCTATATCGCTTATAACTAAGTCTTAATTTGGAAACACAGGATTCTTATGGAATTATTTATAAAACGAAACTCTTTCTTATCAGCTAAGTACTAAAAGTAATTAGCGGCAGAATGCGTTGCATTGAGGTTTCATCCGTCTTCATCTTCAGCGATCTAATAGATGTAGCCGGTCTGTGGATCGAATTCGCCATTGCCACGGCCACCACCAGGAGCAGGAGGAATGTATTGCGCGCCAGGTCCGCCAGCACCGCCAGCACCACCTCGTCCCGCGCCACCACCGCCTGGCGCACCACCACGGCCAGCACCACCACCAAATCCTCCGGCACCACCTGCTCCACCAGCACCACCACCGAATCCGGGAGCGCCAGCGCCTCCCGGTGCACCACCACGACCAGGGCCGCCTCCAGCTCCACCAGCACCACCAGCTCCGCCAGCACCACCTCCATATCCGGGAGCACCACCACGACCGCCGGCACCACCGAAGCCTCCAGCGCCACCTGCTCCACCAGCACCGCCGCCGAAACCAGGAGCACCAGGTCCACCTGGTGCACCACCACGGCCAGCGCCTCCACCAGCGCCTCCAGCTCCGCCGGCACCACCATATCCGGGAGCACCACCTGCTCCACCGTGGCCAGCTCCTCCAGCTCCACCTGCACCACCACCGTAGCCTCCGGCTCCAGCACCACCTCCAGCGCCACCTCCAGCACCCCCACGACCGGCGCCGCCTCCGAATCCACCAGCTCCAGCTCCGCCTGCACCACCACCGAAGCCTCCAGCGCCACCTGCTCCACCACGACCAGCTCCTCCAGCACCACCAGCACCGCCACCAAAGCCACCAGCTCCACCTGCACCTCCACCGTAACCTCCGGCTCCAGCACCACCTCCAGCGCCACCTCCAGCACCTCCTCGACCGGCGCCACCACCAAATCCACCAGCTCCAGCACCACCTGCGCCCCCGCCGAATCCTCCTGCGCCAGCTCCGCCTGCACCACCTGCACCTCCACCGTAGCCTCCAGCTCCAGCGCCACCTCCAGCACCACCACCAAATCCTCCGGCACCACCTGCTCCGCCAGCACCACCACCGAATCCGCCAGCTCCAGCACCGCCTCCAGCACCTCCACGTCCAGCTCCTCCACCACCGCCAGCACCACCACCGAATCCACCGGCTCCAGCACCGCCTCCAGCACCTCCACGTCCAGCTCCTCCACCACCGCCAGCACCACCACCGAATCCGCCAGCTCCAGCACCACCACCTGCTCCGCCGCCATAGCCGCCAGCTCCTGCACCACCTGCACCACCGCCATAGCCGCCAGCTCCAGCACCGCCTCCAGCACCTCCTCTACCGGCGCCTCCACCTCCACCAGCACCGCCGCCATATCCTCCAGCGCCAGCACCACCACCAGCTCCGCCAAATGATCCAGCACCACCTGCACCGCCACCACCAGCTCCACCTCGTCCGCCACCACCTCCATAACCTCCAGCGCCTGCTCCCGCTCCCGCTCCCGCTCCAGCTCCAGCACCAGCAGCACCTATAACATTGAAAAAGTATAGTTAATGGAAGCAGAACTTTATAGGGATGATCAGAAATCGACTAACCAGCACCGCCGCTGTAGCCACCACCAGGAAGTGGGGAGATGCCTTGAGCCGCCAAGGCTTTGGCTATGGCTTCTGGTATGGGCGGTGGGGTGGGCAGAGCCGCGCCCGATGGCACAAAACCGTTCTCATCAGCTGTGTAGGAGATCTCCACGAGTTCGCCTTCCGGATTGGTGTAGGTGTACGAACCCATTACCGATGGAATCTCATTCGGGGAACCCTTGTTCTTTACAGTGCCCTCCTCCTGGGCCTTGATGCCGTTGCCCGTCTCATAGCTGAAACGATAGTTGCCATCGCCGTCGTTCTCATTCACAAACGACAGAATAGGTATGGGCGGCCCGCCAGCAGGTGGGGCAGGTGCAGCTGGACGTGGAGCCGGCGCCGGAGCACCACCAATAGGCCTGCTGGGTCCGCCACCGCCCGAGAAACCACCGAGTCCATTATTAATGCCACCAAGTCCATTGTTGCCACCACCAAAGCCACCACCACCGCCGCCGCCACCACCCGGTCCCTGTAAACCTGCTCCAGCACCACCACCCGCACTGGCCGCATTCGCTGGCGGTGGCAAATATTTGTTATCCAGTCGCGCCGCCTGCGTCAGCGCCAACAGCGTCGTCAGCAGCGCCTGCAAAAGAGATGAGAGATGGCAGATTAAACACAGTCAGCCAACTGACATTACTAATTTATGCGAGTCAGTGGTGCGGCGAACAGTTCAGCGGTGCATAGCACATGGCAAGCTTTCAGTGGAGCGTCTGACAGCCATAAAACCCATATGCCATCGTGATGCACGTTTTGGCCAAAGGGAGGAGCGACTTGCCTGCCACACAAAATAGCCAGCCAGCCAGCCAGCAGAGTGGTTGCGAGGAGATGTGTAAGAAAATATTTGCATAAAAGTCAAATGCCTGGCTTTTAAGAAGCAATAGAAGTTGATTGCTAGAGGATACTTAATTAGCTTTAGTGCTGCTTACAGGGTAACTAACAGTTGGGCAGCTACAAGTTGAGCACTCTTACTAATGCCTAAGCAGTTGATTTGCTTGCTTCTGAAACGAGTTCTTATGGACTAAGTTACTTATAGTTAAAGATTTGATAATACAGGTGATAATGCACTTTAGCCTAGGGTTAACTTCATGTTAAGAAGTTTAAATGCAGACTTGCAATATCTGATTAAAAACTTACTATATTGAACTGTATATATATAGTTCACATATCTTACTTTCTTCTATATAACAGCCGAAACGCTTTACATATACAAATTTACTATGAACTATAGCCGCATATTAAGTAGAGCGAATATTAAATATAGCATAAATATATATATGAATAAGTAAATGAATATATATAGGGAAATAGCAGCGTATCCTCTACAACTTAATCTAAAGTAGTACACTACACTTTTAGTCACATGATAACTTCATGTTAAGCACCCAGACCAGTAAATAAATGTTTAATGCCAAAACGCAACTACACAGAGACACGCTCTGTGGCCTGTTCTTTCCATGAATCACACGATTCATAAATCGTTTGCTGACATGCAAAACAAGGCAGATGACAGACAGAGCTAGCTACCTGCTAGACGGTGCTGCTTTATGAATGAAATACTTAAAAAAAAAAACTTTAAATAAATCCATTAAAGTATCAAAAAAAAATATTTGAAATAAAAAAATTCATGAAAATATCAAGACAAAAATTTTACAATGCGCTCACGTTTTGCGTTGCATTTATCGCTGCTCTTCAGGCTAAAGACAACTATTTAAACTATCGACAAAGGCATCAAAGCCAAATATAACAAAGAAGAAGAAGAATAAAATTATGTATGGAGCAGGCTGAACGAACTCTGGTATTTGCTGCAAGAGTTGCAGTTGCAGTTGCAGTTGCAACTGCAGCAGCGTGTGAACCATTGAAGAAGCAGCAACAGCAGAAGGTTAAGCAAGCATCTCTGGCAAGTGGCAAGCGGCAACTGGCAAGTGGCAGAGCTGCTGCCTTACTCAAGTGTCAAGTTGAAGTTTAAAGCGTTTAACTTTAATTGGCTGCGAGAAAGAAGTAGATAAAGAACTCTATAGCCAGTCTGTGTATTGACAGTCTCATTCAAATCAAAATATATTTGAAATATTGTGTAAACTGATATATTTGACATTTAACTGGACACACAACGTGGATGTTGCCTGCTTCTTGCCTAGCCTGTCTCGAAAGCTCACAGCTCGACCAGTTCGTGACTAACTCTATATCATCAGCCCATCCTCGCCCTCTGTCTAAAGTTTTTGCCTCGTTTATAATTGAAGACAATTGCAAATTGTCTGCTAATTGGCTCAACTCTGCATAAATCTTAACCAAGTTGATCTGCTTTTTTTTTAACAAAAAGGGGCGTGAATGGGGGCGGAGGCGTGCACGAAGATGTTGTTTGTACTGCTGCTGTTGCTGTTGATGCTGCTGCTGTTGCTTGGAATGTTGCTGCTGTTGCTGTTGCTTCAAATGCTGTTTCTGGTGTTTCTGATACAACTGATGAGGTGGCTGCTGCTGATGTTGCTGTTGCCGTTAATGTAGATGTCGTTGTTGCTGCTCTATGTTGCTGCTGTTGCTTGGGATGTTGCTGTTGCTGCTGTTGATGTAGCTTCAATTGCTGTTTCTGGTGTTTCTGTTACAGCGAATGATGTGGCTGCTGCTGATGTTGCTGTTGCGGCTCTTGCCGTTAATGTAGATGTCGATGATGCTCTTCTTGTAGTTACTGATGTTGTTGCTGCTACTGCAGTCGATGTAGCAGCTACTGCTTCTGCTGCTACTTCTGTTGCTGTTCGTGCTGTTGTTGCCGTTGATATTGATGTTGCTGCAGTTGCCGTTGATGTTCATGTTGTTCTTATTCCTGTTACAGAAGTTGAGGTTGCTGTTACTGCTTTGCTGTTACCTATGTTGCTGATGCTGTTGCTGTTGCTGTTACCGCTATTGCTGTTGTTATGGTTGCTGCTGCTTCTGCCGCTTGCCTAACTTTGCGTGCTGATTTTTCATCAATGAATCGAGCAAATGCTGATTTCAGCTCTGTGATTTTTTAATGGGCTTTTAATTTATGCGTTTTGTCTTAGATCTTTGGGCCGTGTTGCAGCAGCTTGTTGCCAATGCAGTTGCAGTAAAGGCTGTTGCGGCAACTTCACTTGGCTTTTGTCTTTCGCGTTGCGTGTGCCGCAAAGAACGGCATTTGCGCCCAATTGAGCAACATATTGAAGACTCTTGACTTTTGCAATCACTGAGAACTTGTTGAGGGCGGCAAAAAGTTCGCATACAACTCGAAATGATTTTGCAGCAGATAATTATTCAGAAAACTCATCTGAGAGCAATAATAAGAAATCGAGCTTAGATATAATCAAATCAAATCTAACTAAACATTAGGGAAGAGTTTGGTATGGAAAATTTGTTGTATATTTTATCTATGTACATTATTTTCTATTAATTTTGTTTCTTATTCTTCTTTTTTTTATTTGAACATACTATTATTATATTTTATATCGAAACTTATGTATTTTTTTCGCTCTATTTCTATCTTCATTTATCTTCATATTAGGCTAAGCAATTTATCTAAGCATCCTCGTCTTGAGTCCTTTTAAGCTAAATTATCTCAGCTTATGTGATTAATTTCCAATTTACTATGCTGAGCTTAACTTATTCTTGTTATAAAGTTTACCTAAATAATATTTTTTTTTAATTTTATTTATAATTTAAAAACCTTTTTAAAATTTTAGCTGATATTATATATTAAATTATTATTTTTCGAATAATCTTGAAGAGTATTTTAATTGTATTTTAACTTGTATAATTATTTCTATATTTTTTTAAAATAATTTCATCGACATATGTATATGCTTCTTACATATTGCTTGAAGAATGTTTGTCGAAGTCGACGTCGAAGTTGATTAGCCAGCTGTGCTTATGATGTAATTTACGAACAGAACAAACATGTTTAGCGTAACCTGTCAATCTCTCTTAGATACTCTATTCAAGCAAGTCGTGAGGGTATATTAGTTTTCTACCTAGCTGTGTGTAAGCGTAAATTAGTTTCTACTTTAATAACATAACTAGACGTTCGTAATGTTTTAAAAAATATGTATATTTTTAATTTTTAATTATTGTCCCAAATTTTTAGTAATTTTATTTTAGCCAACCAAGAATTTTTCCTTAGACAATTAATTTATTTTCTTAAAATTTCCTTCATACTGCCTTGGCACTATTGCTAGAGTATTGCACAGTCGGTCAAGCCCTATTGCCATATTGTTACGAGTTGAACATTGTTTAATCAAGTTAATTAAAATTCTTAGAAGATGCGCTTATGACTAAGATTTAAAACGAAACAAGGCATGGGAAAATATATATTATATTAAAATTTTTTTTTGTATTATTTCATTTGCTTTTTTTTTAATTTTCAATCTTAATCCTTTGCCACAAACTCACCAATTTCAGCTGCATTTTTTTGCTTTTGCAATGGTAAAACTAAAATGTTCTAAATTTCGTATCCTTATGGAATTGCACAACACTGGAACACACAAGAGCGCGCACGCACACATATACACACACAATAACTTTAATCACAGAATATGTCGCATCCAAATATGGCGAATCCTTCAGAGTCTATTTATAACTGTCGCGAATCGCAGTTGTTGTGGCCTCGTCTATTGTCACGGAACTTGTGTGCCGATTGGAGTGCAGGTTCTTCGGCTTTTATACAAATGCAACACGAGATCGTTTGGGGCGCCAAATGCAATCGAATGGAATGGAATGGAATGAACGAAAAAAGCTAAAGCTGAGGCTGTGCCTGAGCGGAGATTTTGATACTTTATGGCATTTATTGCAAGCGTATCTATATAAGTGTGTGTGAGTGTGTGTATATGTGTGAGTTTTGGCTGCGCCGCACAGCTGGCAAAAACAATTGCATGCCAAAAGGGAGACAGACACGACAGCAAAGTCTCCGGCTGTGGCCATTGTGTTGGCGTTTGCTCAATGTTGCAGCAAAAACAACAATAACAACAGCAGCAGCTACAAGCTGAACTGCTCTCCACTCTGCTCAGTCTCCACTATCCTCAACAAGAATAGCATTAGCTACTGCTCTCTCTCCCTCGCTCCTCACGCGTTTACAGTTACATCTCCGCGCTCACCACTATCAGCTACAAGAATAACATTAACTGTCGCTCTCTCCTGCTCTCTACTCTCCGCACTCACCACTATCCTCTACAAGAATAGCATTAGCTGCCGCTCTCACCTACAGACCGCACTGCCCACCGCACTCTTCACTCTTCAGCGCATCTTTAATTTAGTCAGTTGCAATTGGCAGTTGCCCAGCTACCAGTTGTTAAGTTTTTGCGCTCGTAAATTGAAATCCAATCGAAGCTGAACGCTTCGCCGCGTGCGCTCTATCGCTCTCTCGCTCTCTTTCTCTCTCCCATTCCCATTTTCAACTATCCCATTCCAAATGCATCTCATTTAAATCGTTTGCACGTTTTTAACAGCAACAAAAATAACAACATCAACAACAAAATTTGATTGCATTTGAGCAACTTTACAGCTTCATTATGAAACGGATGTCAATAAATCTCTACACGCTGACCCTTTGAGGCGTTGAAATTCTGTTTAGAAAATAAACAAGAAAAAAAATATTGAGCAATTATATCGTTTGACCTTTTGTAAAACTCTCTGGTCATAAATATCATTAATATCGACAGCAACACCCAAGTGTAGCCTGCGGCCAGCCGACAAAATTGCCAAATTATATTGACCCCAACAACAGCAGCAACAACTAGTTACAACAACTACAACAACTAGTTACAACAGCAACACACAGCTCAAAGGGCAGTTGCTCGCGAAATTTTGTTTAAAGCTTTTGGCCACAATATTGTCATTTGGCTTCTTCTGTGGCCAAGTGGGATGTGAATGTGGACTTAAAGAGGAGTGCATGACTAGAAGATACCCTAAATTACGCAAAAACTGCTCTACATATAGTATACGACTAACTATACCCTAAGTTGTCAAAGTAAGTGAGTTATATATCGATTATTATCGAATTATAATGAGCATATGATTGGTTTATTGAATAATTACTGCTCAGTTCAAAGAAGAGTTCTTTTCTTTGTTTAATATATTATTAGTAAATCATTATACCCTCTACTGACATTTTACATAAATACAGAGCACTTGAACATGCAAGTAACATATATATATATGTACATATATATATAATCATGATATATCTATATGTGTATATATATATATATATATACCTATAACTAAGCGTAACCAACTTAGGGAATGCACATTGACATTTGAAGAATTGTTATTTGTTGTTGCTGTTGTTGTTGTTTGTTGTGATTTAGAAAGGCTGGCAAACTTGGCAGCCAAGCAACAATTGAAGACGAGCATTTGCAGCATGTTGTCAACATCTTCAATATAGTTTTTTTCTTTGTCGTTTTGTGCAACTTCTGTCATATGGCAACACGTCATACCCTGTAAGTCTAAATGACATGTGGGGTACATAAGCTGTGGGCGCAAAATAGAGTTTTCAAAACTTTCCATGCATAGACACTTAACATTGTTTCCTATAGAAACATATTATACCCTGTAACTAGCTAACCAATTGGGTATATTAGCTATAGGTAACAATCATAGTTCACATACTCAATTATTGTTTTATCCAAATTCTATAAATATATAATCCATTGTTATATTTAAACCTATCATACCCTGTAAGGCTGCATTTCACATAGCGTACAGGGCATCTGTTCGCCTTGCATACCTCACTTGCTGTTTCATTCTGTGCCCATTCACGCCCAACAAGCTGCATCCAAAATGCATTTGGCCAATTTATTTGTTCTGGCTGCAATTCAATTATTGAGCCAACAAACTGTGAGACACACGAGGGCAAAAAAATGACAAAAGAAGTTAACTCAAATAATAGACGAATATCAAATACACTTTCCAGTTATTAAAAACGATGTCAGAATAACTAACAAAAAAACATTTACAATGGAAATTCAATATTTCAACAATTATTAAGACTGCGTCCCAAACTTTCAGCTAGTTTATACGGGCCACAGCTAGAGTAGTGACTTTTAGTGAACAGATGTCTTTCAGCCTGTTGCTGCAATCCGTAACCCACGAAGAAGGTCAGCCAAGTGGCAAAAGAATTTGCACGCAGTTGGAGACAATGCGTATACGTGATATATGCTGGCTGACTGGCTGGCTGGCTGGCTGGGCGTGCAGATATTAATCATACGCTGCATTGGCCTTGCCAAATTAACACAGAATTAGCACACAAATGAGTTAATGCATATCTGATCAATCAGAGCTGAAAGCCGTTTTCATAATGATGTGTTTGCGGACCTTAATTGACCCGCGTGAGTCACACTCAGAGCTAGCTCTGATGCAATTTCGATGAGTGAGGCAAGTGGCAAGCGTAGCTCTGCCCACGCCTCTGCCACTGCTCCTCTCTCTCTCTCTTTTTCTCTCTGTCTATCCATATTTCTTTGCATCTGTCTCTGTCTCTAGCTCTACCTTGTGCTAAATCTGTCTATGCCTTTGCGTCTGGGTTTTCCGTTAGCTTCGATAGTTCCTGTTTGAGAATTGATTAGTTTTGAAGCAATTGTTAGAACTCATCGCGAGTTGTGCAATACTTGGCTCAAACATAAAACAGTTCAGCATTTTAGCATGTAATATTAACCGGCTTTGCGCGGCGTCAAACAAAATTTCATTCTTAATACCTTTTTACTTAAACTTTTCTTTGAACTTTTTATACAGATTGCCTCTCTGATTGAAGAACAGCTAGCCACTGCCTTAAAGCAACGTTGTGCAGTGTTCTTCATTCAATCAGTCAATCAATCAATCAGTAGAAAAACTTGTTATATATAAAAAGCTTTATGCCATTTTATCTGTTAAAAATATGTTTCCGTTTAAGTTATTTTTTACTTAAAAAATTCTAGATTTACTGTTTGGCAGATTGAAACCCTGTATTCCTCTTCAAGCAATCAATCAGTCAAACATCAGCAACAATTTTATTTTCAGTAAGAAATGTTTATTTTTTTCCTTCACTTTCAGTAATTACTAACTAAAATTTATTTCTAACTATAAAACTCTTAAATTTTAAAGAGATCTTTGATATCTCTATTAATCTTCAATCAATCAATCAATCATTTCGCAACAAAAGTCTGATTTGGAGCGTGATTGATATATTTTTCATTCACACTTGCTAAGTTTCAGCTTTAACTACGAACTTTTTTAGTTTCTTCTTATTTGGCTTAGCAACTCCTTATGTGAACCATAATTCAATCAATCAGTCACTCAATCAGCAACAGATATGATGCTTATTAAAAGAGCCTTTACCTGATTACTGACTTCAGTCCAATTGCAACTATAGAAGTTAATAGTCTAACTGATGTAAGACATGCCTATCTTCTATAGTAAATCAATCAATCAATCAATCAATCACAAGCAAAAGATTTATGTGTATCGCTGTGTGTGTATGTGTATTTTATTTGAGACTCTTGTGCATTCAGTTAGGAAATAAATGTAGAAAAGGTGAGCCGTTTAGCTTACTCGCCCGTCATCATCTCCATGAATTCTGTAAAAGAAGCGAAACGATATATTAGAAATCACAAATGTTTATGCATGGATATAAAATTACAGCTATGGATGCAGACAACAAAAAGTTGAGTACAAAAATAGACAAGGGCAGGCGAACAATCGGAATGGAGCAGCAGGCGAGCTGACAGCAGAGAACGAGAGTGGGAGGCTATGGAGAGGCAGTAGACAAATGGTGTCGCCATGGCCATCATTTGTAGTTGGCATTTGGCCAAGAGTATTTCTTTTGTTAATATTTTGACAGTTGCCCCATAGTTGCTAATTGTTGGAATGCTTACCATCAAAGTCCACGGTGCCGGAGCCATCAGAATCGATTTCCTCAATCATAATGTCCAATTCCTCATTTGTCAGCTGATCGTCCAGTTCGCGCAGAATCTCGCGCAGACAGGAGGTGGGAATATAGCCATTGCCTTGCTTATCGTACAAACGGAAGGCCTCACGCAGTTCCTTCTGCATGGCCTCGTCATCTTCCTCCACAATGAATTTGGCTGCCAGCTGCACGAATTCCTCGAATTCCAGGCGACCCGATTCTGAAAAACGTAGAGAAATATACATATGAAGAAGTTAGCACGACTAGATAATGCTTGTTCAAAAATATATTCTTGATCTATATAACTAGAAAATTATATAATCTAACTGTGAGCTTAACAATGATCCAAATAGAAATCTGGAATGTATCGACAGACAGACAATCGAATATACTCTTTTCTCCTTATGAGCGAGTATAAATGACAATTTTATAACGCTTTTGCTATAGTTAAAGTAATCCATCTAAAAGGTATCATATTTTTCTGACATACCAGCTACAGATAGACAAGCCAATATACTCTTTTCACTCTATGAACGAGTATCATAAAAGAATTTTAAAACGTTACTGATATACTTCGTATAATCCACAAAATTCCTTCTTTTAGGCCGAAATCAGTCTCAGAAATCATCTTATTCCGATATATTAGCAAATCAATAGACTCTTTTTAGCTTGCTGAACGAGTAAATTAGGGTAAACTGAAAGTTTTAAGTTGATCTTCACTTACTGTCCTCATCGACCTCATCGATCAGCTCTTCCAAGATTTTCTTGTCAAAGGGCTGGCCCATCAGACGCAGAATGTCGGCAACCATTTCGGTGGGTATGCTGCCAGTCTTTTGATGATCGAAGCTGTTGAAGGCCTTCTGCAGCACGGCAATCTGCTCAGGTGTCAGATCTTCATCCTGCAAATGAAAACACAATCAAAATTCCTCGAAATCTTAGCGAGAAATTCCAAACGCACAATGTTATCCATATTTATTTTTTATTTGATGCTCTGCTTTGTTCTTCACCCGAGTGATCAACGCCAAAGACTGTGCGCCCAAATGAATTGGTTCCTTATTTCTTGATACGCTTAAGGCGCGCACACACACACACAGCCATACACACACACACACACACACACACACGCACAGACACACACGTCACTGAATGCTGCATTCCAAAAGTAACAAGCTAATTTATGGTTTTCAACAGCATTTCGAAAATAAAAGCACAACAATAACAACACACACGTTCAACGCACACATACACACACACACACACACACACACACATGTACGTGTACACTTTGAATTTTTGAAAAACACTGTAAAATCATAGAGCATTTGGCCATGTTTACTTTGCTGTTGGCCAGCTCACCGCAAGAACAATTTGAATTGTATTTTGTTCTTTTCATTTGTTTTGCAGTGGTTTGCTAAGCTTAACGTGGAGCACAATGATTATATTTAAACTACACTGCGAGAGAAGTGTTGGCAATACGCGCAACTTCAAATGCCCACACAGCTCAACAAGAATTGCATTTGATTTGCGCTTATCAAAACTTCCTTTTGAAGTGCCAAAGCACAGATATGAAACGTATGAGCAGCATTTAGTTATGCCATTTGGGCAGCATTAAAGGGCAATTTACGATTGTATTAAGTTGGCGCTAAGAAATTTCCCTAATTTCCCTAATTTCCAAAGTTTGTTAGGATCTAGTATTGATTGATTGACGACAAAATGGACAGCACTGCTGATGAGGGGAAATTTATCTCTGGCTCTGCATAATGTGCATAATTTCTTGAATTTTCCTTCAACTTGCTGCAAAACACATTTAGGCGAAAACTATTGAGCAAAGGCAAAGTGTGCCTGACAAAATGTGCAGCACTTTTTAGACTCCATTAAACGGTGTGTGGAACAGCGTTTACTATTGTTGATTACTGACTTAAGGCTTTGGTCTCTCATGGACAGTCTGCTGTGACGACATCCTGCCTTGATGACATCCTGCCTTGACGACATCCTGCCTTGGCGCTGAACTTTATGCCTCATTGGGCTTGCAGGTAAGTTCTTCTATGAGCTCTATCTGCGAATTGTGCTCAGTTTACATGCGTTCAGTTTCCACTTGCTGCGACGTTCGACGAAATTCCAAGAATTTTTTCTGTGCTCCAATGTTATTTCCACTTAATAACATATATAATTTTTATAATATTAATAAAAATTATAGTAAAATTAATAAATTTTATATAAAATTAATAATAATTGTATTAAAAATAATAATAATAATAAATATAAGAAGTTCTATAGAGTATCTAAATATCATATCAAAATTTGTAGCAGTGTATTAAAATAACGGCACGCGATAATTATTGAATTAGATTCCCAATTGGCATTCCACGCTGTGATTTACTGTGAGAATCAATCAGCGAGAGACCCACACACACACACACGCACAGAAATTTGTAAAACATGATAATTTGATCAAATAATCAAATAGCTGAACGAATTAATTAATTGGTTTCACACATCTATTATGTAAGGCAGGCAAGCAAGAGCGGTGTAGATGGACGCGGAAATACCCTAGGAATACACGCAGCGAGATGCTCGGTTAATGGCAGCAAATATTAGAGAACAGATCAGATAGAGGAAGGTAAAGATGGAGAGATGAAGGAGCTACACACGGAAGGAGGAAGTGAAGGAGGAGGCGAACACCTAACAGATGGAGAACAGAGACAATGGTAATATCATCTCAGCAATAGATTCTATATACTATATACTGCCACGCCTATTTCTGCCCATTACATACGCCTGCCCCCAACTATTATACCCCATTTAACCGTTTAGCAATGATTTCCGAAACAACAACAAATTCCATTGAGCAACGCCCACAAACACAGAGAGACACACACACACACACAGATGAACATTTTTATAAGCGATTCGAAAATGCTTGAAATTTAAAATTAAATTTTGAGATTTTCTAAACGGCAATAATATTTAATGCCAGTTTTTTGCTTAGCGGCAAAAATAAATGGAACTTAATTGATTTATATACGCCATTAAAATATTGTATATCTGTTTCTCTGCGATAATACTACCCTATATATTCATAGTCATATATATATACATATTTTGTTTGCATTATGATTTAGTATCTGGGAAAAAGAGACAATTTTGACGTCACTTTTGACATATTGGCCATTTGTTTATATTTGTTTTTAATGTTTCTGGTAAAATATTGCACCCATAACTTAGCCAGCAAAGAAGTAGAAAGGGCCAACAGCTGTTCAGCTAATGAGCTGCTGGAATAATCTAAAGTGAGAACTATTATAATTGATAGTCATTAGGGCATACTTAATCTACATTCATCTACATTCTACATTCCTATATCTGGGCCATACAAAGTCTATATAAATTGCTCTATATGTCAAATGTTAATATGTTATTTGTTTTGTTATTTCAGATCAGACTTCTGCATCTTCAAAAGAAACAGCTATCGCAGTCTGTTAGCATACCCATTTCCTTTTAATTGCTAGGGTATACCCAGTTGGCGCCTATGTATGTATGCATATGTATAAACTCTTTTGTCAGTCAGTCCAATAATGAATATTACTATTTATATTAACATTATTCTTATTATCAGTAGCATTAGCATAAGTATTATCAATAGCAAAGAATATCATGAACACTATCATTAATAATTATTACAAATCATTAGCATTCTCAATGTAACTGTCATAATATTTATTATATTTTTCATTATTACACCTATTATAATAATATTTTAATACAATTCTTTATCATTTCATGGCTTGCCTCGCATCAGCATGTCCTTCATGGTCAGTTCGTATCCATCAGTTCACAGCTGATATATTTTGATGGCAGAGCTCTGAATGATAGACAACCTCGACATCTGGCGCTGGCAGCTGAGTTGACGTCTTGGCAGCTCTCTTAGCAAGATGTTGGAAAATTAGTTTTCGCTTACACTCCGTCAATAGATTTTCAGTTGCTTGAGTTGCTGATACGATTAGCTGCTACGTGTCTTGGAAAACAAGATCAGGCCAGACCAGAGCAGACTAGACCCGGCCACCGGCCCGCCAAACAAGCCTGCTGAGTAAAAGTTGTTGTTGTTTTGACATTTGACGATGTCGAACTTCAGCTTTGACGTTCATAATGTTGCCTTGATCGTCGCTTAAGATCACTTTTACAGACGCGCCAGCTCTTCTACTTGGCCACATAATTGATGTTGGCAACAGCAGCAGCAGCGGCAGCATTCACTTTGCATTGGCGGCAAAGTGCCAAACGATCTAAACCTGCAGCAGTCTTCGGCGTCAGCGTAGTTAAGCGCAATTACGTTTAAAGCGAACATATTTTGATATTTTGTATATATATTTAAGGTCTATATTTGAATATATAAATAATAAAAAAAATAATATTCAACATACACTTGAGTCTTTTGACTTTTCTTGGCTTAAATGAGTCGATGTATTTGACTTTATTGGCACTCGGAATTGATCTTTAATTGGGGGCTTGAAAATTTAAAATTATTTATTTCGCAGCATACTCTTAGGCTGCGAATTAAAGCAGCACATAAATTTAACTGAATTTAACATTAGCATACTTTTGCGCTGCATCCACAAATTTATAATCCGAAAATTATGTAGTATACTTTTGGGGCTGAAAATTAACGCCATCTAGCAGCACAACAACCCACAAGCCGCAAAATTTTGATTGAAATTTGACTAAAATACCAGGCGAACAGCAATGAGCAGCAAGTAGCTTTAAATCAACTGAGAAACATTTTTCTTTGTCGAATAACCTTGAGCGGCGGCCGCCACTGCGGCTTGCTGGCGATGAATCAACACAAATTCGACTAAAATACCAGGCACACAGAAATGAGCAGCAGGTTGACAATTTTTGCTTAACATAATTATTTTAGTTAACATTGAGCGCACTGTTAGCTTACATTGAGTGAACATAATAGTTACCAGTGCGATTTGCTAGCAATTATTCACCAAGAATTCGACTCAAATACCAGGCACACAGAGATGAGCAGCAGGTTGACAATTTTTGTTTGACAAAATAATTTTGGTTTCCATTGAGTGCATTGTTACTTAACCGTGATTTAACATAGTAATGTTTGTTAACTTTGGCTTAACATAACAATGCCAGTTAACAATGAGTCAACAGGATATTGCTAGTTCACAGCGAGTTAACATAATAATTTTTGTTACCATATGTTGGTAACATATTTATGTTCGTTAACACATATAGTTAACGTTAAGGACAACCGTAACGCTGTTGCGCTCTGTTTTACTCAAAATGGCAGTGTTTGAGTGGGCAACAAGTTTGAAATCGTAGCGCAGTCTGTAAAGCAAAGCTTTTAAAGCTTTTACGTCTATGAGCTGTGACAGACAGGGTGCTTGCTTTTTTGCGCACTGTGCAGCTTATGTCCGTTAATTTTAAACTTTACTGGAATTTCTATTTTGTAATACTAATAAATTAAAAAAAGAATAATAAAATTCTATTGTTATATGAGAAGCTTTTTTAAATGTTAACAGCTGCATATATATACAGCGGTAGGTCGTAAAAATAGTCGTGCGACTGAAATGTAGAATAGTAATATCTTTTGATAAGTATAATATTTTGAAAGCAGTTTTAAACAAATGTTAAAATTTACATATATTTATTCAAATTATTTGTAAAATATTTTGTTCATAACAAGATTTTGCTGAACAACATTTTAGTCGCACTACTATTTTTATGAGCACAGCTACGTGCTTAGAAGAGGTCTTGATTACTGCACTAATAAGCAGCAAGTCTTATACGCAACTGAAATTATAAGAATTTAAGAAAATTCGTATACGCTTTATATCTACAAACAAAAGAAAAATATAATACATTATCAGAAAGGAAGTAACGAGCTATATAATTATAACAGTTTCATATACTCTTATACGAATGAACATACTTTTTTATAGATATAAGTTTGAATATAAATATTGACAACAATACGTATGTTAAAGAAGTGTCATAATGAAATTAAAAGAGTTATAAGAGTTTGTCATTCACACTTATACGCATTAACAAGTGACAGCGCCATACATACTATATCTCGAGGTATCATGGCATAAGTATAACCGAATATAAATATTTCATAAGGAAATGATAAAGCTCTGTAATTCACACTTATACGCATTTACTTTTGGCAACTACATGTCTGGAGCTATCATGACATAAGTATAACAGAATGTTTTTTATGTTAACTGAAGTAGCATAAGTAAATTATATGAGTTTTGTAACTCATAATAAGAACTAAAGTATCATTATGAAATTATAAGAGTTCGGTAACCCACATTTATAAGCATTAACATGTGACATCGCCATACATATATGTAGCTATAAGTATAACAGAATGTCTTATACGGCGACTGTCTGGTAAAAGGTTATGCAAATGCCTTCGCACTAACAGTGATTGCATGCTTTTAGTTGCATATTTAATTATTTAATTATTCGTGGAAAATTCAATTGAAATTGAAAAACGTCAAGCACAGCGCATGCAACAATGCTCTACAGAAAAGCAAAATGAGTTCAAAGTAGGCAAATTAGCAAAAGTGTTTCAAAACTTTTAAATGGCTTGCAGCAAAAGTTTGAGCTGCTGTTGCTGTTGCTGTTGGTGCCGTTGCTGTTGCTGTTGCTGCTGCTGCTGCTGCTGCTGCTGCTTTTGCATTTACTGGCCATTAGCTCGCCGGCCGCGTCACAAAGAACCAAACCACAAATCTAATTAGGTTGTAAAGTAAATGCAGCACCAGCAGCAACAGGAGTAGCAACAGGAGCAGCAACAGGAGCAACATCAAGCATCAAGGTCTAGCTGGATGCCTGACTCAAAGCAGCAGAACAAAAGGTATAAAAACCGCTAGCCACTGACACAATTATGCAAATCCTAAACAATTTTTTCAATTTAGTTTATTTTTGCTAAGCAGAAAGAAGCCTTTGACGTCAGCTCGGGCCCAGTCGCCAGGGCCAACAGTGAGTGGAAAATCTGAATAACTGAATATCGCATTGCGCAATAGGGTATGATAATTGCACTTGTATACCTTTTGGCACACCTGAGCCTTATTGCCGCTTAAAGCCGAAGCGCTGCTGAACGGGTAAATGGCCACACAGATGTCGGCCATACACCCACCCACGAATTGGCCAATTGCTCCATTGCCGTGCATATTAGACAATATCCAAAGCGAGTCGATTCGAGTCGCGAGTCGAGTTGCTTTTCAAATAAGCAGCTAATGTGACAACTTTTGCGCATGTCCCAACATGCAGTTGAAGCTCCGCTCCGCTCCGCCCCGTCGCCCTCTCGTCCTGCCACCTGGCAGAGCCGAGGCAGCAGGGACAACAGGTGCTCGTCGCCTGTCGGCTATAAAAACCCTTCGAGCATTCGCCTCTGCCATCAGTCGACAGTTGACAGTTGACAGTGGCCTCGCTTTGTGGAACCGGAACCCGATCTTGTGCTCTGCTGTTCCTTAAAACTTAACTCCACTTTTTTGCTCTCCAATAAACAATGTGCTTAAAAAGTCTTTAGCCTGGACAACAGCTGAATTCAGCTTGAACAAAATGTCTTAACTCTAATCCTAGAGTTTCTTCGCAATCTACAAAAAATAAAGCTAAAAATAATGTTGCTTCAATGTTTCAATTTGAGGCAATGCATATCGCTGTTCTTGCTGCTGATGACAGGTGAGATACGATCGTAATTTTTTATCAAAAATCTTATATTAATTATTTTATAGCTTATTATTTTACACATTTTTTTTTTTTTTTATTCAAGAATCAGACTAAATGTGCTCTGCTAAAGTTTTTTGATAAGCTGAATCAGATATATTCAAAACATTTGTAATAAAAAATAAATTAGAAAATAATTGTAATTTGTAATTTGTAAAAAAAAAACACTTTAAGTTTAAAATATTTCCAAACGCTGATTTGGCAAAAGTTTAATCTGATTCTTGACTAAGCAACCAATCACAGACTTTTGGTGACTAGTGTATTTGAAGCTTGTAAATTTGTGTATTTAACACGTAAAGAAATATTGTTTGTTTTTAATAATTTATTTTTTTATTTTCTGTTAATATTTATAACCAAAATTTAAAGAGTTTCAATTATTTTAGTAAACCAAACTGTCAATTTTTTTATTAAAAATTCTAAAAATGAAATCAGCCTTTTTTCTACATCCAAATAAAACACTTTTATATAACTTTATTTTTAACTTTTAAGTTTTTTTTATAATTAAAAATAGTTTGACAAAATTTAAAGTTAAAAACATTTTAATGGTTGAAAATGCTAGAGTATTAAAAAGATTATAATAAAAAAAAATAAATAAATAAAAAATAATAAAGCAATAAAAGCAATAAATATAATGAATGGGTGTTTAACTTAAGAAAATTTATTTATTTAAAATAAAATTGTTATAAATAATAATAATAAAATAAAATTTTTTTCAATTTATTTAAGTTTTTAATAGTTTTTTCTTAAATGTTTTTATTTAATTTTTTTTTACTTTTCAAGTGTTTGACGTACAATCAAATAATCAAAATAAAAGTGAATTGAGCACAGCGTAAATTGATGCCAAGCACTGATTAATAATTATTATCAATGATTTTTATTTACAAAGAAATATAATACGATACGTAAATACATGCAAAAACCCCCACACACACACACAAACACACAGCACTCAGTCGAAACTGGGGAATTCCCACGTTAAATGAACAAATTTATTATGAATTATGAATCTCAATTGGCTATAGCTGTATAACACTTTCAATTGCTGCTGCTACTGTATAAGACTTTTTTATAAGACTACAGCAACTATGAAACTTGGATCCAGTATGAAAGTTTCACTATAATTTTTAACAGAAATGGAGAGACTTAAGACAAACACAGCTGTTCGAGAATAAATTGACATAAAACTATAAAAAGAATCGTTTTGCTTACTGCATTCAAAACAGTTTTTAAGCAGAATCCGCTTTAAAGCAAAACTAGAAACACGAAACTAACTGAACGTTAAACTGCAGCACAAGTATGAATGAAAAATAATATTTTAATTTAGCCCCAGTTCAAACATAGTTGATAAACCGCAATGAACTGTCATTGTATGCATTTGCATACATACATATGTACATATACGAATACATACATATACATACTTATAATTAGAATAGATTGGCAAACCGCACTTGTGTGTAATCTAACTCAGTCTTTCTTATATTTATTATAGATTTCGACATATATAGTCATAACTACATATGTACATACATATGTATTGTATGTATAACAAGCGAATATAGCATATTTATAACAGCTTTTGTATTTTTATAACAGTTTTGCCCTTAAACAAGTAAACTTTGCTTTGTTTAAGGACAACTTGTTATAAATATACTGCTATACATACATATGTCAGTATGTATGTATAACTATGTATGTATAACTAGGCAAAGAATGCATTCGCAATATTTTTTATTTTTTTCTTTCTTTCTTTGAGATGAAAACCTTTTTAGTCACGAATGTCATTTGTTATTAATGAAAGTAAACTACATACATATATGTAAATACAAATACCAATACTATTATCACTCTCAATTAGCCACAATCTAAGTAGTCATCTCTGAATATGAATATATATTTGCCTATATAGTTAGTCGTCAATCTATCTCTGAATACGAATTGTTTCTAGAATACATGTGTGTATATTATTTATATACATATTTACATACATATACATATGTATATATACTATTACTTTTTTTTTTTTTGCTCATAGTATAGACTTTACAGATAAACCAGAAATGAGCCCTATTAGCATGCGACCTGAGGGAAAACCCATTTAGATTATTGCTTTTGTTTAAATTAATAACATGAGCCGCAAAACTAAGCAGCAATTATAGTAAAAAAAATGTATAAAACAAGCAAAAAAAAATTATTTTGATTAAACTTATACATATATGGAGTAGTTTAGCAGTGCCATATAAACATTATTATGCAATTGCAAAAAAAAAAGGAAAAACTAATTCACTTAATATAAATAGTAGTAAATATATGTATGTATAGTAGTATAGTATAGTTACATATATATGTTTGCATCTATACATATATTGCTGTGTTCATAAAAATAGTAGTGCGACTTTTTTCAATTGGAATATAGCTTTTATATTGATCTAAATACTCGTTTCAAATTGTTTTCAAATTATTATTTTTTTAAAACCAAATTTTGCTGTTCAACATTTCAGTAGCACTACTATTTTTATGAACATAGCTATATGTGTGTATATTATATATTGTATTCAACTTTTATCTGGTTTCACAAATATTTTTGTAAAGCTGTTTTTTTTCTTCTCTAAATAAAAGTTTAAAAGAATTTGTGATTTTTAGCTCCGATTTGCATAAAATAGTTAGTTCATCTACATATATTACTTAAACAATTATTAAATTACAAATCAGAGCTTCATTGAACAACTACAAATTGTACATCCACGCCTACTGCGGGCAGCGCATATCAGAAAAGAAACTATTATAAATATATATAGCTTTACAGTTGAAAAAAGAGTTGACTTCATTGAGACTTGAACTTGTAAACATGCAATGTTTATCTATATATACTATATTTATCAAATATGTATAAAGCATTCGCTTAATATATAAGTTTTATACAGCTTCAGCTGTTATACAAAATCATACGGCATTATGAAAATAGAGAAAGAATTCATGGAACATGTGACTGTGATTCATGCATTATCGGGGCTCATGAATGCCTAACCAAGCCACAGCAAATTGCACAATTTAATGAAATTGAAATTGATATTTAAAAAAGAGCTCAGAATACATTACATTAAATTACTAGCTCCGATTGGGCTGGTATCTGGTGGCACATGGCATCCATATGTGTGTCTCTCTGTCAGCTTAGCGATTGACCCTCAATTAATTTGATTGTTTTGCTTTCGTTCGGCACATATCAGCAATTAAAATCTGCAGGAGCCCAAACGGAAATTGAACATCCGTTGCGGGCGCTAGAAAATATGAATCCCTGTGGACACGTATATACTATATATGTGTAGTAAATTAATGCTACTTGTTTCACAGCATCGCCCATGCAAATGGCGGCCATCGATGCGAATTCGAAGGATGCGTTGTGGTCGTCCTGGAGCAGCGCCGGCAGCGACGACAGCAACTGGCCAGCGAACGACCTTTATGTTAACGGAAACCGTTTGCCAAATATTGAGGCCAGGGAAATGACGCCCGAATCTGTTGACATAGCTTTCAATTTCCCGCCGTATCCGTTGAGCAAGAACAACAAGTGGCGCTCCGATAAATACTTGAAGGAGCTGGTCCAGGTGCATCGGACGTGGCTGCAATCTCCGGCTGAGCGATCAAGAACAAAACTGAAACGCGGCTTACAACCACGACCGTATTGGCCAATGAGTCTGAATGATTACGAGCTGTCGTCGGATATGGCCAACTACTATCAACGCAAACGCGAACCGTCCGTATATGAGAGTTCACGCTTTAAGCCCTCCATCAGTGCTGGTGATTAGCTGCAATATATGTAGTTGGTTGCGTCAACCTGTTGCTAAGTGAAGTATCTTTCTGCCTCTCTCCCACCCCCACTCTCTCTTACTTCCAGGAGTAATGACAAATCTGGGTGATTTCTTCAATCAGCTCAAGGCCAACGTCCACTATGCCGAGCAATCGCAGCACCACCTGGGCGAAGAGGAGTCCCAGCTGCTCGAGGGCGTGCATCCACATCAGCAAAGGGAAATCGATGACGATGATGAAGCTGCCGGTGGCGTAGATGGCGCCGAGTATGATTCCGGACAGCCGCCCGATCGCAAGGGCTCCAAGTTGCGCAACTATCGGCCATCGCAGAAGATACGCTCGCTGGTGTCACGTAATCCCAATGGATATCGCGGCTCGCAGTTTATTGATCCCAGCTACATGTGGTTGGGTCTGGGCAAATGACCATAAGCTGCTACCCAGCGATAGGTTGCAACGATTCAAAAGATCCTCTTTCTTCCACCACGCTCCGCCCCGCTACACAATTTTTCAAAACTTTTCATCTGTGTGTGTACATATATATATATATATATATATATATATATATATATATATATATATATATATATATATATATATATATATATATATATATATATATATATATATATATATATATATATATATATATATATATATATATATATATATATATATATATATAGAAGTATATATATATATATCTATATTATTATATTATATATTATATTAGAGCAAGCATTAAAAAATGCGCCAAAAATATTTGATTCCGTTTACAACAAATTCGCGATATTATATACGTATATAGACGACGGGATGTGAGTAACATGTGCTTCACATATATTCAAGTAAGTTAATATATATATAGGGGATTTCTTTTTTCTGTTTTAACAATTGATAAAGTAAGGAAGTGTGTGTGTGTGTGTGTGTGTGTCTGTGTGTGTGTGTATTAAGTTTTGTATCGAAAACCCAAGTTGGTCACATTCGATTTGCGTCGTTTTCAGATTTTGGTATAGCTGGGATAGGTATTACCCTGATTGGGTACATCCATGCCCTGCGATGTGGTTATTAATGGACGCTGCAATTCGCGTGTTCGCTGAATCTGCTTGTACAGCGAGTAGATGCCAACGTAAATGTAGATTTGCAAAGCTAAAACAGAAAACGCAATTAGCATTGTATACAAAATTCCAGAAATTTATATGTATACATATATAAATAAATATGAAGGGTGTTTCCCCTGTGTATGTGTGCAAAGAAGATAAGCAGTGTATATGTATATGTACTCATGATGCTTATGCTTGTGTGCATGTGTATGATTGACTGCTTGACTTCTGTATACACTCCAATAATATTCCCCCAGCAATCGTAACTCACCGAGTACAACGAAAGTGGGTATCAAAACACCAAGAACTCTTCCAACATTGCCGTCAGAGGTAAGTGCGGCGACCACAATACCCAAATAGTAAACAATGCTAAAGACGAGTCCAACGGCAGAATTAATCAGCCATGGCAAAAGCATCAAATGACGTTCCTGTGCATAAGAGTAAAAGAGATGAGCATACAATTATTGCACACCAAGGCAAATAGAGTAGAGTGTAGCATTATAACAGAATGCATGACGTTTGCAGTTTACTGTACGATCCCCTTCCCGCCCTTCCTCTCGTTCACTCACTCTCTCTCTCTCTCTTTCTCTCTCTCTCAATTAATCTGCCACTCATTTACCTTCATGGTGCCAAGTACTAGCAGCACCGATGACAATAGATTCAACAGAATGATCCCCAAGTAAACGCTGCATCCAATGATAATAGCTGCAAAAGATAACATATCAGATGAGCATATTTAGTTGCACTTGTTTGTTTTCCCTCGTTGCACTTGTTTGTTTATCTCTCTTACCCATATGTATTTCATCATAGGTCGCTTCTCCATTTTTAATGCTTGAAAAAATGTGCTCAGCAATAACATCGGCATAACCCAAGATGGTGGACATCAGAATTACACCCAATAAGGAGCCAACTATACCCAGCCAGCCCAGAACGACGCCGGCGGTATTAAGGCGCATGCAGCATAATCTTGTCAACATTTTGTTTCACTCTTTGTGTTTTACAATAAATTTAAACAAAATTTCTATAGATAATGAAATTCAAAATCACAAAGATTTATTTATATGTATATTATTACTATATAGTATAAAATCCCACAAACCTGCAACTGGAGCTGTGTATTCGCTTCGTCTGCGTCGCAATTGAAAATGAATTGACACTGGCAAAGCTTTTGCAAGTTAACTGTTGTTCTTTCGGAATTGTGCGGGGATGACAGCTGCAAGTCACAACAGAACATTGATGCTGCGTAATTGATGTTAACGACGAACGCAACGTGCTTAAATGTTAAGTCGTGTAGTGTGTAGTTTAATGAAAATGCTTTGTTTATTAATTTAAATAAGACAGCTATAAATGATAGATATAATATTATATGTCAGCAGTAACCACATGTATGGTATGTATGTATATGGTATCATTCATTTATAATTATGCACAATTAACAGTGCTGTTAAACAACTCAGTAGGTAATGCTCAACCTGTTCACAGTTGCATTTACTAACAGAGCGCAGCATTGCCAGACTGTCTCAGAAGCTTTTTGTGGTTGCAGTGAAATTTTAAAATTTGTACGAACTGTTATAGTCTGTATTATACGTATGCCAGATATATAGCCACAGGCCAGTTCTATACATGTTTAAATGACGTCTCTAGCGTTCTCGCGTGCTCCAATTCTCTGAGGAGCAGTAAACAACGCTCATTGGGGAGATGAATACGCGCGCGTGTGTGTGTGTGTGTGTGTGTGTTCGTGAGGCGTAGCAGAATTTGAAGACGCGTCGCGCAGTTGTTGTCAGCCTGTTGCGCGCGTCGGTTGTGCATTTGAGCCAAGAGTTGTGATCAGTTGCGCTAGAAATTTGGTGGAGGGAAAAGCTTTCTCACATTACAACAGTAAAG
Organism: Drosophila anceps; assembly: GCA_035045945.1. Lineage (NCBI taxonomy): Eukaryota > Metazoa > Arthropoda > Insecta > Diptera > Drosophilidae > Drosophila > Drosophila anceps. The sequence goes on from JAWNON010000127.1 coordinate 2,366,169, forward strand.
CCAGACTTTTGAAAATGAAAATCGAACTAACCGTTGATCGTGGACCATGCGACACAGAGCTGCGCAGCTGGTGTTTGGGCATAGCCATCTATACGCTAGTTTCCATAGCATTAAATACGCTATTTGCGCCAAATGGTAAGTGAGATTCTGATTGGAAATGCTTTTTTCGAGCTCTTTTCAGATGTGTGCGCGAGTGTGTATGTGTTTGTCTGTTTTGGTTTTTGTTATGCTTAGCCATTCCCACATTTTTGAAATGTATGCATGTATGCGCATATATAGATACATTTAATTATATGTATGTATCTATATATGTATGCATATATATATATACGTAAATATAAAGAATGAGCTAATACTTCGCTATACAAGGCTTTTGAAACGTGTTCTCAACGACGAGGGCGAGCGTTTTATATTGTTGTTGTTGTTGTTTTTTCATTCAGTTTTTCTTGTTTTATTTTTTGTTTTCGAATTACATAGATAGTTTGGAATTTTTGAGCGAGTCTGTCGCCAAGTTTTAAATACAATGATGATCACACAGAGAGATTAATTCTTATTATTTTTTTTCTTTGCATTATATTTTCAGCTTTGACTTTTATTGGATTCGCAATTGCGGTCATTGCAAATGTTTGCCTGCTCATTGGCTGCTTGCGGGTAGGTCTATACTCTATATAAGCTATAAATTACCAAAATTTTATATATAAATTATATAATAATATAATATAAATATATTTTTTTTCTAAAATTTTATATACACACATATATATATTTTATTTTATTTTTGTTTTTAAATATATGTATATAAATATTATTTTTTTTTGGTATTCTTCCGGTCCTACTGCTTTGTTGATAAGCCTATATCTAAATGTCGAGATTGCTCTTACACATTTACACTCTCTCTCTCTCTCTCTCTCTCTCTCTCTCTCTCTCTCTCTCTCTCGCACACGCACACACACACACATCATTATGCTGGCAACAAGTGTTAAATTTTCTATTTAAGAAAACAAAAATTCTATATATAGTCGCGTGCCCAATAGGGTAGCGGGCATATACGCACACGCAGATGCCAACTGTTCGTAAGAAGCAAAAAAATATGATTCATACCGAATACTTAGCTATAAGAGATTAATGCCATACCCTACCCCTTTTACTCAGACTGCATCAACTTAATCTACATATATTATATATACGTAAGCATCCATTATTTGAGACCTTGACTTGGATGAGATCAGAATGGAAATCGTGACGTAATCACTTACCAAATGAAAATCCAAACTTTAATTGCTTGCGACCTGTCAATTGTGGCAATAGAAGTTTTCTGCAGGGAGTAGAGCTGATTAGATCAACTATATTCCAATAAGAAGCGAGCATGCGCTTTGCGTGTACCAAATTCGAATAAGCACAAACTGCTACTTATGAATGGAATGTGCCAAGACCAATTCAGTATTCCAATACGATTAGTGTATTCGAATAAGTAGTCTTATATATTACCGAATGAAGTTTAATGCAATCAAACTAGATTTTAGGTTTTTCGTCCAAGCTTCAACTATCCAATAGGAAAATTCAACACAATTTTCTTATCAGATTATCACAGCCGCTTATATATTTACATTTTAACGTAATTATTCTGACTTTTGCAGCCGACAGCTATTATTTACTCCAAAAACAGGGTATCTAACAATCGTGCTTAGCGTTTCTAACCATATAGAACAATTCTTTTAATTAGCTAATGATAATTAACTTTCTACGTTTAACAGTCAAGGCTTTAACTTATATACACACACATGTATATGCGAGGGCAGCCTATACTGCTTGCGATCCAATAAAATATCGCATATATTCGTTATTTATTCATAAACTTCTATTATTAGAGCTTCTTATCTATATCTAAAATGTATGTTAAAATCGCAAATATTTTGATGCCCTTTAAAGACTAACTAGCTTTCACATATGCATATACTTAAATACATACACATGTATACTGATGTGTTCATAAAAATAGTAGTACGAGTGTCCAACATTTTAGTCGCACTACTATTTTTTTGAACATACAAATTTGTTCACTACTATTTTTATGAACAATGCAGATCTATTCACTACTATTTTTATGAACAATGCAGATCTATTCACTACTCTTTTAATGAACTTTACAGATTTGTTCATAAAAATAGTAGTACGACGGTCCAACATATACAGATCTGTTAACTACTATTTTTAAGAGCACCTACAGATGTGTCCACTACTATTTTTATGAACATGTTCAGATGTGTTCATAATAGTAGTGCGACTGTCCCAACCTCATTCGCACTACTATTTTTAAGAACACAGCTGTAATATATATTACATATTCATAATCCTATATTTGTATTGTCTTTCGTTATAGTATAACCACGTCTTAGTTGGCATTTGGCTAATCTATGCCCTGCTCATTGCCATCAACTTTCCGTTTGCCATCTTGGGCACCATCTTCCATTTTGGTGGCTATCGCGAGGCGTCGGGCTTCAGCAATGTGATTTTCGCACTGATCTTCTACATTGTTGTGCTGCGTAAGTAAAACGCTTAAGTCATATAGTATACGATCTTCATATACATATGTATGTCCTTATTGATATTCGTTTCAGTTATTTGCCTGTTCTGCGCACGCATCGTCTACTCGTACCATTTGCAGCTGAAGAATCGTCAGGGCAATCCGCAGCACACGGTCGTCGTTTGAGTCTCTGAACTTTTTGCATTTCGTGTTAAATCTCTTCCGCCTTTTTTTTATTACTTCTTCGAATTGCATTAACTGGCAAATTCGTTGTAATTTAAGAGTTTACCGTGTGCCTTCATTTTATAAAAAAAAAAAACATATTTATAAATAAACAAATAAATATTTATCAGTAATGAAAGAGAACTGTCCGTGTGGAATTGCAATTTGTCGTTTACTTCGGCTATCAGCTATCAACAGTTGAAATATACACATACATATACATATACAGGGTGTGTGTGTGCCACTACTCTAAAAGCTAAACATTTCACATAGGACTTATTCAACAAGCTATAAACATAATATTCAATATTAATACATTGCATAATATATATATATATATACTAGACTGCATCTATCTAACTAGCTATTCGTATCGTTATTTGACTTTCGCCGCCCTCCACTCTTCCTCTCTCTCTCTCTCTCTCTTTGTCTCTCGCTCTTTAAACGTAAAATGGAAAGTTGGTCTTGTTGCTTGTTTTTGTTTGCATGAAACTCGTCTCTGCATTCTGGCTGCTCAGCTTCGCTTGCACAGCCGCAAAGATGCGCGCTGCTTGACCATTAATCGTGGGCGTTTCCCCGCTTAGATTTAACTCCAGCTCGAACTTTGTGAGGCTTGTCGTTTGGATGTTCGCCTGTGTCGCCTGCCTGCTGGTTGCTGCTCCCATGCTGCCGCTTCCGCCTCCGCCTGCGCCTGCGCCGCCAGCCACCAGTTTTCATCTGGGCGTTGTAATGCTCTGCAATTTCTCCAGAAAATCTTGGGCTAACAAATCCTCAATCTCCTGCAAGCAATTGGTCACATTCTGTTCCGTATCCGGATAGTTGCTAGAATCCGAACAGCTTATGCCCAGAGTGGAGAAGAAGGGATACAGCTCCAGCAGCGACTGCAGCTGCTGAAAGTTCAACATCAGATGACGATTGCGTGGACGCTGCAACAACTTTAGAGCCGAGATTAGTTCAATATTCATAGGTGATCTGAGATATTCCTACTCACCGGCGACTGACTGGTATACTTCATGTCCATCAGACGTGCCACACGTCGCACATGCGGCACATACAATGCACTTGGCAATGCAGCCAAATTCTCAATGCTGCCATTGGGCACTGGCAGTGAGACGACTTCCTCGTGCACATCGAACTCGGTGCCCACAAAGGCCCAGCGATACATTTGGAAATGCGGCAACTTTGTCGCCGGCAACACGCAGCCCAGCTCGAGCAGCTTGCAAGCCTCCAGCTGTACCGAACGCCAATGCTGCATCGGCGTCTGTGCGTTGATGCCGTTTGGGGCACTCGAATTCGATGACGACCAAGAGACATCAATGCCAGGCAGCAGACGGGTTTGTTGACTGCGGGTGCGGGAGGATTTGATTAATACAGTATATTGTAAGTATTATTGGGTACAGTATATATCATATGTTGTATAAGTATATATTATCTGTTCATTAAAATAGTAGTGCGACTGAAAGGTTCAACAGCAAATCAGTTCACTACTATTTTTATGAACACAGTTTTAAATCAAGTATTAGGAGGTATAGCATAGAATATCTTATTATATATACTGCAGCTCTAAAAAACTTTATGTCTGAATCTGAATCAAATGTGAAGTATTTATGTATAAACTGCTTGACAACATTTAATACTAAATTTCGAAACTGCAGTAAATGTCCTAAAAATTTAATTTATCATTGTAGAAAAGGTAATAAAGTCTCAACCCTAAAAGTTTTTCAAAAATATTAGGGCACACAAAATATGTATTATATGATTTAATATGATAAAATTTTTTTTTATTTTGCGATGTTTTTGTTATGATAAAGTAAAGTTTCAATATTTTTTAGACCAACCTCGTATATAATTTTTTTTTATTATTTTACATATAAATTGAAGTTCAAATAAACTGCTGCTTGCTACAGGATAGCACATATAGCAGATGCTCGTATAGCTTTTCTTCAAGTTTCTCTCCATTTGCGAGAATTTTCTTCAGTTAAATGTCATATTTTATGAGTATCGCTATCTTTCATATATTATTTGTATATCTATCTGTACCTGTATCTGCATCTGAATCCTAAGTTCAAACTACTCTTATTTCTTTTATAAAAAGTTCCCATTATATTTCTCTACCCGTTCATAGAGATTATTTAAAACAAGTTCTACTTTACCTCACATAAGTTTCGACTTTCTTCTAAAAGTAAATATTCAGTTCTTCAATCAATTTTAAATGAATCTGTTAAACTTTACGAGCTGCCACTGCACAGACACATATCCCAATTGGATCGACTACTGTACATACACAGATGAACAAGTAAACTCCATATGCGTGCATGAATCTTTACAACTCAATCAAATCTAGTCCACTCGCAGCATCCATAGTCCAAAACTCACCTGCGCTCATCGCTCTCCGATTTGAGTTCCTGTTCCATTTGCAAAAAGACCTGCACCATTTCGGCTATAATGATGGGCCACAGTGAGGTGACATGATCGGGCGACATGCGCAGCAGCAGCACACGGAAGCAGAGGAAAACAGCTGCCTGCACCGACGGACCCAATGGCACCAAGCGCAAACTGTTAGCCAATTGCTCTGCGAGGAAGAATAAAGATAGATGCAAATGAAAGTGGAACTGTAAGGATTAAGATAAATCATTGGCCTACCCTGGATATCCGGCATATACTTGTTATGCTGATCATATTCACTGCAGTAGATGACGAAAGCGAGTCGCTTGAGCAGCATGGCACGCAGCTCGTACTCCTGTTCCCTGGATGCAAAGATGCTCAAGCTGCCCGCCTGAGAGAGACTGACCCGTGTCATAAGCTCCCGGAATGTGGTATTGTCATAGGTCATCAAGCTGTCCATGATCTGGCGCCAGAAGGGCAAACATGAGATGTGCATTTGAAAGAACGCCGTATCCAAGAGCAGATCAAGCATATCCTTGCGCCAAGCCTTGCGCGTATATTGATAGCCGCTCAGGCTGGCCAAGAGCGCGGAGCAGGCATAGAAGAAGGGCACATTGCGTGCCGTATGATTCTTCAGATACGGCGTTATATTGTACAGTAGCGTGGTCACAATCGTCACCACCTTGTCCTTCTCCTGCGAACCGTATGCAACGTCCAGCAGATTCGACAAGATGCCCGCTAGCACGCTCTGTGCCTGCAGCGAATATTGTTGAATGCCACCGCCCAGACTGTTGTCCTTGGCATGGCCATCGGTGTCCTCTTTGACGGCCAGATTGCGTCGCAGCCATGTGGTCTGCTCCAGACAGGCGCCAGCCACGCCGGACAGCGACTCAACAAGCCGCGCTGTGACATCGTGCAGTTCGCGCACCTCCTTCTTGTCGGGAAAGGGCATCTGGGGACAGCGCTGTACAAACTCATTGAGCAGCATTAGCAGCGCGAACTGAGCCGGCGGCGTGAGATTGAGGCCATCCCGTATGAGCACGAGCAGTGAGGCCCAAGCATCGGCCAGCTGTGGCGCTGGCGCTGATCGCATATAGAAATAGAACAGCTCCAATGCGCTGACCTCAATGCTCAGCTGTGCGGGCGGTCGATGTATGGGCGGCGGCGACTTCACCACCTGATGCAAGGTCTGCACAAATGAGTCCATCGGCATGACCCGTATGCTGGACACCAGCGAGACCAAGCTCAACTGAGCCGGGCAGGCTTGTAGCGTAGAATTGCGTTGGAATTGCTCTGCTATGCCAGAGGAACTGCTGCTGGAGCTGTTGGAGCTAGTGCAGCCACGTTGCTGCCAGGTGACAGCGATGGCGGTTAGGAAATTGCAGCCATGATGCAGTGAGACAGGCGATAGGAATTCCAACAGCTGTTGCCGCACCGGACGCAGCTGACCCAGTTCGCTGTCCCAAATGGCCGCTACGCTAGTCATAATGCGTGGCAGATGCGAGAGGACAGCATTGCGTGCTGCCTGCAGCTGAGGATTGCGCGGAGCTGATGCTGTCGACGTGGCCTCACTAGCCGACAGAAACGAATGCACAATGCTATTGAGCAGCTGGCCAGTGCTGGAGGATTGGGATGCCACGCTCGTCTGTGGATAGGCCTGATTGAAGAGATGCGAAAGCGCCGTCTGCTGCGTGTTGTCGAGCAGACAATAGTGACAGAGTATGGTGAGCGCCTCCAGCTGAGAGAGCACATAGTCCGGTGGGAAGTGTCGCTGCTGTGGCAGCGTCAGTTTGGCCAGACGATCCAGGTTATTGCACAGCTGATGCACCACACTGATCACAATGTTCGTGAGCGAGCCGAAACTGAAGCAGTTCAGCGAACTGGTCACCAGATCCGTCCAGTTGCGATGCAGATGGCGTAGACGCTCCTGCTGCAGTGCACCCAGCACGGCGGCCAAAAACATGGGCTGCTGACTGATCAGGCAGTTGGGCAAGTATTTGACATTGGCAGCGGCGCCCTCGGCCAGCCGTGTGGGCGAGGCATTGCCCGAGGCATTGGCATCCTCAGCGGCGCCAGCGCTGGGCGTATCCTGACGCAGTTGATGCACCTCATGCTCCAGCCGTATAACAGACAGCAGCAAACGCAGCAGCTGCAGCTGAAAACAATCGGCGTGCAGTTGATCATCCTGCGGATCATTAAAGCTGAGTACCTGGTCCGCATAGCTGCTGCCAGCTCGGCCAGCATAGCTGCACACTGAGCTATTGAGGCAGTGCAGCATAACCTTCTGCAGCTTGGCGCGAACTAGCAGATCAGCGATGTAGCAGGCCAGGCCGCGACCCATGCCCTTGACAATATCAATGAGTTCGGTGCAGATCAGGGCCAACAGCTCAATGCTCTCCAGCTGTATGCGACGATTATTGATCACATCCTGCAGCGTCGGCGGCTGCCGTTGCGGATCCAGCGATTCACGCTGAAAATAGCCGCGCGCATAGAACAGCAGCAATGTGACCAGCAGCTCCAGCTGCATGCAGCCTCTATAGCCTTGAGCATATTCCGAATTGCTGACGCTGCCGGCAAAGCCTTTGCCCGAGATGCTCTTCCGATGCCGTATGAGCAGCTGCTTCAGGCTGCCGCTCGTGAACGATGTCGTTATCGACAGACAGAGAAAGGTGCGTTTATCACAGCAAATGATATTCCGCAATGTTTGCAGCGCATAGAGCGTCTGGCGTGTATCGTAGATGGCCAGATAGAGCAGCAAATGATTGTGATACAGTTGGGCAGCATCCGTTTGCCTGGACGTGCCAATACCCAAGCTGCTGCTGCTCTTCGTCGACGAGCGTATGCTCATCTGTTCCTCAGCAGCAGCTGCTGCTGCAGCTGCGGCCGCTGCGTTCTGTCGCAAGATTTCCACATTCTGTTTGCTCTTCTCGAGCGTCTTCTGCCAATCTGGCTGCAGCTTGCTTGTCTCCAGGCATAAATTGCGTCGCTTATCCTCCACATTGATGGTGCTCTGGTTGCTCGACGGCTCATTGGCCAGCTCAGCTGTTTCCTCGTCGCTGTGCGTGGCAGCTGCTGCTGCTGCCGCTGCTGCTGCTGTTGTCTCAGTTTCCAGCGGCTCGGCCAGATTGCTGTGATTGCTGTCCGTGGAGGTTTTGGAGATGCAGCTCAGGCGCTTCTTCTCGCTGCTGGTCAACAGTTTTTTGCGCTTGCGCAGCTCGTTGGCCAGTTTCTTGCCCACGGCTGCTTCGCTGAAGTATTCATCGGCTGGCAGCGCGTGCTCATTGTCGGGCGCCTGCTCCTCGGGCTCATTCAGGCTGGACTCGCCGGGCGTTTTCTCGCGCGTTAATCGATACGTTTTGCGACTCTTAATCCGCTCGTGCTGTGTCAGCGCCTCAGTGACTCGCTCGCAGTCGCCCACAAAGCGCTTGACATCGTCGCCACCGCCAACGCCGCCGCCGGCACCACTGGAACTAATTGTTAGACTATCCTCCTTCTCGATGCTAGTCTCGCGCAGTTCAGAGTCCGATTCGAAATCGCTGCTCTCCGAATTGTCAGTAATGTCCTGTTCGAAGTGCAGCGATGGCTCCTGCTCGACTGAAGTGGGCGGCAACGGTGTCGTGTCGCTTTCATCCATGGCGCTCGCCAGCTTCTGCTCCAGCGGCGTTTGTGGCGCATCTTTGCCCGCTGTGTGCACCAGCTCAATGCGCGGTTCCTCCAAATCGGTCTCATCATCGAAATCATGCGCATTCTCCAAAGGATTTATGATCAGGCCAATGGTATTGATGTCCTGCAAAGCTTCGCTAGCTAGCGGCGTTTTATCGCTCACAAAATTTGATGTTTTATTGGTTTTGCCACTCAGTGTGACGCCAAAGATCTTCTTGGGCAGATGCCTGATGGGACTTTTCTTCTTGCCGGCGTTGCTGACACCGCTTCCATGACTATTGCTGGCCGCCTCCATGTGATGGTACTTCACATTTCCTTGCTCGGAGCTAATGGCATAGACATCACGCTCAAAGGCCGGCGCCTGCTGATCCTCGTCGCCAGCCTGTTCCACGTCGGCTGACTCGCGATACAATTGCTGCATGTGCACAATGCCCACACGCTTCGAGTTGGCCGCGAGCAGAATCTTGTAGAGCGGCTTGGTTAGGCGTGCCAAATCGCCGCGCAAGAGCGATGCCTGCAGCCAATTGGTGACGAATGTCCGTTCGGACATGTAGTGGGGCAGAGCGAGCGTGTCGAGCACCTTAAGCAGCGTCTTCTCGAATCCTCGCGTCATCTGCTTCTCTCTGCCCAGATGCCAGAGCAGCTCAAACTTCTTGTAGCTACGCGCCTGACTCTCGCGCAAACGGTCCAAGCACGCCATGGGGCACAGCAGCTGAGCATCTGTCACACGTTCCAATTGGAAGCTACGCAAAGCATTGCCACTGCCGAGTCCACCACCATTTGGAGCTGGTGTTTGCAGCAAGTGCTGTGCATGCATGCGATTGCCAATGACAGTCTCAACCAGACCCGACTCCAAACAGCTGTGCAGCTGATGCAGCAACGCTGCAATCTGCGCAGGATCTATGCCTGGTGTGCCCAAATAGTCCCACAATATGGAGCTGACCAGCTGAAAGACGCGCGTGCGGTGCTCCATATGATTGACATGTCCGAATTTGAGCAGCGGCAACATGACGACAAATGTAACACCCGGACTGGTCGTATGCTCGATCTGTGAGCGCAACAGGCTGTCAATTAGAGAGGTGTTAATGAAGCAGAGCTTTGCCTGTGATAAATGATTCGATAGTTACCTAATCAGATCGAAGAGCGTCGTTATGGCAGCCACCTGCAGCTCTTTGTCACTCTGGGCAAAGCAGGCGACCAGGCAGAGCACCTTCAGCCAGTTGGGCAGCTCTGGCTCTGCAAGGAAGCAATCAGTTAGTTAGAGTTGGCATAATATCAAAGCCTTGAAGAGTAGTTACCATTCTTGTCCAGCACAATGTGCTTATTACAGTTGGGAAACGTGGACATCTCCACGAGCAGCGTGGCAGCCAATTTGACAGCATTGCGCAAGGCGGTGGGCAAATGCAGCTCGGCTAGCTGTTGCACGTTGCGCTGCGTCTGTGTATCAATGGAGAGCTTCTGCTGTGGCTCCTCGGTTGCATCGCTATCGCTGCTCAGCTCACTGGGCGTCATTGTGGGCAGCGACAGATTCAGTAAACGTTGCAGCTGCTTGGCGCGTGGCAGCAGATCTACACGCAACAGTCCAAACAGTCGCTCGATTTGTGACTCACGCGCTGGGCAGTGATACTCTAGCACCTGCTCGACCATGAACAAGGTGGAACTATGACTAGAGCTGCGCTGCAGCTGCACTTTGATGGCGCATTTGTTGCCGCCATCACTGATATCCGTGCTGCTGGAGTTCGTTTCGATGTGCAGCAATTGGCGAGCCAAATAAACCTCAAAGAATATCTCATATTGTCGTATGCACTTCTCTAGTATGGAAAAGCCACGCTGTTGCGTCGCCTTCGAATGCTCATCGTCCAGTTGAAATTCGGGACATTGCTGGGGCGGTGCACTCTTGGGTGGTTCCACGCCAGCCTCATCGCTGGCTCCAGCTGGCGGTGCAGTGCTCGGCACAATGACAATGTCGCTGGGTCGCGTTTTCTTCGGACTGTGGCGTATGAATGGAACCTTTGCCTTGGCCTTGACCTTGATCTTCTTAATGCTGCGCGGCGTGTCCAGGTCTGAGGAGGACTGTTGACCCGTGTCCGAGTTGCTTATCTGCAAATGGCAAGCGTTAGTGAATAGGCAAACAATTTAGAGATAAACTAAGCCGACTCACATCCTTATCCAGTTCGGAGAGTCGTGAAAAGGATTTGGCTTTCTTTTTGGGACTATGCCGCACTACGCTCTGATTGGAAGCGGAGCGCCTGATGAGCTCCTCATCGTTGGGCTCAGCGCTCTGTGAATGTTCAGCAAATTGATTTAAACGTGAATCCGATTTACTTTTCTCCAATGCATTCGCCTGTGTCGCAGACTCCAAAGTGTTGTTGCTGCTGCCGTTGGCATTCACAATCTTCTCCTCCGATTCCGAGTTGCTGTGCTGCTCCATGAGTTTCTTCAGCTTTATTGGGCTACTGCAAAGCACCAAGATAACATTATATATATATACATACATATATATATATATATATATATATATATATATATATATATATATATATATATATATATATATATATATATATATATATATATATATATATATATATATATATATATATATATATATATATATATATATATATATATATATATATATATATATTTGTTCAGTGAGCGAGTCCTTGTTTACTTACGTTATCATTGGCTGAACACGTGAGACAATCTTCATGCATAGCTTGAGTGAGGCGGTGACCTCGTCACTGCTCAAGCGATCCATGTGCAGGGAAAGCAGTTGGGTGATTGAGAGAAATACTTTGGGCAGATAGACACGCGTCGTTTCCGTATACATTTCCAGTGAGATGGTCTCCAATAGGAATTCGGTGAGTATGCATATTTCAAGCACACACGGATCGCCGGAGCCAACGATGCTGGCGAATTTGCCATCGCTATTGGACTGGGCAGAGCTGGGCGCCTGTTGGCAGGCGCGCTCAAACATGTTGGTCATATAGCTCCATATGTAGGCCGGATCGAACGTAGCAAAGAGCAAATTGGCCGACTTGAGCGCGTCCGCATTGCTGCTAGAAATGTACATCGCTCGTATTATATCGTGCAGCACAAAGTCTAGCACGGCGCTGCCGATCTCCGCCTTGTCCAACAGCGAGAGCATAATGCGATACGGCTTCAGATCCATCGGCTGGCACTCCAGGCTCAGGCGCAGCGTATTTACCAATGCGCTAATGAGTATATGCCGCGAGTGTGTTATAAAATACGGTTCCTCCTTCTGGCCATCGACGGGCGCCGCCGAGTCCAGCGACAGCGTGTCGTATGTGGGTGAGTTTTTGGTTATCTCGCTGGCCAGCAGCCAGGAGAACAGACGCCTATTCAGCGACATATCACGCCGCAATATTGTATTCAAGCCATTTGTGACCAGCACCACGAGCTGCTCCTCTTCCAGCAGTTTGGTGTGCATCGGGAAGCCCAGCAGCAGAAACTCCAGCGTATTGCGCTGCACCAATATCAGCGTATCGTTGAGGCAAGCGCACAGCGCCGACATCATAATCTCGCGATTGTGACCCATTATATAGGTCTGCTTCTCCATATCGAGCCGCTTATTGAAGTGCTCCAGCAGAAACGTAATGGCTGGCAAACGGATCGAAGCATTATTGGCCACCGATTCCCAGAGCACCGTATAGAAATGCATCGGATTGACGGCGAGGCAAACATTCTTCAGCAGCGCACTAATGCGCTCAAAATGATCCAGGCCACAGTCGTAGCCGGGCAGCACGCCACTGAGAAATCCACTCAGGGCTGGCCGCAGCCTATCGCCCAGCGGCACAAAGTATGTCTCATAGATGGTCAACAGAGCCGGCCGCACATTCATGGCCGCATAACCGAGCAGCGGAAAGAGCCCGGCACTGTCGAAGTGTAGATAACAAAAGTGAAAATAAAAAATAAAAAAAATGTTGAAGGCGACGCAACTTACCCATATATAAACTCTGTGGCCAGACGTTCGGGTCCCGTCTTGCTGAATATCACGGAATATGTTTCCAGGGCCTTCAAATGTACGCCGGAGGGCAGAGCGGGGTGCATGCATTGGGCGAGCCGCTTGGCTATCTTCAAGCGTCGCGGTATGACCTGGTACTGCGCATTACTTGATATGGCCTATCGGACACAGCAACAGCAACAACAGCAACAAAAAAAGTTTCAGAATAATTACAATAAGTTTAGTGAGTGTAATTAAATATGTAAGATTAATATGCGAGTATCCGAGTCGAAATGCAGTTCTCTTATAAATAATTTAAACACAGTTCTCATATTCTAAAATAATATAGTTAAATATATTTATATATTTATTATTTTAGAATATGACAGCTATATAAGATATATTGAGCGAGTTTGCGCTTACAGATTCTATATATATATATATATATATATATATATATATATATATATATATATATATATATATATATATATATATATATATATATATATAAATAACTATAATATAGTTTTACAATATATAAATAATATCAAGCAATTTGTTTCGCAATTCTTATATAATCTATTTGATGCCTTACCTAAGGCAAGCATTTCAGATTTTTGTATTGAGAAATTATTTCTTTTATATTAAATTATTAATTTTCGAAACTGTTAAAAAACTTTAAAATTCTGTTTTTATTTATTTACTACAGTTTTTGAAATATTTTTAAGAGCTAAAAAGCTGATTGAAACTGAAATAATTTTAATATTTAAAAAACCATTTTTAAGTTCATATTTTTTTACTATAAAAAATAATTTTTTTTTTTTTAGTTTTAACAATTTTAAATTTTTTATAGTTTAAATAAACCTAGAGCTAAAAAAAAATAATAAATATATGTGTGTCTTAACTTTTAATATTTTTATAAAAAAAAATCAATGAAATTAGAGTGAAAAAATAAAAATAAATATATGTCTGTCTCAGTTATTTATATACTGATTTAAAATTAAAAAAAAAAAATCTAGATGTAACAAAAATAATTTATGACTATTTTTAATCTAAATGAACCTAGACTTAAAATAAAAAATATACATCTATATTTAAAGAGCTAAAATAGACTTCTTGAAAAGAACATAACTTTTTCTATTTTAAATATATAAAAAAAGAGAAAGTTAAAGTTTACATTCGAAATCTCAGCTTTTTATATATAAATTTTGTGTTTTTAAATCAAGTTTTTTTTTTGGATATTTTAAATTATAAAAAAAAAAATTATTTTTCATTAAAATTGTGTCAGCATCAATAAGTTCTTTAGCTCTAAAAAAAATATTTCAAAAACTGTTATATAAATTTAAACAAAAACTGATTTTTTAAATAATTTTACAATCAAGTAATGCCAATTTGAAAAGTCAAAGCACGTTTAAAGTTTTTGAAATTCATAGAAAAAATTATATTAAAATTTAATAACTAAAAAATAAAATATAAAAAAATATTTATATATATTCAGCATGACATTTCTTGAACTACTTTTTTCGGAAATATGAAAAATCCCTGCATTATGAAGGCATGAGAAAACAATTGCGATAAGGCAGTCGACGGCGCTATTTTTACAAACAAAAAAAAAATCCGCGTGAATCAGAGTTTTGGGCAAGTAATGCTGGCTAGATATATAAATATACATATGATGTATATATATATATATATATTTATATTCAGTTATAATTTTAACAGCTGGCAACAATAACAGTAGCCGCTTGAGATTTAGTACTGTGTATGAGATATGGGTCAGCAGCGTACCTTGCTTAGTTTGCCCAGTGCCGCAATTAGATCCGCCCACTCGCTGGAATATTCAAAATTGCGCAGCGCCTTATCAATGTTGGTCATATATTGGCGATATTTGGCCTCGGCCATGAGCTTCTGCTCCTCCAGGAGCGTGTCCGCCGACTCCATGGCGATGTTTTCAACTGAATCGATAGCTGGCAAGAGAAAGACAGAGAGAGCGGGAGAGTGAAGGAGAGGGAGTGAGTGTCAGAGACACACTCCAATTGAAAACAACAATAAGAAAACCAACAAAAGAAAAAATAAAATAAAATCAATAACAATTAACAAACACTTGTTGCCGCCGCGCTGCGTGTGGCGTCCTTGAGTCATTTTACTGTTTAAACGGTAAATGCATACACACACACACACACACACACGCGCACACACATATTTAATGAGTGTGGCATCCAGCTCAAAAAATCTGCGTCAGCTGCAGCTGCTGCCAACACAATGGACAAAAATGTTGAAATCACTAGCGAAAAGAAGTTACATTTGTACGCGTGCGTGTGTGTGTGTGTGTGTGTGTGTATGGATTCTTTGTTCGCATAACTGTATTTGGCAGCAAATTGAATTTGTTATTGCTTTTCGCTTTATATTTGTTTCACATTTCACCTTATTAACCCCACTCCTCCAGAGCACAGTTTTTTTTTTATTTATTTATTTTTTTTTTTGCCTTCTTTGGCTGGTGCTGCTGCTGTCGTTGTTGTTCGCTCTCTCGCGCACGTCAAACAATTAACTACGAATGCAATTACTGTGACGACGACTCGGAGAGTCTTGCGACCAGCTGATGACGAATATTTTTTTTTGCGCTGACAGACGACGACGACCACGACGCAAGTTTGCAACTTTTGTTTATATATATGTCCGCTAGTTACGTTGTATAATGCGACATTTTGCGTCGCTCTTTGTTATATGCACATATTTATGACAATTATTTATTGATTTACATTGCAAAAATGTTCATGTTAAAATCACAATAACTAGCTGACTGCGCTGGTCGTGGTCTTAGATTTTCTAATACATTGTTGCAAATATCGATATATCGATAGATATACCAGACTATGCTGGGGTGACACTTACGTTTTGCTCTCTTACGATATTTGATTGTTGCGATTATGTGGGAAAATAAACATTTGGTTGCTTGCATTATAAATTTGTAGTAGCTTGTAGCTAAACAAATTGAATATAAATAAATTATATATATAAGTAATATTTGCTTTTTGGCTCGCTGTGCTTGGCTTGAATTTTAAGTTAATTTTTATTGATTTTTTTCAAATTATTTTTTTTTAATCAAATTTTAATTTGAACTGTGTTGAGTGTGTTTTTAACTAAATGTGCTATAAAAACTGAATGCAAATTAATTCAAAGCTAAACATATAATTCTTGACTTGTTTTAGTAAGTACTAATCAAGTATTTTTTTACTGATTAATCCAAAAAATCAAAATAAATATTTTTAAATTTTGAAACACATTTTTCTTCATATCAAAGTCAATATATATATATATTTAGTTTCACAAACTGAATAAATTACTAAATGAACATTTTTTTGAAATACTTTTTAGAAATAATAGATTCTTTTGTTTAAATGCAAAAAAATAAGATAAAATAAATGATTAGATTAATCCACGAGTTGTTTACATTTTTTTGAAGGACTTTACTTCTTCTTCTTGTTTTTGGTTTGAGTCGCAGCTGTTGCGCCCGTTAGCGTCGCCAACTCCTGCTTCAGCTTCAACAGAATTTCGACTTCGGGCTTCCAAACGGCGGCATCTCCGCTGGCTTTCAGCTTGCGCACCTTTTCGCCCTGTTGCGTGATTTTGTCTTCCAGCGCTTTGACAGCCGCTGCATCAGTTGCTGGCGCTGTTGGGGCAGGTGTTGCTGCTGCTGCTGCTGCTGCTGCTGGAGCTGCCTTGGCTGCCTCTAGTTGCTTCTTTAGGTCCAGCAGATTGTTCACCTCCGGCTGCCAAACGGCTTTGTCTTTTGTGGTCGACTTGAGCTGGCGCACCTTTTCGCCCTGCGCCTGCACAGCCTGCTCTAGCGCCGATACAGATTGTCCAGCTGCAGCTGGAGCTGGTGCTGTTGCTGGTGCTGCCGCCTTCTGTGCCGCTTCCAGTTGCTTCTTTAGGTCCAGCAGCTTGTTCACCTCCGGCTGCCAAACGGCTTTGTCTTTTGTGGTCGACTTGAGCTGGCGCACCTTTTCGCCCTGCGCCTGCACAGCCTGCTCTAGCGCCGATACAGATTGTCCAGCTGCAGCTGGAGCTGGTGCTGTTGCTGGTGCTGCCGCCTTCTGTGCCGCTTCCAGTTGCTTCTTTAGGTCCAGCAGCTTGTTCACCTCCGGCTGCCAAACGGCTTTGTCTTTTGTGCTCGCCTTCAGCTCGCGCACTTTGCTCGCTTGCGCCTGCACCGCTGCCTCCAGCTCCGCTGTGCTCGCTTGTGGCTGAGCCTCCTGCGTGCCACCATATTTGCCCTTGAGTTCATCAATGAACGCTTGCTCCAGTTTGGTAAAGAGCGGCGATGGCTTGCCTATCTTATGGCCAGCGGGCAGCAGCAGCGTGGCCAAAGGTTTGCTGCAAATGCAATTGGAATATTTAGTAAACAAGTCAACAGTTAGTTAGAGCTACTAATTACTTGGCATCCAGCGGCGTTTGCTTGGCATTCAGCTGGGCGAACAGGGCGCGCGCTGTGGTCGGCATATAGGGGAACAGCAAGTTGGCCAGCAAGCAGGCTATATTCGTGCACAAGCCAATGATGGTGGCGGCGCGCGTCTGCTGTTCGCTGCTACCCTTGAGCAGCACCCAGGGCTGTTGGGTTTGCATGTAGCCATTGCCATGTCGCGAAATGGCCAGCAGATGTCGGATGCCGTCGCGTAGCCTGGCCTTCTCCAGCGAATTGATATAGCCGCGCAGCTCGCGATTGATCAGCGCCAGGAGCACCAGATCGTCCTGATGGAGCACCATCGCCGGCACGGTTCCATTGAAATTCTTCTCGCAAAAGACCAGAGCACGATTCACAAAGTTGCCCAGGTTGTTGAGCAGCTCGGAATTGTTGCGTGCCGCCAGATCGTTCCAACTGAAGCTCGAGTCCTGACCCTCGGGACGTGCGGAGGCCAAATAGAAGCGCCAAACGTCAGCGGGTATGCCCGTCTCCTGGGCATCGTTGCCAAAGACACCGATGCCGCGACTCTTGCTAAACTTGCCATCCTCATAGTTCAGATACTCGGTGGCCATAATGTGGCTAACCAGCGTGTTGCCCTTGTTGATGGCCAGCAGCACCGAGGGCCACACCACCGAATGGAAGGGCACGTTATCCTTGGCCATGAATTGGAAGAGTTCGACGTCGGTGCCAGCTGCCGGCTGCCACCATTGCAGATAGTCCTTGGTATAGCGCTTCGTCATGGATACATAGCCAAATGGTGCATCGAACCACACGTAGAATACCTTCTGCTCGAAGTTCTTGTGCGGCACGGGTATGCCCCACTTGAGATCGCGTGTGATGCAACGCGGCTTGAGGCCTTCACGCAGCCAGGCGCGCGTGATGACGCGTGCATTATGCGTCCAGCCCTGCTCGGCACGATCCACCCATTCACGTAGCTGCGGCTCCGATTTGGGCAAATCGAGGAACAGTTGATCGGAGGAACGTAGTACTGGCGCCGTGTTGCACACCTTGCAACGTGGACGCACCAGCTCGGTGGCATTCACCAGCTTGCCGCACTTATCGCACTGGTCGCCACGTGCATCCTCATAGCCGCAGCCCGGATGCGGACAGGTGCCCTCCACAAAGCTGTGAGAAAGAGAGAGAGCATTTACAGAGTTGTCAGGTATTGCTATAGCTTCTATCTACCGATCCGCTAGAAAACGATCGCATTTCTGGCACAGCAGCTGCTCCACGCTCTCCGTGAGTATGTAGCCCGCATTGTAGACATCCTTGAAAGCCTCCTGGACAATACTAGAAGTAAATGATAGACGCATGAATACCAGAAACTCATTTTAGATCAATAAATTGCAGCTAACTCAGTTTGTTCCTGCGTCGTGGTGCGTCCAAAGTAATCGAAGCCAATGCCGAACCAGCGGTAAATGGAATTGTGCAGCTCGAAGTATTTGTCGCAGATCTCACGCGGCGTCATGTTCTCCGCCAATGCCTTGTTCTCCGTTGCCGTGCCATACTCATCCGTGCCACAGATGAGCAGCGTATTGTAGCCAGCTGCACGGGCGTAGCGGGCAAAGATATCAGCCGACAGCACACAGCCAATGATGTTTCCCAGATGTGGCACATTGTTGACATACGGCAATGCTGAGGTAATGAGCACATTCCGTTGGCCAGGCTTGGGCAGCACTGTGCGTGGCTGCGCCAGTTCCGCGGCTTTCGTGTATATGAAGGCAGCGCGTGCTGCATTGATTTCCTCATCGGAAACGGTGTCGGCCACAGTTGGCGTTGCTTCGGCTAACAATTTGCCCGCATCCACAGAGCTGGAGCGCTTGAGCTGGACATGCTGTAGGCCACCATAGCGATTCGATTGCTGGAGAGCATTGAAGGTCAGCTGCTTTATGGGCAACTCCTGCAGCACCTGCTGCACCTCGGGTAGCGCTTTGATCTTGTCATACCAGCTGCGCAGCTGATCCACATTTTGGGCACCTTTCAGCGTACCATCCGGAGCGAGCAGGCACCAAATGGCCAGATCTGCAGCGGTGACTTTATCGCCTGCCAAATAGGGCGATGCAGTGAGGCAATCGTTGAGCTTCTTCACCAAAGCATTGAGCACAGGCAAAGCATTTGGATCGGCGCGATGACCCACAGCCATGTGATGTTCGAGTGCTGGCGCCAATAACGTTGTGGACCACTCCAGCCACTAAATTTATACAAGTTAATTAGCTTCAATTCAATTAACCTTGTAAACTTACCTCGTCCCGCTGCTGACCCTCATCGCCCAGCAAATATTTGGCTATGGCTGCACCGGAGAATAGACGCAAGCCGTTGTCCAGCTCCAACGTGGGCAGCAACATCAAATCTTTGTATTTAGCATCTGCAAATTGCATCAGATAACCGTTATTCGAGCGTTGCACCATGCCGGCCTGCGGGAATTTTTTTTCTTCTTCCTCTTACCATTTAGGTTAACCAGCTGCAGTTGTGCCGTTTTCTTGGCAAATTTGGCAAGCACCAGCAGCTGCAGGCCCAACGGATTGCCCTCGTTCGTATAAATAATCATGTTGCAGCGTTCGACAGTTAATTTTTAATAAATTCACGTGGCAAAAACGGGTTAAAATCGGCCTTAAAGCACAATCGCACGCGTATTACTACTATATAAATATTTATATATGTATGTGTATTAGGAATGAGCAGGCCAGCGATAACTATCGTTTGGCCAGTGTCGGAAATATTGTTATCGCCGCAACAGCTGTGCTCGACAGGGGGCGCCAGTGTGTTTGTAAACATTTTGTTTTGTGCCTCTCCACAATTTTTTAATTTGTAGTTAAAATGGGTGAACGAAAAGGACAAAATAAGTACTATCCGCCCGATTATGATCCAAAGAAGGGCGGACTCAACAAATTTCGTGGCACACATGCTCTGCGAGAGCGTGCACGTAAAATCCACCTGGGCATCATCATCATCCGCTTTGAGATGCCCTACAATATTTGGTGCGATGGCTGCAAGAATCACATTGGCATGGGTGTGCGCTATAATGCAGAGAAGACCAAGGTAGGCATGTACTACACCACGCCCATCTACAAATTTCGCATGAAATGCCATTTGTGCGACAATCACTTCGAGATCCAAACCGATCCTGGCAATCTGGACTATGTGATACTATCTGGAGCGCGCCGGCAGGAGAACCGCTGGGATCCGTTGCAAAACGAACAGGTGGTGCCCGAGACCAAAGAGGTGCAGAAACGCCTCTTCGATGACGCTATGTACAAGTTGGAGCATCAGGCCAAGGATGCCCAGGCGGCGGTCAACGCAAAGCCCATGCTCCAAAAGATTGTGGAGCGCAATCAGAGCGTTTGGGATGACAACTATGTGGCCAACTATAAGCTGCGCGCCACATTTCGCGAGCAAAAGAAGGAGCTGAAAGGACAACAGGAACTGGATCGACAGCTGCTGGCTAAGAGCAGCCTGGACATAGCACTGTTGCCAGAGACGCAACAAGATCGAGAAATGGCTGCTCTGATGAAATTGCAAACCCGCAGCGCATTAGAGCGTGAGTCGGAGCAGCGTCTGGACTTGCTGATGAAGCCAGCATTACCAGGTGCGACGGCCACAACTTTCGGTGGCTTGAAGCGGCAAAAGGCGTTGAACACACAGCTGCAGCTGCAGGATTTGGGCATTAGACGTAGGGAAAAGTTAATAAAGCTGCCGGAGCCAAATGCCGGAGAAGCAGCAGCTGTGGCAAATGGTGGAAGAGCAGCAGAAGCAGCCGGCAAAACGACAATCAGAAGTACAGCTGAAGACGCAGCAACTGGATCAATGGAATCAGCAGCAGCAGTGATGGGAGCAACAGTAAATAAAACGAAGACTAAAGGAAAAACAAGTGGAGCACGAACTAGTTTAGCAGAAGAAACTAGTTCAGCAAAGGAAACAGCTTGTTCAGCAAACGGATCGGTTAGTTCAGCAAAGGGAACAGCTAGTTCAGCAGAAGAAAAAACTAGTTCAACAGAAGAAACAACTAGTTCAGCAGAAGGACCAGCCAGCTCAGAAGCGGTAACAACTCGTTCTGCTGCTGGAGCAAACGACATAGGAGCAGCTGTATTAATTGCAAATGATTTAAAGGCAGCAAACACAGATGTGACTGGAGCAGCCAGTAAAACATTAACAACTGCTACCTCACTCAGCCTGGTCTGCGCTTACGCCAGTTCCAGTTCCAATTCCGATTCCAATGACTAACTCCGATGAGTCGTTCAAGCTGCTGACAATAAATTAAATTAATTTAATCCGAAATAAAATCTATAAAACTCGTCGCCTAAATACACGTTCTAATCTTCTATAGCACTGTCCATGCTCTCCTCGGTAGCGGGAGCGCCGACATAATCATTCTGATCGGTCTTATAGAGCACCTCGCAGACCTGATTGCAAAAGTCCACATGCTCATTCTGGTTAATCATCTCCGTTAGCAGAATCTCAATCTTGCGCAGCTTCTCGTATGCCTGATCACGCGTCTCAATGGTGTTGGCAATTTTCAAATTCAGCTCCGAGATGGTGGCAAGGAAATCCTGTGATGCCAGCAGCTGCTGCTGGTCTCGTTGCCCCTCTTTGATGAAGCCGCGTGGTTTGATGGGCTTCGGCTGGACGGCATTGGCAGCCGATTTCAGATTCTCTAGGCCAGGCGCTTGGGAGTCGAAGAATTTCTTGAACCATTGCAGAAATTCGAAATTGTCCTGAAAACGTCCCTTGATCAAGCGATCCAGCGGAACCGTCTTGTCCAGCTTGAGGCGTGTGAGTGCGCCCTGGAACAGCTTCATATTGTGAAAGAATTCGTGCTCCAGCTTGGCCGACATCTTGACGCGCTTTAAGTTGATGCAATTGGGAAAGATCATGTCCATCATTTGGCAATAGGCAACACCTGAAACATAATTGGATCTTAGCTGTTATCGAACTCAAAACTGATTGCCACATTATGCCTTACCCGATGCCATCTCCTCGATCTTCTTAAAGTGTCCATTCACCATGGTGTTCACCCAGTCCAGCATCTGATGGCGCGACATATTCTCAGCATTTGCACTGGTTAGTGAAACGGTGGGCTTCATATCGGCCATCCTCCAATTTGATGTAATTTTATATTGATATAAATATATGTATATAGCGTAACGTATGTGTGTGTTTGCCTATATTAACTGTAATACTCCTGCAGCTGTGTTATTTTAATAAGTTTCTGGAATTGTTGGTTGAATTATGCGTGCGCCTCCACTTCGGTATAACTTCGTATAAAAATATACACATAAATATATAAATTTATGTATGTTAAGTTGAATTCACTGCCTGTTTTAACCACCTACGTAGAGTAGTCTGATTTCATAAATATATTTACTTTAGGTTCATTAATTTATCACATTGAGTTCTTCTATGCTTGCTTTGTTACTGCGCTCCTTCTTCTCTTTTTGATTTGAGCTTTGAACGCACTGGCAACGCTAGCTAAAGCGGCAGGATTAAATATCAGTTGGCTTGTTAAGCTGAGATATCGATGGCATATATCGTTTACGATCATCGATATGCGATCAAATGTGCAATTTGCCATTATTTGAATTTAACTTGAACTTTCTTAACAAATTATATGTAAGCTGTATACACAAATGTATGTATTTACTCATTCATAAATTAATTTACACCTTTTCCTTTACTTAGTAACTGAAATTATTTAATTTCACTTGTTGAAGCAGCAGAATTAAATGTGAGTTGGTTCGTTAAACTCGGGCATCGATGAGAAATATCATTTAGCATCGATATACGATTGAATGTGTAAATTTGCTATTTTTAAAATTGAATTCGATCTACGTGCCTACCAAACTCAAGCTGTGTATACAAATGATGTCTTAAAATATCTTTTTATAAATTAAGTCATTATTGGTTTGCCAATTAATTACTTAATTTTGCACATCACTGGTTGCAGCAGTAGGATCAAATTTCAATTTCGCGCTAGGCATCGATAAACAACTATCGTTTAGCATCGATATACGATTGAGTAAGTTAAGTATTTTGCTATTCAAACTTTATTCGTAACTTACAAAGATTCTATTTTAAACTTGCTTTCAACTTTCTTAACAAAGTCAATGAAATCCTTGTACAGCACCTTGGGCTGCTCCAGTGCCGCAAAGTGTCCGCCTCGCCTGTAGTACGTGCTGTGTATTAAATTCTTATACTTGTCCTTCAACTGCAGATCCAGGAATTGCATTATGTCACCCTTAAAGCGGGCACAGCCCGTGGGCACAAGCGTTGGCACGCGGTCCAACTTCAGCGCTTGCTGCTCCTTGGTATGCGCCTCTGCATACAGACGCTGTGACGTTGTTATGGAGTTGGTCAAATAGTAGATCATCACATTATCGAATAAGGCGTCCAGTTTGTAGCGCCGCTTCAGGCCGCCATCGGGCAGCGATCGATAGCTGGCGTTTGTCCAGGTGGAGAACTTTTCTAGAATGTACGCAGCCAGGCCAACTGGATTGTCCGTCAGCGCAGCACCCACCGTATCCGGCTTTGTGGCCTGCAAATGGAAATAGCCGCTCTCCTCTAGCAAATAGCTGAATTCCTTTGATTTGGGAAAGAAGAAATCCGCAAACCCGCTAGGCACAAACCAACTGGGCCAGAGGCTGGCCAGCAGACCCTTCACATGCGATCGGGGACTCAAATTGTTGCACATATTCGAATGATAGCCCAGCACATTTTGTGGATACAGCGTGGCTATATGAGAGCCCAGAACAGAGCCCCAATCGCCGCCCTGAATGAAGAATTTGTTGTAGCCCAGACGCAACATCAGATTGCGCAGCATGACAGCCATCTGGGCGGGACCCAAGCCTGGACGTGAAGTGCCCTGAAAAGAGTGGAATATATGGGCATAAGAGTTCGCTAAGAGTAGTCTAGCCTCACCTGTGACCAGCCATAGCCCGGCAAACTGGGCACAATGACATTGAATATATATTTGTTATTCGGATCCAAGTGGGTTTGATGGAGCATGTGTATCAGGTCATAGAACTCGCGCACCGATCCGGGCCAGCCGTGCAGCAGCAGTACCGGATAATGCTGCTTGCCCACCTTATTGTCATCGTAGACCATCAGGTTGAGAAAATGCATGCGTAGACTAAACGAAGCGCTTATCAATGGACTGACAGATAAGAGCTTATCATACAAACCCTTGGATTTCGGTGGTGAAGTGATTGAATTGCCACAGGAAGACCTCACGTTCGCGCCAACGCGGCAAATAGTCGTCACGCCAATATTCGATCAATTCCTTCAAATAATCACTATTGAACCCATATTCAAAGGCCACGCCCTCAAGTGGAGGCGTCAGACGTAGCGTGCGATTCAATTGCTTAATCAAATCTGCAATAGTCTAAGGGAGAGAAAGAGAAACTAATATGGTTTAGCCAATCTATGTACAGTGGGGGTCAGAAAAATAGTAGTGCGACTGAAATGTTGAACATTTTGTGATAGGCGTAACATTTTGAAAACGATTCCTTTCCAAATTTGGCTACAAAGCATTTCAACTATTTTTCTGAACAGTACTACTATTTTTCTGACTACTACTACTATTTTTCTGACCACAGCTGTATATTTATTACTCATGCGCTTCACTCACCGATTCTGGATACAGGAGACGATTGCCTATCACCTCAGAGCTGTTGGTCAAATAGGCTTCATAGTCTGTCGGCTGCTCCTCATCGCCCCACCATTCGTGAGCGTCGAGCGTGGGCGGTGGCAAATCGCCCCACAACTGATTCAGACGCTTATAGAACATGCCGCCGCCAATGGCCAGCAGTAGCACCAATAAACGCGTTACAGGCGACATATTTTACTGTCCAGTTCCACCTATCGAGTCAAAGGTTTCCGTCACACTAACTTGGCACACTAATCTGATAGACATTCAGTTGAGATTGCACTTCTAAGTGTTTGTTCTCTCTTTAATTTTTTTATTCTCTTTTTTGTTGTGATCGTCAAACTTCGCGCACACACACACGATGATAAGCGATTTGCGCTACGTTCGAAAGCTCGTTTGGTTCTCAATGAGCTTTTGACAGGCTTAATCATAAGAGGGTAGCGTCTTAGCTCAGGTCGCATAGGCCGCTCGGGCTAGCGGGTTTTAAAGCCGCTGTGCGACGAAGCATGCTTTGCATGTTAGATAATTTTGCTACCTAGTGTAGGTTATTGGCAACACAGCTGTGCGCCGGTCAAGGCGTAAAGCGCATTTCATATTGGATAATACAGTTGCTTAAATTAATGAGTTGTTTTGAGTCAGGGGCGCGCGAACTCAAATAATTATTTACTTATTTTTGTTTTTTAATTTTTTGCAAAAACGAGAACAGTTAGTATTTAAGCTGTTAAAATTATAAGCAGGAAAGAAATAATATTTAAATAACAGTTTAGTTAAACTAAACAAAATTTATAAATTTCTTTTTTTTTGCTTCATTTTTAAGTCGCTTATGCGCCTCGCTTACATAGCTGTTAGCTTTCTGTCTGCCTACCTGTAGTCTAGCATGCGTATAAGCAGCGGAGCAGAACTTAACTCACACAGTATAAGTAGTATAAGAACTTTGCTAAAAATAACTTCTTCCTACATGCAGCAGCAAGACAGATATACTTATACAATTACAGCGCATTTCTTAGTCGCATATGCACTGTCATCATGTTATGCGAAACTTTTAGCTTTGTTTAAGTATTGAAGACAATTATAAGTGTTTGTTTATCTGTGTGTGTGTGTGTGTGTATTTGCGCACATATAGAGAACTTATTGTTATGCTGTAGGCAATTGTATACATATACATACATATATGTATATATTTATTTCATTTATTTTGTATATATGGTTTTCCACTGTCAACTTGTTAAATAAATTAAATCATATTTTTTTTATATAAAATATATATAAACAACAAAAAGTTTTATTCATTCCCTGTGCCGCATTTGAAAAGTACAACATGAATTAATATAATCAGAAAAAAATTACTTAAGTGCTTTTTGCACAAAGGCCACAAAGTCGTCGTAGAGCTGTTGTGGCACCTGGAATGCTGGGAAGTGACCGGCGTCCGGATAATGTGTGCTCTGCACCAGATTCGGGAACTTATTGGCAAGCACTGAGTCGGGAATATGGAAGATTTCGTGGGCAAAGCGTGCACAGGCAGCGGGCGCCCTAATGGGCACATTATCCACATTCAAACTCGTCTGCGCCTTACTCATCGACTCGGCATAGAAGCGCACGGAGGTGGTTATCGAGTTGGTCACATAGTAGATCATGATGTTATCCAGCAGCTGATCGTAGGTGAAATGTTTGGTTAGACCGCCATCCGGCAGGCTCTTATACGCTGGATTGGTCCATGTAGAGAACTTCTCCAGGATATAGGCAGCCAGGCCGACGGGATTATGCGTCAAGGCGGCACCAATGGTATCCGGCTTGGTGCCCTGTATATGCGCATAGCCAAACTCCTCCATGAGCAGGCCAAAAATGTTGCCGATGCCCTTGTAATACTCTGCATACTGACTGTCTATGTAAAAGGATGGCAAAATGGACGAGAGTAGCAAACGCAATGCGCCCAAGGGGCTATTGTTGCCACACATATTGGAGTGATAGCCCAGCGTGTTCTCCGGGAACAGACCACCAATGCTGCTGCCAATGATGCTGCCCCAATCGCCGCCCTGAATGAGAAACTTATCGAAGCCCAAACGCAGCATCAGATTGCGAAAGATCACGGCCACCTGAGCAGTGCCCAGGCCAGGTCGAGAAGCAGCCTACAAGCATAGACAGAAGTGGTCTCAGTTAAGATTCAAGGAGGAATATCTATCTGCTGCTTACCTGTGACCAGCCATAGCCCGGCAAACTGGGCGCTATCACCTCGAACACGTAATCACTCTTGGCGCTGCCCGTCGTCAGCAATGGTATAAAATCATAGAATTCTCGTACAGTTCCAGGCCAGCCATGCATCAAGAGCAAGGGCAACACCTTTTTGCCCTCCGCATTAGTTGGCTTCGCATGTATAAAATGAATCTTTAAACTAGAAATAAATATAAATGGTTAATTAACATAATCCAATATGTATGTATGCATGTGTGTGTATGTGTGTGTGTGAATTACCCCTGAATTTCGGTCTGAAAATGCTCGAATTTCTTAAGGAACTTCTCGCGTTTGCTCCAGTTGGCCAAATAGTCGTCACGCCAATATTTCACCACCTTTTTCAGCTCATTCGCATTGAAACCGTATTCAAAGCCAATGCCTTCTAACGGATCGTGTACTTTGAGCGGACGTTCCAGCTGCGTCTTCAAGTCGGCTATAAGCTGATAAAGAAAAACAATTAGTTTACAATCGTTTGATATTCCACATTAATTTTAATCTTTGACCCACCTCAGGCGCTACGCTGATGTCGTATGGCTTAATGGCTTTATTCTCTTGATAGGAGCCCTTCAGCTGCGGTCCCCAATACTCATTATTATCCAAATTTGGTCGCTTGCCGGGCGCACCTAAGTCCCGATAGTTCTTATAGCCTACAGCGACCAGCAGCGCTAGGCCACCGATCAGTATGCGCACCGTGGTCGACGCTGCAGATGGCATTTTAATTTTCTTCTATTTTTTTTATTCTTCTTTTTCCGATACAACCGTTTAGAACTGAACACAACCGCACGCTTTCGCCTGCCGAAACACACTGCAAAAACCAGTGAGAAACAAACATCGGCGACCGGTCTGCTTGCAGCTGCAAAAAATGCGTAGTAGTGGAAAGAGCATGAGGCAGAAATAGCTGTATAACGCTTTTACAGCACTGCACATACTGATAAGGATCAGCAAAGTTGAAAGTCAGTAGCTGGCAAAATATTAGTAGCAAGTAAAAATAAATTTAAATATATCAGCTTGAAGTTGTCAATAAGAAAATTTAAATGAGATTAATTAATTAAAAACAAATGTTTTCACATACTTAAATTTACTTCAACATTTTTAAGTGTTCTATTGTCATTACAAGCAACGTAGTTGCTCTCTTGATCGGCATATGCCTGCCACTCTCTCTCTCTCACACACACACACATTTGTATACGACATAGATCGGGCAGCAACTCAAACGAGTGACAGTCGTGCTTAGCGTGAGCTAAAAAGCTAGCACGAAAAACACATTCATGTATTTTGCATAATTAATAAAGACACCAATTTATACAGTTACGACTTCCCTTAAATTTTTTGCTTTATTTAGCAAAAGTTTTAAGTGGTATTAACACTTTCGCCAGGGGAATCCCTTTGATTAACATATGTATTAGTTGCCGATTAGTTTGTATATAAATAAAAGCTCTCCTCCTTAGCGGACAACAGTTATGCATGGCGAGCATGACAAGGCAGCGCGACAATTGATAATTGTAAGCGTAAACTAAACGATAACCAGCATTAACAAAAAAACAATACAAAAATACAAAGAGAGCAATGAGAAGCAAGAGCGGCAAAAGCACAATACAAAGTGCAAGCTACAGTGTTGAATAGTGGCCAATGTTGAGTTTGCACAAAGCGCGCGCTATTTGAAATGAGGAAGATAAAATGTTTGTTAATTTCTATTAAATTGTGTGAGACCTAGAAGATTTGTTGATCAATTTTAAAAGCCATTTCTTTAGTTTCTCAATATTTAACTAATTTATTCAGTATGTAGTCCAACTTTGTGCACAAATGCCGTGAAATCATTGTACAACATGGATGGCATTTCCATGGCCGCAAAGTGGCTGCCATGCTGGAAATACATGCTATGCTTTATGTTGGTGAACTTATCCTTCAGCTGCCACTCGGATGCAGCGGGCAGATCATATCGAAAGCGGGCACAGCCCATGGGCACATCCGTTTGCACACGATCCAGCTGCAGAGCCAGATACGTCTTCGATGTATTCTCGGCATAGAAACGTCCGGCAGTTGTCGCTGCACTATTCAGATAATAGATCATTAGGTTATCGAGCACTGCCTCCAGGCCAAAGACAGTGACCAGGGCACCAAAGTCCTGCTTTAAGCTGGGATTCGTGGCGGTCTGGAACTTTTCGAGGATATAGGCAGCCAGCGCAACGGGACTGGCGTCGAGGGCAGCTCCAATGGTATCTGGCTTGGTCGCCTGTATATGGAAATATCCACTCTCAACCAACAGCTCCTGATACCTCTCCCAGATGCCCACGTGATGATCGTAGAACATGCGTGATCCGAGCACCTTCTGCGGATAGTAATGCGTGTAGATGCCCTTCAGCACGGATAATGGCGTAGTCATCATACACATATTGGAATGGTAGCCGAGCACATTCTCCGGATAGAGCGTGGCCAGATTGCTGCCAATAACGCTGCCCCAATCCCCACCCTGAATAAAGAACTTCTTGTGACCCAATCTCAACATGAGATTACGCATCACCGTGGCCATCTCGGCGGCATTGAAGCCCACACGCGTGGCGGCCTAATTAACAGTATAAGAGAAGTAAGTCATTGTATATATTTGCACAGGATTCTCTTATACTCACATCTGACCAGCCATAGCCAACAAGCGAAGGCGCAACCACTTCAAAGGCATTATCGGTTATGTTTTGATCCTTGCCCAGCATGGGTATAAAATCATAGAATTCCCGCACCGATCCGGGCCAGCCATGGAGCAACAGTAGCGGATAGACATGCTTCTTGGCGGCCACCTCCTCGGACACACGTTCGTGTATGTAGTGAATCTTTAAGCTGTTCAAAGAAAAAAAAGCTCAGTAAGGGAAATTCTCTCTCAAATATGCATACAAACAAACAAAAAATATACAGCTTTAGTTTCAACTGAACTTGACCATACAACGCTTACATGCATACTCGCAAGGCACATGTGGAGAAGAACAGTTTTTACTCAAAAAATCCCGTAGTCAGTCAATGTTGTCAATTTAGCTATTTTCCCGTCAGTGCTGGCGATTTACAAACACAGCATGCGGAAAAAATTGTGACATAGCGGCTGACGGGAATTTTAGCTATATTAAATTATTGAATTGCTTCTTTTGCGTGAAGAAAATGCGGAAAAATTTGATGTTGTATGAGCAATCATACCAAGAGATGGGGTTTGAGAATAAGCAGCAAAAAAGGAAAAATGGTCAACATTATTAGAATTTATTGAATCTAACGGTGTGTTTATTTAAAGTCAAACAAAAATTGACCCTGAAGCTTTTTTTCGGGATTTTTTAACTCATGTTAAGCTATTTCTGGCTTTTTGACTAGTTGATCTGGCTTGTCGAAGCCAACACTGCTCAGCTTCACTATACAACGCACATGTACATAGAAAAGAACCGTTTTCACTCAAAAAATCCCACCCTCGTTTCATTTCTTAATTGTTGCGCTCTCAGCTAATGCGATCGAGCGAGATAGCATCACTCTCTTAATATACTCTATTCCTTTTTTTTGTTTATTCTCATTATTCTCTCTCTCTATAGAATGTCTGCATGTATGTGCATAAGCTTTGCACTTTCGTTGCTTTTTGTCACCTTCCAAATGTTAAGTACAGCAATATGGCTACAACGTTTGCTACGCTCATAGAAATTGCAAATTTTTTGCCTGCATGTTATATGTGGAAAGGGTATTCAAACGTTGCTACACGCAAACAGCTAAACTTATGTCTGTACAGTGTACATACATACATGTATTGGGCATTGGTGTGCGTGGATTTTGCTAGCTTTTGAAGATTCTTTGATTTGTTTGTTCTATATATTCGATTGATTTGCTGTTTAGCTATCGATAATTAGTGCCACATGCTTACCCCTGTATCTCGGTTTTGTATTGCTTCAGTGAGTTGAGATAAGCCTGTCTCTCATCCCATTTGGTCAGATATTTCTCTCGCCAATATTCGACAAATTGCGCCAAGGCATTTGTATTGAATCCATACTCAAAGGCAATGCCATCGAGGGGCTCGGCTAGCTTCAAAGTGCGATTCAGCTGTTGTCGCAAATCATCGATTTCCGCTTTTGGCACATCCACAACAAAATCATAGATTTTCGTATCGGGCTTATAGTTCTTGCCATCGCCAGGTCCCCAATACGTGTCGTCTTTAAACTCGGGCCGGGGCAGCGGACGTGTCAGGTCTGTGAACAGCAGATAACCATAGCCCGCAATGCCAGCAAATATGGCCACAATCAGTCCAAATATAACTAAGCACTTCATATTTTTCAATTTGTTTTTATCTGCCTAATGACGAAAATCCTAATGAGTCAGGGCGGCGATCTCATCGAGTATGCACGACTGTTCAGGCGGCCCGACGTAAACCAACTGACGATTGGCCCATTCTATGGCAACGTAGCCACCGCTCAGCTATACTATATATACATACATATATATCTGTATGTACGCACCTACGAAATTTATTGATATACGAGAGTAGTAAGTATTATATATAAATAAATGATATGATACTGGGCCTCTGAGTACAGTGGGGCGCACTCAGCATTTCAATTGAGCGATGAGAAGCAAAAAATATGTTTTAGATAGGTATATATAGGGGGGGGGGGGGGGGGGTGGGGCTTGAAATTTACATATAGTATATATCGAACTACGTGGTTGCTGTATTATTAAGTTATTTTCATCAATAATTCTTTAACTTATGCATCATATAGGAAATAGGGACTGTTTATATGTATCTAGCTGTGTGTATATCTGCAGTAGTTTAGTCAAGTATTTGAATACTTTGTACCTTTTCCTGCGAAATAAATAGAAATACAAATAAATATATTTTATGTATTTTAATATAGAATTTTTAAGTGATTATAAATAAATGGTTTTTCTTAAAAACAGTAAAAAAAAACTTAAAATAAGTAAATAAAATAATTTAGAAATTTCTAATAAATAATTTAAATAATAAATTGCTTAAAAATTTTATACAAAAAAACAAAACTTTTATATTTAACATATTTTTGTTCTTTTTATATATAATACACAAAAAATATAATTTTAATAAATATAAAGTCTTGAAATAAGTAAAAGACAAATTAATTTATTTAATTTAATACACAAAAAATATAATTTTAATAAATATAAAGTCTTGAAATAAGTAAAAAACAAATTAATTTTTATTATTAAATAACTAAAACACATTAACACATTAAAACACTTAATAAATTTTTTTAATAAACCAAATTTAAAAAAACATTTTTTTTTTAAATATAAACATATTTAAAATATTTTATTATATAAAAATAAAAACATTTTTTGTAGAGCTAAAAAAATTGTTTAACATTTTTTAAATAACAAAAACAAAAATAAATTTTAATATAGCAAAATTTTTGAGCTTTTTGCATATTTCATAAAAAAATATAAAAATATTCTAAAAAATCCATAAAATAATCTAATAGTCTAAAACTAATATTAATTTGACATTTTTATATATCAAAAACCAATAAATAACGCTCGAAGAACTTTTCAATCATTTGCTATAGAGCTACGGGTAATACTTTCTGAATATCATAGATAATATAGAGTGTATAGAGTAATATATTTTGTATAACAGTAAAAATGACCATTCATCACTCTTGCCACCTACCAATTGCCAATTTTACTCGAAATTTCATTAGATTTAACCACTGTAGCTTAAATGTTCGATTGTCAGTGGCTTTAAGAACTTTGAAGAGATATGCCTTCGGTTGAAGAGTACCTGCTTATCGCTATCTTATCATCAATGAACTTATTTATTAGTTTCCGCTTCTCTCTGCTGCTGCTGCTGCTGCTGCTGTTGATGTTGCCTCAAACACTGGCAAACATCAAACAAGTAGGCCACGTGTTGCAGATCTCTAGCTAGCCAAATTTTCTCCTAAACTCTCAGTACTCAGTACACTACAGAAACAAATTTCAATATATTTAAAGAAAAATTCCATAAATATATATTTATATATATATATATATATATATATATACATACATACATAATTAT
This sequence comes from Drosophila anceps, assembly GCA_035045945.1. Lineage (NCBI taxonomy): Eukaryota > Metazoa > Arthropoda > Insecta > Diptera > Drosophilidae > Drosophila > Drosophila anceps. The sequence goes on from JAWNON010000127.1 coordinate 2,399,309, forward strand.
CTATATATTTATATATTTGAATAAATACACATTGACTATGGACGCTGATACTGAGCTGCAGGCTTGTCCGCACATCACGCTAAAGATGCAATCGGCCGATCACGGCGTTGTGGTGTTTCGCATACGCCGTCTGATGCCATTGGGCAAGCTGAAGGATGCGTATTGCTCTCAGATGGGGCTGGCCAAGGATTCGGCTATCCTGTTCTTCGATGGCGAACGTATCAATGACAATGACACCGCCAATTCGTTGGAGCTGGAGGATGAGGATCTCATGGATTTGCTAATGAAGCGGCAATCCGAAGCGGGCGATGTGCCAATGGCCATGGATATATATTAATTAGTTAAATGATTTGTTATAGATAAAATCAGTAACAACAACAAAAGCAGTAAATTGATAAAAGTCTTTTGCACTTGAGATGTCAATGAACTGCGGCAGGTTAGGGTATGTCAGGGTATTCGAGGCGCCGTCGTCGTCTTTCCATATAATTTTCGTATATTGGGCCGACAATTATGTCGTCGACATGCAGCAGCGTTGCCCCAGGAGTGGCGTCACAAAAGTGCCAACAAACATGCAAGGCAACGGCCACCTGCTGCCGCCCGCCGCCCACCGCCCACTGCCCAACTCCCGTCTGGGGGCGTGGCAGCTACATGGAAAACAATGAAAACATTTCGAAATTCGCATTGCAAGTAGAATTAACGCAATTAGGCCGATGCATTGCAGCAAAGACGATTTTTTTCGTGGCGTTGGGCCACGCCCACTTTGCGTGCGACGCCCAAATCGAATGGCGCTAGCATTCATTTGGCAGCGTGTCAAAGGCAGGCCGCAGATATCCTCGCCGATTTCCATGCGCACAATCTCGAGTCGAACGAGTCGAGAAATCGTTTAATTGCCGCATTGAATGGGGCCGAGCTGCCGGTGGCGCTGGCGCTGGCGCTGGCACTGTCGCTGGCCTCTTGGGGTTAAGTAATTTGTTTGTAGCGTTTTATGGAGTGCTAGCCCGACTATTTCTGTAGTTTTTATATACCCTGCAGAGAGTGGCGCCCAAAAGGTTAATTGTTACGCGAAATCACAGAACTTTGCTCCAATTAACAATTTTTTATCATTTCTGTTTATGCATCTCTTTAAGAGTTTATATAATAATGTTTAAGTAGGTCCTAACAGAGATAATGCAATTTTGAACTTAAATTTGCATTAGACAACATTGTAATTAATGCAAGGCAATAGAACTTACTGGAATGGGCCTGGGAGAAAAGTCTGCTTCAGAGGTTTCCCAACTGAAAACTTCAAAGTTCTGGCAAATGTTGTTTCCAATGTTAAAGAAACTCGAAATATGTTTTAATATTTACATTAAGGTTTTGGCAACTTGCAGGATAGCACATAGTCGAGTTAACTTACTATTTGTCAAGTTTTCTTATATTAATATAACAGATAGACATATATAATCTACCTGCCTTTACACCCATCAGAAGCCTATCAAAATTTCTTCAACATTTACAGCTCAACAGCTGAGTCGCGCATACCCTATTCGCAGCCCTTTTGTTGATTTCTGGTTTCTTTTTTCCGTGCACGTTTTGTATCTAGGACTATATATAAAAGTTAGGTACTTTGAGTACACATAGTTTCCGGAACCGCCTCGTGTAATGGCCGCAATTATCATGAGCTTGGCACGCACCACCACGACGATGACGAGGAGCATTCGTGGTGCATTGAACCGCTGGCAATTGATTTTTGACATGACAATTTTTTATAGGGTGTAAAGTTGAAATAGAAACGACTAACTTTATGAATATATACATATATATATATACATAGTGCAATCGATTTGAGTAAATGCTTAGAGTAGCTTGAGTTAGAAGACGGAAAGCAAAAAGTGCGATTGTAGCTAAGCAGTTCTAAGAAAGTCAGTGTTACTTAGGGTTCTAGTGATTCCTACAGTCGCTGGACTCATTGAACGTTACAGCTACAGATACGCGGAGACTAGACTGGAGAGCACAGCCAAGCCAACTCTCACCTTATCTGGCTAATAACAACGGGCAGCACATAAAGTTGAAATACTGTGGGATAGAATAGCATCGAATTAGGTATAAATGAGGCTAGATTTTTGATGTATATACTGGCCTACTTACTCACTAAATGCTAAATTCGTTATAGAGTCTAAGGCAGTAAACTGAAAAAATAAGAAAATTAAATGTTTGCAATTTTTTGTTGCCTACTTTTAGGCTTTAAATAAATTTTGCTCAAAATCAGGCAATGTCTGTCGAAGAAAGCCATGCAGATCTATGAGCTAGGCACCTAGACAAATAAAATTGATATAAATTTTATTAAAATTGAAGAATTCAATTAATATACAAATATAAATTTGAATGATCAGCAATAATGCTAAGTTCGTATACGAAGAACTGCAAAGTTCGTTTTGGTGTTGACTTGATATTTTGAGTATTTACCGTTGTAGACGCGCCCCAAATGAACGTAGTTATATCAACTCGGCTTCTCATTGTTTTGTTAATTTTATCATAAAATTTTGCTGTGCAACACATCAGTCGCACTACTAATTTTATGCGCACAGTTGTACATCTCTATTAACTGTCAAAACTCCACAACATTTTCCTATCAATTAATTATCTCGATCGATCCATTCGCCATTCGCATCATTCCACACAGGAAATTCCTTTTTTTCAGGTCGATTCGTGCCATCAGCGCCCAATTCGTCATCATCGAACTGTGCGATGCTCAGCTGCAGGTGAACAAATACAGTTAGTCGCAGTTACAGTTATAGCCAAACCCTCTCGCCCCACGCCCCACGCACTCACCCCGCACAGCACAGCCAACAACAATATGGCAATGATATGAATGTAAGCGAATTGCAGCCGCATTTTATTTATGTTCCTTTTGTGCTCAGTTCACGCTCGCCTCTCGACTGAAACTATTTTTGTTGTTTACCAAAATATTCAAATGAAAAAAACTGCACAATATTTATTCAATATTTTATTCATGCTGTTTGGCATTATCAGCTGCTGCTGCTGCTACTGCTACTGCTGCTGCTGCTGATAAGGTCAATCGCAATTTGAAGATGAAACAATTATAGAGTGAACGACTAGTAGATACCTTGAAACCAGCGAAGAGTTGCTATTCCAGTCATAGACTGACGGACGGCCAAACGGTTAGACGGACAGACGGACGGACGTTTGAACGGACTTGGCCATGTCGACTCAGCCTTTCTTTCTGAATAACAATATATGCACTTTACGGGCTCTGCCACGCCTACTTCTGACTGTTACTTACGTTATCACAAAACCATTATACCCTGCATTGACATTTGCAATGGGTATGAACAGGTTTTTATTCATATTCCCATAAATCAATGTGTGCTAAATGAAACAAGCAGGGGACTGAGGCTTAAGTGACTGCCTAATACTTGTTCGTGGTACCGATGCTTTGATAATTATACATTCAAACTAGTGCAAGTCGGATTTCAGGGAATAATACTTTTGATCATAGTAGGCATCATATCTAGGTGTCTGTTCTCATCCCTAAGGTCTACGTGTACCCTTCCGTTCGCCTGCCCATCTGTTTGAGCTCGTTAGCTACTCAATCTAGGGACTAGAAATTTGAATTTAATATTCTTCTCTTTTGCATTTATGCTAAAATCGATATATATCGATAACGATACTTGGTTTTTGAAGCATAATTTGAAGAGCATTAAAGCTATCGATGCGCAATGTGGTATGTAGATGCTGGCTATGAAAGTTTCTGATTTAAGAAAGATTTCTCTACCCCATTCAAAAGAATTTAGTATAAATTAACTGAAAGTAGTAGAGAGATGTAAACAAGCGATTCAACGTAGGGTAAAGGGTCAAGTCCTGTCTATTCCTTCATAAAGCTGGCTTCTCTGGAAGATCTGCGCAGATAAAGTTTGTAGATTTTTTTTTTTTCGCCCGCTTAACTTAAAGAACTTTAAAGCAAGATAGGCTCAATTTGGAATGGAGATTCTCATAGTGAATACAAAGACTATGAATGTTTTAGATTTAGGAGCACTCCGCCTACTCCATTAAAAGTATATTTTATATATACATTGACAGCAGTAGCATCTTGCGCTTAGTCCTGCATAGACCTGGAGATGCCATATATATTCCCTCAAAATATCATTTAGATCGTACGACTAGAAGCCAAGTTAATTCATAACTTGTAAACCAGGCTGGGTTTCTATGTGTGTATGTATGTATGTGTGCGCATATGTATTCATAATTGAATGTATGCCAAAAGTCTGGTATAATATTGAAAGCAGCTCGACTCATGTGGCAGGGTAACTCATAGTCGCTGGTACTCAACCCGATTGAGCTAGAAGGAAGCTGAATAGCAACTGCCATTGACTAGATATATGGATATATGCATATATAATATATTCAATTACAACTCTTCCAGCAAACTCACATACTCTCTTTACATTTTGTAAGCGAGCAACCTAAAAAAAACTGTCACAATTTAAGGCCAATTATGAAAGACAAATGTTATTTCCAGCCTTTTGATGCTACAGAAAATACGAATAAAATATTTCAATAAATTTTAGCAGCAAACAAATTGTCATATATAAATATATATAAAAAACTGAATGTAAGAAAAATAAAATTTAATGGAAGCCAAACAAAAGGCCAAGACAAGGCCAAGCCGGCAAGAGGAATTACCCGAGGGGAAGCACTCGATAGATAGGAGCTCAGAGCTCTGAGCAGCTGCAATTGATAGCTTCTTGATTTAGCTATAAAAGCGCTCAGCCAGCTCTCAGTGTTTTATAATTCGATATAGATAAAGAGTTACAACATGCAGCTAACACTCATTGGTCTGCTCTGCTGTCTGCTTGGCGCCGCCTTGGCCATGCCACAGCCGCAAAGTCAGCCAGAACAGCCGAAGCCCAACGGCGATGTCTGGAACGAGAGGAAACAGTTTAATCCACCCAATGAGCAGCGCTTCCTGCTGGACGGTGGCTACAACAAGGACAATAGCGGCAAGGATGTCTGGGCCCAGGCCCAGGTGCCCCTCTGGACCAGCGACAACAAACGTCACGAATTCGATGCGGTCGGCAAATATGGCCAACATCTGGACGGACCCTATGGCGATAGTCCACCTTCCTATGGCATCGGCGGCAACTACAGATTCCGTTTTTAATCAACATCAAAATGTTTATTGAAATAAAAGTATTCAAGCAAATTTATATATGAAAATATTTACTGCAGCTGGGTGTGGGCTGAGTTCTAAACAGATTTTCGTAAAGCTGTTACTGAGGGTATTTTGCTGCAAAATTCATATAATATTTAACCTGCCTTTCTATATCTACGAAATGAAATGAAACGAGCTTATAATAAAGGGACAAGCTGGGTCTAACTAGCCTAATGAATGCTATGATATGAAACGTTAGAGAGACTTGAAGTGTTGAATTCATATTGCTATATACATATATATATATTATATGCCATATACCATGAGCTACATACCATATGCTATTGCTTTTTTATTATACCCTAAGCCCATTGCAAATGGAATTTCCGGTTATAGGGGCATCAGGGTATCTCCTAGTTGAGCAGTCTCCACCAAAACACTCTTGTTTGTTTTCTTATGCTAAGTCTGTCAATATCTATGAATCAATATCTATCAAATTGGCTGGCATTTTTACTATAAACACTTAAAAAGATATTAAGTATACGCAGAGGAAGCCACTTAATTTTGAAATCTGTAGTTTCAATAACGAGGCAATCATTGGCAATGAAACTGAGAGCCAGACAGTCCGATGAAGCTAAGTGAATGGACTCAGTGATGCTATAGCTAGATACAGCATGAGTAAAAAGCAGAACTACTTTTGCATCCGAATCGAAAAGACCTCCCAGATATTGCCTCACTCAATATAACTAAATTGAAAAAAAAAACAATGCTTAAACTGTATCAATTACCAGTTTAAAGCAGCCAAGCTCAAGACAAAGCATTGTTGCTCGTACAGAGAACAGACGAAGAAAACTAAACTTACTCACATAAAATATAAACAAACTTTCTCATATACAATATAAAAAATAAATAAAAATAAATAATTGCTTAACAAATATTGAAATGTTTTCAGTTAGCAAGAAAAAGTTCCCCCGCGCACATATCGAAAAGGAATCACCTGGGGGAAGCACTTATTGGGCTGATAAGGCTGTGGGGTTATCTTTGCCAGCAGCAGCAACAGCAGCAGCCGCTGATCGTTGTCTGCCTATAAAAGCTCTGCTGCAGCTTGGTCAAATTATCAGTTAAGACAGCTACAGCTTCTTTCACGCTACAAAACATGCAAGTGACACTCATTGCTCTGCTCTGCTGCCTGCTCGGCTCAGCCTTGGCCATGCCTCAGCCCGAAAAGTTGGACGTGAGCAAGGCGGCAGCATGGACCGAGCGTCCACCATCGGGTCCGCCACCAGAGCAGCGTTTCCTGCTGGACGGTGGCTACAACAAGGACAAGAGCGGCCACGATGTCTGGGCCATGGCCCAGGTGCCCGTCTACACCAGCGACAACAAACGTCACGAATTCGATGCGGTCGGCAAATATGGCCAACATCTGGGCGGACCCTACGGCAACAGCCCGCCTTCCTATGGCTTCGGTGGCAACTACAGATTCCGTTTCTAAGAACCGAGCAAGACTATATCAATTTTTAAACATTGTTATGGGCCATAAACACATCAGTCCTATCAAAATTATGTTAATCTAAAATCGTATTTATTGAAATAAAACTTATTTAAAAATGAACTTAATTCTAAAAGATTTCTTTTTATTTAATAGATTTCCTCTAGAATTCTTTAAAATACTTTGAGTTGGATTTAAGTGAACTTTGTGGTTTCTAGATACAGCTTGAAGCAATCAAGTGATACGTTAGCTTTTGGAAGACGCACAGATAGCAGCTATGCAAAAGCATTTATCTAGCTATAGTCGACTGTCAGCCTGATCTGTCATCTGCCACGCCCATCTACTGCCTGTAACATACATTAGCATAGAAACAATATACCCTCTACTCATGACCATAATGAGCAACATTTAAATGGAATTTGATTTATCTTAGATTCAGCTTGAGGAATTCAGTTATATCTGAGATCTGAGCTGTGTGCTTGGGGTTATCCTTGAGCATGAATACGTTCGTTCGTCTACCCCGGAACATGTGTCGAAGAATCCAAACAGAATTTACGACTGACAGTCGCAACGAGATGAGCTTGCAGTTTAGCTAATTGAACATGTCTTTCTATCGCGAAATCTTTTTGTTCATTTTTGCTGTTAATCACAAATTAAGCGCGACGACTTATTCGCCTAATGAAACCTGCCGCAACAGATAATTTGGGTTTTGTTTTGTTTTTTTTTTTCTCTCGCTCTCTCTCTCTCTCTCTCTCATTGCCTAATTGGATTTATTGCGTTAACTGTCAGAGAAGGCTGCAATGAAAATTCATCATGTCAGCCTAACCCCAAAAACAAAGTCTATAAATAAATGTTGTTTGGCTATAAAGTTGCTGAATGAAAGCGAAAAGAACATAATGAATCACTTTTCAGCTCTAGGATTCGCTATGAAGCATTAACAAATGCTTTTCTCATTACGAAATTTGCATAAATTATACAATCATAAAAAAGACCTTGGCGAATTTTAATAATAATTCTTGTAGCTTTATGAAATTCGTCTTGGATGGGTTCGGCTTACACGTGCCGTGGCATCACTTAAGCAACGTCCATAATATATTTATCGGGCATGTACAGCTGTGTTCATAAAAATAGTAGTGCGACTGAAATGTTTGACAATGTGAATACATATATGTTTATGTAAATCTTAATACGCGTTTCAAATTGTTTTCAAAATGTGATGCTTATCACAAAATTTTACTGTCCAACATGCCAGTCGCACTACTATTTCTGTGAACACTGCTGTATGTCTAAGGTATCTTAGAGCTGGCATAAACATATATATTTAAGTATATATATAATCTGAAAGTATGTGCGAGGTCTAGTTAAGCTGCATCTAGAAAACACAAAGTGTTTAAATGAAAAGAAATCTCTTAGAATTCATGTATCTTAGAGTTCATTTTTAAATAAGTTTTATTTCAATAAATACGATTTTACATTAACATAATTTTGATAGGACTGATGTGTTTATGGCCCATAACAATGTTTAAAAATTGATATAGTGTTGCTCGGTTCTTAGAAACGGAATCTGTAGTTGCCACCGAAGCCATAGGAAGGCGGGCTGTTGCCGTAGGGTCCGCCCAGATGTTGGCCATATTTGCCGACCGCATCGAATTCGTGACGTTTGTTGTCGCTGGTGTAGACGGGCACCTGGGCCATGGCCCAGACATCGTGGCCGCTCTTGTCCTTGTTGTAGCCACCGTCCAGCAGGAAACGCTGCTCTGGTGGCGGACCCGATGGTGGACGCTCGGTCCATGCTGCCGCCTTGCTCACGTCCAACTTTTCGGGCTGAGGCATGGCCAAGGCTGAGCCGAGCAGGCAGCAGAGCAGAGCAATGAGTGTCACTTGCATGTTTTGTAGCGTGAGAGAAGCTGTAGCTGTCTTAACTGATAATTTGACCAAGCTGCAGCAGAGCTTTTATAGGCAGGCAACGATCAGCGACTGACAGTGTCTGTTGCAGCTTATCAGCTTGATTCATGCTCTTGTTTAATTTCTCACTTTCACATCTTAGTCTGTTCTTAGGGGACTTCCACGCTGTTCTTTATCAATTTAATATATTTTTTTTCTTTTGCATAGATCACGTAGCTTATCAGCGGTACTTCACGCGTGCAAACCTCAAATGTTGTCGTTGGCCAAGGGAATCCCTGCAACGGGGACTCTTTCTACTTGAGTCAGAGCTCTGCCATATATAAAAGGCAACTGTGGCATAGATCAATTCATCATTGAATAAACAAAGCTTAAAGATGAAACTAAATCTCAATTCGCTGCTGCTGCTGCTGCTGCTTGGCTTGGTTGCCTGTGCCTGGGCTTATCCCAATCCTGATTCACTACAGCTGGCCATCAGTGAGCCAGACAATCAACTGGTAAGTTTGCCATGAACTAAGTTTATTGAACTAGCAGCTCAGTTGCAACTCTATTGCTAGCTGGAACAGGGGATTGGATGGTTGCCCTATGAGCAGCAGATGTTCGAGCTGTATAAGCAGGCGGAGGAGGCAGAGGACGCAGAGGTGTCGGAGGGGGAGGATGGGGAGCAACTGCATCGCATACGCCGCCAGTTGAATATCCAAGGCGGAGGCAGTCCACGTCAAGGCTTCGACTTGAGTGTCAACGGACGCGCTCCGGTTTGGCAGAGTCCAAATGGCCGTCATTCGCTGGATGCCACAGGACAATATTCACAGCATCTGGGCGGACCCTATGGCAACAGCAGACCCAACTGGGGCGCCGGTGCAATGTACACATTCCGTTTCTAGACGACAATGGTCGATGATATTCTAAATTTTAATTACTATTTAATAGAGAACTTATATATTTGTATAAAAGATCTTTTTTTTTTATATATTTTAATAAATCAAAAACATGTGTTCATAAAAATAGTAGCGCAACTGAAATTTTCTGGATATTCATCATATTTTGAAAACTTTTAGGAAATTGAATGTTTATTTGTAAGAAGAAGACTCTTTGCCAGCCTCATTCACATACTTCGAATAGCAAATATCACGTAAATCTACATTCGTTCATTGGACTGTGGTAAACCAACCTTTCAAATTTCATTTATCAGCAAAAACTCATTCATATCTCAGCTATAACTCGGTTCATTTGCCATACATGGCTCATAAGAGAACTTCTTGAGATGGGATAGTTCAATTTCATTCACAGTTTTAGAGTTGGGATGAACACTGTAGAGATAGACCAATGACAGATCTGTGATTAAGCTATGATAGACCTAAGATAGACCTATGATAGATATATGAGAGAACTTTGATAGATATAGGATAGACCTATGCTATACTTATGATAGATCTATAACAGACTTAAGTTGCCCCTATGATATATCAGCGATAGACCAATGATAGACTATTGATAGACCTATTATAGAGCTGTGAAACCCCTCTGATAGACCTATAGTCTAGGCAACCATATATATCATGAGCGAGTATTAAGCAGTTATATACGAACGACAGCAACGAGCTCACTTGATGTAGTCTATATCAGATAGAAGCTAGATTGCGCCTATATGCAGCAGCTGCTCGTCATGTGTCTCAAGGCAGCGAATAGTCTGGCATTGCACACCATCGACTTTTGTTTCTAATAATTTTTTTGTTTTATTTTATAACATTTTCTATATTGATTCATATTTCAATTTTATATATTCACTTGTAGTCGATGTCATTCACATGTATTTCGGTCTCGAACAACGATTTGTTCTCAAACATTGTTGGATCTGGTGTGGGTATCTGCAATTATCGAAATTTAATCAATATATATCCACAAATATTTATCTATCGCTGTCAGTGCTCACCTCTTGCCAGTCCCTTCCAGCTATCGAGCGTGCTTGGCTCAAACCAATTAGCCAAAGAGTTAGCAACAACAATTTCAATAAGCCAAACATTTTTGTAATGAATTTCGCGTTGAAATGTTTCGCATTTGATTTTACAAACAGAACTGAATGAACAGCGAACGCTTCTCTCTCTCTCTCTCACACGCTCAATGTCTCTCTGTCCGTCTCTCTCTCTCTGTCTCGCACACTGACACACTCAGAGAGCAGACAGCTGCTATCAGCTGTAACCCCACCTACCTACCTAGCGTCTCTTATCAATTTCCTCTTATCACATTAGCTGTGTCGCATCTTCGTATACAGCTGCTCGCTCTCTGTCTCTCTCGCTCTCTCTTCTGTTCGCCCCCTCTCTATTCGCTTCTCATCTCTCAGCACGTTGAACTCTTTTAAATTTTGTTAAACGTGCCCAGAGTTGCAAATAAAGCTTGTGTAAAGCAAAAGAACTTGGCACGTTTTGTGTTGAAATCGAGTCAGAATGAGAAAAATGAATAGCTTAAATGAACTAGAAGTGATTAGTAGACTTGCAGATACCCTGTAGATGACTGTGAAGCGTATGGAAGATAAATGTGACTTTGATAATATGCATGTTCACACTCATGCAAGTTTGAATATATCATTTCTATATGTAGAGCATATCCGACTGAAAAATACCCTGTATATTGGTATAGTTAGTTTGTCAAGTAGATACTCTGCTATAAACGTTATCTTCCTAAACATAAATTTGTATAGTTGGTAGACATGTCAATATGCCTAGGCATGCTCGACTAAAATATACCCTGTATTTTGGTAAGTTACTCAACTCAAACATACTCTGCATATAAATGTCTCTGATTTGGAAATAGACCGTAGTCACCTTTGATGTGTTCCAATTTAAAATGCTGAACTAAAGATACCCTGTAAAATGATCTTTATTATACGCGATCAACACTAATGTGCTTTAGCTTTTAAATGTATGGCAAAATATATACTATAAATACTATGTAAACTCTGAAAATTTATTTAATTACACAGTTGCTTGACTAGCAGATACCCTGTATACACGTATGACTAACGTGATAAAAGATTCACTTTAATTTTATACAATATAATTAAGCTCCGAAGCATAAAACAGATCAATTTCTAATAATTTAAGAAGTTGCTCGACTAGCACATACCCTATATACAGCCATGTTTAACAAGAGATAGCTTATCGTTTCAGTTTAAATGTATTAAAGCCATGTGCTTGTATAGAGTATAGTGTCAATGCCTACAATTTAACCATCTAGCTCAACTAACAGATACCCTGCCTACAGGGTATACAATGAGTTAACTTTTTGCATTTATTTTTGTAGATTAGAAAACATAGGCTTGATGCAGACTTTTTTATATTGCTTAATTTGTATTTACCTGCTTGACTAAGAGATACCCTGTATATTCTTAGTGCAGTTTGCTAGACAATGCCAAGCATTAAGTTATATATAAACTTATGTATATATAAAATAGTAAGACTGATGCAATCAAGAGCGTTTGTGCTAATCGATACCCTGTAATTAGATATTAGAAAAGTAAAAAAGTTTATCGTAGCTTTCAAGTCAAGTCATATCAAACTACTCTTTCTACACTTGGCACATGGTTACAGGGTATTATGCACCCAAAAAAAAACAGCTTTGACTGCACAAACAAATTTAAATGTTAGTAGCAAACAGCGAACGAAGGTCAGTCCATAGGGTAACAATATTATTCTATTTTTTTTTTAACCAATTTGCTTTTTGTTTCTAAGTTTTCTGGGTTGGCTCTGCTCGCTGCTGCAGTTGAGTTCAGCTGAGCTGAGTTTTGTGTTCTGCAAGTTGGCTTTGTTGATAGCGTCAATTTTCTGGCCAATTTTGCTTTGTGTGTGCGCGAGCAAACACACAAAATTTTCTCTTTTCGAGGGAAGGAAGTTTTTCCATGTCATTTTCATAGATATGCATGTGCGCTCCATTTCTTGGCCATTTGTTAGAGCCATTTTCCAAATCAATGCACAAATTGTCAAGCCAGACAGAGTCTATTGTTTTGCTTTGCTTTTCTTTTTCTTTTTCTATTTTCTTTTTTCTCTTTGGCGAAAATTGGCAACACACAAATTGTTTGCTGTTGTCGTTGTCGTTGTCGTCGTTGCAGTTGCTGTTGCTGTTGCTGTTGCCATCGCGGAGTCGTCTCTTAAATTGCACATGTGGCAGTCAGCTCATTTGTCAAGTGGCAAATCACTTTAAAGGCCAGATCAATGCAAAAGACAAACAACAACAAACAAACAGACAACAAACAATGATAAAAATCAACTTTGCATTTTGCATGTATTTGCAGCTCAGGTTTGTGTCTTGGCTTTGATCGTTCGGCGCTGATTGCTGATTGCCGATCGTGACCGATCGACGGCATTTCCCACGCAGTTGCACAGCAAAAAGAAAACTTTTGCCAACAACAGCAACAATGACAACAACAACAACAACAACAACAACTTGAGCAGATGCCGCCTGTACACGTAATTTTTGCAGCGAAACTCACAAAATTTTCTTGTACTCGAGTTTGTTAGAAGTTCTCTAATGGGCTCGAGCTCGACGCTGTCGCCGTCGTCGTCGCCGTCGTCGTCGTCGTCGCCGTCGCCGTCGCTACGCTCTAATGGCTTTTTAATGAACGAACCGACAACAGGGCGGAGAAATTTGTCAGCGCAACGTGCAAATTGAAACTAAGTAAGCCAACTTAAGCGTATTAATTATGACTGCCAGAGCTTAGACAAGGGCAGGTAATCAAGTTGGAAAGTATGATGCAAGCGTCGCCGCCTGCACACCCAGCACTGATAGAGCTCTCGTACGATGTTTTGCACATCTTGGGAGAGTGGCTAAGTTATGTTTTTGCAAAGTTTGTTTGTAATAACATCAAGAGATCAACCAGTTCCCATGGAAGAACTAAATTTTCAGCTGTTTGCTCCTATGGCAGCTATACGATTTTATTTGCCAATGTTTGTTATATATATTGTGTTCATAATAGAACCTCAAATGGCAAAGTTTTGTCAAGATATGTTGCGTATCAAGAAAATTTTTCATATGAGTACTAAATTTTTGTGCGGCTCCTTCTATTGCAGCTATGTGATATAGTTGACCGATAATCAAAATACTTATTTCAAATATGGATATTTTTATAATATTGATAAATTTAAAGTTTCCCGGAAATAACTTGAAACATAAAAAAGTTTTTCATATGAGTACTAAATTTTTGAGCGAGCATTTCTATGACAGCTATAAGATATAGTTGACCCACAAGCTTAGTACTTGGCTTATTTGTTTATATTTATGTAATATTGGCAAATTCAAAGTTTCCTGGAAATATTTCAAAACACCAAAAAGTTTTTTATATAGGAACTAAATTTTCAAAGGAGCCCTTCAATGGCAGCTATATGATATAGTTAAGCGATCTGCAATGAATTTTGTTTATATGTTGGAATTGAATTTTGAATTGAATTGAATTGCGAAATTGTGAATGTCAAGTTTTGTAGATATATCTTAAAGAGTTAAAGTAATTTTCATATAAGAACTAAATTTTTTAATAATAGCTCGAAAGCAACTATATAATATAGTAAAGTATAGTAGTATTCTCAAAATATTTTGTTTATATATCATAAATAAATAATAATATCATAAATAATTGTAAATACTTAGTTTCATTGCGATATCTCAGAGAACACAAAAGTTTTCCATATAAGAACTAAATTTGATGACAGATAAGTAGACAGAGAGAGAGAGAGAGAGAGAGGGAGAGAGAGAGAGAGAGTGAGTAAGAATGAGAGATCAGTTTTATAACAATTTCATGCTATTTCTACATAATTTTTAGCTACTTCACTTAAACCTTCTTCAACCTGTCACATACTTTATAAAGCAATCATCATACCCACTTTGCTACCCCGCACAACATTTTATGAAAAGTCAACTTGGAAAACACCTGAAAGTTGAGCAGGTGGCAGCGTCGCTCTTTTTTTCCTTCCACTTTTTTGTTGCTGTCGCTGGGCAGCCCGCGTGGCTTTTTGCATTTGCATTTGACATTTAGTGCAACGCTGGCAAGATGCGCCAACAGCAGAAGCAGAAGCAGCAGCAGCAGCAGCAGCAGCAGCAACAACGACCAACGACAACAACAATGTGGCAAGACATGAAAGCAGCTCAGCCTGCCCCCCCCCCCCCGCACACTTCGGCTATTTCTCTTGCCGAAAACGCAAAAAGAGCGCGGCATTTGCGCGGCCGTTTACTGGATTTGGCTAAAATGTCTATAGTTCAATTGCTGATATTTGACTGTGCCACACGAAAAAGCACAAAACACAAAACACGTGACCTATGCGAGGCGACCGCAACGCGATAGCAATGGACGCGTGACACGCAACACAAACTGCACAGAAATCGCAATTAAAATAATAATAATAAAAGCTTTAATAACAATAGTAATAATAATAATAAAAGCTATAATAATAATAATAATAAAAGCTATAAAAATAATAATAATAATAATCATATCGAGTTTGTAGCACAAATTGTGGTTTGATTCAATTGGCGCTCGAGTGTGCAGCACTTGAGCTAGGGATGGTTGCGTGACACGCAAGCTGTAGTTCGTGAGAAATGTATATGGACTAGCAAACATAACTATATATCACTCAAGCAAATGGTGCACAGCTGAGCTGAGCTTATGGGCCTTAGCTGATGTGAAGCTTTTGTTGCTTGGCCAACTATGCATCGACTAAAGCACCAAAAATGTATTGCCAATTGACTTGTTAGCTGGCAAATTGAATTGCTGCCAATAGAATTATTTCTTAAAGATTTTCAATATATTTTTGAAACATATTTTAGAGGGTATTAAAAAGTCTATACTCCTGAACTCATTGAACGACTTGAGCCAATTCACTCCACTATAGCTCACTCTACTCTACTCTATTCTACTCGACTCTATTCTGTTCTACTCAACTCAGCTCCTCTCTACTTTTCTCTACTCTATTCTACTTTATTCTATTCTATTTTACTCAACTCAGCTCCTCTCTACTTTTCTCTACTCTATTCTATTCTATTCTACTCAACTCTACTCTACTCTACTCTACTCACCTCAACTCTGCTCTACTCATCTCTAATCTTCTTTACTTTTCTCTATTCCTATTCAACCCTACTCTACTCAACAGTTATCTACTTTACTCAACTCACCTCAACTCTACTCTGCTCATCTCTACTCTACTCTATTCTACTCGACTCTACTCTTTTTTACTCTCCTCTTCTCCAATCTACTCTACTCCACTCTACTCTACTCTACTCTACTCAACTCTGTTCTACTCAACTCTACTCTGTTCTACTCAACTCTACTCTTCTTTACTCTCCTCTTCTCTACTCTACTCTACTTTACTTTACTTTACTTTACTCTACTCTACTCTACTCTACTCTACTCCACTTTCTACCCTACTATACTCTCTTCTGCTCTCCTCCGTGCTTTGCTTAACCCATTATTGGCCCAAATCACGTGCCCATCTCTAGCTATTAGCCAACTCTAAGGCTGATGCGCTACACTCGAAATGCTTAAATGGCTAATGAATTGTGCGCGCTGCCAGCAATATAAATCTTAGAAAATAAAACCCGCAAAGCGAGAGAGAGAGAGGGAGAGAGAGAGGGAGACTGCGACTGGGGAAAAATGTGTGTGAAATGCACTCAGAATTGGATTGGACATAAATGAAGGTTGACTTTATTGCAGTGTCAGTAATTGTTGCAACTTGTTGTTGTTGTTGTTGTTGCTGTTGTTGTCGCCATGCAAATTGGGCTCACGTTTTGCGCATTAAGCAGCCGCCGCAGCAGCAGCAGCAGCAGCAGCAGCAGCAGCAATTGCAGCAAATGATTGAGTTCTCCGCACCTGGTGGCAATTGCTGGCATATCTCTAATATTGGTCAAACAGAGGTGGGGTGTGGCCAGGTGGGTGCGGAAGGGGGGCGCTTTTTGCTAATTGGCTCGACCCGAACGCAGCTCAATTAGCCAAATAATGGACAAACATGAATTGCTTAGCCGGCTGATGGAACAGCTTTTGATCTTAACAGCAAAAATATTTACCGTAACGCACAGATTAAAAGGCAAGTTGCAGTTGCTGTAGTTGCTGTAGTTGCAGTTGCTGCAGTTGCAGTTGCAGTTGCAATTGCATTTTGCTATCAGTATCAATAGTAATTTCAAGTTTCACTCGCCACAAAACTTGACAGCGGCGGCCCAGCTTTGGGGGCATGGCCAGCCAACTGGGACTCTCTGCTGCACATGCCAGTGTCGTAGGTCAGGCCAAGCCAAGCCAAGCCAAGCAGACAGAGAGGCAGTCAAACAGCAGCATCAGGCAGCAGTCAGCAGTCAGCAAAATGTGTCTGCGATTGCGGCTGTTTTTCAACTGCAATTTGTGGCCCAGGATTTGGCATGTCGATGCAGTTGCAACAGCAACAGCAGCAACAACAACGATGACGATTTGTAGCCAATTATTTCAAATATTGTATTGAAATTGTATGGCAGAGTGTGTGGCTATCTCTAGCCAAGCATCTTGTGTACAAGGCGCACGTAGTTCGCTTCGAGTGTGTCAAAGTGGCCACTCGAAGTCAACGGCAATTGCGACGGCGACGACGACGGCGACTGCGGCTGCGGCTGCTGCTGCTGCTGGCCCATGGTCAGCATTTGACATTGCAGAGGTTAGAATCGTAGACACTTCCCATGCCTGATGCATATATACACACATACACATACATACGTACATGATGATTAATCATCAGCCAATTTTAGTTCTTGTTGTTGTTCGGTCACGTCAACTTTCGACTTCATCAAGCACCAAGTTGAGACGCACGCGCCCGTTGACCTTTGTCGGCAGCAGCAGGTGCAACAGCAAGTGGCATTCATACGTTTATATTTAGCATCGCTTGCATCAGAGCTGGGATTTGTCATCGACAGCAAGCAGAAAAGAAAATATGAAAAAATAAACGTGATAAAGTTAAGAATGGCTTAAGCATTGTTCAGACATAAACAAAGCTATAAATATGTATATATTACATTATAATTACATTACATAAATTGAAGAGAAATATATTTTATTACAAAATCTCCATTTCTGAATTCATAAATAACTGCATTTAACGCTATTACACCACTGATCCTAATGGCCGACAAACATTCAACCATTTTGAATAATATATAAATAGCTATGAACTCACTATTTTCCCACTCAACAAGCGCCAGAATACTTTATTCCAAAAAAAAAACACTCAAAGGATTCCGTTATGAGTTCGAACAGCAGGCAGAACCAAATGTAAAAGAGAGTGTATGCAACGACAGGCAGAGACTGCCCATATACATATGTATATGTACATATGTACATACATATGTATGCATATTCGCTGCACTCTTACCAGTAGTCGAACTGCTTTTGATCCCAAAACACAGTTTTAATTGTTGTGCGCTCAGCGTATGCGCAAATAATTTAGTCTGTGCGCGTGTGTGCATATCCAATAGTTTTCTTTTTTCTTTCTTTACCAAAAGATAAGTGAAAAGTACTGGAATTGTGTTAAGCGCTTTTAGTTCGTGATATTTGTGTTTATTAACTACTTGAAGATAGTCGCATTTAAATATCTGTGTGTGTGTGTGTGCGCGTCTGTTTTTACTTCTGAAAAAATCACATTCACACGCACAATACGTTTATGCCAAGCCATGCATTAGTGCGAGGGAGCTAGTCTTTTATGTGTATGTGTGAGTGCATGTGGGTAAATTGCGATAAGTAAAAAAGAGTAAAATAGTGTTTACCCAAACATCTTAAAACGAAATTGTAATCAAATGAGACAGAGAGATTATGAAGCACAGTGGTATAAAATTGAGGTAGGAGTTTGCACAAAATGTAAAATAAAATTTATTAGTTATTAATAAATATTAATGTGGTAAATCAATTAAATCTGTATAATGGTATTTGGCTCCAATAATTAATTTTGAACAAATCGTAATGCATAACAGCATTAAGCTTAAGTTGTAAACTGAACACTGTAAATGCGACCTTGGAAATTTATTTATTTTTCCACTGTTGGGACATTTTTTTTGTGTTTGCCTTTCATTCCAAACAGCAGCAACAATAGAGAGCGGGAGAAAGAGCGAGTTAGCATGGGCAGGGGTAAATTTTATGCCCGCAATGCTTGTCTTTGAACGAAATGCTTTTGATCCCGTTTGACGTGTGCATGGCGTGGGCACAAAAAGAGTTTTAATAGCTGTACGCTTTGTCGGCTTAGCGTAGGCGCGAGGGAAATTTAGTTTGTGCACTTCGGTCGCTGCTTTTAATTGCTGGCGGATTTACACGTGTGTTTTGCAAATTGTTTTTTTTTCTTTCTTTATTAAGCTTAATTAAAACTATATAAAAGGAGTTTAAGGCGTGTAATGGTTCCGAATACAGGTCAGTATTACTTTAATGTACATAGATATATTCTACATATTTACATGTAAAGCTATTTACATGGTACTATACCAAACATACATACATACATACATACATATGTATGTACATACATATGTACGTTTGTTTGTGTGTATGCTCATTGCGTAAAGTAAATTGGCAGCAGAGAGTGTTAGAGAAAGAAGAGTAGAACGAAAGTGGAATGAGGAGAGAGTGTTAGAAAAAGAAGAGTAGAACGAAAGTGGAATGAAAGACAGCACAAGCGAATGAACAGGGGACTGGACATTGGCAATGTGGTGACCTTGGTGGATATTTATTTTCGCTAATGCTTTTGATACCGTTACGGCAACAGCAGTAGAGCATGCTAACTGTAGAAGGGCAAGGTTGTGAGAAAGAGGTTGAGGTTGTGAGAAGAGGGTAGGTAGACAGCGAGGGGAGGTGATTGTGTCCGATTGCGATTTCCTTCCGTTTGAATTGAAGCTGGCGTGAATAGTGTAAATGAATGCTTTGCCGGCTTATCGTAGCTGCAAGCAGAAAGAGATAGAAAGAGACAGAGAATAATAGACAGTGAATTGCATATATAATTAAGCGCGTACGTAGGTATTAAATATATTAATTACCAAAGAGCGACGAAGACAGACAAAGAAATGCCATTAAGAGGAAATTCTTATTAGAATCGATATTCTTGTTTGAATTAAAGATAAGCGCATTTTGGTGGATATTAGTGGATATTTAATATAATAATAATATTGTTATATTAAAATATCGTCTATAACATTATTTTATCATCATCATGCCAAAGCTATTCTTACCTCTTTATGGCTAATTCCAATCAGTGAACAATTCTTAAAAGTCCTGAGAATTTAAAGTACTTAAACTGTTAGCTAACCACAATTCCAGGTAATGCCTAACACATGCTTTTTGCTTATGTGTGAATCTATTCAAAATGCAAAGGCACGATTGCCAGCAACAACAACAACAACAACAACAACAATAACAACAACAACAACGGCATCAGCAACAACGCCAACTGTGAGCAATAACCGGGCAAGAATGTGGCGTTAAATGTGTTTGGTAATATTTATATTAATACCTTATTAGAAGAGTCGTCAATGTGGTCGATGACAGCGCCAAAGCCCAACCCAAAGAAAGGCCAAGTCAGAATGGAGCGGAGTGTGGAGAATATCAATGAGTAAAGCTTCGGCTAAGTGCTGCGCAGATTGTGTTTTGTGGCTAAGACGACACACAGACGACAATTGCATTTCCGCCTAATTGTTGTTCGGCCCATGGCGACAATGTAACAATGTAGCAAGCGGCTTTTGGCCTACGACTTGAGCAGAGCTACAGGAAATGCAATCATAAATCGCGCTGTTGGTCATTTGCCATATCTATATAGAGAGTAATGGCGAGAGACAGTCAGAAAGAGAGAGGGAGAGAGAGAGAGAGAGAGAGAGAGAGAGAGTGGAGCAAATAGCAATTTTAATGCAGCGGCAATTAGCCTGGTCAGTGGCCATTCGGACAGGGCCTAAACCAGGAAATGTTTTTGGCCCAAACACTTGTCAGATTGCATGTTCAATTCTAATAATATAATTTTTTCCATACACTCACAATGGTTATACTAGCTTCGCCATGAAGTATGTAACGCGTGAAGGCAGAGCTCCATGAATTGGGATTTCCCTTGATTGGGATGAATAGTAGAGTAGATAAAGCGTCATCTCTAAATGTGATCTCTATTATATGATTTTATATGTAACTCTTATAGGCGAGTGTCACTGTACATAAATTAAGTTAAAAATAATAAATTCTTTAAATATACCTAATTTTACTTTTCCCCAAAAATTAAATTGCTTAAGTAATGAATAAGGTAAGGAGGTAAGGGTATTTAATATTTTTATAGTATTTTTTTTTTATTTATATAATATTTTTTAATATTTTTATAGCAATTTTTTTAATTTTATAGTATTTGCTGCAGTCGTATCAATTAAATTGATTAAATACTAAATATGCAAAAAGAAAGGGTACTTGATATTCGTATAGCATTTAGTTTTTATTTAGTTTTATAATATTTGCTGCAGCTCTGGTGATCTGCATGCCAATGGGCAGCATTTTCTGTCCCAAGCTATCGACATTGCTGCCCTCTCTCGCTCTCTCTCTCTCTCTCTCTCTCCCTCTCTCTCTCTGTCTCTGGGTGTCTGTATTACAACATCATTAGAATTTGATTTGCATTTCCTTGGATGCCGTAGCTCTAACATGGCATTAAAGCCCATTTAGCTGTCGTGTGGCAATTATTGATCAACAAGGTGCCACAATCGCTCAGCACGGTCAGTTGCGTTGCAGTTGCAGTTGCAGTTGCAGCTGTTGTTGTTGTTGTTGTTGTTGCCATTCCTGCTGGTGGTCAAGAGCGACAGCAAAGATTTGCATAAGACAAAAAAAGAAGAATAAGAAGAAGGAAATGAGTAAGAGTGATGCAGTGGCCGATGCTCAACTAGGGCATACCCTAAACTACAAGCTCTTGGCGATTATTGATTATTTGCAAAGAGGAAGAGGAAGAGGAAGAGGAAGAGGAAGAGGAAGTGGGAAGATCAACATGAATAGAAAAGTAATGCATAGAGAAGGACGGAAGGACGGACGGACGGACGGACAGACAGACGGACGGACGGGCGGACGGACGGACGGACGGACGGACGGACGGACGGACGGACGGACGGACGGACGGACGGACAGACGGACGGACAGACGGACGGACGGACAGACGGACGGACAGACGAACAGACAAAAACCAATATACGAACTTTCAGCTGTATATAACTAATATCTAAATATCTGCCCGATCAAGAATATACGTATATATAAATGATACATAAATCCATGCAAAAAACAATATACCCTCATTTAGTCAGCATCAATAAATTGCTGGGTATAGAAAGTAAAAATAAAACGTTGCCCAGCATGAAACGCCTTTAGATTGTTTTTCTTTGCAGCTTTTTTCCTTATTTTTTTTCTCTAACCGTTGTTTAATGTTACCTTGCAACAGGCTGTGGCAAGTTAGTTGGCCATTAGCACGGCACAACACAGATATTGTCGTCGTCTATTCGTTTGTTGACTGACGTTTAGCTGCCACTGCCACAGCCACTGCCACTGCCACTGTGCAGAAATGCCGTTACGCGCAGCCCTTGCTGCAACAACAGCTGCTACACACAGCTGCACACAGCTCTGGCTGCGTTTAAATATTTATGTCTCGTTCACTTTAGTTAATCACAGCCAAATGTTAAGCTGTTTGGCTGCCTGACTGGCTGGCTGGCTGGCTGGCTGGCCGGCCGGCCGGCTGGCTAAACTGGTCAAACAGTTTAAATCATTTGGCGCCCCTCTTTTATTTATTTATGTTGCCAAAGTGTCATTGCGGCATTTGCGTGCTTGTTGAGTCGTTCAAACTTTCATTGTTCGCAGGCCAGCAAACATTTTAATTATTTAAGCCTGATTGTTTGTTGTTGGGGGTGAAAAGAGAGTACAACTCTGGAATTATGTCACTCTGTTTGTCCATAGCCCTTATTGATGTTATAGACTTGGGATTGGCAATATATATATATAGCCATATCTATTCGCTGTCTGATAAAAGCCACGCGCACTTTATGCCTTGATTAATCACATAAGAATTATATTATCTATAGTTGTACAGTTCGACTTAGTTATACAGCAGTGTTCATAAAAATAGTAGTGGCGACTGACATGTGGGGCAGAATGTTTTTAAGCAGTTTGAATATACTTATATACATGTGTTAGTCTTAATACTTGTTTTTAACTTGTTTTTAAACTATTATGCATGTATATCACATAATTTAGCTACTATTTTTATGAACACTTATGAACGCACTACTATTTTTATGAACACTTATGAACGCACTACTATTTTTATGAACACAGCCATATATCGAACTAAATCTATATCAACTTTACCTCCTCTTATGTCGTTAACGAGCATTTCTGGGTTGATTACGCTCGACTGATCTGCTCTAACTATTTTTTTTTATACTATCGATCGTTGCGAATGCAAATTGAACAAATTACCAAAAAAAAAAGATCCTAAAATATATAAAGTGCTGCACCAAAAATGTACAACAGACACTTGCGACAAAGAACAAATGAAACAACAATAATAACAACAACAATGGCGAGTAAAGCAACAACAAACAACAACGGCGACAACAAGCAACAACAAAGCAGCGATAATAATAACAATGCCAATGTTAAGGACCCATAAATATGGCTTTAAAATCGCATGTTGCGGCTGCTTGTTGTTGTTGTTGTTGTTGTTGCGGTGCTTGGGCTAATACACTAACTAAAAAGCTGTTTTTATACTTTTTGTATAGTTTTTGTCACATCTAATGTGCGTTTGATAAGTATATAAGTATAACAAGCTTAATAAGTAATATAAGCAGCACTACTATTTTCATGAACACACTACTATTTTTATGAACATACTACTATTTTCAAGAACACTACTATTTTCATGAACATAACTACTATTTTCATGAACACACTACTATTTTTATGAATACACTACTATTTTTATGAACACACTACTATTTTCATGAACATAACTACTATTTTTATGAACATACTACTATTTTCATGAACATAACTACTATTTTTATGAACATACTACTATTTTCATGAACATAACTACTTTTTTTATGAACACACTACTATTTTTATGAATACACTACTATTTTTATGAATACACTACTATTTTTATGAACACACTACTATTTTCATGAACATAACTACTTTTTTCATGAACACACTACTATTTTCATGAACATAACTACTATTTTCATGAACATAACTACTATTTTCATGAACTCACTATTCATTTCATGCTTATTGCGAAACTTTTTTAATAGAACTCGTTCTATTTATATATATAGCTATGCCCATAGCTCTAAGTAAGTGTATTTAGACTGCGGCTTGTCAACAATTATTGCCAGCAATTGCAGTTGTTGTGCTGTTGTTGCTGCTGTTGCTGTTGTCGTCGGCATTTGTTTGTTTAACTTGGCGTGTGGCATCGTTGTTGCATTTCATTAATTTACGATTATTGACAATAATACATACTCACACCAACACACTGACACACACACACACACACACACACACACACACACACACACACACACACACACACACACACACACACACACACACACACACACACACACACACATAGTAAAGGCAGGAAAAAATTGTTAAAGCCAGTTGGTTGGCATTTGCCTTTAGCCATTGGCTTTGACCATTTTTGGGAATAAAAAACGTTTGCAGATTAGAAGCCAATTTGGTGTGAAGTCTTGGGCTAACGGCAGCTGGCAGTGCATCAATCAATGCAGTCAGCCAGGAAGTTGAGGCCAAAGACGAGGACAAAGCTGACCTTGCAATAAGGAAGCGGCATTCGTCAATGTCCCAAGCAGCAGCAGCAGCAGCAGAAGCAGCAGCAATAGTTGAGCTAAAGAATATTTTCGTGTGAATTCTGCTTATTTATGTGTGCAATTAGTTTTGTGTGGAGCAGCGGGCTGCAGGAGCTGCAACTAATGAGCCTATTTTGATGCTCGTTCGCGAACTGAAAAGTGAGCATATTGGTTTGGTGCAATGGCTGGCAAATCAGAAATGAAGCTAGAACCTGTAGCATTACTGTTCAAATATAGAAAATAAAGATCAACGAAGGGTATATGTATATATACGTGGGGGCGTGGCAAATTGTAAATCTTAAATATGATTATGGAATAGAATTAGCTCCTTTTGGGATTGCGAGCGTGCATTAGATAGTCGCCCACGACCGTCTTCAACTGTTTTTAGTTGTTTTTCTTCGTTTTTCCATTTAATTTATTTATTTTTAATATAGTTTGCTGCATTGTGTGTGCGCCACGCCCCCGTTGCCCCCATCTACGCTGGCCACTTGTAATTTTACAACTCAATAAATTGGCTGAGTTTCTATCAGCGCGCAATAATCAAGCCCTGCGCGTTAAAGCGCGCGCGCGCGTGTGTGTGTGTGTGTGTGTGTGTGTGTGCCTGGTGTGTGCGCAATTATAGTTCTAACGGCATTCAGGCAATTTAGTGCCGCCTTTTTGGGTGGGCAGTGCGATGACCGCAGTCGATGTTGCTGCCGCTGCCGCTGCCGCTGCTGCCGCTGCTGCCGCTGCTGCAACTTGTGGCCGGCATTGTCTGGAGCCAACAACAATTTGACTGTGTCTGCGTGCGCTCGCGGGCTCCAGCCTGATGTTGGCCACGATTTTGGCTTTGGCGACGATGGCGATGGCGATGGCGATGGCCACACAAAAAAAATCATCAACATAAATTTTGCTTTTAGTGCGTCGCTGCCAAGGCGAAAAGAAGACAGCGAGTGTGTGTGTGTGTGTGTGTGTGTGAGAGAGAGAGAGAGAGGGGGAGGCGGGAACAGAGTATACGAGCTAGTCGCGTTGTTTTTGGGTGTTGAAACTCATAAAGCCAAGCGCCGTTTTTGGCCATAAAATTGACAGCTTATGGTCGATGGAAATTGAAAAACGGTTGTGCTCTATGTGCATAGCTGCTCGAATCGCGATGCTCGTTTATCGATAAACTAGAAATGGTTATGATCGATAAAAATCAATCGATTGGCTAATGAGTCCAGCTAAGAACGATGCGAACCAACTGCAGTGCCGCTCATATAATTGAGCTAAGCAGCGGCTGAAGTCTATAAAAGTTGGCCATTTTTTTTTTTTCAGAAAAGGTCAATCGTTTGTAAAAGGAATTTGGCTTTATTATAATTTGCCTTTGAATGCTGCATGAAGATGAAAAATTGAAGAGAATTGTTTAAGTAAATAAATAAATATTTATTTGGGTATCACATGCATAGAAGACTGACGCGCAGATGCCTTTTAGAATTTGCTAGAGTTTAGTTTGGATTTTAAAATAAATTCTCATACTATTTATGTTTATGTATATATTTTTTTTATATATTTTTCATGCTAAATTACACAATTAATTTTTAACAAAAAATTAATTTATTTGCTTTAAATTGAATTCGTTTTAATTTTAATTAATTTTTGTTTAAAATTTAGTACATTTATTTATTTACAATTATTGCAAATTGTCATAAACTTATTAAATATTTTTATATATATATTTTTTACAATTATTACAGCAATTTTTTTTTTTTTTTAAGTGTAAATTTGTCATTGAAATCTTTTTGTTTGTCATATTTTAATTTGTTTTTATTTTCATTTCTTTTTATTTATATATTTTTCTTACATTTATCTCTAGAGTTTAATGAATTTTTAATGAATTGTTTCAAATTTTCTTATCTTTATTCAAATTGAAATTACTTTAGCATTTGCCTAGCCACAGCATTCGTTCTATCTATGAGAAGTTTAAATGAATTGCGTCAAAGAAATGTTCTCCAAATACACGTATGTATGTGAAGGCCCCCCAAAAAAGTTGTGAACGTAATCTTTTTTAATTGAAAAATTATGCAGTTTTTCTTCTTCTTCTTCTTATGTTTTGTGCCCGTTTTCCGAAAGCCGCACAAAACAAAGCCACAAAATGTGTGTGAGTGTGAGTGAGTGTGTGTTGTAGGTTAGGCTTATGCATATGTGTTCTGATACCCTGTAGCATATTGAAATTGGAGTATGATGTTTCTATTTGTATATACAATGTTAATCAGTATCTATAGTCAAGTCGCTTTAGTCTGTTTTATCTGTCTGCTTGTCTGTGTAGCTTTATGTATTAACGCGCTAATCGGGCTTAGAAGAGTTGGGGAATCGAACAAAATAATCGATATGAAATCGATTTATGTATATCGATATCAATATTCATTCCTCTTAAGCATGTCTCGCACATTTGGCAGTTTGATTAACCCAATAAAATATATAGATGCTTCTGAAGTGGACACAAATAACGAGTTCTGCATATAGTCAGTCCGTCAATAAATGAAAAATAAAAAATTATTAAAAATTAAATTATTTTTCGGTAATTTATGCCAAAAGTTAAAAAATTGTGTTTTTCCTAAATAAAGTTCGAGGAATTTTCTAGTCTGGCAGCTTTGACTGAGAGAGCGAGCGAGAGAGAGAGAGAGAGAGAGAGGGAGAGCGAGAGAGGGAGAGCGAGAGAGTGAGTGTGAGAGAGAGTGAGTGTGAGAGAGAAAGAGAGTGAGAGAGAGAGAGAGAGAGAGAGAGAGAGAGAGAGAGAGAGAGTGAGAGAGAGGGAGAAAGAGAGAGAGTGAGTATGAGAGAGAGAGAGAGAGAGAGTGAAGGAGAGCGAGAGAGAGAGAGAGAGAGTGAGAGAGAGAGAGAGAGAGAGAGAGAGGGAGAAAGAGAGAGAGTGAGAGAGAGTGAGAGAGAGAAAGAGAGAGAGAGCGAGAGAGAGAGAGCGAGAGAGAGAGTGAGAGAGTGTGAGAGAGAGAGAGAGCGAGAGAGAGAGAGAGTGAGAGAGAGAGAGAGGGAGAAAGAGAGAGAGAGGGAGAAAGAGAGAGAGAGTGAGTGGGAGAGAGAGAGAATGAAAGAGAGAGAGAGAGAGTGAAAGAGAGAGAGAGAGCTATCTCTGATTTGCTTTCTGGCTGGCTTTTTGGCTAATTTGTTGAGCTCTTCACATTTTTTTTAATGAATTCTCTAAATATATTAATATGCAAACGGCAGACGCAAAAACAACAACAACAGCAGCAACAGCAGCAACAACAACTTGGCTAACAGTGAAAAGCCGCGTTAAATGTTCTGCAGTTCTTGAAAGTACCGTTGTTCTGGTGCGTTATGGTTTGTTGACTGCCGGCGACAACTTCCGACGCACCACCAGCGACAGCAACAGCAACAGCAACAGCAACAGCAACAATATCAAGAGGCCAACAACCACACTGGACAGCTCGTTGCGGGTGGCTTGGGCCGTTGCGTTGCCCCACAGTGGTGCGAAAAGTGTCTAAAGTGGTGCCGAGTGCTGAATGGGTAGGCGGCTCAAAGCGGGGCGTGGCTGATTTGTAAATTGGTTCTAACTGCTTTCGGTTGGCATTGCCGTTGCCGTTGCCGTTGCTTGCGGTGGCCTTAGCTATACAAATTGTATTTCATTTAGTTGTTAATTAAATTTTCCACACTTTGGCCAACTTTTTGGGGCCAACGCCAGCGGGATGCGCCACAGTGGCTGATGGGAATTGGTGGCCAATTGGCAGCTGGCAGGTGTGTATGCCATAATAAAAGCCAATAACAATGGCGTATGACAAAACATTTGCTAATGACCCAAATTGGCTGACTGCAGTGAAAAGACATCATCATGCCAAGCCAAATGAGGTAATAATCAAAGTAGAACGCTGAAGCTGAAAATGACGAAGACGGAAGACCCTTTCGTGTATGGGTAAGAGATCACTCTTGGCCAAGCGTTTAGCAATCAGTTAGTGCATATATTTGATATAGCTGTTTGCCTAGCTAAATGGTGTACAGTATCCAGATTCATATATACATATATTCACTGATCATTTCACTGATAACCTTATAATATATGACGGTCTTTGGCAAATGTTACAGACAGATTTCCCTGCTCCACTCGAACCTTGTAGAAATCAATTTTTTCCACAGAAGTCATTTAGATGAAGAGTTCAGCTGGGCAGATAGGCTAAGCGAATGTCGTTAGTTATTAAGTTTGAAGAGCAGAAATTCATATTGCGCTCGATGGTATCTGCGAGAGTTCAGAATCTGCTACTATGCATTGTACATTGTGCCAAAGAATTTAGATTGGCATTTGGCTAAGCAGTTTGGCTTTGATGTTACGTCAGCGACATGTTGTGGTAAGTAATGGTTGAGCTCTTTTCTTTGGAGATATCAAACGAATCTCAAGTGAACCGTGGGGACTCCAATCCTGCTAATTGCCTAACATTTTAGACTTAAATAGCTAAGGCGAGAATCGTGACCCACTTTCAGGCATTAGAATAGTTTTATTCTAGGTAAATACCAATGTTTGGATCAACTTGGCTTTGGGTGCGTGGCTCTGTTCCTATGGCTGCTTCACTAACTTATTTATTATTTCTATTGCCACACTTGGCCATATATATCTTGATTTAATTTACAGAAAATAATATATATTTGTTAAAATATAAAAACAATAATAAAACATTAGCATGAGTAACTATTTTATGCTTGCCAAGGCTCAAGATTTACTTGGTGAAAGTATTTCTCACCAATAAATGAAGTTTTTGACTTAAAATATAAGTTAAATATATCATATATATTTTTTTTTAAATACAAATCAACTATTCTTCTATATTTCTATATACAGAAATTTCTCATTTAAATCTCTATGCGAAGCTAGTTTTTTTTTCTCTTACTTTTATCTATCACAATTACCTGTTAAATGTAATAATTTCCTATGGCAGGCCATATCAGGCAAATCATCTACTAATATCTATTAGTATTATATTTGACAGCTATAATACCCTTACAAAGGGTATATCTCTACTGATTTCAAGTTGAGTAAAACACCTGCTGTGTGTGTGCGTGTGATTTTTTTTTTGTTTTTTTGTTTTTTTGCCAAGTGCAAACAATAAAAAACAAAATCTCACCTGAACTTCTACCCTAAGCCAATTTGCACGCCCTTCTTTTGTTTTGTTGTTTTCGTATTTTCATTAATTGGAATTTCTTTAGTTTTGACTGCTGTTGGACGACAACACCAACAACAACAGCAACAACAACAGCAACAACAACAGCAACAACAATAGCAACAACAATAGCAACAACAATAGCAACAACAATAGCAACAACCGCAAGTAGCCCGCCTGAACACCGGTAGCCCAGACCTAACCCCTTTATGGGTTGGGTTGGGTCGGGTCGGGTTGGGTCTTTTGGGGTTTTTGTGTCTTTTGTCGCGCCTGAATGCGACTCGATAAAGCAGACAATGGACAAATGTATTAATAAAGTTATGAAATTTACAATTGTACAAAGCACAGCGTGCGGCTGATGGAAAAGCTGAGGAAAGCGAGAGGCAGAGCATTGCTGCAGAGCGCAATAGAGTAGCACAGCAATTATATAATAAAATAAAATAAGTGTGCTTAATGCGGCTTAAATGCAAAGAAGTGCCGCAAATGATTATGAGATCTTTAAAGATATTTTGAATAATTTTCATATTACAACTTTAGTTGAGGTGAGATTTGTTGCCAAAGCTAATGAATTATAGATGCTTATAGAGAATTGAATATTAGGCAGACTAATCACGGAGTTAGACTTAGGCGTTGACTTAATCTATGTCACAGTTAGTGGCGGCAAAGGTCAATATATATTGAATGGAACGAAATGTAATGAAAGAACAACAAAGCGCGTTAGCTGCTATACAAATATATTGATATATTATAGGGATGCAGGTGAGAAAAGGTGGAAGATTCAGGTGCGAAACAGAGCAGTCAATATATAAGGCAACAAATGTGCAGTAGATCAGAACATTTTGAGCAATAGCATAGATTCATAAAGGAAAAGTTTCAGTTTGAATGTGGAAGTAGTTTAAGATTGACTAATTGGAAGAGAAATACACTCAACGTTTGCGATTTGAACTCAGTGAACCTTAAGAAATGTATGCCAAATGCTGCACTATAAAACTGACTCAAGCTGAGCTGCTGCAAAATCATTTTTATATAGCCTAAACTATTCTAGACTGTTTTAGCAAATTGCATTTTGAATTTTATTTCAATACAATTTGATGACTAATGCTAATATATCAAACAATAAATCAATCAATTAAACATAAAAAAATTGTAAAAATATCATTGAACTGTTTCTCATATTTCTCTCTATATATAAACCCACAATAAACCACTATTATGTACAGCAATAATATAAATAGCCAATTGCTAATTGCTTTCAATACAATTATGTTATAACAGTTTTGTGAAATTTTTGGTTGCGTTAAGTGTTATAATTAACGGTTACATTGTATGAAAAAAAAATGATCTCATTGCGGTTGATTGCACTGCAATTTATTTGGTTTTCTTTTTATTTATTTATTTTTCTTTATTTTCTTTTGTTTTTTTTTTTTTTTTTTGTATTTTCAGCTGAAGTAAAAGTAAAAATTTGAGTCAATTTGCGGCCAAACACTTGAAGCGGTTTATCTATATTTGTTTGCGTATTTATCAAGTAATACGCCATGGCAACCACCCACAAAACGCGCCCAACCAATCAAGCCAACCAACCCCAAACTACAGCTCAATTTGCTTGAAGCGTGCGGCCCAGCGGCCAGCGAGCGACTGTTAACAGCTGTTTTCTCGTTGCCGTATAACAGACGTATAACAGTGAGAGCGCGTGAGCAAAAATAGTAAACAACAAACACAAACCGGCTGTTGTTGTTGTTGCTGCTGCTGCTGCTGCTGCTGCTGTTGCACTCTGTTTCACTTCCGTTAAAGAGAGCGCGCCAGCATGAGCGTGAGCGTGAGCGAGAGAGCGCACGACTGCAAAGAGAGCGCGCGTATAAGCTAATTACTGTTGCTTTTGCTGCAGTTTCTACTGCGTTTTTTGGAGGCGCGCATCTACTACTATTTTGAACAGCTGCTCCTTCTGTTAGCTACGAATATTTTTTTTTTGGCAAGCGGAAGCAATGCCAAAGAGTGTGAGAGAGGGAGAGAGAGAGAGAGAGCGAGAGAGAGAGAGAGAGAGAGAGACGAAATGAGACGAGTTAAAAAAGCGACTCGGTCGACTTTGGCTTCGGGCCGACGACAACAGCGAACAGCAGAACAAGAAAAACGCAAACCAGTTAACTGCTTTGGCTTTTGGCGTTGGCGTTGGTGTTGGCAGCGACGTTGGCAGCGACGGTGGCAGCGGCAGCAGCAGCTCGAACTCTTTTGGCCAGCTTGGTGTCAGTTGAGCTTTGCCAGCCAAAACGACAACAACGAACACGACGCTGCGTTTGGGTGCAACACGAGTTGAGCTCCAAGACTCCCGATTTTTTGACGAGTCTCGACGCGTCGCGTACAACTTGAACAACAGCCAAGCAAACAAACAAACAAGCAACAAATAAAACAAAATTGCAAAAAAAAAATAAAAATAAAATAAAATAAAAAACAAAACAAAACAAAACAAAATCAAAATAAATAAATGAAAACAAAACAAAATTGAAGACAAATATAAACATAAATAGCAAACGGTAAATTTTGTTGCAACAACAAAAGCAACAACAACAACAACAACAGTAAAAACTTGCTAATTAAGCAGCAAAAGCGCAGCGCCCAAACCCCCCCACAACAAACACAGAGCAGAAACCAGTTTTTAGCAATTAAAATGAAAAAATATAAGAATATATAAATATATATATATATATATATATATATATAAAAGCAGCCTATAGATATATAGAGATATATATAGATATGTCTCTAGACGTATGCATGTATGTATGCGTTTATATATATATATTTGTATATTGCATTAAACTTAAACAAAAGGGCAGCTCGTGCTTGACAAAAACAAAACTGCAAGTGTATAAGTACTTGAGCGTGTGTGTGTATGTGTGTGTGTGTGTGTGTGTGTGTGTGTGTCTGAGTGTGCTTTGCTGTGCTGCCTTCTAAACAGCCTTGAAAGCTGCCTCGCATCAGCCTTTGCTGCACTGTCAACCGAGTAGCAGCAACAGCAGCAGCAGCAGCAGCAGCCAACAACAAAGCGTTCCACAAGTCACAACAAAAGCAACAGCAGCAGCAGCAGCAGCAGCAACAGCAACAGACCAAGCCAGCTAAAGAGATGTTGCTAGGAAGAAGACGAAGCGCAGCTGACTTTATGACGTCGCCAGCTTGGCGTGTTAACCTGGCCAAGAGGCAGCGGCAACAGAGCTAGCAGCGAGCAGCAAGCACCAACAGCAACAGCAACAGCAACAGCTACCTGGCTAGACATGAAACCTGGTGTTGTGTCTATCTGTTGCTGACTGCTTGCAACTGCAGCATACACACACACACACACACACACACACACACACACACACACACACACACACACACACTGAAAAGGGCAGCAAAACAAAAAAAAAATATAAAATAAAATGCGAAATTCGCTTTTGTTTTTTTTTTTTGGTTTCTTATGAGATTTTCATAAATTCTGCAACAGTTGCATGAAAAAAAGTAAAACAAATAAAAGCAAAAGAAAATAGCTAAAAGGCGCGCAAAATTTCTACAGACACATGTATGGGTGTGTGCGTGTGTGTGTGTGTGTGTGTGTGTGTGTGTGTGGAAAAACCGGTTGCACTTCAGTTTTTTTTTTTATTATTTGGTTTTTTTAGCGCTTGGCTGTGGCGAAAATAAATAAAAGCGATTAACTTGAGACAGTTTTAGTGGCCAGACCCCCAAATGCAGCCGCTGGCCGGCAGCTTTTTTATAGCTAGTTTTTGTTTTTGCTCCTGCCGCTTGTTTCGGCTAGCTTTTTGCATATTTGCAACATAAATCTGCAGCGCATAAAGTCCCTAGCCATATAGATTATATAAATATATATATATATATAGTCCGACTGTCGTGTTGGCATTTCTTTTGTTTGGCTTTTTTACGCTAGTTTTGTTTGGCTTTTTTTTTTTGGCATTTCCCTTTTTTTTTTGTTTGCAAAGGAATTTCATAATTTCATTATTTCTTTGAAACGTTTTTTCTGTGAACCGTTTGAGCCGTGTCTAAAAAAATACACCTATATATATATATATATATATATATATATATGTGTATATATTTAATTAAATAAAAGCTGCAAATTTGCTGTAAATTTTTATATCATTTCTCATTTGCAATACGTTTTTTCCGTGTCATTTGATTTGTGGCACTTTTTGCATTATTAATTGTTATTTGCGACAGCCGCTGAGGGCAAAGCCGCCGCCGCAGGCACGAAGAAAAGCCACAAAATACAATAAATAAATAAAAGAAAACAACAACAACAACAACAACAACAGCAACAGCAAAAGAGATAAAACATAATCGAAATCAAAAATTAAAATCAAAAATCAAAAATCAAAAGAATTCCAACAAGACATTGGACAGGTGTCAGCCAGAGCAGAAAGCGGATTTACATCAATCAAAAGGTGAGCAACAAATTTGATTTAGTCGTGCCAAATGGCTGCATGGAACACTAACGCCTCGATGTGCTCGATTCTAATTGCATTTCGAATCGCAACGAATCGTTAAGAGGACAGCATCAGTTAAACGACTTAAAAGGGCTTAGATATCAATGAAACGCATTTTAATTGGCAAAGTGCAGAAGAAGGGCAAGAAATTTGGGAAATTTGCAAGAATTTGGATATTGAACACGATTTGCAGTTGATCAATTGGGTACTTAAACTTGATTGAATTTTAAAATTACTACAGTCAACATGTTTATAAATGAGAGACAATATTTGTAGCAATTTATGGCAATTTATAGCAATTTATTATATTATATAATTTTTATGATTTTTAGTTTAAAATTTATTATTATTATTAACTAATTATGAAAGAAAATTAATTAGTTCTTTATGAAATTTATAACAAATATATAACAATGTCAGACTAAATTGAGCTTTTGTTCTATGGTATTACACCAATAATATTTTCCTAATAATTTTCTAATATTATACAGAAAGACTTTAGCTCAGAGATTAGGGCATACTCAATGCTGGGCATATTTTGAATAGATTGAGATTGAGTCTTTCCACTTGATGTAGCTCTATAAGCTATGCTTTATAGATTTTCAATTATGCATTATTTTGAGCGAGAGTTAGCGAAAATATCTTCAGAATTTCAGATTTAATCAAATGACTTTAAATCCTTGTCTTGTGCCTAACATTTTTTAATATATTTAAGTAAATATTGAAGCTTGAACAATAATAGATTACAGCTAAAGATTATTCGATTATTGTTTGTAAGCAATAAATAAAACAGAATCATTTATGAATACAAGATTGATGAGATTTAATGTTATATAAATTTATAAAAAATATCTATATAGCTGTTATAATAATTATAATTATATATATTAATATAATAATATTTAAGCTTGAACAGAGATAATATACATATAGACTTTCGATTACTAAAATGAATGAAATGAATGAATGAAATTAATACAAAAGATAAACTTGTAGCTAAAGGATTGTAGTGCTTATATAAATTAATAAAAAATATCTATATTTATTATTATTATTGATCTGCTTAATATAATATAATTATTATTATAGTGTTTATATAAATTAATTAAAAATATCTATATTTATTATTATTATTGATCTGCTTAATTTAATATAATTATTATTATAGTGCTTATATAAATTAATAAAAAATATCTATATTTATTATTATTATTGATCTGCTTAATTTAATATAATTATTATTATAGTGTTTATATAAATTAATTAAAAATATCTATATTTATTATTATTATTGATCTGCTTAATTTAATATAATTATTATTATAGTGTTTATATAAATTAATTAAAAATATCTATATTTATTATTATTATTGATATGCTTAATTTAATATAATTATTATTATCATTTACATCCTTAGTTCATGCACTTTGTATAAGTTTTCCATGCCACTGCCGCCAGCTAAACCAGCTAATTCACCTTTAACTTCTGCCTTGTCTGCCATCATAAATTCCTAATTGAATTGTCCTTAATCGAAAGCCTTCTGCATTCGGCTGATTTTGTAGCACATTAATTGCTCAAATGCCAAAATTGTTGGCTAATTACGGCAATTGTTGCTGCCCTCTGGGACTGACTGAGGTATTAAACAATTTCAAACGCACAAAGACGAACTAATTAAATGAAATTGTTAAGCAGCTGAAGCTTTGGCTGCAGCTGAAGCTTGAACGCAAATTCAAAAAAACTTTCAATTAAATCAAAAGCATTTGAATCGTGCAGCTATACAAAAGGCAAAATGCTCATACGCCGCGTGTGCCCCAACCGTTTGCTAGCCAGCTAATTGCTGCCAGTGTGATTCGCACATAACCCAACACTGGCTAAATAACACTAAACGCACGCTACGTGCTGCGAATGATTAAAACAAATCAATTAAAAACGCAAAAATCTTTTGACTTTTGCGTTCAACCCGAGCCATTCAACCCAACCGAACCGAACCAAATCGAAATCTTATCTGCATATCAGTAGTTATTGTTTATGTTTATCTTTATGGCCACGCCCACACTTCGACACTGCCCCTGCGCCCACCACCTTTTGGGTGAATCTGCATAACAATAGCCCCAAAGCTGCTTAAGCGCTGCCATTTCGTAGTCAACAACATTTTAATTAAAAATCTTTTGCTAGGCTGCGTTTTTGGGTTGGGAGGTTTTCAGATTTTCGGTTTTTTGGGTTTTCGGTTTTCGGGCTTTTGAATATTTGCACGTGTGTGTGAGCGCGCGCGCGCGCTCGCCAAGACCCGTGCCGTGCCGTGCCGTGCCGTGCCGTGCACTCGCTGCCGCCACGCCCACGCCAACGCCCACCAAACAGCCGGCGGGCAATAAATGTTAACAAGCATTCAAAAAATTTGCATAAAATGTGCGCGTCTCGTTTTAATGCTCCTTCATGAAGCTGGCAAGTGAGTAGATTAGTTTTAGGCCGATATATTCGGGTTATGTGAATGCTGCTGTGTGGCTGGCAGCGCTTGTTGCATATGATCGATAGCTTATTGCGCTTTCCATGCAATCGATCTACAGTTATGAAATCATTTCTCCTGCTGGAGTCACAAGTTCTCGTACGAAGTTCAATGCATTCTTTAGACAGTTTCAAATGTTTGTTTGTTTCATTCAATTGAAGCTCAGCGCACTCTCAACCACAGCTTTTCTAGTTGTTTTTGTTGGCTGAGCGGGCATTATGCAGTCGGTTGCCAGCGCTTTGCTTTGCTAGATTATTGTCGTTTTGAAATTCAAAACGCAAAACGACTCAATTTTTGCATTTCTAATTTTTTGGCTTTGTTTTGCTACGCAATGAAACTGTTGTGCGTGTTTCTATGTGTGTGTGTGTGTGTGCGTGTGCGTGTGTGTGTGGCAATTAAATGGACAGCGAATTAATCACAAAATGTTCATAACAATTTTATGCAAAAATTTCGCTTTGGCCAGAGCTGTCGATAGTAAATGCGTGCGAAAATATTTTCGTAAAATTATGCAAATTTATTTCTAATTTATGTTAATTGAAAAACTTGACAAAATAACATTTTGATTTGGCCAGAAATGATAATGAATATATATATATATATGTGTTTAAATAAATATATATATATATATCTATATATATATATATATATATCTATATATATATGTATATATATATATATATATATATATCTGCATGTTTATATCGATGGTTGCATTGTTGCCTGGCCAAGCGTTTAACTATTTCATTTTTTTTTTTTTGTTTTTGTGTTGTTTATTGCAGCGAGATTTGGCAAATTAAGCATATTTTGTTATATTTACATGGGAATTCACTGCGAGCAAAGGCAAATAAACAAAGTTTTTAGTTAAAGTGGATTTAGTAGACTAAATTAGTTTGTGCAAATTACAATTCAATTTAAATTGACTGTCAATTAAATGTGTGTGGAGAGCGCTAAACAGAGAAAGGAGTCAGTGGAGTTGCAATGATAACTTATTCTAAAGCTCTAAATAATAAAAATTCATTATACTGCTAATAATAATAAAAATAATAATAATGATAGTAATAATAATGATAGTAATAATAATAATAATGAGTCAGTTAAAAATTGGCTTAGCACTGTCAGTCTGTTGGTCTGTTCGTCTGCCATTGCTGCAGACGTCCTCTCTCTTGGATTGCCTCTCACCCAACCGGACTTCAGCCCGCATTGAACTTCAAGAGAAGCCCACAGTGTTCCTTTGTCCAGATTCCACTTGTTCCGCCGCAATACCTTTTCGGCAAAGTCATAGTCATCTTTGCCTAGCATCTTTGTCTTTGCACATTTGCTCTAATATACTTTCTTCTTCCTCTTCACCGATAGCTTCTGCCATGTCAGTTCCTTCTTCGTAGTCACCCTACGCAGTAGATGAAAGTGTGCGCTGAGTTGTCCATTGCATTTTAGCAGCAAATGCAGCTGGACTCGGCACTTTGCCTCATCTTATGCAGGTACTTTCGCAAGTAACCATGACCGCGAGAGAGCATTTGTGTCAAATAATAATGATAATGATAATGATAATGATTATGGCAATGATAATTGTAAAGATAGTGACAATGTTAATAGTTGTATAAATATTTCTAAAGTTTTGTATCTGAATCTCTTGGTCGCTCTACTCTCCCTCTCTCACTCGCTGTGCCTTTCAGTTTCAATCCCTCACTCATTCTGTCTACTGCTCCAATTAGTTGGAAGAAGAGCTAACACTGAGACTCCATCTAAAGTGCAGCTGCAGCTCATATTATTGTTGCCACTTACGCGCGCCTCTCTATGCGCTTCACAAAGCTTCAATAAAAGCTTTACTTCACTTTATCTCTCTGTTAGCCATTTGATTTGAAGAAGTCATTTAAATACCTTAACTGGATTCGTGTTGCTCTTGGCTCTTGCCTATTCAATTTCAAATGCTTTCCCTTGTCGTTACGCCCCCGCCGCCCCGTTGCCCCGTTGCCCCGCTGCCCAGCACGCCTTTGGCCGCAGCTGCCACATATATTTGCGTTTAATTGAACGAAAAAGCTTATTTAACAATCGGGCGTCATGCAGTGAATTTTCCAATTGACTGACGCTCAATTGAATTAATAGTGCGCCAATAAAGGCGTGTGTGGGCGTGGCATTACATTGAATTATGCCATCAATTTGGAGTATCTTTCAATTTTGCTCTTCACATTCATTTTCATTTCCATTTCCATTTCCATTTTTATTTTTATTTTTATTTTGAATCTCATATTTTTGTTGCCTGTTAATTAATTTTGCATTAATTGTAATGCAATTAAAACGTTTATAAATCAACAAACAGATTTGCATTCGGCTTTTGTTACATGCCATTGGAATCCGTTTACTTTTCTCCAATTGGCCAACTCGCCAGGCTGGCCATAAATCATATGAGTTATTGTTGGGTTAATTAAAAAGAAACAGCGGAGAGAAAAATTAAAAAATAAATAAAAAAAAAACTTTGCTGCTGGAAAATTGCGTAAATTACAAATTGAAGTTCCCGCGAGCTGCGAGTGTTAAATTGAAGTTAATTTTTAATTATGGCCAGAGAACGTGCACGTTAAATTGCCTTTTAGAATTCAATTTACATTTGGGTTTCGCTCTCGCCGCGCGAGTTCATCATTAATTTATGAGCCGAGAGGTGCCACGGCAGAGTCAGAGCAACAGTTAAGAACTCAACAAGAAGTTGGCATTACTGAGAAGAATTTGCCTAAATTTTTGTTGCATAATGAAGTAGAAGTGAAGTGAAGCGCTTTCACTGAGCCGAAGTTTACCTGCAGCTAAATAAATTAAGTAAAATAACATCATAATATAATAATTAATAATAATAAAAATGTATTTAATGAGCTTTTAGCTAACGTGAATGTGAATTAAAGAT
The DNA here is from genome assembly GCA_035045945.1 of Drosophila anceps. Taxonomy (NCBI): domain Eukaryota; kingdom Metazoa; phylum Arthropoda; class Insecta; order Diptera; family Drosophilidae; genus Drosophila; species Drosophila anceps. Next base: position 2,438,705 of record JAWNON010000127.1, read on the forward strand.
CTGACGATTTCAGTTACAGCTTTTTTAGCTCTAGTTTATAAATACTTATGCACAATGTGAGGTCAGCAAGCGGCTTTGGAGGCAGTTAGAAGCTTTTAAGTAAAGTTTGATATTATATATAATGCGCTTTCTTTATAGCTTTTTTGATATATTTATATTCTTAATATTTATGTCTTAATATTAATATTATGTATTTATATTCTGCATATTTATATAATAGAGTTATACATTACAATATATTTATAGGTTCAACTCAGTAAAGACTTAAAGCTTTACAGCTGGAAAAGCTTTGCAATAAGTTTGATTAATCAGCCCGAGCAGCTTTATTTATACAATATAATATATTTAGAAGCACAGATCAGTAAACATGTAAAGCTTTCAGTTAAACAAAGCTGAAAAAGCTTAGCTAATCAGCTTTAGCAGTAATTACAGTAAATTTAAAATTGTTTTATAAAACATCTAATTTAAGCGACGAATTCCCTTGACTGAACCACATAAAGCTTTTACTTGAATTAATGATTAAAGCTCCATTAATCTATATTAAGCCTAAATTATGTAGACTTATTTCCCTTAATATTATACATGTATTTATAAATGCATAAGTTTTACTTTAGATGAGCTCTCGAAGCTCATTTAAAGTGCATCAAATTTACACTAAGCTCTTGAGCTAAATTATGCGCATGCTTAAAAACCTTCCATATGCCTCCGCTTTACATGACAAACTTCTACAAAACTATGGTGGCAGCCCTCGTTTAGTTATGTTCTTGCGCAGCTTTGATTGGCACAGCCAAAAAACAAGGCTTATGGTTTATCGCTTCGTAGCTGATATTTCGGCCAGGCCTTAACAATTACGCGCATGTGCGTAAGACTCTGTTAACTTGGGCACTTGGCTCTTAGGGGCTTGGAGCTTGTTGCTTGGAGTTGGGTCTCTCAACAGGAAGCTGCGTCGCTTGGCATTTAAAAGCGTATTAATTTTGACGCGCCAGTTTTTATTTTTGTTTTGCTGCTGTTATTGTTGTTTGGGCTGATGATGGTATCTGTGGCGCGGACTTACAGAGTGTTCGAGAGTGATATAAACGCGAATAAGTTACGTCAATTTTTGGAGTTTTGGGATACATTTGCTTGGCTGAGGTCTACAACCTTGAAGCATAGGGCCGTATCAAGTGGCTGAGCTGCTTTGCTTTGCTTGGCGTTGCTTTGCTTTGCTTTGATTATTGCCATTAATTAAAGCGATTTCAAAAGCCGAACAGATGACAAATGATGTGAAAAGAAGTTAGAACTTGTGCAGAGAGTTTTGTGTGAGTGTGTGTGTGTAAATATTAGCATAAATATTACATAAGCCACAACAATGCTAATGAGTAATGAGAGAGTTAGGCAGGTGGAGAGGTGGGGAGAGGGCGGTCAGCTGGTCAGCTGTGATATGACAAGCAGCCGGCGGGGCCAATGAAGCCAATGACCCAAACGCAACTGTTAAAATAAACGAGCAATTATTAATGCGAACTCAACTCGAGCGCGCGTCTTTGTTAGCCAGTTGGTAGGTGTGTGCGTGTGTGTGTGTTGTTGTGTGTTGGTGTGTGTGTGTGTGTGTGTGTGTGTGTGTGTGTGTTGTCTGACTTATAAAACATTTCATTACACGATACAATTGAGTGAACGCCTTGAACTTCCGCTTAAAGAAGTTCAAGCAGACAAACACAGATACAGATACAGAGACGGAGACACAGACAGAGACAGAGACAGAGACAGAGACAGGCAGAGCCACGTAGAATGACAGTCAAGAAACGAAGACGAAGTCATTTTTGTGCTGAGTTGTTGCGGCGAGTGTGTCTCTGTGTGTGTGTGTGTGTGTGTGTGTCTATCTATAGTTGAAGGCATGTTTCACACTTCAGAGCCTATCGGCGACCGCAAAAAATACAAAAAAAGCCAAACAAATTGTAAAGTCATAGCCAAGTCAAGACGTAGCCGCAGCCCAACACCAACACCAACAGCAACAGCAATAGCAACACCAACTTCAAGTCCAAGTCCAAGTCGTAAGACTTTGCTGCTGCCCTGCTGCTAAAGTTAAACTTAAGCAGTACAAAAAGGCTTTTAATTTTAATTTGCATATGGCAGAACGAGCGCTTGAGCAGGCGCTGCAACACTGCAGCAGCAGCAGCAGCAGCAGCAACAACAAGAACAACTGCAGCCGCAGCAACACCCTTACAGATACAGATACAAAAGTATTAAGTAAGTATCTGCTAGATACATGCAGCGCGCAGCAAGTACTTAGAGCGCTGCGCTGGGCCCTTGCAATTTCAAGTGCCAACTTGTGGAAAAATAGCAACAGGGCAAGCAGCAAGCAGCAACAGCAACAACAACAACATTGTTGGACTTGCCCATGGCCCATGGCCTGGCAAAAATGCAAGTTAAATTTAATTTATTTCTGCTGCGATTGCTGCGCTTGTCTACCACTCTCTATGTGTGTGTGTGTGTGTGTGTGTGAAAAATGGTTAAAGGAGTTGGCCAAGTCCAAGTCCAAGTCCAAGTCCAAGTCTCACTCTCTTCTTAAGTGGGGTTCAACTCTAATGACCGCGTGTGAAAATGAAAATGGAAATGCCACAAAGTCGTCGCCGTCGTCGTCGTCGTCGTCGTCGTCGGCGGCGTTGGCGTTGGCGTTGGCGTTCGCGTTGGCGTTCGCGTTGCGCTCTGCTGAGCGCAACTTGGACTTCAGCTACAACATTCAACATTCAAGTCAAGCTGCAGACACGACTTGGCCATGGCTTGGGGGCGCAACGCACTTGCAGCTTGGGGGCTGCATGCAACATGTGAACTTGTGAAAAATCGAAATTCCAATTCGAGCGTCTGAGAACTGCGGCTGAGCGCAGAGCTGAGCGCAGAGCTGAGCGCTCCCAGCTGAATGCCTGGCAATCATTTACGCTTAAATAACATGTTGCCCGTGTCTTTGCCGCAGACAAGTCTCATCATATTTGCCTGACCTCATGTTAATGAATATATACTATATACTATATATATATATATAACTATTTGCTACATATTCCCGACTTTGGAAAATTGGTAAATGGTGTGGCGGGAGGGGGGAGCGAAGAAAAAAAAACCAAATCACGAATTCAGGTCAGCATAGAACTCGTTGGCAACTTCTGTACAAATTATATTCAATTATTGTTGGCTGCTTTATCAAGATTTCAGCAGCGGCAGCGGCAGCGGCAGCAGCAGCAGCTCAATTACTCGCTCTATGTCTGAGCCGAGCTTGCGAGTGTGGGCCAAAGGCATTTGTATTCTAACAAATTGAAAGCTCTTGCTCCAGAGATCAACAGACATCATTTTCATAATTACATAATCATATCGATATATAGTAGGAGACAAAGACAACAAACCACAAATTGATGACAATAATCATGAGCAGAAAGATGAATGAGTGAAAGAGACATAATAATTAAGTTCAAAGAGATCTGTAAATGCTCTTTCAAAAATTGAAATTGCTCTAAATATATATCAAAAGTCAATAAATAAAAATATAATTATAAATTTAAAAATATAAAGAAACTAAATAAAAATAAATTAAAAATTTATAAATATAAAAAGTATATAAAATTACAAATTTATAAATATAAAGAAAATAAAGAAAAAAGAAATTAAAAATTCATAAATATAAAAAATAAATAAAAATTAAATTATAAATTTATAAATATAAAAAATAAATAAAAATGAAATTATAAATTAATAAATATAGAGAAACTAAAAAAAATAAATAAAATTATTAATTTATAAATATAAAAAATAAATAAAAATTAAATTATAAATTTAAAAATTTAAAAAATAAATAAAAATGAAATTATAAATTTATAAATATTAAGAAAATAAATAAAAATGAAATTATAAATTTATAAATATAAAAAAAAATTAACAATAAAATTATAAGTTTATAAATATAAAGAAAATAAATAATAATGAATTAAAAATTCATAAATATAAAAAAAAATTAAATTATAAGTTTATAAATAATAAGAAAATAAATAAAAAAGAAAACAAAAGTTCATAAATATAAAAAAATAAAAAAAATTAAAAATATTAATTTATAAATACAAAAGAATTAAATAAAAATAAAATTATAAATTTATAAACATAAAAAATAAATGAAATGAACTATAAGTGTATAAAGTTAAATAATGTTTGCCATTAAAATAATTAAAATAATTTTAAAACATTTTAAAAAATTATCTTTTTACTTTCATTTAAATTTAATAATAAAAAAACAAACTAATTAAATGAACTCTTTTTTTATATTATTTAATATTTTATATTAAATTTTTCATTTAACTTTAATTTAATATAAATTTATCATTTGATTTTAATATCAAATTACAAAAAAAAAATTTAAAATTTTTACTTTTAGTCAAACTTCTCAATCAACCCCAAAAATACATTTCAAAAACCTTTTAAAAAAATTACTTCTGCACGTTTTTCGTAGGTAAACTCAAATCATACGCAGAAAATGTCTTTGCATCGCTTTGCTTATTGTTATTATTCGATATTGCAGTAAATACAACAATTTTACATAACTTTGGCTGCATCTCTGGCTAGGCTGAAAGCCTTTTGCAGCAAAAACCAAATAAACTAAAAGAAAAAAAAAACAACTCAATTTAATTTCTTAAGCCAATGGCAGAGAAGTAAAGAAAAAGATTTGCAAACGGCAGCAGAAAGGAGAAAAATCTATTGAAATTATTTCGTAATATTTGCAATTTGTTTAAAACGTGGCCCGGAAAATGCACAAAATAGGAAAATTGCATTTTCTTGCTATGTAAATATTATAATTGCTTAAAGGCTTTTTGCCATTCGGTTTTGTTTGATTGTTTGTTGATGTTGCTATTGTTGTTGTTGTTGTTGTTGTTGTTGTTGTTCGAGTTGGTTGTTTTTGCTTTGTGCAATTGTTTTATTTAGCTGCTCATCGCAATTTGATTGCTTGTTCGTTCACGCCCACGCGGCATATGCGCAATTTTTGGCAAAGCAACAAAAACCTTTTTCCACATATTATTTACACTGCCCAACACGATGCGAACCAAAAAGCGTGGAATGTTATTGCATGGTCAAGCGACTGCCCACGACGCTAAAAGATAACATATTTTGCCATATGAACAGCGAACAGAACTTTTGAGCGTTAACTGCAACAAGAACAACAACATGGACAACATTTTGCTCTCAGCCGGCTGTGAAATTGCATTACAAAAACTAAAGTAAATAATTTAATTAGCTGCCGGCGTCGCAGTCAGCAAAGGCTTAACTCATGCGCACTTTAATGCATTGGCGGGCTAACTACAATTTGTCATTGCGTTTGGCCAGAAAAGGTTTGGGCCTATGTTTTGAAGCTGTTGTTAGTGTTCATATTGATGCTTATAGTAGCTAAAGGTAAAAAGTAGTTGTAAAAGAGATATCTGCTGTTGAGTTCAGTAGGATTGCGGTTGAGAGATAGCGATAGACAGAGAGAAAAAGACGTAGAGACTGAGAGTACAAGAGAAAGAAGTGCTGTAGAAAGAGAACTAGCTAGGAACTAGGGAACAAGCTGCCCTATAGTAGTTCCTCATAACTGGAGATCGTGTCAACCTGCAGTAGTTCCCTAGTTCTCTAGCTAACTTAACGTTCCTTAGCTACCCTAGAGCCGTACTCTTTCTTCTGCTCTCACACACTCTCTAGCTAGCTAGCTAGCTAACTAGCTTCGCTACAGTAGAACGAGGGAAAGAAATGCTGTAGGGTAGCGCTTGTCTCTGCTTCTCTCTCTCTCTCTCTCTCTCTCTCGCTACAGTAGTTCCCAAGCTCCCATGCTCATCTATATATATCTATATACCTAGCTACCCTACAGCCCTTTTGTCTTTTGTACTTTTGTAGTTAAGGCACTAGGAGACTAGCTATCCTACTCTTTTATGTTTGCTTGCTCTCTCCCTCTGCTCGTGTCGCACTCTTTTGCTTACGTAAATGATAATTAAGGGCTCCTCTGGTTTTCACATTTGAATAATCTAATTCTAGTTCTAGTTTTTAATCAATGTATTAAGCTGTCAAACTAGAATTTGACATGAATTTGTTGATTATAGCTAACTATAACTAGGCTGAAGTTCTTTAGCTATAACTACTTAAAATGTAATGTAAAATAGACTCTGCTATGAATAAGCTTTTATTCAGTTAGAATTATGTGATATAATAGACATGTTATGTATCTTCCACCATTAACTTTAAGCTCTGTTGATTATGCATGCTTCCATGTGCTCTTCCATTTATCTTCAGCTACTCTATATCATTTTTAAAGCGTATTTAAGTTTCGTTTTGGTGTTTTATGGCTTTGATTATGCTTTTTGCTGGCACCGGTTTGCTTTTTTTTTATTTATATGTTACACACCGGACACAGACTGCAATTTGGGCCACGCGCCTACAGCAGCAGCAGCAGCAGCAGCAGCCACGCACCTAGATGCAGAGGGTGTCTGTGTGTGGTGGGGTGCACTGCGCAGATATGGCGTGAAAAATGGGCAATTGCATTGGCAATTCGTTGAAAGTGACAAAAATACCTTGATACACAATTGTGACAGGTAAATTCTTTGCTGCGGTTACGAAATCGATGCCAGCCCACAAAGCCAATAGATAGACACACTGACACAGAGCGACAGACGGAGAGACGGACAGAGAGACTTGATAGACAGCCAGATAGACTGTAAGAGAGCTGCAGACATATTGCGCTCAAAATTTTTGGCACATGCCAAAAGGCAACCGCGGCGGAAAAATGCTCGCAAAACTCGAGCGCAGCCAAATGGCAAATGATTTGTCAGCAATTGTTGATGGGGTGAAAATGGCAATGCAGTTGCCATCGAGGGGATTGTGGTGTGTCTGTGTCTATCTCTCTCTCTCTCTCTCTCTGTGTGTTTGTGTGTGTGTAAAGGCAGGTATTCGAAGGCAATTGCAGTTCAGATCATGCTTTGCATATCGATTTGCGCTTGCATTGTTGAGCAGGCAGTCAACACCTTAGCTCAGCGCTCAGTCAAACAGACGCAAAGAGAAGGGTAGAGAGAGGGAAAGACAGAGAATGTGTGGTTTGAGCATGTCAAATGCCATAAGTTAAGCTAATCGAGGTGCATGATTGAAATGCTGCCTAATGACAGATTGTCTATGTGGCATGATGTATCGAACAGCTGTTGTTGTTTAAGGTTAAAGCAGGTCAGCCAACTGGTTATACAACTAGATAACTGTGTTTGCTGCTAACAACTGTCAGCTAGCATTTAAAAGCTTTAGATGCGCTCTAATCAATTTGGCTGCAGGCTTTTTCACTTTCGTATTGAGTGCAAGTGAAGCTGAAGCATTGCAACTCAAATGAGCTGCAAACTTCTTACTGCAATATTAATGTGTTGTTTCTTTGTTCTTTGTTCTGCTGCCGATGCTAAAATCCAAATCCAATATCTTAAGAACTTTTTCTTGTATCTGTCTATTATTAATGTCGCCCTCGAGCAATATAAATTAGTTTTGCACTTAGAATACCTTTATATAATTTGACTTCAAGCTTTCAATTTTAGTTATTTATCAAAATTCAAATAAATCGAAATCAAAGTCAAAGTTTTTTCATGCTCTAATCTTCATTGTAAATGGGCATTTGGGGCATAATGAATCGTTTAAGCATGATTTATATCTAGCATACGCAAGAGTGCATAATAAGTGCATACGAGGTATGTTCAAGAAGTATTGAGAATGTTGAATTTATGCGTGTTGCTTGTCGTTTTGTTGATACTCAAGTCTGTCTTTTATGACCATAACTTCTTCTATGCTGGAAGCTCAGTTAATTTTCAACAGCTGCTTTGCTTGGACCTGCTTTGGCTCATCTTTGAGTATTGCCTAAACAAAAATATGAAGCAAGAAATCTGTATTAAATTTCTAAGAGAACGATGGAGAACTGAAACTAAGAGCTTCTAGGAGTAAACGTTAACAGAGGTCTAAGATGTCTGGAAACTACCGTCAAGAGCATAAAATAGAATAATTTTAAAATCAATTATAAGAAAACGTAAATTTTCCATACCTTTCGAACATACCTCGTGACTTAAACATGCCAAATACAAATTTATATTTTTTTTAGATAAAATTTAGGACTTCTTCTTCTTGTAGCTTAATAGGTATTCAAACAAATTCTAAGCAGCGAATTCCAATCCTTCAAGCCCCAAGAGTTTGGCACTTGCAAATGTTAAATGTGGTGCTGTAAATGGCAGCTGTGGCTAAGTTTAATGAGTTAATAGTAATGAGATATAGGCAGAGAATTGCTCTTGTAGCCAGCTCCACTTCCTATAAAGTTATATCTTGACTTTTTTATTACAAAAGTTTATCATGGGCGCTACAGCTCACGCTGTAACGGAGCAGCTACCACAGCTGGCTTTGCCCTCAATGTAAGCCCTTTCCCTTTTCCTCCCTCTCTCTCTCTCTCTCTCTCTCTCTTTCTCACTATTGCTTTTACTCCAGCTTAAGTCGTAGCTCACACACACGCACTGATTTACTGTGTTGCGATATGAAATGTATAAAAATATAAACGGCGCTCTTATATATTGTAGATTTAATTGATTTTCGCTGCGCGGCTGATTGAATTGAACTTAAATGCGACAGACGACGCCAGCTGCCAGCCAGTTAACTGATTTGAGCTTGTATATATATCTTTCTCTTCCTCTCTCTCTCTCTCTAACACACTCTCTCTTTCCCTTTCTCTGTCCGTAACTGTACAACTTATCTAACATTGTCGTCAGATCGTGATTGTTGAACAAATGACATTTGACATGTTATGCGGATTTTTTTTTTTACCTTTACCTAATTGTATGATAGAAAATTGTGTTGTTGCGACTGTTGTTGCTGCTGCTGCTGCTGCGCCTAATTCGCTGCGGAGCTTTTGGGCTTTGCCATATGTGCGCGCAGCTGGAAAACTTTGCTTATCATAAATTTTGTGCCGCTGCCTGGGCAATTGTTTAATTGTTTGCTGGCTGCATTTTAAAAGCATTTTAATGCTCGTTCAGCAAGTGGAATGCGGGTATATTGGTTTCTAGCACGCAGTCTGTGCTGTGTTGCATGAAGGCCAAGCCGTCGTCTCATGAAGATCAGGGACTATGGCAAATCGAGAAATACTTTATCATTTGGAAGATAAACTCTAGTTCTAAAGGTGCTATGAAAGTCAATGATTTGGAATTTGAGGGCAACTCCTGAGCTGTTCAATAGATAGATGAGGTGTCATATCTCTGCGAGATATCATATATCATGTATCATCTGGAAGCTCATAGCAATTCGTTTCAAACTGTTTGCAAAATATTATATATTATATATTATACAAAATTTTGTTGTCCAACGAAATGCGACTGAAAAGTCGCACTACTATTTTTATGACCACAGCTCTATATTCTATAATATATATTCCATTGCCAAGTTCATCAACTTTTGCAGTTAAATCTTTATTTATATTGTCTATAGATCGATCAAAAATGGTAAAAACTAAATACATTCGACAGTCTTAGAACTAAGCTCATAATTACTCCAGATCTGCTCTACAGATCAGCAACCTTTATGGGCGTGACAAAATGACATAGTCTTTGAACTCAAAGCTCATCAAACTCTGCTCTACAAATTGAACCAAAACTTCAAAAACTTTTGGTTTTTTAACTCGACTCTAATATTTGCTACGCTTGAGCGCGTATTCTGCAGTCTGTCATACTCGGCTGCAACGTTCTTGTTTGTTTTTCTGTTTGTGTGGCTGATAATCGGTTTAAAAGTGACTCAACTTTTGGCTGCATTCGCATTGTTGTTCCTGCCGCTGCTGCTGCTGCTGCTGCTGCAAAAAAAAATTATTGTCAATTGTGTGCAGCATAAGTCGAATTAAATTTTAACTGTTTGTTTGTCTGTTAGTTGTTTGTTGTTTGTTCGCTGAGTTTTAATTGTGCAATTGTCTCACTTTAGCATAGTTTTATATATACATTTTTTTTAATATTTTTATTTTTATTTAATTTTTTTTTCTTTTTGGCCCGAAGTTCAAGTTGGCTTATGCAATCGCTGGCAGTCGACACTTGAAGAGCGACCTTAACTGGGCATTTGCTATGCAATTGCCTTTATATTTTGTGGGCCAACCTATGACATCTGACTAGACAAAAGATTGCTTTGTTGTTATCGATTTGCCATTATGTATTTATGATAGACAATTGCAGAGAGCTGCAGAGGTAGAGAGACAGAGAGAGTGGTAGAGAGAGAGCGGGTCAGTCAGTCGCCCCCAGGCAAGCGTCTGATGTCAGTCGTCAGTCAGCGATCGTGATCGATGCCGCTCCAAACTTAAAGCATATTGTTTCAGCTCTGTATATATATATATATATATATATTGGTTTTTTTTTGATTTGGCTGCTTCTTGGAATGCGATCACGTCTTGCCTTTGCCTTTGCCTTTGCCTTTATGGCCGGCGGCTAGAAATTGGCCACAACTGATTTGCACAACTGTCAACGAATGCAGCTGCAGATTGTTTTACGATATACAAAAAAGAGGCAAAAATGTCGTGGCCCTTTTTTTTTTTTGTTGCAGCGGTCAATTGATTTGCCTGGCAGTGCTTGGTCGTGGTCGTGCCCAGTTTTGTTGTTGCTGTTGCTGTTGCTGTTGTTGTTGTTGTTGGAAAAGGTTCGTCAGCAGCTCCTCAAGCAAAATTTTGATTAAATTGTAGGTGGGTGACGGCCAAAAGAAACCTTTTCGGGTGCCCTGCCGCCGACCCGTTCGTCTCATTTCCTGTAGCACAAAAAGTCATTAACATTTCGCCAGCTGTTTTCTATTTAGTAGTTGAAAAGTTTTAATTTAATTACACACACAGAGACACACACACGTGTGTGTGTGCGTGTGTGTGTGTGTGTGTGTGTGTGTGTGTGTGTGCAGCAAGACTTTGGTTTTGCTACGCTTCGACACGGTTTCAAGTTTCTTAGCTGCTTTGCAGGATTGTTTTTTAATTGAATTGCCAATGTGCCGTGCCATTTTGTAAGTCGAAAATCCAATCTTCAAGCCCTGAGCGTTAAAACCCCTTTAAGCAAAATGACGTCTAAACTTTACATAGCGATAAAGAGAGATGGAGAGAAGGACAGACAGAGATGGAGATGAAAAACTTCTACATGGCAAACTGGCCGCAGTCCAAATGAAGATAAACACACATGAATGATGCTGTATCTGTGTCTTTCTGCGCTGAGCTGACAGACATAAGGCTGGATGAGGAGTCGTGAAGCTTGGATCAAAGTTCTCACAAAACTTGGCTAACAGCCATACACGGCGTATGCGCAATTCACGAAATAAATGTCAACTGTGTTAGATGTTGCCGCCCGACCGCCGGCTCGCCATACTGCAGGCGTGGCCAGTCAGTCCCGCATTTAATAAAAATGAATTAAATTAAAATACGCAACTGCTGACAAAATGTCAAGTGTAGCAATAAAAGCGTAAGAGCTGGCTGAAAGGGACGAACAGCGGCTGGAGCGAGGCATGTGGCCAGGGGCTGGATGGGCGGCGAGGCATGCGGCAGGGCCAACGTTTGCTGAACTAAAGCCGGCAAGCGTTCTTAATGAATTACATAAAATGCGGGACGGGTCGACAGTGCGACTGTTTGGGTTTTGCGGCTGTGGCTGTGGGCCTCGTTATGCTACTCAGCTTTCGGTTCTCGCTGCTCGCTGCTCGCTGCTTGGTTCTTGGTTCTTGGCTCTCGGTTCTGGCTCTTTGGCTTTCCGACAACTGAGAAAAAAAGAAAAGAAATTTTGCAAAATTAATTTAACAAATTTTTAATTGCTCATGTCGTTTGCGCGTCCGATCAACGTGTCTGCCTCGAGCTGCACTGACAGAAAATTTGTGCAAAGTAAAGCTAAATGGTGGAAGAGTGTAAAATGAGGGCTACAAGGCTTAAGGAATTTTTAAAAATATTATTGAAAATTGTTTTTTTTTTTTACATATTTATATTAAATAATAATATAGTATGCCAATATTTTCTCGCAGTGTAGAGGCATATTAAGCTTGTTTTTTTATATTTTTCTTCTTCTTCTTTATTTTCTATAAGTTTCAGTTGCAGCAACTACTAACCATTTTCTCTCAGTGCATAGAAAATGTAGTTATCAACATTTTGTTTTTAATATACCCACCTTAGTTTCGCGCTGTGTATATTTAAATAAATAAAATATTAAATATAATTTTGACACTTTCGATAAGTTGCAATAGAAGTTATCAAATTTTCGCACAGTGTATATTGGCTATAGCCACCTGCCTTTGGGCCTGCCGACTGTTTGCTTTTGCCTGTCTTGTTTTTGTGTGTGTGTGTGTTTTTTTTCGCGTGTCTTCATCAGCAGCTGCGTTTTTGCGAGTCGGCACGCCGTGCCGTGGTTGGCCACAAAACAAGTTGAAGTTTAAGGTCATGAGTGTGTGCTCACACACACACACACACACACACACACACACGCGCGCGCGCGTGCACACGCACAGTCAGCCAACTGTCAACATTAAATATGTATGCGGCAACATTTTTATGGCGCCTCAAGTTCAAGTGCAAGCTGTTAATGGCAGCGCTCTAGTGGAAATACGCTTGAGCAGGGGAGAGGTTGGGTTTTTGCTAGAAAAACAAAGCTGAAATTGTAGAAGAAGCAGCAGCAGAAGCAGCAGCAGAATGAAAACCTGCAGCAGCTGTCTATTTTTGCTAGCTGCCAAATCAGCTTAGGCTACCTTCGTTTGCCTGCTTTGCTCTCTCTTTCTCTCGCTCTTTGAGTCTTTCACTAACTGGCAACAGCTGCCTGAAAAATTTTATACTTTGCTGACAGCGCACACATTGGCCCCAAAAAGGATTCTGCATTTTTTTTCATCTTCTTCTTACCTTTAGACCCACGTGTCGTATGTGTAATGTGTGTTCAATTGAATGGACAGGCAAAGGGTTACCAAATTGCTCAGCAACTGTGTGTGTGTGTGTGTGTGTTTGAGTGAACGCAGAAGAGTTACACGAACTGTGTAGCACAGTGTCAGTTGCTTAGACAGTGCAAACGTTTGGAGTTGGCAGCATTTTGCGTGTCACGAACAGGTGAAGGACTAGGGCAAGAAGTAGACTTTGTGCGTGGAACTAAAAGGATCAAAGGGAATACAATCAAATATGTTATAACATGACTTAACCCGATTAAAACATTATATACCATGATTGAAGCTAGCCTATCTGTGACTTCAAGCCACTATTAACAATTTTAGATAATCTCAGCTCGATTTGATACGAGAAAAACACAACTTCACTGGAATAAGACAAGACTCAATACGACTAGAAGACAATATATATCTGCTTTTTATCACTAAACACCAGATAACACGACCAGAGCACGACTAAACACGATAGATCACGATTGAATACAACACAAAAAGAACAAAACTTGACAGGAATAAGGCATGACTCAGCCTTGTAGCGCGAGCTGATGCGAACATTGGCTTTTTATCAGTAAATACCAGATAGCACGATCAAAGCACGACTCAACACGACTCAACACGACTGCAGCATAACTAAGCATGTCTCAGGCAGGCCTCTCTCTCTGTTTGACTGATGGAAACATGATAAAAAGGCAACAGCTTAAATAGTTTATGTAGTGCAGGCAACAGCTCGAACGCACCTCGCAGCATACTAGTTCTGGCTGACATGTAAGATTTAATAAAAAATTTATTGATTCAGCTTGAGCACTTGGCATGTCAGCTATGCTGTAAATATATATATGTATATATACTTTTCCACCTTTACCTTTTCTTTGCGTTGGGCAATAAGCAGACCCTAATAAAATAGTCGCTCGCTGATGAAATTTTGTTTGGTTTAAGCACAGTCACGTTGCGCATTGTTTGTGGTTGAGTGTGTAGAAATACGCGTTCATAAATGCCAGAGGAGTATATAGGGCTTATAATCTATTTATATCCATTATTAACATATCTATCAATTATCAATATATCAATATATAATATATATCAATCTGTCCATAAATCTATCTATCAATCTATCTATTAATCTATAGATCAATCTATATATCAATCTATACATCAATTCATCTATCAATCTATCAGTCTATCAGTCTATCAATCTATCTATCTATCTATCTATCTATCAATCTATCTATCAATCTATCTATCAATCTATCTATCAATCTATCCATAAAGCTTACTATCAATCTTTCTATCGCACGGTTCTGTAATGCCAACTGCAAAACGTGTCAAGAAAGTTCCAATAGAGCTTCTAAATGTAATTGAGGAGGATACTTATAGGGATATGTATTCAAATATAGATATAGATACAGAGACAGATACAGAGACAAAGGCTGATATACACACAGAGACACAGACACATACAAAGATACAGACACAGACAGAGACTGATACAGATACAGAATACACAGATACAGATACAAATACAGATTCACAGATATAAGTCGGATAAAGCTATATCTCTTCTTTAGGGAAAGAAACACAAAGCTTAGATTTAGCTGGTCCAATGATAAATCTATAAATGATGTAGTAGTCTGTTAAATTGAAATATATAGATAAATAATGAAACTCATATCTGACTTTGAGCTATGCCCGAGCATTATGCAGTCGATGTCAACTAATATGCTCCTATTTTTGTGCAGCATCTCCCCAGCTACTTAATTTGCAAATATTTTGCCACTACTCAAATGCAGCTGAAGTTGAAATCTACTCGACTATATTTTTTGCTGTTGTTTGGCTGCTGTTGTTTATTTTGTTGGCAAACAAATTGCATTCGTCATTTGTCAGCTACATTGTTTGTCAAAGCGCTCCCCAGGGGCAGGTTGCTGTTGGGTTTTCATAATTTGCCCAGGCAGACGCAGTTCTGGCCAGCTAAACAGCCAGCCAGCCAGCCAGCCAGCCAGCTAACCAGCTAAGCAGCTAACCAGCTACTAGTCTATCCAGCCAACCGGCTGTTGCTCTGTTGCTCTCTCATTTGCAATTTGTGTGGCTGGCTCAATGCAGGAAGTTGGCAATCGACAAATGATGCTTATGATGATACGAGGATGAGGATGTTGATGTGGATGTGGATGTGGATATGATTGTGAATGCTGCAGCAGCAGCAGCAGCAGCAGCAGCTCAGCTGAGAAATGCAATTAATTACTTATGTAGAATGGCTACCAGTTTTGCAGATCCTGCCTGTCCGACTCATAATCAGTTCACTTAATGTGCCCAGCTCGAGCCAATCAGACATCCTGGCTAAAAACAAATTAAAAGCCAAATGCACTTTTCTAGCTGCTATCTATATAACTCTATACATGCATTTGCATTTGCGCTCATTGTGGTTATTTCAAATGCAAATCCCCATTAGCTCGTGTTGATGACGATAATGATAATACTGATGATGATAATGATGATGATGAGGCAAAGAGTTTGTAAGCCAAACAGCAATAAAAATATTCAAGCGACATTTATGCGTAAAAAACGCATGAGAACCAAAACTGCAAAACTGCAAAACTACAAAACTGAATTAAGTGAGTGTGTCGCTGGCATGAAGGGTGCGTGTGTTAGGGGGGCGGGGGGCGTGGTCTGTGCTACACACACACACTGACATCCGTTGTGGCACTAAGCGCAGCTTCCGCAGGCGACAACGCAGGATGCCAGTCAGCCAAACACCGCGCAGCTGTTGCACAGGTAGCCCTGGGAATCGGAATGAGAATGGGCTAGGGTATGGTCGTCGGCATACGGGTTTTTGGGCATGGGCATGGGCATGGGCATGGGCATGGGCATGGGCCTGGGCCCGGGCCTGGCAATGGGACAATGGCAACGGAAATGTTTAAATGCCGCCGCCGCCGACGACGACGACGACGATGACGATGATGTGAGTTAGCCCAACGTCCTTTGCCTGCCTACAGCACTTCACCTACTAACGATTCGATTCATTGATCGTTGATTGAATTTCGATTCGTTAGAGTTGAAGTTTTATTTCTCTTTTTTTTTTCTGCAGGCCTGTTGGGGTTTTGTTTTTCATTTGCCTGGGCACAGCATGCGTTGCGCTGTCTGTGGGTTAGCCGAGCCAACAACAACAATGTTTGTCGCTTTTGCAGGGAATAGACATGTTGCCATGTTTGTTTAGTGTGCAAACGCTGCTGGGCAGCTACTTAACTGCAGCTGCATGTGTGTGTCTGTGTGAGTTGAGTGTGTGTGTGTGTGTGTGTGTGTGGCGAAGTGACTTGCGACATAAAGTGCTTTTATTGATGCTCATTTGGTATGGCAATTTGTAGCGTTTGTGACATTTATGCGTTTCCCATTTACAAATGGCATTATGCAATTTGTTGGGATCAAAAGGGGATGGCAGAAGGCTGTCATCTTTTGACATACGCTGATCTTCGATTAGAAGAATACCTTTGCTTAATTGGAATTGAGTAAGCTGTTCGTAAAGAACTTAAAAGAGAGTTTTGGCCTGGGCTAGATGACAGCTGTGGCTTCCACAGCGAGAAGCCTTAGTAGCTGTGCGAAGTACTTAAGAAATGAAGTCTTAAAAATGTTACTTGAGCTGAGGCTTAGACAGCTATAGATACGGCTACAGCTAGATGCAGCTACTATAAATAGCAAAAGCTTCAGCTCAATGATATGTATACACAAGTATATAAATATATATGTTCACGCATAGATACTGAGGCGCGTTCTAAATAGCTTAGCTATAAAAGCTTTATCGGCACTTGGCTGAAGCGTGCGCCATATAAAAGTGGAGCGTGCTTTAAGCTTAAAGTGAACTAAATTGCATTTAAACCAATTAACACACTTAAAGCTCACAGCGCAAATTGATAAACAAGATTTTTTAAAGGCAAATTGAAATTGAACAAAGAAGCGCTGTAGTTTAATTATGTGCAGGCTCTGTTGCAGTTTAAATGCGCTTGCAGTGTTGTAAAATATGCAAAAGTTGCAGAATTTTACCGTCAGCTGTTAGCTGCGCTAACAGTGTCTTTTTAGTGAATCGAGAGAAGAATTTGCTGCTTTAATATATTTAACGAGCATTCAATAGGTCACACTACTTGGCATGTAGTGCTAAAAAGCAGTGCTGTAAAAGAGACATTAACTTTGCTAAACTAAAGTTTCGCATTACTAAAGAGTCGTTACGCTCTGAGTAAATATTTATGTACTGCTGAGACTTTATTATATATTCAAGCAAGTGTTGTAAAATACTTGAAAATTTATACTATATAAAGCATACACATTTATGTTCAACTTTATTGATTTTTTAGAGAGTTTTTTAGCTTTGACTTGAATCACCTCCTAAAATTGAAGAACAGCTATTAAATAGACTTTTCTGCTGCTCAAGTGTTAAAGACAGTGTTGTACAGGGAGCATTCTTCTACTAAAGTGCTAAAGGCAGTGTTGCAAAGGGAACTTTCTGCGTCTTTAGTGTTCAAAACAGTGTTGCTTAGGGAACTTTCCGCTTTTAAAGTGCTAAAACTGTATTGAAATGGAAAAACAGTGTTGAAAAAATAGACTGTGCAAAGCTGTTGCAGTCTATTAGTAGAATTTCTGACTCTACGCGAAACTTTCACTTAAATTGACAAGGCTTAAAGGCATTCACTATATACACAACAAAACAGTGTTGCATAACTGTCAAAGTCTGTTACACACGCTCTATTTAAGAGCTTACCATACGCCCATACCAATCAAATCACTAACTTATGTATCATCATTGAATTAAATCGATTTAAGTAACTCTTTGTTTTCCATAGTGAAAGAATTTGCCAGGGTTTATAGGCTTCAACAGCTGTTTTGTGCAAGCTTTTTCATTTGCAATAAAAAAAACGTGTTATATAACTGTAAAAATGGTATTTAAAGAGCTATCGTTTTGCATACGCATGTGTCATAATTGAATTAAATCGATTTAAGTAGCTGCCACAGCTCTGGTCGTCGCACAGTACTTAACATATTTGCATATATCTTAATAAAATCACACACAAATTTGCATACCAAATCGCGATTCAGTTCAATTTTCAACACTCGCCGCGACCTACCGCAACACTGAAAAAAAAAACAACAACAACAGAGACAGTAAAATATATATATATATATATTGAAAATTTATAGAGATATATATGAAAGATAAATGTAAACAATTGGGCATGCTCCAGATGCGAGTGACTGACTGGAAGATGCCCTGCATGCAGCGCTGAGCTGCTGTGAATCTAAATTATTTATGATATTTGATGATTCTTGCCCTGAAGAAGAGATAGTTTCCAATACTTGAAGTTTGATACTGATTTTTATCGATTATTTGGCAGCAAACAAAGGCTGATCATAGTCGCTGGATGCAAAGCAGAAGAGAAGACGGAGAGACGGATGGGTGGATGAACGGCCGGACAGACGGAACGACAGAGTAGCGGGCAGATAGTCAAAACAGTTCGAAGTCAACACGCCAGACTACTAATAGAGAATATATTATATATACTTAACCGCTTCAGCCACACCTTCTGCTGCCTGTCAACACACACATTTTAGCAACACCAATACGCCTCACTTTTAATATCCTCCAGGGTATATATAAAAATAAAAACTGCAGGCTAAACGCCACATGCCTTAAATATTTGAGTTTTAAAAAAATGACGCCAAACATGTTTGCTCTGCATATATATGTATATATGAGTCTCTCTCTCTCTCTGTGTGTGTGTGTGTGTGTGTGTGAATCTGTGTATTTCGTTTCGTTGATAATGTTTCGCTCTATCTTTGAAGCCGCAGCAATCATATACACACAACAAAATCAAATCAAATAAGTCTACGAATATGTGCCGGAAACCCGTTTTTTGGGCTGTTGGGCAATTTAACGTGGTTCGAAACGGTTTGCGGTCTCAATCTGCTCACAACCAAAAAAAAAAACAAAAAAAACCTAAGCTTTAACGGTTGCAGTTCGGATTCATTAATTTATCACTCTTGGGTAATTTTTATACATTTTGTGTTAGCAATTAAGTGTGAAACACCAATTTTTTCCATCGTCTTGGCTTAAATTGCTTATTACAATTTATTTTTGTGGGGTCGGACGGGACGGCTTGAAACGGCCTTGTTAATAGTGCAACAATAATACAATTATGATTGAGCCTAACAATAAGGTACAATGCTCAAAATTGCCTGAAGTGGCAAACTGTTTAAGAAATTGCTCCTGTTAAGCAAGCTGTAATACAGATATTTATTGTATATTGATTTGTCTGAGTGCGATGTATGGATATATATTGAAAGGCGTTTGCGGAAATGTTCCAAGTGCCAGCTGCTGGAATAAGTTATGCTATTGTGGAGGCTGTGAGCATAGTGTTGGGTAATGTAGAGAGAGTAGGAGAAGACAGAATGTTCAGAGGGTTCTAGAAAGTATCTAAGAAAAGCAGGTACAACAAGAAGGTGCCGATAGTAATAGGGATTGAAACAGCAAAAAGTACAGAAAGGTACAGTAAAGACAGACGGTTACAGAGCTTACGAAAGGTACAGCAATTACAGAAGGTAGGGAGAAAACAAAAGGTACGGTATGTACAGAAGCTACAGAAAGTGTCAATGGTATAAAGCTATCTTTATCTTCCATATAGTTCCCATAGAGGTAATCAGTGAAAAATGTGTTTATCTTCTCAAAAAATCAAATTCTCTTTGGAGTTTCTCTCTTCTCCCGACATTAATGCAAAGCTCTCCCAAATTGGCTACCTTTCTTTAATAATTTATATGCTCTATAGCTTTCCCATATATATAATATATTGATAAATGCTTTATCTAAGTAACATATAGAATCTGTAGTAAATTATATTAGAGTTTAAACCTCCGACTTGTCTTAGATAATGATTGCTTAATAGTTAATGCTAACAATTCGCCCTATGAGAGTAACATATTTTATTATCACAGGTGTTTATACAATTTCACTTCATTATTATTTTAACTCTCTACAGGAAAATTCCTAAATATATTTAAAAATAAAAATAAAAATACCAAGCTCAGACTTAGTAGCTGAAGGTATTTGAACCATTTAGCATATGTGAGCTGCTTGCTTTTTGCGCTTTTCCTTATGCAAATTCCTTAAAATGAGTTAAATAAATGATTTTGCCTGCTGGCATTTTTTGTTGTTGCTCGCAAAGTTTTTGCTCTAACTTCACTTAAATTGCTTGCATATTTGATGCAGTCAGTGCCACGCCCCCACCTATATAGATTTGTGCATTGATTTAATATGCACACAGACACACACAGCCAGTCGTAAATCGCATTCACACAAGAAACTTTTGTGTTATTTTTTTTTGCGCTTTTAATGTTTGTTTCAGTTTCAATCTTGGAATTTCTTTTTATTTTTTTTTACGTTTTTTTTTTTACATTTTTTTTTTGGAGCATTACGTGCGCGCCCATGGGGCTGAGTGTGTCTGCTTGGCAGTTTGTTTTTGCCGCGCCGCATGGCTAACAAATCAACACCCCGCACAGCGCCTGTCTGTGTGTTTGTGTTTGTTTGTTTGTTTGTTGCTGTTTTAATATGCGTTTAGCGTTTTATCGCTGCATTCAACATGCCAATGCGCGCATCTAAGCTGCCAACACACACACACACACACACACACACTCACGCGCCGCTGCGATCAGCGCAGAGCTTTAAATTTTATGGCGCAAACTTTTGTGGTTTTTCTTGTTGTTGTTCGCTCGCTCGTTCGTTGGTTCGTTCGTTCGTTCTTGTTGTTTGCTGCATTTGTCACTTGCTGTTTTGTTGTTCATTTCTTTAGCTGCGTTTTTGGTATTTTGTTGGAGCATGTGGCATGTAGCATGTAGCATGTGGCATGTGGCATGTGCAGTTATATTGCCATGTCCAATTGTCCAGTGTTTCACAGTGCTTCGATGCTCGTTTCGGGCCCCCGCATTTGAATATTTGTGCAACGTGTTTGCGGCGCTGTTTGCACAGCTTTAACAGCCTCTCTATGCCTCACTCTGTCTCCCTCTCTATCTGCCTCACTCTCTCTCTCTCTCTCTCTATCTGCCTCTCTCTCTCTCTCTCTCTCTTTGTGTGTGTGTTTGCGTCTGTTTCCAATTTTAACTGTTTGCTTTAGCTAACACTTACACACGCACACACACTCGCACACACTCTAAAAAAATATTCATTTGACCAGCCAAATCGTTTTTATCCCGTTAAATTAAAAAAAAAATCTAAAAAAAAGTTTTATATATTTTTCTTTTATTTATATATATATTTTTATCCACTTTTATAAGGTTTCAAGCGAGTATATTGGTTTCGCGGGTAAGGCATGTCTTTCTTTCAAGTCTTTAAGTTTAAGGACAGATAGACGCGCAGCTACTTTGTCTGAGCTTGAAGAGAGACTAGAGGCTTGAAACATTGAGCACAAAACTTCTATGTGTCTCATATGTAGGCGTGGCAAATGGAATATTACCTCGCCTTTATTTAAGGCACGCACTGTTGTATGTATAAAGTCTTGTATAACAGTTAAGATATCAAGTATATATAGCTACGCTAATTGGTATAGCTGTCTCTTAGTATCAGTCTAACAGTGTAGGGATTGCTGTTGAGCTCTTTGACATAGCTATGGCCTGGCATGTCTTACACAGCTTCAAAGCTAGAGTCGTCAAATTGACAAGTAAGTTCCCATTGAACTACTCTTTAGATTAACCAAAAAGTAATCATACAGACGACTCTTGGGCGCATAGTAGTAGGGCAAAGCTATGCTCTCCTGATGTCTTAAAAATATCCTAATTAAGTTTTGCAGCTAACTGAAAGTTTGAACTTTAAACGACATGTTTGACTCAAGACAAATCCCAAGAAAATATCGATTTGTTATCGATTTCAGCTGCCCCTTCATCAGCCCCGAGCGGGCATTGTGCAACCTGCAGTGCACGCATAGCTCTGACTAGTTTTCTATTATTATTGAATATCTATATTCAAGCTTTTTATTATTTTGCTCTTGGCATTTGCAGCGAGGCAGCGGCGACACTTAAACAGCGCAATTTATTGGCCATATTTATAATAAAACATGCAGTTCACAGCCCACAGTGCGGCGTGGCGAGCAGCCAAAGTCGTTTGCCTCACTGGTTGCAGCAAGTGGCAAGTGGCAAGTGGCAAGTGGCAACTGTTTGCTGTTGCCCCGTTCCCCCCGCCCACCCTGCTACCGCCGCGCTACCTCCATAACCACAAGTTTGCTTTTCTTGATCGTCGTGCTAAAAATAGCTTTTCCGCACGCTTTCAGTGTGTTAAAAATAACATCATATTTTTCATAGCTGCTGTTGCTGCCGCTGCAAATTGAAGAAATATGTTGCGAGCGCTTAACAGAGTGAGTAAAATGGCGCCCAAGCAGCTGCCGCAAAACCTTAAAAAAATACACACACACACACACACACACAAGAGGGAAGAAAGAAAGAAACAAGAAGCAGAAATAGTTAATAAAATGCCTTGGCGAAACATAACACTAAATTTTTGCCAGTCGCTTTCGGGTGTGCGCGCCGCTTGCAATCAAAGTCAACGCGGCAAATGTACCTGTTAGCATGCCAAATACACTGCGAGAAAAGCAACAACAACAACAGCAGCACATACTGCCACATGTAGTCTCGCCGGGCTGCACCTGCTGGCAGCTGGTGGATTAGAGTGCGCAGTCTGAGGCGAGCGGCAAAGCTTAAATTCATTCCTGTCGCAGCTCGCTTAATGCCTGCGTGTCATGAATGGCAGCGCTGCGCTTCCACTTTAGGGCCAAGCACAGTCACACACAGTCACACACACACATACAGAGAGACATCACTTGGCTTTTTTGTTGCCTGATAAAATTATGACATATGAAACTTTGGCAAGGGGCAAGAGGCATGTGGCAAAGGCAGCAAAAGCAGCTCACTCGAGCTGGCATGCAAAGTATTTATACCTCAGGGCCTTTGTGTGTGTGTGTGTGTGTGTGTGTGTTGTTGTTGTTGTTGCTGGCATTTTCGTTCTGGCCATAAACATGCACACACAACATGGTGACGTAGCTGATAAAAGGCGACTCGTCTCAAATTTATTGGACTGAATGTTGCAAGCACTTTTCGTGCTAGGCGCGAGCACTTGATTAAAACTATATCTATGTGTGAATAGCGTCCGTGAATAGACGCGCGCACACACACACACGCACACATGCACACATACACACATGTGTGTGTATGTGTCTGTGCTTGTTAGCAACCTTCGGGGCGGCACGTGTCCGGAGGCGTTTTGGGCACAAAACTGGGCGTGGCCCGTACTAAATTTGTCTATTTGCGACAGCTGTGCGAGGGTCATTAGGCGATATTACGCATACGCAGCGTTTGCCGCGAGCTGTAGCCAAACAGTTAGTTAGTTGGATAGACAAGCAGATAGATAGATAGATAGAGAGATAGATATATAGAGAAATAGATAGATAGATAGTTGGAACACTTGCACTTTAGTCCTTGGGGGGCTTGTGCATTGACATATTTATGTGCACACGCACACACAGTCGCAAGTTGAAGTCTCCATGGCATAAAATGGCATTTCGCCATTTGCAGTTTTAATTAAAATGAAATTAAGTTGCGGTTCTCGTTTTGCGGTTGCATTTTCGCTTTAAATGCAATGTCTGCACATTTCACATTTCATTTATATGTATATATATATATATAAATATATATTTTAATAAGCCACCCCTCCGGCATATGGCTACAGGCAATGCGTGTACCTGGGGGCAAGCCAAACACAAACAGCTGCTCAAAAGGCAACAGCAGCTCAAAGGGAAATATATAATTGAAGAAAGTGAGTTTTTTTTTTTTTTTATATATATATGATTGCATTTTTGTCAAAATGAGAAAAAAAAAATTGCATAAAATTAGCTGAGTGGGAAAAAGCATTGAAAAGTACTTTAAGATTTATTGCAAATGATTTATGAAAGATACGAGTTGGAGGTGGGAACTAATTTAAAACTACTTATAGTAAGGATAATTAGTTTCTTTTCAATCGGTAGTATCCAACTTGAAGATATGAGTCCATTTCCAGATTGTTTCCTGCGCCATATCCGACTATAAGATATCAGTTATATGTTATCAGTTCAGCTCCAGATTGTTGATTGCATCAAAGTTTTGGCTGCATGCTTTTTACTTGGCCTTAACTGACTAAATGATATCCCTAACTTATACTTAAGTTCACTTTACATCATTTTTTGCTTGTCAATAGTCAGCTGCATGCTCTTTACACGGGCGTATCCGACTAGAAGATGCCAGCTACTTGTTAGAAGTCAACTTCTAGATTCTGCCGCATGCGAATCAAAGCGCAAGGCACACAAACAAAATGTAAAACGAATCACACACTATTATAAGTCTTAAATCGGCAACATAAATCAATCCAACAGCGTTGCCACTAAGCACAAATTTACACCCATGGCAACAGTTCAAAGTTGCCATCTGTAAAATAAAATATAAAGTACAAATTTCTATGCATTCAGAGCTCAACTAAATGACTAATGCAAAGCCCTAACTTCACTAACTAAATACAACATTTCTATTCGTTTTGTCTGCAATTGCAATTGAAATAAAATTTAACTGTTAGTCAAATTTACAATTGGAATTATCTTAGCAGCCAACAAAGCTGTGGATTTGGCCACTCAACTATTGCAACAGTCTGAATTGAAAATGCTCAGCTGATCAGCCTAGCATAAGCTGAGCATTTCTTTTTATATATATTTCTTGCCTGATATAGGTGGTGAAAAAGTTTTAATACGCTCAGCAGCAGCTTACAAGTATATTCAATTTGAAATAAATGCAGCAAAAATGGGTACGAAAAAAATGTAAATACAGCAGCAGCTAGTGCTGGGTCCAAGCGAAGCCAATTCGGGCAAACACTTTGCTGCAGTAGCTGCCGCCTGGCCGTGGGCGCAGTCAAGCGGCAACAAAAACAAGTGAGGGTGCTCACGTTGGGTGTGAATGACTGGGAGATACCCTGACAAGGAGATCTTCCACCTAGGAGATAAAATGACTAAGAGATACCCTGGCTAGGAGATATGAATAAGCGTAGTTTAATGATGCTCTGACTAGGAGATCTGCTTATTCGGATTTATCCTGACTAGAAGATACCCTGACAAAGAGATACTCTCACTAGAAGATACCCTGACTGAAAAACTAAAGGAGATACGAATATCCCAGCTAGAAGATAGATGACTAGAAGATCTGCTCATTTGCAGTTACCCAGACTTGGAAATACCCTGACCAAGAGATACTCAGATACCAGATGGGAGTAACTCTAACTTAGAGATACCTGGACTAGGGGATGCCCTGATCAGCACACTTCCTGGTTAGGAAGTATCCTGTCCAAAAGCCTTCTTACCTATCTTCCCGTTTACAATGTAGAGCAGGGTATACAAAAAAAAAAAAAAAAAACAGCAAGAAACTGTTTCATAGCTGTTTCTGGCATCTTTTTCTTCTCTTTGGCTCAAATTGAGCTCTTTTTTTTCTGCGTGGCCCAAAGCAAAGTGCGGCTGCAGCGACCAGGGCTACAAATTTTGGCTTTGAAAAAAGTTTCTTTTTGTGCATTAGTGTGCGCGTGTGTAGCGCTCCTGGTTTTTCGGTTACTGTAACGCGGACTCCGTCGACCAACTTATAAATACAAAAAAAAAAAAAAAAAAAAAACGCAGATATATATTTATGCCAGGCTAAGAACCAAACTGCCATAAGGATAAGGATGAGCGTGGCAACTTTTGAGCGCACTTTTGATAAACAAAGCCAAATTGTGCTTGGCTGCTGCAACAGTGAACATGCACACACACACACATATATATATATATATATAAAATGTATATATATATATTTTATGGAGCATTCATTGCCCTGAGGCGCGGCAAAGGCAAACAAAATTTATTGCAACGCCGCGACGTTTTTGTAATTAAATGTTTTGGCCAGTTCTGTTGGGTCGGTTGCTTATTATTCAACACTTGATAGCCGCGTAGTCGCCCCTAATGCAACAAGCAAATGCGCAGCAAGCCGCATCAATTTCAGCCCAGGCTATTGGCCTTGCTTTAAATTTTGTTTTGTCTTATTTTTTTTTTCGTGGCATGCAGCAGGGGCGTGGCAGTTGTTTGTTGCAAAAAAAAAAGAAGTTCTTTTGAAATGCTCACATAATTTATTTGTTTTTTTTTTTTTTTGTGTTTTTTTGTATTTTTTTTGTTCTTTATTCTTTGTTGTTTTCTTACGAAACGTTTGAAAATCATGCAAATTAAATTCGACTTTGTATTGTTTACATTCAAATTGTGATTTTGGCGAATTGCTAAATTGTGGAATTCATCTGCGTGTTTTTTATTTTGTTTTTTTTTTTTTTTGCTTTTACCTTCTTTAAAGGCCGCTAATTTGGTTTAATTATAGCAAATTTGAATGTCATAGACGGCTGGAATTTGTGTGCCTCTCGCGCCTCTACGGGCGCATAAATCAAAATTCGAGTTTGTGATGTCATATCTGTGAGCTCATAATGCTTTAGAGCTGCTGCCCTTGGCAGAGGCGGCGCCGCGTGCAAGAATTTCGGCTATAAAGCTTGTGCAAATAATCGAGAACACGAAAACAAGATCAGTTCTATTTGTATTTTGTGGCTAGCTAATTTTCATATTTTATACTCATTTTCGAGATAAACTTGGGTATATTTGTTTAGAGTATTGGTTTGGCTGTTATTTTTATAAAACTTTTATTTGTGCGCATATATTTTAGCAAAATTCTAAAGGAATATGTTTGAGGAATACTTTCATTTAAATATTCAGAGTTATATAGATCTATATATAAGCTTCACCTACTTCTATTTCAGTCCAATTATATTCATTTGCTTACTTTTCATACGTGAACGTCTGCAATACACTTTCAAGTCAATCAACTCGACTGGAGTATCTGCTAATCAGCATCTATATAGACTGCCTACAGTTTATGCTTCATACTCTCCCTATATTATCATACGTTTATGTTTTATGTTTTTATGAATCTACTAATCTACTAATCTTCTATTACTATAATACATAAAACTTCATAATACGATTTGAAATCTCTCTCCAACCAGAATTTCTCCTATGCAGCATCTTTATGGGCTTTCCTCTTAACATCTTTTATGCGGCACTCACAAATGCGCAGTTGCGTCATTTATAGTTCTCATTTATGACTTAATTACTTTTGATATTAGCGAAAACATTTATTGGTTTCATTTGTCTAGGTCTCCAAGCGGGGCAACTGGCAACGGCGGCTGTTACACATTTATGGCAATTACTTTATCTGGCTTCAGGTGCGCATAATGGGCAGGAAAACATTTAAGTAATAAAATACATTTGCAATATGCACATTAAATAATTGTCGTATAAAAGTTTTTTGGGCGTGCGAATCGTAAATATTTTATGAGCAAATGCAAACGCACAAGAAAATTATGAACAAAGCTCCAACGATATACATATGTACATATGTACATGTATGTGCAAAAACAAAGACACAATGATATATAGATACATAGATACACAGTGCCGTGCAATGTGGCAACAATGAGCTGCTAGAGTTTATGAGTTTCCGACTTTTATTCATGCATTCGACATCATTTACACACATTGGCATTGTTTTTGCATTTGGGTGGAAAATTTTCAAAAACATTCGCCACAAAATTGAGCAGCAGCTGCTGCTGTTGCTGCTGCTGTTGCCGTTGCTGCTGCAATTGTATTCAAATATTAGACATGAATTATCATTGAAAATGTGGGCAAAAAAAGTTTTCGCTTTCCGCAAACTTTTGCTGGCCCCCAGCGTCTTGCTAATAACCATAAGCTATGCCCTCAACCAAATGTAATGCAGCTACGGCCTTGTTACTAATAACCTCAATTCCAAGTATGCTCACACACACTCACACTCACACACACACACACATACAGACACGTATGTAGTTACATGTTCTGCACGTGTAGATTTTAGCTCCTTAGTTTTGAAAACAATATGGCAGCAGCTCTCACAGCGACTTTGACATGGCCACCCTTCAATGAGCACACGGGTTTGCTAGGGCATTAGAAACACCAAGTAAGAGCGCTCTAGTGGGAAGTGCGCGACTAAAAGATACGCTGACTAGGAGATGTTTTGAGTGAGAAATACTCTGAATTAACTTAGAGATAGTCTGACTAGGAAATACCCTGACTTGGACACACACTGAGCACGATACCTTTTGAGTAAGAGATACTCCATGTGGAGAATATGGATTCTGTTGACTACTAGCTGCTTCGACTAGAAGATACCCTGACCTAGATATCTTTTGAGTAAGCTATACTCTTACTGGGAGATCTTTGACTAGGAAATCTGCTGACTAGAAGATGTCGTTACTAGCAACTGAGTAGAGGTAGGAGATACCCTAACTAGGAGTTGTTCTGCTGAAAGCCACTCAGGTACGCTCACGGATATAGAATCTACTATTTGCACAAAACCACAATACCCCTCTTACCCATTGCCAATAGCGTGCAGGGTATTCAGAAAGGTTTGCCTACAGCAAACGAAGTTTGAGCTTGATTAATTTCGGCACTGCGCTTCCCAATTAGGGCAGCCAACATTTGAGTTGGGCAAAGGTAAAATATGATTCTCTAACGATGCCTGACAACAGCTGTCCTCACGGCTTACTTCAGAAGCCCGCTTATGTCTGAACTGTTTGGGAATTGTAAATATAAATACTTTTAGCTTGCATTTCTATAGCTATTTTATGTCTCGTCTACAATAGAATTTTATGCAATTCACACATTTTTTATTGCAGTCTATTGTTTCATTTTTCTTTTTATTTTGTTTTGCTCAAGTTTAACTTGATTTTTTTTCCACTGCTGTCAGAGTTTTCTCTGGGGAAAACGGAAAACAAACTTAATCGATTCGCATAAAAATATAACTTTTTCAATATAAATAGCTTGTTTTCATGTTCAACACTTCAAAGACGATGAGACGCATTCAGCTTCATTCAGTAGCTTCCCCTCGTCATATCAATGTCAAAGTTTTGCCCAGCCTCAGCCACGAGAGGAGTGGGAAGAGAAAGAGATTTGTGCTCATATTTCGCCAGCCGTTAGTCAGTTTTCGCTTTTCTTTGCCTTTTTAATGACTTTTCACTTTTCACTGGCATGTTCTCAGATTCAGATTCAGATTCAGTTGCATGAGCAGCTAGACAGAGACAGTTAGAGAGAGAGAGAGACAGGAAAAGAGAGTGAGAGTGAGTGAGGGGGAGTTTGGTTAGTTTGTTAGAAAAGCAGCAGGTGGAAGCATTATGACAACGAGACCCTCATCAAGCAAAAGTGAGTGTGAAATGTGATTGCTGCTGTTGTTGTTGCTGTTGTTGTTGCTGTTGCTGTTGCTGTTACTGTTGCTGCTGCTGTTGACTGGGCTTGATAATTAGAGTACAAATTTGTTGCGTTGGCGTCGCTTCAGTGCCGGCGAAAGTAACACAAACAAGACATGGCCATGGACATGGCCAAGACATGGCCCAAAATCAGCTGGCAGCTGGCTAAAGAAGACTGTGCGTGCGTCTTCTAACTGTAACAGATAAATGCAAATTTATGGCCACAGCATGCAGAACAAATTGCCAACAATTTAGCTATGTATACCGTTAAGCAGGCAACAGCAACAGCAATAGCCGCAGCAGCAAAAATTGTTGACTGCAAACTAAATTTAATTAAACTGCACGCGCAAGCAAAAAACGTTCATTAGGCAGCCAGGTGAGAGGGTGAAACAGCTGTGCGCATTTCCTGTACATTTTCGTCGCCATCTAAAACTATCCATCCAAGTATCTATCTATCTATCTACCTATGTGTGTGTGTGTGTGTGTGTGTGTGTGTGTGTGTGTGTGTGTGTGTGTAGCCTATCTATCAGTTACAAATTGTATCATAGAATTTATTGCTTCCTGCTTTACGCGAGCACAAAATGATGCCAAAAAGCCAGAAACAGAGCCAACGAGGACAAACAATATGATGCTGGCCAAGACCTGAGATCGTTTGCTGAGAGTTGGCAATTATGCCATTTGACATAATTCATAACTGCAACAGCTTTGGCACTGACCAACAGCAGACCAGTTGCAACTGAACGCGGATGCAGCAGCAACAACAGCAGCAACAACAGCAGCAACAACAGCAGCAGCATCAGCTCCAGTTGCATCTGGATGTGCAATCACTTGGCCAATTGCCCGTTTGCCTTTTGTGTGTTGTTATCATAAATTTATGCGCTCGTTTCATAAACGACAACAACGAAAGTTGTTTGATGTTGTTGTTGCTGTTGCTGCTGCTGCTGTTGCTGATGAGCCCAATACACAACTGGGTATATTGTTGCAGCAGTTGCAACTATTCTGACTCTGCTCTTGACTGACCAGTTTCAGTCGTTGCATTTCTTCAGCTAACCCCGCCTGCCCAACCGCTCCTGCTGCTCTTACTGCTCTTGCTGCTCTCCTGCTGCACTGCTGCTCTCCTGGGAATCAGGTTAACTTTTGTGTGGTGCACGCTGCGCTCTCGCAAAAGTTTTTAATAAATTGACAAAAGTTTGTCATATGCATTGTTTGCCACAAAATTGCGCACAAGTGGCCCGTTCTCAATCTCTTCGAATCTCGGTGTATCTCCGTATCTGTGGCAGCTAACAGCGTTCCATTTACCGCTATTGCCCAGCTATCTATCTGTGTATATAAAAGTGGGCGGGCCAAAAAGGGTGGCTCGAATGCCATGACATGACTTTGGCTCGACTTGGTGGCTTCATTTGTTGCCTGTTGTTGCCAGACTGCAGCTTTGTCGTTTTGATGAACTTTTGCCAGAGTAGAAATAATATGCATTTCATTTTTATGATTGAAAATCTTTTTTAATACACTGCAGGCGGCAGTGGAGCAAGCATAGAGTATGAGTGTGGCATGCTAATTATGGGAAGTCGTTGAGTGTATTGGGAGAGTTGAAAAATTTGTTAAATTGGCTTGGCAATAAGTGATTAGAAGATGAATAACAGGTCAGAGCTTAACTGAAATGTCTGTTAGTTATGCAGGCATCATATTTTGTATAGACTTCATATGAGATGAAGCGTTTAGCTATGATTTCGCTGCTAAAAAGATTTTAAATCAGGGCAATGCTTTAGCTAATATGGCAGTGAGTAATGGGCATATAAAAAGCTATATTTATTATTGTATTTTTATACATTTAACTTCTTTTAAATAGAGCTTGTAGCTCGTCACATATGCCTTACTTTAATCATAAATTAGTAAGAAATCAATCAGAAAATATCACAACTTTTTAATTTCCGCCGGTTACGTAAGAGTAGTAAGAATAAATATTCTTTAAGCGCATTTAGCTACTCCATATTGCCTCAAACATAGTCTCATATAAACTGTAGTGTATTTAGACAGTCGCATATGCCTTAAATCACGTTTACTTTCCTTACAAGCAATGCAAACTGTTCACGCAATAGCACAAACTAAAGGGATAAAAACACTTGATGAGTGTTTGCCAAAGACTTTGACTCTGTGCTCTATTTCTCTCTCTCCTTCTCTCTCTCTCTCTCTCTTCCTCCCTCTATTCAGCTCACTCCATTGCCAAGTACCACAATATTATGTCTGCGGAATTTAATTAGAGCTACTTCAGCATTTGTGTGATTTGTTTTTGTTATTTTCTTCGGTTTTCGAGTAGCTTTTCGCTTTTGACAGTCAATTGTTGTTGTTGTTGTTTATGGATGTAAATGCAGGTAGCAGCAGCAGCAGCAGCAGCGGCGGCAGCAGCAACAGCTGCAACTGGCAGCAAGCTGTGCTCAGTTAATTACCTGTGTATTTAAACTTTTCATATTTTTGCTGGTACAAAAGCATTTTCGATGCCTTTGAAAGTTTACAACATGCAACAGTTGCTGTTGTTGTTGCTGTTGTTGCAGCAGTTGCTGTTGTTGATGTGGCTGCTGCTGTGTGTTCTAGTTGTTGCTAGTAAATTTACATGCATTTCTCATAGGTTTTTTAGGTTTTTATACGTATATTTATGCTACTCATGCCACATGCCACATGGCTCATGCTGCATGCTCAGTTCCAGTTGCTGTTTGTTGTTGTTTATATTTCATTTTACTTTCAACTGCAACAAAAAAGTGGCACATGTCGGCTGCACAGTTTGTAATCAAATGTAATGCAACAAACACAAATACACACACACACACACACACACACACACTCACACACACACACAGAGGATTTATGAAAACTGAAAATGAGAAAATGAGCGAACACAAGTTGCAGTTGCAGCTACTGCTTCGTGTGCTGTGGCATATATGAATAGCCCTGCTTAATGGCAAGTAAAAGTATCAGATACCAAAATTTATTTCACCTGCCTTACCTTACCTTACCTTGCCGTGCCGCGCCGTGCCGTGCCTCTGTCAGTTTCACTTGGAAAAGCAGCGAACAAGAATTTTCACTTTTCTTCTTAGCAAGTTGTTTAGCCCTTGGCAGACAACGTTGCATGCCACATGCAAAAAAACCAACAGCAACAGCAACAGCAACAGCAGCAACAGCAGCTGATTATTATTTGCCATTATTGTTATTGTCAATAATTTCAACTTGATTTGCCTTGATTGGCAGACACTTGAAAGTGCCAAGGGAGAAACAGGACTCACAAGCAGAAGCAATTTATTGTAACAATTGACTATTATCGAGTGTGTCTCTGTGTGTGAGTGCCAAGGCTTGTTGTGCATGCACACAATTTTCGGCTTGCTTTTTATCAAGCAACAGAGCTCAAGGTTGCATGTAAATAATGTCATTAGTTTGATATTTTACTGGGGGAGCAGTAGCAGCAGCAGCAGCAGCAGCAGCAGCAGCAGCAGCAGCTAGGGCAAACTTTATTTAATTTATTCTCAAGTGCATTGAAGTTGGACACAAAGAAATTTAAGCATGGAATTCAAATAACAAAAGCAAACTAAAGTAATAAAGTGTATTAAAATGATGCTAGAATTTAGCTAGAATGCAGCTTGAATAGGTAAAATAGAAAAGGAAAAGAATTGAGCGGGAATGTAGCTAGAATAAAGCTAAAAGAATAGCTAGAATAATCGATATACTATAGAGAGGATATGAAGTAAGGCCTGAAATGAATATAGCTAGAATAGAGCTAGATCATAACTGTGATAAATTATGACGAGAAAGGAATATATGGCTACATGTGATAACACCAAAAAAAAAAGCTAGAATATAGCTGCTACATATATTACTATAGCTCAAATATAACTTAAGTTCAACTAGAATGCAGTTAAAATATAACTAGAATGCATCTAAATTAACATAGTAAAACTAGAATTTAGCCCGCATATAGCTGAAAGCTTTTAAAGCGTTTTGTTAATGATCAAATGCATTTGTTGTTGATTAGGAAATTTAATTGTTTTTTTTTTCTTGAAATAGTCTTTGAATAGTTTTGAAAAGAGTTTTGTGCACAATTTCTTCTACAGACCCCAGAGAAAGTCTTAGACAACACTTGCTCAAATCTTAAAGCTGTTAAAGTTCTATAAAACTGGCATTTTCAATTTAATTAAAGTTTTCAGTGCTTCAAAAGCCTCAAATATATGTCGAAACGTTGATAGCCTAAGATATTTTACAAATTAATTGGTCAGTTAAACCTTCAGTCAACTCTCTCCTTAATTAAATGTAATACTAAATAATAATAAACTTTCATTCGATGACTTAATATGTTATTCAACTTGAAGCTGATGTGCATCATTGTGTTGCCACTCGACTTTCTTGTTCTGCAGCCAAATTCATAAGCAAGTTGATAAAACAACATTTGAGCACGTGGCCATTGTTCATGGAGCTATTAAAAAATAAATGAAATTTTCATGCATGGCCACAAAACTAATTACAAACTGAAGTGTCAAGCAATTGAGGCAGTTTCAGTAGTTGTTATATAGTGCTAGTTGTTATAGTTGTAGTTGAAGTTGAAGTTGAAATGGAAGTGTTTGCCGGCCAAGAGGCTAGCTAAAAAGTTGACTGCAGCAAAAGCCCACACACACAGCCGCACACACACACACACACACACACACACATCGTACTCATACGTAACTTGTAAGTGCGCCAGACGGAATAAAAAAATGTAGCCTGCCCCGAAAAAAGAAGTAAAAACGTATATAAAACAAGTGAGCTGCGTGTGCCCGACTAAGAGATACCCGAACCGAAGTTATGCTTTAGATATGATACATCTAAGACTAGAGAGCTTTGCGGGGGAAACACTTGAGTAGCCTTGATGTTTATGATTAGAAGAATATGCATATACATATATCTACACTCTTAAAATGTGTGCGATATGGTCAAATAACTGATGTTTGACATTAATTTCTTATCAATTACATAGGAAAAGAACAAGTGATTGATGATTTGAGAGAAGGAATAAAAGTATTTACGGGATAAGCTTCTTAGTTCCTATGGGCCAAAGGTCAACGTGTTCATAGATACAGCTAGAAGATGGCTATTAAGGAAAGACAATCGAGCAAATAGGAAAACAGATCGATGGACTGGCAGGCAGAGAGACAGACAGACAGGCAGATAGACATACAGTCATGCAGGCAGGCAGACATACAGACATTCAGACATACAGATAGGAATACATATAGACAGACATACATACAGACAAACACAGACAGACAGACAGACATATATGCATATATATAGACAGGTAGACAGACATAGATACAGACAGACACAGATGTAGACAAACAGTTCTATGCAAATGGCATTTACAAGTATATATATCTAATTCAATTGCTAATCCACGCCTCCCTGCTTCTGTTGCAAGCACTTTGAACAAAATCAATATGCCCTGCTGATATATTTGCAACACGCTCCAGGGCATACAAAAAGGCCCAACGCAACTAAAGAAACGAAGTTTTTCTTTTATGTATATTTGTTTGTTTTTTTTTTTTTTTTTTTTTTGTAAAAAATGGCTGCAACATAAAAATTGACCTCAGCGACAAAGGCGGCGACTCGGTTGCTGTTAGATGTTCGTTTTTTTTTTCTTTGTAGCCAAAATAGTTGGAGACAGCAAGGCGCACAACTAGAGACGACAAATACACACACACACACACTCGCACACACACACACACACACACACACACACTGAAAAGTGGAGCAGCAATTGCAGAGTGGCTGCATTGCAAACTTGGACTCGCACTTGGACAACGGAATTGAAATCGGCTGAGCTGAGAGAGCGCGTGTCTATGTTGTGTCTATGGCGGGGCAGACAAATTACAGTAGCCAGATTTCTCGTCTTTCCGATGTTGTTTTGCATTTTGCTAAAAGTTAAAGCCATGCCACGCCTCCCCTGCCATGCCGGCCAGCCTGCCTACCTCATGTTTTTTTTTTTTTTGCCTCATGCTGCTACACGCGCTGAACGTGTTTTTTGTGTTGCTGCTGCCCCTGCTGTTGTTGTTGCTGCTGCTGTTGTTGCTGTTGCTGTTGCTGTGTTTTTTATGCCTCGCATGTTGTTTTGTGTTTTGCTTTTTTTTTCCTATCTGGTGCTGCTGTTGTGGCTGCTCTTCTACTGCTTTTTCAAATGCTCTAAAGAATGTGGTTTACTTTTTGGATGAGTTAACAAGCGAATCGTAGTACGTGTTGCTGCTGCTGCTGCTGTTGCTGTTGTTGCTGTTGCTGTTGCTGTTGCATGTACATACATGATTTTGAGTCTAATTTGAGCACAGATTTGTCATAGAAAGTGTATGTGTGTGCGCTCAAAATAGCTCATAGATCAGTTTCCACTGATAATTTAAGTCAACAACTGACGTGACAAATTGTGCATAATTTTTGCGCTCAACAAATATATTTTAACTGCTACTTTAATGTTTTGTTTTAGCACAAATTACTAATAAATTCTTTTTCTATACTCTTTTTTTTGTCATTTTAGCTACCAGTTGAGAAGTCAAGCTTTACACTTTTTACGGGTAAGTTTTGAAATATTTACCTATGCTTGAATGGCTATTTAAGCAGATATATATTATATATGAATAGCTGGGCGTTTGCTCAAAATAGTTTAGCTTCGCTTTGCTGCTGCTGTTGACTCGGGTAATAAATACCATTTTCGTGGCAGTTTGTCATTTTGGTATGCAGTTTGAGAATCTTTCAACTATGGAATGAATAAACAGGCAAACTGTTGGTTGAACTGAGATACATTTTGCTTAACTAACTGAGGCAGCCAAATAAATGCATTTAATGCATTTGGCTATAGATCTAATTTAGATGAAATGAACTATGCAAATGTTTAAGATATGATGCATATGTTGATATTTTCGAGTAGAATGCATTCAACTTATCACATTTTGAATATAAATTAAATTTTGCTGCATCATTTGTGTGCTGGAAGCTGGAATATCTGGTTGTCGATTCGAACTTCAGGGCGGGCAGTTGATTTAAATCGCTAGCTAAATCTACACCATTTTTTTTGCAAGTTCTTGCAGACTTTTTTCCGACGAGCACTACCAAAG
This sequence comes from Drosophila anceps, assembly GCA_035045945.1. Taxonomy (NCBI): domain Eukaryota; kingdom Metazoa; phylum Arthropoda; class Insecta; order Diptera; family Drosophilidae; genus Drosophila; species Drosophila anceps. The sequence continues at coordinate 2,475,086 of JAWNON010000127.1, forward strand.
TTGTTAAGAAAAAACTTAATTTCAAGAATTTGAAAGAACAAAAACAGAACCAAAGCCAGAAGCAGAAACCATAGTTTTTGCTTAAGCTTGGCAGCCCAAAAGCTTTGATTGTTTTAAGCATTTATAGACTCTTTTTATACCCTTAACTGATTGAAAATGGAAGTTCACGGCATATTGGTTTTAGGCAAGTGTTTATAAAAATAGTAGTGCGACTGAAATATTGTGCATATCACAAAGTTTTGTTGTCAAAGATTTCAGTAGGACTACTATTTTTATGAACATAGCTGTATGTGACTGGCAGAAAAATGGCGAAGCAAAGAACATAACGTATATGTATTCCAGCCAACAAACTGAGTCGATCTGGCTATGTCCCTCTATCCATATGGCCATCCTTCTTGTAATATAAATGCCTCGCAGCGTATAGCTTAGTTTGATTTAAGCAATATTATACTCAATTTTACTAAAACTCGTAACAATTAGACAAACATATATGCTAATTAAACTCACAACAGAAATTTGATATTAACATTCAAAAGAAATTATTTGGCTTTTTCAGACTTAACTTATTTGTGTACTTTATGCAATTCATATACATACAGATGTGTCTATAACTTAAGACTGGATTGTTTACTTATACATATTTCAGCTTTAGGAACTCTAGAGCACAGCTCACAGCACACGTAAATTGCCAACTACACACACAAATACATAATTCTATTCCCAAATATAAACACAGATATAATGTAGAACTTCCCCACTTATGGTGCACACAAGCTGCTCGGTTTCTTGTGTCAGTTCACAATAGATTTATGCCGCTGGTTATTGTAACTTTTAGTTGACATAGAGCTATGCATAACCATAGATATATATATATACACGCATATATAGATATTTATATATATAAACATATCTGTGCTTGCTGTACATATAAAGTACAGCACTTAGTTGTGCAGACCGCAATTTTGGTTACAGTTCCCTTGCTGCCACATCTGCAATGTGCTGCCAGTTAGGATGTATTGCCATGACTAAAAATATATATATATATACGTATATATATATATATATAGATAGATATATGAGCGTCTGCACAAGTGCCACAAAATTTCGTTTGAGCCTGTGCCAAATGTGTCAATTCATTGGCAAGAAGCAGCCAAAGCTGGGGCCAAGTGCTAAACGCCTTTGCTTAATGGCAGCTGCTCTGTCTATGCATATGTGTGTGTAGTTGTCACGTATGTTAATGAGGCCTACTTCTGTGAGCATAAACAGTTTATTAAAACTATATATACGCTCACTTTTCTTTAATAGCTTTCTTTAATAGTTTTTTGTTGGCCACATCTTGAGTTGAGTCATAAACTGGAGGCTTATTGAAATTGAAATTGCGGCCTAAGCTGTGTGTGTGTAGTGTATGTCTTCTAGCTCTTCCTACTTGATGACGCACTTTAAATTCGTTTTTTTTTTTTCTGTTTCGGGGCGTGGCCTCATTTGCCGCTGACATTTGTCGCACGACGCTGTTCGGGCCATAGCCCACGCGCCTCAAATTTATTACCAACTGCTGCCGCTGCTGCTAAGCGACTCGCTGATGTTGATGCTGATGCTGACTTATTTATGGTGCTGCCGCGTGGGCGGCTGCGGATTCGTTGAATGTTTCTACCAACAACATTTTTATCTTTCTTTTTAATTTTTTTCACATTTTTTTCTCAATTTTTTTTTTTCCGGCAGCAAACGGTTGCAAATTGCGCTGTCTGCGGCGACATTTCACTCTAATGCTGTAAAGTGAAATTAGTTGCCTTCATAATTATTTATATAGCTCTTTTTTTGCTTGATGCCATGCTCGTTCAGTTTGTGACAAAGGAAAGGGTATATTGGCTTTCAGGCAATGCGCGCTTTGACTTTGTTATTTGTCTCTTGATGTGTAGTGTGTAAGCATTGTCAGAGCAGATAAATTGATAGATAAAGTATTAAATTGTTAGATTGATAGCTTGGTATATGAATAGACACAGATAGTTGAGACTGCTTCATACTCGATCCATTTAGCCATCGCTAGACTGTGAACGCGTATTATGCAGTAATTTACGCCCGCCTCCTTTTTACACTATTTTGAGTCTGCTGTTTAGCTAATTTCTCAAGTAGCACCAATAAATTCTAGCAGCAGTTTTGCTTTGTGGCGTGTTACGGTAGCATTTGACACCAATTGTAGTTGCTGCTGCTGCTGCTGCTGCTGCTGCTGCTGCTGCTGCTGTTGTTGCTGTTGCTGTAATTGCACGCTATTGTTACTGCTGCTGCTGTTGCTGCTGTTGCTGCTGTTGCTGCTGTTACTGCTGTTACTGCTGCTGCTGTGGCACGTCATTCAAATGGCAGACAGCCAACGAACTTCGTGTTCAAGTGTTTGGCTGTGAAGTTTAAGTTTTTTTTAGCACTTGAGCTGCATTTCGTTAGGCTGTCAGGCGAAGGTCAAAATGCTGCTGTTTGTCGCTGCTGTTGTTGTTGCAATAGTTGTCCATCCACCTGCGCTGCAATTTGTCAAGTGCTTGAATCAGTTAACCCCACACACACTCTCGCATACTCACCAAATTAATTGTAGCAAATTATGAAAGAAAAAAACAAAAACTGGCCACAAGCGCTTCAATTGACCGGGTCTAGAAGCACAGCAACTGCTGCCCACTTGGCTGGTCAATGCCATCGTTTGTTGCTTTTGTTTGTCTATTGCTTTTTTTTATGTTTTACTGAGGTTCGTTTTTTTTTTTTTTTGGTTTTGGCTCTACCCGCAGTTAAAACAAAGCTAACGGTACATATTTGTATTTCGTATTTGCCTTTGCGCTGTGGTTTTTAACGAGATTTCGTGATGTTTTGATTCCAACTGGCAACTGGAGCGCGCGCGCGCGCGCGTACACAGCTAAACATACACACGCAGCACTTGTGAGCAGAACTATGATGCTGGCGATATATGTATGTAGATGCGAATAGATTTATATGTTAGTATCTATGCATATAGATACATAGCTGCATATGCATACATATAAGTAGATACATATACATAAATATAGATATAAGGATAAATACATATAGAAACAGATATGGATACAAATAAGAATTAAGGCACAGATAAATAGATACGAGTTTATGCATAAAGATACAGATACACAGATACAGCTACTTAGATACACAAAAAAAAATATTTAAATTGCCATCAAAACACAGAAACGGATACATAAATATATAGATATTGATATAGATAAATGTAGACATATATACACGTATTTATGCATGAAAATACATTTTAATAAAGATTTTCTTAGTTACAAGTACACAGATACATAATAATAGATACAGAAACATAAGTACAGATACATACAAATACATGAATACACATATCGATATATAGATAAAGATATATAGATACGGATTTTTTACACAAAGATTCATTTATACAGATATATATACATAGATAAGGCTACTAAATGTTTATACATAGCTAAAAATAAGCTAAAAATATAGATATGCAGATAAATGTGCATAGATATAAACACAGATACGTATAGGAATATAGATAAAGATACACAGATACAGATACATAGGTACAGACTCATAAGTATAGCTACATAGGTACAGATACATTGATGTAGATATAGTTGTTTGAATACAAATACATGGATACAGATATATACACATAGATATATAGACAAAGATACGTAGATACGGATTCGTACATAAAGATACATTTATACAGATTCAGATGCACTGATGCATATACATTGATACAGACCCATAGATAAGGCTACATACATGTTCATACATAGTTAAAGATAAAGTAGAGGATATATATATGAAAAGATATAGATACAGATACATATGGAAATATTGAATATAGATACACATATGTAGACAGACAGATACACAAACAGATGTTTGGATACACATGTATGGATACAAATACAATCGATACGGATACATTTCTACAGATACAGCTACATAGATAGATATCTATATACACAAAGATACATAGATATTTATCACTTATCTGTATTTTATATATCAATATCTGAAGCTTTAGCAACCGACTCAGCAGCACCGAGCTTGCTTCAGTTATTTAGCTTGTAATTCATTCGCTTGATCTGCAATTCAATATAAAATTTCATGGCTAACGCACTTTGTATGTCTCGACGCACCAATTGAATGCAGATTAAACTGAAATATTGCCAAAATAAATTGTAAATCCCAGACCTTTATAAAATATACAACGCGTCTCTGTCGATGTCTTCATCATCATCGGCGTTGTTGTTGCTGTCATCCTGCTCAGCGTCTTTGCGCGCGCCCTCATTATAAAGCACAAATCATGCATTGCGTTTACTTAACGGTGCTCGAACAAACTGAAAAGTAAATAAAGCTGACAAATTTATTGTCGCCGACGACATAAATCGGTATCGCAGCTGACCCACAATTCGCTGCTGCCAAGTTTTCAAAATGTGTCAGCGTCAAGCAAATTTGCCAAAAATCGTGCTGTAATTGACATATATATATATATATATATATATATATATATATATATATATATATATATATATATATATATATATATATATATATATATATATATATATATATATATATATATATATATATACTCGTATACATTCGTTCGCATTATACAGTTTGTTATGTATATATACACACAAACACGCACGCACGCACGCATAGTCACACATGTGTGTCTGTTGTCGTTCGCATTCTCATTATGCATGCGTTGGCTAAACAAAAGACTGAAGTAACGAACTTGCCGCCAAACGAAGCTCATGTGAACTCCAACAGATATCGCGCATAATTTAGATAAGTGTGTTATATATAAATTTATCCAAAGCATATTTTGTATTTAATAATTGATTTTTAACTATATGAGCATTTGTTTTATATCTTTTATGAATGAATAAATTGTGAATCATACAACTTATGCATGGAGCAAACCTTTTTACTTGAGTTTTTAAATTCGTTAATGAAAGGTTAAGGAAGTATATGGGTTTTGGGGCATATGCGTCTTGCTGTTTATTTAAGCTAGCTCTTAAAGTCTTTGGCAATAGTAATGCGCCAGGGTCACCTGATGCTGCCGTTTACTTACCTTATTCGCAACGTTGCGTAGTGACTTGATCCTTGTCTCTGTTACTCAACAGTGTTTCTTCGTCTCTGAGCTGCGTAGTGACTAGATATTACTGTTTGCTTATCAATAACATATATCATATAGATTAATATATAGTTAAAACTCTTTAAATTGATTTTATAAAATATTCTCATTCGAGTCACATTTTGTATTAGATTAAATTCACATAAATCTGAATGCCTAAGATTGTGCCTGTTCTATTTTGCTAACGTAAGCAGCCGCCGTCGTTCTATCAGTCAAAAACGTTTGATCCGACCGCATTACTCTTGGGTCTAGCCTTAACTAGATTACCTTCAAGTGATAAGCTTATGGAATGTTAATGGGCTGCTAAGTGTGCCCATTTATTTGGAGTTAGATCTACACTGGATCGCGCAACGTTTTATTTCTGCCACTTGATTTATTTTTGCAGATATTCCCAGTTTTATTTTTATCTCTTTTTTTTCTAATTTGCATTCATCAAATGGCTTTTCGGGGCATTTCTCTTTTGAATGCTGACTTTATATGGGAATTGGTTTCTTGTTTAATTCTGTCTGTTAATAAGCTGCTAAATGCTTGAAATAAAATTTCACTTTTTCGGGTTGTGGCCCGCGCTGCCTCTCCCACTGCTGCTAAAAAACAAAACGCGAACCGGTTAAATTGCCAAAAACAAATTTCGCCATAGTTGAAATTAATTTTGGTTTTTTTTTTCTGTTTTGTTTTAGTTGGTTTTGGTTTTTGTTTTTGTTTTGCAATTTTAATTAAAGCATTTTGTGGACAGTGAAAGTCGTCGGCGAACAAAAATTCTCAGCACTTTTGGACTCATGAATTGCGGCCAATTGTTGGCATCCGTTGCGTTAAGAATCTGCTAAGTGCAAAGCGGCGTGTGGCTGTTAAATTTAATTAACATTAGCTAACAAAAGCCCAAGCAAAAAACCAACAAAACAACGACAACAACAATGCACAATTTGTGGCAATTTCTATGGCATTTTTCCACTTGCTTTTTCGTCTCATTCTCGAGAAAGAAAAAAAACAACGCGCAAACTGTGTGGCAAGTTAATTAATTTGGTTAATAATGCGCTGTTTACAGTTATGTCTGGTTATTGCTGTTGTTGTTGTTGTTGTTGTTATTATTGTTGTTGTTCCGGCCATTTGGCCATTTGTTTTTATTTTTGTTGTTGATGTTTTCATCAGGTAGTCGTTGCTCTCGCACACTTGACTTGGCCATTTGAATGAGAGGCAGCTAACAAAAAAAAGTTTTTGCCTTTTTTGAAGTGAGGTAAGCACTTGAGTGTGCCTTGGGCAGCTCTATAGACAGAGAGAGGGAGAGAGCAAGAGGTATATATATATATATATATATATATAGAGAGAGAGAGAGATATCGTGGCAGACCACGTAGCTGAAATGTCCTTCTGCTGTGGCAGACATTCTTTAGCGTGCATTGACATTGAGGCTTGAAGCTTTTTCGAGTGGCTGTGCCTGAGTTGAATTTAACACCTTCCCGGCATGTAAAGCCCAAAAGCAGACCAGACAGACAATAGCAAAAGCAAAAAAAAACGAAAAGGCCTGCCAACAATGACAACAGCAACATAGAAGCTGCAGCAGCAGCAGCAGCAGTTGCTCAGCGCCCTTTAAGGCTTTGATGACCCAGCGCGGAACGTGACGTGATGTGTGTGTGTGTGTGTGTTTGTGTGTGGAGGCTAGCAAACAGCAATGCGACATTTTTAGTTTGAAATTGATTTTCCCCATGCGACTGACAATGTTGCCAACTTAAACAGCAGCAAAAGGAACAGCAACAACAGCAGCAACAGCAACAGCAGCAACAGCAACAACGACGTTGACCTTGCTTTTGCTGCATGGCTTGCACACCCGAGGGACTTGACAATTGCCGGCCATAAACGCGCTAAGCAGCTGCCCATTGTGGACGCACACACGCACACAGAGGCACAGAAATGGTCATGAAGCGTTGCGCATTAGAACACAACTTACCAAATATAAACAAAAGACTTAGGCAACGAACTTCTGCGTACTAACAAAAAAAAAAAAAAAAAGAAAAAAGAAAATGATAAAAAAAAAAACTAAACAATGGCGCGTGCTATGTCTAAAAAAGCCAAAGCCAAAGCCAAAAGCCTGTTTGGCCACAGCCATTGCGTAGCTGGAAACCTGCTCTGATCATGAAAATGCATTTCAGCTCAAGCTTCAGCATCAGCTCTAGCTACGAGCTACGAGCTGCGCTGCCTCTGTGCTCTGCCTCTCTGTTCTCTGCTGTTTGTTGTGTCTTTTGTTTAGCGTTGATCTAATAGGTTCATGTGCTTGGCTAACGAAAGTTATTTATGCATGCAACAAGTCTACTTAGGCCTGCATGCGTCATCGGTTGCTGTTCATAATTTATGCCAAAGACTTGCAACGCCAATGGGCAACAACAGCAATAACAATGTCGTTGTTGTTTTTTTCTTTTTTTTTGGCGTGGGTGTTAATGGCGGCTGCGGCGCAAACAGAGCGGCAACAGCATACGACGACAACAACAACAACAACAGCAGCAAGTTGAGCAGTCACGCCAGCAAATACTCAGCTGTGGCGTATAGAGTATAGGAAAACAAGCTAAACAACTACGACAAGAACAGCAGCAGCAGCAGCGGCAGCAGCAGCCACATTAACAACAACAACAACAACAACAACAGCAACTGCTGGCTGCTTGAAAAGGGTCGACGACTTTTGCGCCCGCATTGGCACCCAGCAACGTGCAACGCGCAACGTGCTACATGCAGCTGGCAATGGCCGCGGTGCTGTTCGCGAGTGGCATAAACCAAATAAATGGAAATTGTTTAAAGTTTACTTTGGTTTATGGCCTTAGCCATTGCTAGCTAGCCTGCCCGCCTGGCTGCCAATGCTAATTGCATTGGAATGTCCACAAATGCAGAGATGCTGGTCATTTGCGTGGGCTGAAACGGCAGCAGCTGTTGCTGCTAGTTGCTGCTGTTGCTAGTTGCTGCTGGTTGCTGTTAATTATGAGCATTTGCCAGGATTTGTCAGGCAATGCTAAAAAGCCAGCACTATTTTTAGCTATAGCCTTTAGCTGGCTTCAATTGAGTTTCTTTAAGACTAGGGATTGGCTAAACATTTCATGAATTGCTAGAGAAACGCACAGCTAAACAATAGAGTTAGACATAAAGAGATGCTCAATTTATAAATCACTTGAAATATAGTAATCTTTCAGCTATATATTTGTTATATAAATCTAGGCTTACTCTTTGGTCAAGATTGGAGTAAATGTGCACCCAAAAGTACTCTTAACATTGACCAATTTATTCAACTACAATACTCATATAAAAATCTATATCTGATACAATGAATTTACAAGGAAAAATTCTTTCAACCACGTATCGTTGAGGGTGGGAAGTAGAAAGTGCGAAAGGGTTCGCCGGCACCATTGAAAAACTTCGATTGAAACTCAACCCAATGCAAGCGTAAAGTGTGCAAAAATGCCGACAAGCCCTCCATCATGACCAAGATTGCGATCGTCAGTATGGCCCAAATGAAGAAGGCTGCAATTAGCATTGGAACTGAAGCATAAATGGGTAAACTGTTCTTTAAGCCCTTCTCGAGCACCATATTCCACAGGACATCAGATAATTGGCTGTGAGCTAGCGACAGGGCCCACAAGCGCAAATACGAAGCGGTGTGCGAAACAGAGCCCAAAACACTCTCAATTGTGTGTATGCCCGAATGTATCCAAATTTCGGACATATCAAACTCAACGGCATCGTCGACCGTATTAAGCTTTGGCGACGAAGTGCGAGACTCTTGGAACTCGACGGAGTAGCGCAATGAGGAACGCATTTCCTTGATGGTATTCCGGCTGCTGCGATGCAATTCAACCCCATCCTTTTTCTTTTTGCGTTCCTTCTGTAATTGCTTTTGGCGACACGTCAAATAGATCGGTTTGCCGGCCAATAGCACCGGCACCATGGCAAAGGCCACAAAAACCAGAATATATTCCAATTTGCGTTCATATGGAAACATGCCCGCATTACAGGTCTTCACCTCCAGCTCCGTATTCTTCATCAGCATCATATCGATAAAGGTGATTAGCACAGATGGTGCACACGCCGAATTGTACGGCGCTTGCTTCAAGCCCCCATATGTTAGCCACTTGAAAAAGATGAGGAACACCAGGTAACAAAACAAACAGATCATAAAGATGAAGAGCGGAATAACGACGAGAAATAAATCAGCTTTACGTTTCAAATGGATGCAATTGGCTGCCGCCAACGTGAGGCCAAACATCATTTGGGTTATGCCCAATATGATGGCCAGTTTCATTTTGAGTGAATTGAATGTTATAATTGAGTCCTCGCCACTAATCTTCCATATCGGATCAACGCCGACTGGATATGGATGGCCTGTAAAGAATTTGGGATCATTCGGATTCAATGTCAGCTGGCTGGTCAGTTCCAGCAGCGTTGTGCCATTATACACACACATCCAGCTAGAGCTGAAGAAATTCATGGGACGCGACACAACATCGTTGTAGATGAAGCCAATGTATATGGAAAATAGGCCCATTAGCAAAATGATATAGCGTCCGCTATATAGGATATTCAATATCTCATTCTCGCTAATTCTCGTCCGATTCATCTGCTCGATGCGTTTCTCCTTCACGATCATGCAGCAGGCGAAAATAGTTAGTAGAATGCCATGGCCCAGATCACCGAACATGATGGAAAATAGAAATGGAAATGTTATGATCGTATAGGGAGCCGGATTGAGTTCTCTGTAGTCGGCGATGCCATATGAATTGATTAGATTCTGAAAGCCATGCGTAAATTTATTTAGCTGAAAGTATGTGGGCGGCATGTCGCGCTGATGGCGCATACGTTTAATCAACAGTGGCGCCGTGTATTTCTCCTCGCCGCCCGTCGCATAGACGCCCTTGTTGAGTGCTTTGCGTACATCGGCGGTCAAGAATCTGGGCGTAAAGCATTCGACTTGTAGATACTTCTGATGATCCTGTATGCCGACCAGATGCAGACGATTTAGCAAATCATAAACTCTCTGGCATTTGTGTAAATTGATGCGCATTATATACAGATCATTGGCAATGATGGTTAGCAAACGCTGGTGCGCTTTACGTGTTTCTCCCAGCACCAGGTCCAAATCGTTGGTGTCCTTGACCAGTTGTTCGATCATCTTTGCCCGCTGACTGGGGCTCTCCGGACACTCAAAGATCACAACATGAAACGCCTGACAGACTTTAAACAATTTGGGTCGAATCGCTGCCGCCATGGTCATCACAAGTATAACATATTTGCGAACCTCATCATGCTCCTTCCTGTCTACACTACTTTCCATCATGGGCATCTCATCGTGCCGGACAAGAACATTTCGTCCGAAGAAACGATAGAGCATCAGTTCGAATGCTGCAAACATTTCGACATTTATGCTGCCCAAAATATAATTCAATTTGGAGCTATTCGGTTCGCCTTCCGACTGATCCTTTATCAGCTCAACAATTGTGCTCTCCGTATAGAGAAGCTCAGATGAACTGCTTCCTTCGGAATCCAGGAACTTGTTTGCCTTACTTAAGGCAAATCTTTTCTCCATCATATAGTTATGACGTTTCTCCAGCGTTGTCACGTGTTCGATCACCGATGTTGCCTCCACGTAGACACGACGCAGCTTTCGATCATATTCTGATATATATGATTCGCGTGGTCGATACACTGTATCTACATCGGCATAATATACTTCCGTTAGCTGTGCATTCTTTAGTTGAACTTCCAAATAGTCGACGATGCGCAACAAATCGCTGCAGAGCATCACGCGTTTCGTATAGAAGCCATTCAAGATGTGATCCTCATCGAAGACGTTATTAAATTGTATGCCACCAAAGTGTCCCAGCTCCATTAGGCAATTGAAAGCATTGTCCATGTGCAGCAGCAGCACGCACAGGTCCATCTCCTCGCTGCAAAAGAAACCCATAACGAAGGAGTTGTCAAACAAAAGAAGAATTTTATGTAGAAAAATGTATATTATATAAAAGTGAATTGAGTTTTTAGTATTTTGTGTTTGGAATTGGCCAGGCCAGGCCAGGCCAGGCCAGGCCTGCTAATTGATATGTTTGCCAAACTTGCTGTTGTTTTGTTGTTGCTGTTGTTAGTTGTTAGTTGTGTTGGCATGTTTGCTGTGGCTGCACTTAATACGAGTAGCTAACTCAAGTCTCAAACAAAAACAACGGCCTGTGCATAAGATTAACTGCGATAATTTAACGTTTTACATGCTGCACTCAGCTTCAGTCTCTGCCTCTGCCACTGCCTCTGCCTCTGCCACTGCCTCTGCCTCTGCCTCACGTTGCTGCCCGCTTCCCATTCCATCTCATAGCTCGTTGCAGTCACAGTTTCAGCTACGCCCACATTGCAACGCAACACTGAGCAACAGTCCGCAATCGCTTTGTTCGCCCTCCTCGATGGGAAACTTTGACTTGAAGTTTTTACTACATTGCTTGGCGAATTGTGTTCAAGCATACATAAATACATACATACATACATACATGAAGTCATGTACGGGAATAGATATTTCAAATAAATTGATTAGAATTTATAATTCTTGAGTAGAATTTGCATTTAAGTACACAAGATGCAGTGAACTCTTGTGGAATTGTTTGTAAGTCTGTAAAATATTGAATGTAAATATCTATAAAACTGATATGAACTGACTTATGCGTATATACATATATCTCGATCTGCTGCTTCTTTTTATACGCAATGCTTTTATCTGTTTTTTCTCTCCCTTACCTCTGATTTTTTCGCTCTCTCTCTCTCTCTTTGTGTTTCTCTCTCCATATCCCTGCCTCTAAAACTTTATATCTGAAAATGAGCAAGAGCGAATAAGGAAAGACAGAGGAAGAATCAGAAAAGAGAGAATAGAGTCAGATAGAGTTAAAGATAAAGATAGAGATAGAGATTGATATAGATATAGAGATAGAGATAGAGATAGAAATAGAGATATCCTCTCCTTTTGTGTTTCTTCCTCGCTCTCTCTCTTTCTCTCTGTCTCTCTCTCCTCTCATTACTTCTCTCTATCTCTTTCTCTCTGTCTCACTCTCTCTCTCTCTCACTCTCTTTCTGCCTTCATCCACTTCATTCGTCTCTCTTTCGACATCTCTCTCTACCATAGAGAATTTATCTTCTATTCGCTCTTTTACTGCTTGCACCCTCGCCTTCGCCCTTTTTGAGGAGATTGAATTAAGAGCAAGATAAATGCTAATTAGTAGAGGGTATCGCTTAGTTCAGCTCTGCATCATTCTAATTTGCATTTAATTAAGTTGCTACATTTGATTTGCTGTGCTTTGCTTGCAGCTGACAACGCGGCGTATGCTTAAGCTGCTTATATAAGACACCAAGTGGCAGCAGCGCGTTGCTGTTGCTGTTGTTACTGCTGTAGCTGTTGTTGTTGATGTTGATTTTAGGTGTTATTTTCTCATCACATGCCACAAAGATAGATGCAGCAACATTTTCCCAGACAAATCGAAGTTAAAGCGTTTAAGACAAATCGTTTTGTAATTTTGAGACGATGTTGTTGTTGTTGTGGTTGTTGCTGTTGCTGTTGCTGTTGCTAATGTTATTGTTGGTGTTGTTGGTGCCAAAAGCGTTTTACTCATTAGCTGCTGCTAAAAGGAAAATGGCCCAAAAGTTTAGTACTTTGGTGAAAATTTTGTTGGCTACGGCTGGCAACAACGAGCGTTGTCTGGCCCCATAAAATGTTAGTTAGCAACAACGGCAACAACAGCTACAAAGGCAATGGCAACAATCAGCCCAATGGCAACAATGGCCGAATCGGCCACAAACAATGAAAGTAAAAGTGCCAAAGCGCACTGCACTTGATAATTTCTTGAGTAAAGCTTGTTGGCGATCTCTAAATTTGTTGTTGTTGCTGGGCCGCCAGTCATTTAGCTGGACACTGGCTTTAACAATAAAGCCGTTGTTGTGCGCTGCGTTCGATTTCATTAGCTTTTATTGCAGCACTTATTTGTTGTTGTTGTTGTTGTTATTGTTGCCAAAGAAATTAAGTCACCAAATTGAAAGTTAAAGGAAAGCAAAAGTGGGCGAGCGTTTTCACTTTTTGGCCCGGCATTTAGCAAATTGCATTGAAGTCATTAAATGAGCGAAGTTTCGGAAATCGGAAGGAAACCAGCAGAACTGCAGCTGCACATAGAGTGCTTGTTAGAGAAGCCTCTACATAGATGAGTTGGCTATGACACTACAGGCTTGACAACACTTTGACCTTAATAATTATTATAAATACAATAGATTCATATATTGTGAAATTTCAAGTATTTTCATAAACTAATTTTACGTTTTGCTCTGTCTACCTCTTTGCAGTGATGTGATTGAAGTTCAATAGCCAAACAAGCAGACGTCAAGCATAAGGTAAGCCGCAATCGATTTTGGCATTAAATAGCAATTAAGTGTACGCCCACAACAACAACAACAACAAAAACAACAACAATGGTAACAATAACAACAACAACAACAATGGCCAAAGACGCAACTCACTTTTCGTCTAAGGCAGGAGAAAGTGCACTTAGATTGAAACATATAATTTGCCAAAAGGCAAATGTAGAACCCAAAATTAACGCCTAAACAGCAGCGGCCCATGCCTTATGATGGCAATCAAGTTCACTTTAATTACAATATATATACACATATATATATAGGCTATCTGAATAGGGTCAAGTTGTGTGTAGCACGCGAAGCAGAACTCATGAAAATTTTTCGTGTGGGCGTGCGGCTGTCTAGAAACACGGAACGCCAAAGCGAAAGTTTGAAAGTGACAACAGAAAATAGCTAAAGAAAACTGAAGAGATGTGTATGTGTGTGTGTGTGTGTGTATGCGAGGGTTGCCTGAAAGAAATTGATGATATATAAATATATATAAGTACTATTATAGAATAATATAGATATTATTAGAAGAGTATTAAGTATTATGCACATTGTGGTATACAGCAGTGTTCATAAAAATAGTAGTGCGATTGAAATATTCGACAGCAAAATATATTCTTCAAAGCCAAATTAAACTAACTCGTAAATCTATCTAAAATTATGTTTTTAGCACACTCAAAGCTCAGCAATTTATTAGGCAACCCTCGTCATAATAATAACATATTTATACACACAAACTGCTGCACTTATTGTGCATGCGTTTTAATTAAAGTGTGTAAATAGCTGTGTATATAGCTCACATATATCTCTCTATATATATATTTACACCACATGATTCACTCACACACACACGCACACACAGACACACGCCTAACACATAGACTACACTATGAGCACTTAAGAACTAACTGTGCGTTCACGACTGGCATTGAAATGGACACCTTTAGCTGTTGTTGCTGCTGTTGTTCATGTTGTTGCTGCTGCTGCTGTTGTTGTTGTTCTGGCTGCAGCCCGAGCAAGTTCGTTGCTTAAGTCATTCGTTTTGCATGCCGCTGACTGACTGCGACCTTATCAAGCCTATGACTGTGACGAGCTGCTGCTGCTGCTGCTGCTGCTAGTTATTGTTGTTGCTGCTGCTGCTGCTAGTTGTTGTTGCTGCTGTTGTTATGCGTGGACGTCTAGCCTGACTTGGCCTGGTCTTGGCCTGCTGTGGCTTGGCCCGTTATGCGTCTCGAGCTTTTGAGCGCTGGCAGGCGCTTCATTAAAATGTCTAGCTGGGCCAAATGGTTTTTGAAATTGAAACGTCTATGTTGCGACTTGTTGCGTCTGAGCAAATGCATCTTCGTCTGTGCCGGCCACGGCAATGGCCACGTCTACTTCGTCGTCATCATCATCAGCAGCACCAGCAGCAGCAGCAACAGCAGCGGTGTCAGCGGCAGCAGCAGAGTTGCCTCGCAGCAGCTTATCTTCTAGTCTGAACGCATCATGCGCGCACTTGGCTCTGGGCTATGCCAAGGCCTGGCCATGGCTGTAGCTGTGGTCGCGTCGCTGTCTGTGGCTCACTCAGTGGCTGTGGTGCACCACCAGCGCACAATTTTCAATTTGCCAATTGTAGCAGTAAAGTTTATAGCTGTATTTTTATTTTTATTTTTTTCTTTCTTTTTTTTGTGGTGCTGCTCTCCCCACCTCTGCGACGGTTTACCGTTAGCATTCGGTTGTGCATGTGATTGGCCTTAGGTGTTGCTGCCAAGTACTTTGGCCATTTACCTCAGCATCTGACGGTGTGTGTGTGTGTGTGTGTGTGTGTGTGTGTGTGTGTGTGTGTGTGTGTGTGTGTGTGTGTGTGTGTGTGTGTGTGTGTGTGTGTGTGTGTGTGTGTGTGTGTGTGTGTGTGTGTGTGTGTGTGTGTGCGCGCGCGCTCATGTGTGCTGCGTGTGTGTGGGTTGGTCTCACTAATTTGCGACAATTGGTCAGACCATTAGCCAAACTGACTGTCTGACTGACTGACTGTCTGACTGACTCTGCCTGACTGACTGCCCACTTAAGTGTAGGCGTGTCCATTGCATTTCCATTGGCCATGCAACCATAATTTATACAGGAATTCTGGCATGAAATTTTGATTTAATAAACGTCGTTTGAATGCCATTGCAACAAAAAAAAAAAGAAAAAAATGTAAAAAATGTATTAAACATAGTTCAGATAGTTGAGAAGAGTTTATGCTGCGTTGACAATTCATTCAACGAGCCATGCAGCAATTATTTATACAGCAAATTATGTGATTAATTCCACTTCAGCTTTGTTGTTGTCGCTGTTAAATTATAGGAAATGCTTAAAATATTTATGGCCAAACATTACTGAAGTATTTGTTCTCTTAACGAGCAGCTGATTAATTATATTAATTAAATAAATAATTTAGCTGCAATTAATATTGCGCTTATCTACGCTTTGTTTCACATGTTAGGGCAATTTATTTTTGCAATCAGTTAAGTTTTGTTTAAGCCTTTTTTTGTATTTAAATGCCAAATTTGTTTAACTACTAATAAGAAGTCATGTAGCATAACTCGTGCCAATTAGACACAGTTGAACATCAGTTAGTGAGCAGGAAACAAATGAGATAAGTTGATGCGTGCTGCATGCGAATCTCAAAGCAGATAAATTTTTGCAAAATTCGTAAAATACTTTAACTGAAATGAGCAGCTTTTTTTTGGTTTGATGTAAGCAGCTATTGTTGGACATTCCCTTCAAAGTTCTGTCTGGACACCCTTAAATAGGAAAGCTTTTCATTATTTGAATAGTATCTGTTGCGTTAACAACTCTGAAGAATGATTTGCTCCAACGATAAATAACTTTCAATCCAACGAAGATTTTTGAAAAATTTTAAAAAGGATCTCTGAGGCCAGGAAAAAATTGGTTGGGCTGATGTAACAGCATGTCTAATGCAAACGATTTTTTTTAAGGCTTATACTATCTTCTAACCATAGTTTTATATTCATAATAAAACTTATTCTTTTTCATTTATTTCATATAATTTTAATTTAATCAAAAAAAAAAAAAAATATATATATATATATATATATATTTTTAATATATTTTTTTTTGTCATATTTATAAAAAATAATACAATTTATTTATCTGCAACAAAAAATTATTTATTTTGATTTTAAACACGTAAAATCAAAGTTTCTCACGTTGAACAGAAAACTGTGAAGCACCCTGTTGGCAAGGCACCCTGTAAACAGAGCACCCTGTGCATAAATTCATTTGAAAGCTTAAAGAATTCCCTTTTATATGCTATACCTTGCTTGGCTCAAATGCTATGACTTTTGCAAAGAAAAATGAGCAAAGCACTGAAGCTTGCACACAAAATATTTAAAAAAAAAAATTTCTTAGTATGGGCAAATATTTATGGAAATATCTGCATATATGTCAGCCAATTAGAAAGCCTGAAATAAATGTAAATATATCTATAATGTAATATATATAATATAATGTAATATATAATGTAATATATAATGTAATAAAATTCAAATTGATTACATTATTTCAGTGCTCAAGTTGTTAAAGAGAAACTTGTTGATATATGTATGCATATATATAAATAATTATATATAATATGTACATACATGTGTATGATGTGTTATTAAAGCCAACTTCTCAATCATTTTCTTGACTTGCCTCCCAATTAAAGGGTATATGCACTGTGCTGCGTGTACCGCAGCTCACTTCTTTTTGTTGACAATCAAGCGACAGCTGCAGAGAGTTTCTAATAAATGATAATTGCATTTTGCGTAACTGCGGCATTTGTGGTTATTGGACAGCTTGCTGTAATATGAAACAAAAAACAAACGCACGCACACACATACATATTTATGCACATACATATATATATATATATATATATATATATATATATATATATATATATATATATATATATATATATATATATATATATATATATATATATAAATTCATATATAGTTGACTGATCAATTCATTAAACACACGCTGTTTTCCATGATTCTTGCAACTTTGCAACAAAATACATATTTTGAGCAAACATGACCCAATTTTTTTTGCTCATTTTTGTGGCGCTGTTGTTGTTGTTATTGTTGCTGTTGTTGTTACATGTGCAACAGAATACACTGAAGCAGCAGGGCGCCCGGCGCGAGTGTGCGGCACGAGTTCAAAGTGAAATTCATAATGAAACGCAAAGCCCTCGAACTCTGGACTCAATCGACTTGAAATTCACATGGCCGCAATTTGTTGCCAGTGTGCGCTGTGTTTCAGAACCTAATCAACACATCATCAATAACAGTGGGAAATCATTTGTTCTAATGTGTGTGCGAGTGTGTGCCAGAGTGTGTGAGTCTTTCTCTATGTTCTGCTGGCTGTCTGATTTGTGCTTCGTTGGAGTTGCGCTTGTGCCGTGTGGGAGATTAATCATACGGTGCCATAGGCTGAAGCGTGAAATGCAAACAAACAAACAAATGGACAGGCAACTGGACAAGCAGACAGGCAGACAGACGAACGGGCAGACGGACAGGCAGAGGGACAGACAGTTGGACAGAGAGACAGAGAGACAGTTAGACGTTGATTATATATACAGGCAAATCGCGTTGAAAACTTAATGAAAGCTAGCGAATTTCTGTGGCTTTTCATTTGGTTTGGGATTTGGTTTTTCCTATTTTTTTTTTTTTTTTTTTTTTTGGTGTTGTATGTGTGCGGGTCAGTGCACCGCCCACCTTTTACCTAACCGCCCACTGTGTGTCAGCGCCTCGGCAATTTGATTGCCACCGTGTGTGGGCGACCTGCTAGACCGCCGGAGCGACCGCCCGCCCGCCTGCCTGCCTGCCTGTCTGACTGACTGACTGGCAATTGATGCTCGCAATTATCTAAAAGCTGCACAAACAATGCGCAAATTAAATGCAATAAACAAAATTGAAGGCAAAAAGAAAAAAATGCCAACCAACACCCAGCCAAAGCCAGAGGCTTTTGGGGGCGGTCGCAGCCGAGCGCAATGTAAATATTTTATGTTACAATTTGCGCGTTGATTTGTTGCATATTACAAATAGTATATACATATAGAGAGGGAGTGAGAGAAAAGGAGAAGGAAAAAGAGCAGGCAAACCGCAGCGGCCGCTGGCTACGTGGGCTGTGGTGCAATTAGCTGGTGGTTTGCTCATATTTTGCGGCCAACCTGGCCTGGCCTGGCCAACTGGCCAACTGGCGGGTGGTTCGTTTAAAGCAAAAGCCGACATGGCGCTCCCGTAATTTGCTCATAAATGCGCTAATATACAGCAAACGAGTGTGCTTTAATGCCTCGAGTGTGTGTGTGTGTGTGTGTGTGTGTGTGTTGGCAGCTAACCAAATGCCAAATCAGCCAAGCGGCTGCCGTTGAACCGTAACACGCGCCACAGCCAGCCACAGAGCTGAAGCATTTGCGGGTGCGCCATGCTCCATTATCTATAGATCTGCCAGATCTCGCCATGCTCCACAGTTTATGCTCCACTAAAGCAACCTTAACCCCAACACAGCTCTCGTTGCTGCTGGTCTTAAATTTCATTATTGAGTTTTCATTATGTTAATTAATTTTTTTTTTGGCTAAAGAGCAAAGCCAGCGGTGTTTAAAGCATGCTGTTTAAAGTGCTGCTGTTTGAGTTGCAGGAAATTCTCTGATTGACATGGATATGGTATGATAATTTAGTCACACAGTTTGATGTTAAGTAATCAAAATATGATGATAAGCTCTTGGCTAGATAGAAATCTTGATAGCGCCATAGACATTGACATAGATAGAGATATTGAGAATAGAACCAATTGGAATTTAGATAAATGTTTTGAATTGTATTGTATTTTATGATAAACATGTTGCTGTTCAACATTTCAGACGCACTACTATTTTTATGAACACAGCTATACACATATATCATTTATTTATTTATTTATATGTATAAATCCATCTTTGTGTCTCTGTATTTCTGACACTTATTGCCAAATAGTTTCTAAATATTCAATTGATTTTTTTCTGTGGTTTCATCTCGCATCTTTTCTTTGCGCTTGCATCATCAATTTTTATATCTTAAATTTTTATATATTTTTTGATTATGTAATCTCAGCTTAAGCACTTCAGCAAATTATGCAACAATATTCTTAAAATAATTCTTGCAAATTGTTTTTTATTTTTTTTCGCAACTTTTCTTAAATTTTTTTTGTTTTTGTTTTTTTTTTTTTTTTTTTTTCATTTTAATGAACATCATAATGAGCATTTGCAGCTTGGTTTGAGTGAAGAGCATTAACGAAAAAAAAAAAAAAATGTTTAAAACAAAAATCTTGTAAGCGACCTTCTCGCAGCTAATAGAATTCATTTGGCTTGTCATTGTTTTTCTTGTTGTTGTTTGTTGTTCGCTGTATAAATTCAGGCTCATGTATAAGATATGCGCTCATTGCCTCAATTAATGCGACATTGAGCGCAATTTGTCATTTGTCATTAATCTTCTTTGCAATTTTGATTTGGCCAAGCGACGCGCCTTGTTTTGGTTTTCTCAACTAATTTTGGGCCAACAGAAATTTGGCAGTTGTGCCTAAAGTGGTAACTGAAGCTGGTTAGTTGCGTGCGGTTGTTGATTGTTACAGGAAATCGCAAGTCGTTGCCAGCAGCTAAACAAATTTATCATAAAAAAAAGTCCACTTCACGCTTGACAAAAGACTTTTTGGCTAATAGACTGGCTAAAGCTATGACGCACTATGCCCAGGCTCTGTTGGCATTGGCTCTGATGGCAGAGCCTGCGGCGCAGTTTTGTAGTTTATGCCTTGCCTTGGCCACAGTCACAGTCACAGTCACAGCCACAGCGTGGGCTGATGATGATGATGATGATGCTGCAGTTCATGGCATAGCCCTGCAGGGCAGGGCTTGCCCTGGCCCACATGCACGCTGTCGTTGCTGCTGCTTTGTTATCAATTCAAGTGGAACGTATTACGTGCATTAGTATCCTTTTGCTAGAGCTTGAGCTGCCTTTTGTGCGCTAGTGTATGTGGCCGTGCCTGTATTGCGTATTTATTTCACTGTGTCAAGTTCTTTTGTGTCGTCTTGCAAGATTTATGACACTTTTGTTTAAGCCAAAAAGCGAAAAGCAAAAGCTTTTAAACGTGCTTCGCTTCGTTCACTCATGCAAAATCAATGGGGCGATGCTTATCGAGATTTTTGTTGCTAGCTGGCTGGCTGGCTGGCTGGCTGGTTGGCTTTGCCACTCGATGGCTGGCAGCTTGTCATAATTTTGTGTGTGAAGAGCGCTTGGCTTAATTTTCACAGCGCGAGTGAAAGATTTTGAGCTACCCACAGCCAGCAGAGATTGAGATAAGTTGTGTAGCTGCTGCCGCTGCTGCTGCTGCTGTTTTGTGGCTAACTTGATTTATGCTTGACACGCTTATTGAAAAGCCATAAAAATGAAAAAAGAAGAAGACGAATACGAATACGGTGGCTGCAGCTAGGGTATGCTTTGAATGGGGTCATCAGCTGATAGCATTTGATTTATATGAACCGCATTTGACACCAAAAACAAAACAAAAACAAAAAAAAAGAAAAGAATTCTGTTATCTGTTCGCGCACAACGTGTCGTATGAGCGACATTAGCCTAAGAGGCTACAGCCAAGCACTAGCTAACAAGCTGCTTTTGACTAAAAATAAACAGTTAGCCTTTTGCATACACACTGATAAGACGACTTCAACAACAATAAGCCACAATGACAGCAGCAGTAGCTGTGGCAGCCACAGCAGCAGCCACAGCAGTTGTCCCATCCAGCAACCTGTCCCATTCGCCGTCTCGGTTTTAGTCCGCATGTGGCACCCACCCCTGCCCATACTTATTTATTTTTTTTTGTCAGAGATGCGACTGCGACTCGTGTCCGTTTCGCGTTGCATATACTTAACAGTAAAATAAATATTTTACTATAAATCATGCATTAGAGTCGGCAGCGGGCTGAGCTCTAGCTGGCTGCCTTGTTACCTGTCACATGCTGCCAGCCACATCAGCAACGTTGACAAGGTGGCGGTGCTGGCGGTGCTGCTGGCGGTGGTGGTGCCTGCTGCCTGCTGCCTGCTGCAGCAGGGGCTGGTGCGGCAGACTCACGACTTTTGCCAACGCTCGGAAGTAACACACATTTAGCGCTCGAGTAGCCAAAAAAAATATCTTCGCTAAAGAGCAGCCAGTTAGACAGGCAGTCAGCTAGACAGTCAGACAGCCAGACAGTCAGACTGTCAGACTGTTCAAAGAGAGATAAAGAGCAGCAGCAGAAGCAGCCAGCGGGGCGGAGCGGGGGGCGGCATGCGCTTACGGGTTAGACAGACAGCCAGCTAAGCTAGGCAGGATTTTCATAGCAGACATGTTGCACTATGAGCTGCTGTCAGTGTTGACAAATTAGCCCGAAACTAGTCAGATAAATTAGCTATGTTTGATAACTTGAGCTATTTATATAAATGAATTTAAAATGTTTTTGTTATTATGAACTATAATTAATTTTTGTTGATATAGATATAGCACTTTCTGCTATTTTGTATAATTATAAATATTTAAAGACTTTTTTCTACTAATCTCAATGAAATGAAAATATCGAATTTACCAGGCCCTATTAAATATCATTGACAATTTCGATACACTTTGAGTTATCAAAAACAAGTCTGTAAAAAGTATGTGAAAATGTTTGTTTGGCTTTTAGCTGCACTCACTTCTCTTTTGCGTTAGACGTTGTCACAATAGATTTGTACTAGTAACAGATTCGTCTACAGCGCACTTAAAACTACCCAGAGGAAGTAAGATTTGAGTCTAATTTACTAATTTTTTATTATATTTTGAAATAATAACAATGCTGGTGAATTTGACATTCTGCTATAGACTATGCAGACTGAATGGATGCGAGCCCCGAACGAGTCTCACAGTTCTGTTAACTAAATATCTATAAATTTCTTGAAATTTATTTAAAAATACAAGCTAATCTAGCTATTAGAGAGCCAACAAGCTCAGTGCTGACACCAAACCGAATATTTTTTGTTGCTGCTTTGCGACGACGTTTTGCATAGCAGCGTTCGCAATGTTTTATAAATAAATTGCAAAGGATATATGTATATTTATTTATGTATATACATATATTTGATATTTCGTTTCATTTATTTATGCGCTGCAATGCACGAGACTTAACAACAAATAGCTAGCATTGGCGACATTATTGCGTATACGACAAGTATGCGAGTGTGTGCGTGTGTGTGTGTGTGTGTGTGTGTGTGTGCAGTGGTGTGTGCCACAACGGCTTTTCCCAAAAGGCATAGCCAAAGGCAACAGCTAACCGCTAACAGCGACGCATGCGCAAATGCGCCAATGGTCAAGGCAGCCACAGTTGCAGCACCTAGTGCCAGCTGCCCCCCTGCCCCACTCTCTCTCTCTAAGCCATGTCTCCATCTTCGTCTCGGCCTCGTAATCGATGAGCTGCTGCACATTTGGTCAATAAACGCATTTCTGTCATTTTTTTTCGCAGCGCAAAATTTATGGCGCGACTTTGGCTCCAACTTTGACTAGGCTCCAACTCGGACTCGGACTCAGACTCGGACTGGGGCTGTGGCTCTAGCTGTAGCTGTAGCGCGAGCTGTGGCTTTGCCAAATGCCATTTTCATTTGACTTTGACATTAATTTGTGGCCGCACTTTGCCTTTAACCAGGAAGTCGACTGGCATAGCGCAAATATTTATACATTAGCATGATTTAGAGAGCATTGCACTCGCATTCGCACTTACAAAGCAGTCAAAGAAGATACAAATATATATGTATATATGTGAGTTGGCTATGCCTATAGCTGCAATTGCTGCAATTGCTGCAATTCTTTTTGGCTTCCTTTTCTTTTTTTTTTTTTGGACCCATTGTCAACGTTTGTTGCTAACAAGCTGTTTGCCCATTGCGATTTATGCGTGCACAAAAATGATGAGAACTAGCTGCAGCATGGCCAAGGAAGTAAAGGCAGAGACACAGAGAGAGAGAGAGAGAGAGAGAGAGAGAGGAAGAGAGATGCAGTTGCATAGAGTACTGTCCTCTTGGCGCATTGTCATCATTATTTGTGACATTGGCAGTTGGGTTATTTATGGGTCTTTGGGTGAGACAACGGCGTTTTTGTGACAAACCGCTTTACCGGTAAATCGGTAAATCACAAAAATCTGACTGCGACTATAGCCACAGTAACAACTGCCACAGCAGCAACGGGCCAGCCAGCCAGCCAGTCAGCTAACAAGTGCGCACTTGCCTAACCCCCCCAGCAAACAAACAAAAAAAGAAGAAAAAAAAACTGCCTTTTGTGGCTGCTGCTGCGCTGAGTGCAACGAGGCAGAGTTTATTAAATTTATGCAAATTTTATTTATAAACGACAGCAGCAGGCTGAAAGGCAATGCTGCTTGATGATATGCCCCACAGCAATAGCAGCGGCAGCGGCAGCCTCGCCCTGTCCCAACTGTCGCTGCAGTTCATCCAACAGAATATATCGTATATATATATATATATATATAAATCGTATATGCCCAAATCCTACGCCGCTCTGGGCCCTGTTGAGCTGTGCCTGGCCTGGCCTGGCTGGCTGCTGCTGCTAGCTCATGTGTGCAATTCACAATTTTTGCCTGGCATAAATTTTGCTTGTGATTTAGTTTGAGAGCTGATTGGTTTTGCAGACATCACATCGCATCGCATCGCATCGGTTCGCATCGTCTCGTCTCGTCTCGTCTCGCATCCACGTTTGAAGCTTGACACATGAGGCGCGGGCGTTGCTCGATTGGCATGTCTTTATTATAAGCCTCTCTCGCAGCATTTACAATGCCTTGATTTATATGCTAAAAAAGCAGCCGCTGGCAAACTTGTCACTCGCCTCATACATGCACACATAAACATATTTATATAAACTGTTTTTCTTCGTTCAGGCCAAACTGAAATTGGCTTTGACAGGCAACAAAACAGCAAACTTCAAATTTGACCCACATACAGTTGATCGTATTTGTGTCATTAATCAATTTAAATGAAATCGACTAATTCTTAGCCCAATTTAGGCCTGGCTAAAACATAGCGAACAAACAATTCAGCAACAAATATGAATTTTTAATTAACCGCCGCAAGGCAGAGCGCAAATTAAAGCGGAAACATAATGTACGAAAAATTTTAATTGTAAACTGGGTCGCACAGCTCGAACGAGAGCTAATTTCATACATACATATTTATATACATATATTATTGTATCTGCTAAATACATTTGTGCAGTGCGTGGCAAAAGATACTCATTAAAAATACATAACAACTACAGCGCCTGGCCCCATTTGTGGGGGGCAACACTGAACAAAAAGGGCGCGAGATTAAAAAATAACAAGCTTTAAAATGCGCATAATCAACACGAATTGAAATATACAAAACAATAAAAGATAAATCAATTGCAAGGCTTGGCCATAGACAGCAAAGCGCCATCTATGGCTCGATTTAGCTGCAATTTGCCTAATGTTTTCATACGGAATGAAGCCAATTGGCATTGATGCAATTTGTAATGCATATTTATGGTAATTGCTTAACATAATATATGCACAGATTTTTAAAATTTTGAATATTAACAACTTAATTGACAATAAATATTAATTATTACATTTATATATTTTGCATTTTAAAATATTGCGTAGATCTCTGCTAAAATGTAAGTGAAGTAAGAATATATTTGCCTTAATATATATATTATATAAATTTATCATTAAATATCATATTAGCTATAATTTACCTTGATGCAACATCATTATGAAGAAGACAATATATATTTTAAGTTTGCATTGTTTCCTTTTCTATATCTTGCAATGACAAGATTTTCAAATTTTCTTTTTTGTATATTATCATTATCATCATTATAACGTTCATTATCACAATCATTTTTATAATAATTATTATCATCATTACACTTACCATTGCGAGCGATCAGCACCAGGTAGAGAGTTCGACTGATCAGCTCTGCAGCAGGCTTGCCCTTTTATAGCTAAGCAAAAGTCACTCGAAAGGGAGCAGAAGACATTTGAGCTGTTCTTTGAGCTAGTTCTTACACTCGATTGTCTAGTGAAACGAACACATTTCTCTTTCGTAAATTGAATAGAAAAAAGTTTACAGGCATACAGAGTGCGGCGCAGACGTACATATATGACGAGATGGAGTCTGTTTGATCTGCTCATCAGACATATATATATAAATATTTATATAGATACATGTGTATATATGTACTACTGTGGATTTATTAAAACACCGTTTACTGAGTACTAAACCAATCACAAATGTCAATTGCCTTACAAAAAACTGAATGATTCCTCCTTTACTCGCGCAGTTCCCCCCACTCCCAGCTCACTCTCTCTCTCATTCTTTCGCCCACTTCAAATGGGAATATCCATCAATTTGTTTTTTTTTTCGCAATCGTCAATTTTTTAAAGATATTTTGATTGCTAGAAGTAGCTCGCACTTGAAAACTCTTTCAACTATCAAAACATTCATTTAGCGTCTAGAATTTTTTGTGCACACTCGAATTGGCTGGAAAGTGAACGCCAACGTGACTACTTGAAGAGATGCCCAGGTGGGCAAGTGGGCAGCGAGGGGAGGGAGGGTAGCCACTTAACCCATTGTGACCGTTTGGCAATTGTATTTGGCCATGTGACAGTTGGCTGTCAATAATTTGACACTTTCACTGCGCCACACACACACACACACACGCAACTTTGATGGACAGTAGCTGTTGCTATATATATGCTATATACTATATATGACAATCATCTGGTTAGATAGCCAGCAGCTGGCTCGCATAGTATATGAATATGTATATGATTATGCCCTCAAGAGTTAATGACCTTTATGTACTGCCACGCCTTTGTTGTTGAGCTGTGCACGCCCACCTCCACGCGCTCGCTTTGCCAATTTAACACCTTTCTATTCTGCGCCGAACTGAGCGCGGCCTTTTACCAAGCACATGGGCCAGCAGCGTTTCCTTTTTGTTGAGTATATACCCTGGAAATTGTAGAAAAAGGGTATAATGCATTTGTATGACATTAATGAAGGGGGGAGAGAGAGAGAGAGAGAGAGAGGGGAGGCGCATACTGGGTTCAAGAAGGTATTTACAGCTGTGTTCATAATAATAGTAGTATGATTGAAATGTTGCACTACTATTTTTATGAACAAATGTATGAGCTTGGATAGAATCAAGAGATGAGTCTATCTACCTCTCTACATCTGGATTTATAATGCATATTAGCTAAGCTAGGGTATCACCTCGTCAGTCACAACCTACTCTACCAGTTTTAGTTGTGTTTTCCTCCATCTGCCTGTTGGCCGTTACAATTCAATTGTTACAAATTAACTGGCCGCACTAATGTTTCACGCTTGCTTAGCCGCAGCTCGCCAGCTCGATGAGCTGCCTCGATATTGATGCTTGCCTCTGCGGATTTGATATCTGCAAATGGTGCGACGCAGCCACAAAAACCGCTGACACAGTGCCCTTTGCCATCGACATCGCCGGCATCGCCGCCCTCACACTCTGCTGAGTAGAGTCTTCGACTCATTTACATCCGCATTGTTTTGGCATCTCATCCATGAAATTTATAGCTTGGACCGAGTGAAAGGTGCGCTGACTGCCGACTGCCCGACTGACAGACTGACTGACTGACTCGCCATTGCTTGTTTGGCCAAAGCAAAATTTCAATTTATGTTCGTATTTAGTCTTACATGCCAAAATGTTTGTTCTCCCACGCTGCTAATTAATATACAAATTACGTAGCCTAATCAGCCATGCCACACAGCGCTTTATGTGGCATGCAAATGTATGCGGCAATTGGCCCAAAAAAAAAAAGACAAAAAAAACAATGCCACTCCCTATATCGACAGAGTTCTTTATATACATATATATATATATTTGCCTTTGGTTGGGGATGTCTGTTTGATTAATGTGCCGCGACAGCCAAGGACAAGGCATGGCAGGATTTTTTTTGGGCTCTGTCTTAGTCACCTGGCAAGTTTGTTGCATTTTGGCTTTCAGATATAAATTCAAATTGTGTCAATTACATTGCGGCGGCTGCTTATCGACGACAGCCACTGACAAACTGCCCGGCAATCGAGTCGTAGTCGGAGTTGGAGTTGGAGTTGGAGTTGAAGTTGTTGCAATTGCACTTGGAACTGTTCGGCCTGACAAACCTGCAGCAACAGCAACAGCAACATTTGGTTTCCATTTCGACTCTGGCCTGGCCTAGCCTGGCCTGACATGTCTCTGCCAGTTTGAAGTTGTCGCCGTGTCAGCAAGAGGGAAATAGTACATACTCCATAGATTTCCAGTTTCATTTTGCGGTTTCCTTCTTTTGTTCGGTATTTTTATTTCATTTTATCTTTAGCCTCTGCTGCTTTGGCTCACGTGCAGCGAGAGTTGTTTTGGCTACTTTAGAAATCATGCATATCTTGAAATTTATGCGACGCCAAGAGATATTTATTTATTTTTTTAATTATTTTGATGGCATTTTAAAATATGCTGAGATAAGCGAAAGAGAAATTATTAAATATTTTAATAAATTTCATACAAAATTTGTGAGATTCAAAACTGATTTCGAAGTGGGTGAGCTGTAAGCTGGTCTAGATTTCATTGATTTAGTTGGTTAATAAATTGACTAAAGTTGGTATTTTATATTTAGTTGGTATTTATTACTATAAATATGATAGTTTTTTCTAGCAAAAAAATAATAATAATTATTATAAATATACAAATGTAATTAATTAATATTCATACAGTTGTGTTCATGAAAATAGTAGTGCTGTATTACACCAGACTTAAACTAAATTTCTCTTCTATTTAAGCATTTCCATAATTTAAATCAAGTCTCACATAACTTTATTTCTCTTTGCACATGTTCGCCATACATAAATTAATCTTGCATTTCTCAAGCAACCCTCGCTGTGTGTGCGCACTACACATATATATAAAAGAAACATTTAATTTATGAACGCAGGTTTTTCATTTTAATGTCAGGCATTAGAGCTGCCCTGCGGCTCGGCAGAGATCTGTTCTAATTGGTTTATAGATTTGTCTGACTCGATTTCTGCGCTGCGTTTGCGTTGAGCTGCGCTTCGCTCCGCTCGATTGCCAATTGCTTTATTAATGGCCATTTGGCTGTGGCCTGGACCAGACACAGACCGAGGTCTCGGCCTGGGTTAATGTCATCCGTGGCCAGCGGGCATACATATTGTTGTTGGATAAGTAAAAGTTATATGGCCGAAGTATGTCACGGAAATGGCTTAGTTAAAATGCGTGCGGTTGCAAAAGGAGGGAGGGAGCCAGGAAGGGAAGAAGGCTGGGGCGAGGGCGCTGGTGTGACAGCTGAATAGTTGAATATATATACATGTATGTATGTATATACATATATATATATATATATATATATATATATGCTGCATTAATAAACAGCAAAATAGAAATCGAAACGAACTGCTGAGCCAGCGAAGCGAAGGAGGCCCTGCAGCATCTTTGCCTCACATGGGCATTGCCAAGACAAGCAACAGCAACAACAGCAACAGCAACAACAGCAACAGCAACAACACAAGTCAAGGCACATCCTTTAATGGCAGTCCGTGTTCGTTCATTCTGTCTGCCTGTCTGTCTGTCTGTTTGTCTGTCTCTGGCAGTCCGCCCGCCTGTCGCGCCTACTGCGTCAGTCAGTCAGCGAAGCGAGGCCAACAGCAGCAGCAGCAGCAGCAGCAGCAGCAACAGCGGCAACTGTTGCTGTTGTTGCTGTTGCTGTTGCCCACTTGAACATGTAGTGCAGTCATCGTCGCGCATTTTAAAAGCCTCGCAACTAAATGCAACTCTCAACACGGCAACTTGGCAAGGACCGAGAAGTGAGCACTGCCTAGACAGGCCACAAGACACGACAGCAACAACGGCAACAACTGCAACAGACGCATCGTCAAACATATAGGCTATGTGCTATAACTCATTAATATTAAATGCTGCTGCCAAGACAAGCCCCTTAGTCTGAAACATATATACACACACACACACACACACTCGCACACAGTTGTTGGCTCTCTGTGGCTGAAGCTAAAAATTTATGCGCATTTTGTTTCAATTTCATACACACGTGACTTGTAAATTATCCATTGATGTGGCAAACGCGTTGCGATGCGAAGGAGGCGCGGCTGGGCTGGTAGGGGCGGGGGCGTGGCCAGGAGTATTGGCGACAGGATGAGCAGCAGCCGCAGCAGCAGCAGGACTGCAAGTCGCTGCTGAGACGTGAGCTGCAAACGATTTCTTTTAAAATGATAATTGCAAAAGGCGACAAAACAGACAGAGGAAAAAAATGAAAGACAAAAAATTGTCTATAAATATATACAGACAATATACTCGCATGTATGTATGTATGTATGTATGTGTAAGTGAACGACTGGCAGACACGCCCACGCGCGCACAGATTGCGCTGCAGATACAGAGACACAGTCGCAGTCGCAGTCGCAGAGCCACAGCCGCAGAGACACATGCGAGGCATGCAAATCTCTGCTGCAAGCCGCAAACAAAAAGTAATCAATTTTCACGTGGCGTGTTACAAAATGAAGCAACAAAAAGAAAAAACAAAACAAAAAAAAAAACAAAAAATAAGCAACAAAAATTATGCCAGCAGCCGAAAGCAAAAGTTAAGCCAGAACTGTGACAACAGTTGCCCCGAAAAAAAAGTGAAAATTATGACACGTTTTTTCTGTTGCTGTTGTTGTTGTGGCGGCGGCTGCTGCCACTGCTGCTGCTGTGAAATTTCAGTTATATAGTCATAAATACGCATATTAGCCTCATTTTAAACGTGGCTCAAGGAATATACGTGTATATGCTATAGGAGATAGTCCGAAGTGTAAGCTAAATATATATATAGAAGTTTATATATGTGCTTGTAGGTGTATACATGCGTGGGTAGTATTAAAAGTACAGAGCTTAATGTGGTAGTTGGTAGAACTTTGGCAAGAGAACATGTTTAGCTCTCAATGTATGCTCCTTTTGCTCAATAATGAGAAGGCTAATGATGCCCTCTATAAGAACTCTTTATAAGAACTATCTAAGCACCTCAAAATATCGCTCAAATGCAGTTGGACAATTGATATGCTACTATAAAGATATAGATCTCTAAAAGAAAACTTTAGTTGAAGTCAGAAAAATATATTTATTTATAATTTAGGCTAAATTACTCTTCATTGTTCATCATCAATTCAACTATTATATCACTTAAATTATTAAAAAATTCTATACAAATAGAAATATTTTTTGATGTAAGCTAAAGTTCTCTTCACAATCTAAATCTTAGTCCTTATATTTAATCTATCAAATTATATTGTGAGTCGAAATAGATGATTGCAAGCATTTCATTTGCTTAGCAAACAAATTCAATTTAAGCTTAGTCTGCACAACAAAAATTTAAAAAAAAATAAAATAAAATTGAATATGTCACAAGCTGGGCAGAAAAATATCTCAAGTTGGTCATCAAATTGGAATTTTGTGCAGCGTCGCATATGAGCAGCAAAAGATGAGTATTAAAGAGTACAAAGCTGACAAAAGTTGCCAGAGCTTTCGTAAGAGCACAATCTTTGAGCAACAATCAGCTGGTCAAGTTTTGGGCCGACCCTCGTTGCTGTGTGTGTTTTCGCTGTCAAGATTTGGTTGGTTCCCATGGCGCAATTAAGCATAATTACACATGTCAACAGCAAACAGAGCTGATGTTGGGCAGTTGAAAACTGAAAACAGCCAGCGGAAAACGGAAAACTGAGAACAGAAAATGGAAAACTAAAGGCTGAAGCTGAAGTTTCCAAAAAGTTGTTGACGCAGTCGCAGTTGGTTTATTTTGACAGATTTCACTCAGTTCTCTGTGTGTGTGTGTGTGTGTGTGTGGCATATGCAGGAAATGTTAAATCTGAACAATAACAACGCATGCCTCATTTCCATTGTCGTCAACGCGGCTCGACTCGACTCGACTTGGCTCGACTCGCAACGCATTGAAACTTGTTGCTGGATTTCCTTTTGGTAATTATTTGCATGCAACTTGTGCGTCTTCTGCTGCCACTCAGCTTTGTGGTCAGGCCCAGCCCTGCCCTGGTCAAGACTTGAAATTAACCCAGCATGTTGAACCCACAAGAAAAAAAGAACAGACGAGCAACACGTTAATAATGTAACAACAAATAATTATGAACAAAATATATGTATATGCAAGATGTTGAAGAGTATGATTAATGCTGAATGTGAAATACTCTTGTGAGCAGATTGTGTGATATACATATATGTATGTATATATGCCTATGCATGGCTAAGATCTTACGATAGTTTGGAAAAGAATAATTTTGAAACTATCCTAAATGGCAACTATATGATATATCAGCCAGAGCTGTCTAGCGGTAGACATAGCTATGCAAAGTTGAGACAGAAAGATATTGAGCAGCAGGCAAGCATGTTTCTAGCCCTTATATACTCTATACACTCTGTAGTGCTAAGCATCTTCTGCCCATATATCTACACAATTGAATGCCTTACACATGCCAACACATATTCCAAGTATCCACTGCAAGAGTATGAAAAAAAAAAAAAAAACTAAAAAAAACGAATGGCTCAACTTGTCTGCTTGGGGTGAACCAAGCGTATTTCAGTTCTCATCTGCCTGATGCCTGTGTCTGCGTTGGCTTTTGCGTCTGCGGTTGATTTTTATGGTTTCATTAGTACTCCACATGCACATGGTGGTACATGCTACACGGTCGATGGTGGAGATGGCTCGCCTCGACTAACTGGTAGATGGTCTCAAAGATGCTACCAGCGACCGTCCAGTAGGCATTCGTTAAGCTGCGCATGCGTAGTGTTCATAGTTGTTGTTGTTGTTGTTGTTGCTGCTGCTGCTGTCGTTGTTGTTGTTGTTGTTGCTGGCCAAGTTTTGTTGTCGAACCCGATGGCTGGCCTGAGAAAATTCTACTGACCCACAGAACTTTAACTTTTTGAGTGGCATTGTTCAATTTTACAACAGACAAACAACAGCTACAACAACAGCAACAACATCGAATGGTTAGAAATTTCACAAGCCTGTTGGCCATTTTCCAACAACAACAACAACGCCGCTGCCTTATATTTGTTGTTGCTGTGGTTAAACTAAAGTCTTTGGTATTTGACTCTTAACCATTTATTGATGCCACGGCGAAATGCTGCTGCCGCTGCTGCTGCTGCTGCTGGCGCTGCTGCTGTTGCTGCTGTTGCTGTTAAAACCACAAATCCAATAGCCAACACCAATGTTGGGCTTAAGTTTCGTGCACTTGTCAACTGCAGCGAACGAGCCACATTATTATTATGATTGCCTAACACTGACCAACAGCAGCTAACAATAATATATTTGGCATAATTTAAATGTTTGCTTAGAGCAGTTACTTGCAACCGATGCGACATATATATATATATGTGTGTGTGTGTGCGTGTGGTTGGCAATAAGAAATTGCGGAAATTGCCAATCGAAATGGAAAATATTTTCATTATTTGCTGCCCGCTTTTGGTCATAAACAAGCCGAACGCCCAGGTGTGTGTGTGTGTGTGTGTGTGTGTGTCACAAATTTATGACTGCCAACATAAATTTGTTTGCCGCACAAAACATATTTTGCCTGCGAATGCGCCGAAAAAATAAATTGTCAACTCGAGCATCTACAACGACAGCGACTTTTTCACTTGTATGCCAAGTGATAATGGATGTATAGGGTATACATGTTGGCAGAGGCACATAGAGATCATTAAGTAAAGAATAAAGTCTATGTGGAGTACTTCAACAGCAGCTGAGTCGATCTAGACAAGGAGTGAACGACTATGAGACATCCGGAACCTCTGCGCTGATCATAAACTGTATTAAGATTTCTGTTTCTTATCCTAGCAGCAGCAGCAGCAAATTGTGCATCAAAATGTCACAAAATATATCAAGAACTAATCTAAATAGCTCGAAACAACAACTCGACACGACTCACAGCATATCTGCTAGTCAAGCATAGCCACCTAGACCACTCTTACTTATTTCTTTAGTTTTGTTTGCATGCCATCTGACATTGCCATTGATTTATCTCAATTTGCTGGCCACATTGCCGTCAAGTGCTATAAACAAGAAATTTGTAATTAATCGCGCAGCAGCAAAAGCAGCAGCAACAGCAACTTGCTGATTTAACTAATAATTTTTGGCAGTCACATAAATTCAATGGCTGTTTGGCTATCCGCCTTCCGCGTGGACTTCAATTTCAGTTCCGCCTCTGATTGCATGTGCTGAGCATCTGGTTTCTAAGACGCTTGCTTGGCTAGGATGCGCCATAAAGCTGCTGATGATGTAATGTTTGGTCAGTTTTCGCTTGCAGCACGTTGTACGCTCTGTTTGGGGGCAAGTGATGCCACATGTGGCGCGCAGTGTTTTTTTTTTTTGTTTTTGGCATCGCCCACCCGCTGGCTGGGCAATTAGTTAGTTAGAGCCCAGCACTAGGACATAAGTCCTTCAAAATTTATGCTCTGCGCAATGCTCAGGTCCCTGACTCAAAATTCAAATGTGCCAAAAAAAAGGTGTGTCAATTGCTCTTGTTGTTGGCTGCGACGGCGCACCCCGTGATTTATGTAATGCATGCCAGTTGCCATCTGTGTGTGTGTGTGTGTGTGTGTGTGTGCAGGGTAGCGAACGAGTAGTCAACGGCCGCAGCCATAAATATGTCAATATAAACAGTCAGCCAAACAACTGCAGCAGCAGCGGGAGCAGCAGCAGCAGCAGCAACAGCAACAAGCGAAACATTTCAATAAAAATCAAAATCAAAATCAATAGCAAAAGTTTCGCCGAAAATTGATCAAAGTTAGCAGAAGTTGAGACTAGAAGATACCCTGTATATGAAATGTTAAATTGGAAGAGTAGAAGATACGCTCCGGATACATATCAAATGGGAAATTGAAAAAGCAGAAGATACGCTGTAAGTATGTCTCATATGAGAGGGTAGTTTAAGCAAGAGTATGCATGTGTCAAATAAGAAATTGGGCAGATTTAGCAGCATACGCAACATTGAATAAATGAAGAAATGATGAAGATAAACCTCTAAGAAGAGATACCTTTTAGCAAAGAGGAGGTACTTTACCTAATAATTGAGAAGAATGGGAAAATCAAACTGAGAAGATATCGCATATATAGCTCTTTGATAAACCAACGAAAAAAACCTAGTCTTCAAAATGGGTTTCAGCTAACAAATATAGTTAAGAAGTACATCTCTCTCTCTCACACACTCTCTCTTTTCATCTCTCATCATACACATCATACACACATCTCGCTTGCTTCACTCAATTCCGACACAGCCTGTGCAATGCTGTTGAATTCCTGTGCAAATACCTGCCTAATGCTTGCCTGTTACCCAAACACTCTTAAGTTTTATATACCCTATAAAGCATTTGCGGATATGTGTCTATATGCATGTGTATAGCGCCGGACGCTATCAACTTTAATGCGCCTTTGTTTCGGGTCGTCGACTATGTTTGTTTTTTTTTATTCTTTTTCTTTTTTGACAGGGCTGGGGTGCAATTTGGGTTAAGAGATAGGGGTGAGAGGGGCATAGAGGGGTGCGGGGGCAGCCATTGTCAATAGCCTACAAATTGGCGCAGCGTATGGCGGCAATACATTTTTGAGTACCTCCAATCGTATTTTTGTAGCCGCAGGGGTTGAGTAATCGACAACGGCAAGCTATCCAACAATTCAGCGCCATATCGCACCGAACTCCATTGCCATCGAGTGTGCCCAGGTGTGCAGAGCTGACGCAGCAGCAGCAGCAGCAACAGCAGTGGCAGCCACTGCGACACAATATGTTGGTCATATGCTGCAGCAGCAGCAGCAGCAGCAGCAGCGGCAACTGGCAGGAACAAGACCCCATTCTGTGGCATGACACCGTTGAAGGTGGCCCACTGGCTGGCGCCCCTATAACTGGGCTCATGCCAACAGCCAACAGCCAGCAACTAGCAGCCGTGCATGACTCAGGTTCAAGTTGGCGGCATGACTTTCAGACCGCTGACACACAAAATACACACACACACACACACGTACACATATATATAAATTTATATACATACATATACATATAAAATCAAATGGCAGGCGTTTATTAAAATTCGAGTAATACGAGCGAAAAACGTCGACTGCGATTCAGAGTCTGTGTGGCAGTTTTATTAAAAATGCAACAGCTATGCTGCAGCATAGGGGGGACTACATACAGCAGAGAGCAGTGGGAGGGTGGGGACTGGGAAAAGTGGCAGAGTGGCAGAGGTGGCTAGAGATTTGCCCAGATTTCAGGCACGACAAAAGGGTTGCATAAACAATTGTTTAAAGTGCACACACACTCACACACACACAGGGGATTGCAGCTAAGATATGAACTTTGAACTTTTCGATGTTCTAGAAGAAGAATAAAAACTGTTTCAATTTAGATAAGTACATAAGCGAAGCATAGAAGATCTTTGAACTTTTTTGCTTAGAGATATTTAATAATATATAAAAAAAATGTAAATTAAATATAATTAATTTCATCAATTAAAAAACATATTTAAAAAGAATTACTATAAATATTCTTATTTAACACAAATATTTTAAACAACAAATAATAATAGTTGCTGCTTTTAATATTGAATAAAAAAGCTTAGGAATTTAAACTTTATTTTTTATAACATTCCTTTTAAAATTTTTTCTTATCTATATTATTTTAATTATACAAAATTCGTCAAAAAAAAAGTAAAATAAAGAAAAATTTGATTATATTTTATCTAAAATTATATTTCAAAAAGTACAAACTGTTTTTGCAAGGTACCAAATCCAAAAATAATATTAATTATTAATTATTTTTGTCGAAAAAAGAATAATCAAAAAGTTGATTTTTGGGTAAGTTAAAATGTCAAAATAGAAATTTTTTAAAAAAAAGTGTTTCTGCATTAAAAAATTCTAAAAAAAAAGAAAACAAATATAGTTCAAAGTAAAGTAAAGCAAAGTTATTATTTAGCAAATTATGCTAAAGTTTTCTCTGTCCTATGTGACATTACGTGTTTTAGATGCCTACCGCTTGCCATTACAACAGTTAGCCAAGCATATTCTGGCAATTACGTTTTCCTACTGACCCACATTTTTTTATTAATTTGGCTAATGTAAAAAAAGTGTCTCGAAAACAAAGCAAAACAAAACACCTAATAGCAAATGTGAACGAAAATTGCCTAAGCCCATGAACGCAGTGGGTAGGGTTGGGGTAGGGTTAGCAGTAGGGCATTGGTTAGGGGAGTTGAAGTAACCTACATGGCCAGCAAACTTGAATGAGTGTCAAAGCTATTTTGCGCTAATTGCCTTTTACGATTATTTTCACATTTGGACGGGCGACGACAACGACGACGACGACGACAGTTCGAGCCCCCAGAGCCAGGCTTGAAGTTGTTGTTGTTGTTGTTGCTGCTGCTGCTGCTGTTGTTGTAGCTGCCTTCAAGTGCTGCCACACACTTACGCGCACGCATGACTACACGCAAGCAGCAGCAGCAGTCGCAGTAAGAGGCGTCAGCTATGGTCCTCATCGTCATCTAAGGCATCTTTGTGGTGCTGTAGCCGAACCTCTGGAGCATGCACGAGTGCGCCACATTACACAGAGCATGGACAGAGAGAGAGAGATAGTACTTAACTCTATATGTGTGTGTGTGTGTGTGTGTAGCACCCAGACACTGCAGCCGTGGCACGCAACATATTCGCTTATTAAATTGAATTAAATTTTTCGTACGTTTTATTTTGCGGCACTTTTCGTGCGAGGTATGCGATGTGAGGCCGCTGTGGGTTAATGTCACAACAACAACAACAACAACAACAACGACAACAGCAGCAGCAGCAGCAC
Source organism: Drosophila anceps (assembly GCA_035045945.1). NCBI lineage: Eukaryota > Metazoa > Arthropoda > Insecta > Diptera > Drosophilidae > Drosophila > Drosophila anceps. Next base: position 2,512,584 of record JAWNON010000127.1, read on the forward strand.
AATCTACACAGCTGAGAAAACTGTGCAGCATCATAGATAGGGGGCAACAGGAACAACAACAAGCAATGGCAGCAGCAGCAGCAGCAGCAGCAGCAGCAGGCGAATGCCATTGCGCTTAACTTTTGTTATTATGGTCAATTATGGTTAACGGCAACAGCTCGTCGAATTGTTCGACCCGCCACGCCTCCGCGCCCCGTGGTATGCGACAATGGTAAATATGAAATTGATGATGCTTTGTAATTGTGGGCGTGGTCAAATGCTCAACTAACTGACCCAGTTAAACAGTCGGCATTCAACTAAGACCAATTGACACGTGCATTTCATTTAAGCTCAATCAAATTGCTTGTTGCTGCGCAAATACCTACACAAACACACACACACACACACACGCACTAATATACTGACACACACTCAGACACGAGCTTCGCTTATAATTAACAATTTTCAATAATTGCGCAATGACCTTGCCTGAAGAGCCGGAAAGAAAAGCCCATAGTTGGCCATTAATTGACTTTTAAGCAGCCACAAATCGGTCAAACTGTGAGAACTATGAAAAGACGTTAATCGAGACAGAAACATAAAAAAAAATAGAATGTAAATAGCGAAGCTCCAAATACACTGTGTTTAGATGAGGAGCGAAGATTTTGAGAAAACAGACGGAGTATATGAATTGGGTATATAGATTAGGCAGAGCATATCAGAGCTGGAGCCAGACCTGCGTCTGATACCATGTGTGTTAGCAGCTCTTAATGAGGATATTGTTAGATTATAAAAATATATATAACATAATATAGTATAATATAGTATAAATATAATAAAATATAAATATAAATTTATATAAAATATATAATGCTGCGTTCATTAAAATAATAGTGCGACTGAATACCGAATTCTTTATAGGCATACATTGTATCATATTATACATACACTGCACACTCAAATTGACAGGGTATTCAAAACAAACTAAAGGTAAACATATTACCTAAAAACAGAGATAATGCCATAAGATCCGTATAATCTATAATAATAATTGATTATTTAATGCAGTAAGCAAACCTACTAAGCGAGTCACAATGCCAAGGCCGCAAGGGTAGCTAAATATGATTTAAAAATTTACTATTTACTATTTGCGTTTCGAACAACAGTTAATCATGCAGGCAGAGCTAAAATATATACATATATCTACACATATATATATATATATAAATGTATATATGTAGATATATGGCTTGACTAGCTCATCTGATGATTGGCGCATGGTTATAAATAAACGCGCTCATTCTAAGCTTAGATTAATGTATGTTTGCGCGCCTACGAAACGAACAAAATAAAAAAGAGGTAAAGAAGTTAAGTAGAGTTGTAGGGTAGAGGTAGAGGATAGAGGGTAGAGGGGCGGCGGGTTTATAGGAAAAACATGTTTAAGAGTGCTTGTAGATGGCAGGTTTTAAATGCTGAACATAGATTGAAGATAGAATGCGAAGATTGCCAAGATCGTTGAGTACTTCCAGGCAGCAGACAATTATCTAATCGAGCACTTGGCACTTAATTACCAGACACACTCGTCTAACTTATTGCTGTTGTTGTTGTAACTATTACAGAACTGGCGCTATATAATTTTCAAATAGACATTAAAACAAACTCCCAAACAAGCTAGTATTTTTTATACACATAATTGTGTAAAGGTTTTATAAGTAATGCTGTAAGTACACTATAAAAAGGCGACTGGTCAATGCCAATGCCAAGGCAAGGTCAATGAGGTCATCAATGCTTTATAGTAAGCTCATCGGTCGCTAAAGACTTTATCTAACTACATAATTCGCGCTAATAGAAGCAGCAAAAATATAAATAATAATGTATTCACAGCAAGAGTGCTTTAGTTGGGTGTGCTCGACTGGGAGATACCCTACGATACCTAACCTAAACTAGCCATTATAACTTCGGTTATAGATGTTTGATTTAAATATAATTTTCAGCGCATAAATATAACATCTAAAGGACTTTGTATACTAATTTTCAAGACTCTAGTACTTAAAATGAATTATTTTTGTCCATTTTTGAAGTAATGGGGCAAAGTATCTCAATTTGAAAAGCTTTATAATCTGTGTATTCATTACAGCTTTAGCTAGCTTTGATATTCTTCGAGTTATCAAAATTATTCTATCGATTTTTTAGGATAACTAGGAGAAGATATTGAACAAAAATATAAACAGATTTCATCATAAGGTAGACTAGAAGCTACATATCAAATATCAACTGTCTAGCTCTTCAAGTATTCGAGATTTCAGCATTCAAACGAATTTACAGATAGACAGATAGAAGAATACACAGACATATCTAGATACGCTCAGCTTTGATTACTTTACTGACTCTTCCATCTCCTTCTGCATGTACAAAAACAATATACCCACTTTGCATACGCTACAGAGTATAGATTTGTTGTCTTTATAGAAACAGCAAGCAATCAGATAAAAATCCAACCAACACATTCCATTTGCAGAGACAGCTATACAATTGGGCATCTATAGACAAAATCTGTAAAGAGTCGTTGTCAATGCAATTGGTATTTCGGGGCGTGGCAGTCGAAACAAATGCAATGAAGATTGAGTGCCCCATCAGAGTTTTAGGGTATGGCATAATTGATTATGCCTAGGTGTCGCAATTAGCTCGCACGCCAAGACTCTATTGGAAAGTTGTTTGGCTACAGGAAATATGCTCACAATACAAATGACACGCATTCAACATTCAACGTTCAACATTCAAATCATTCAAATTGAGTGTGTAATGAATGCGTTTCTAATTGAATGCTACAAAACATGAAATATTTTTCTCTTTCATTTTGAATGCATTTGCCCAGCTGCAATATAAATTACAATTTAATTGAAACGTGACTGCAAAACAATTTAAATAAAATTAAGAAGAAGAAAAAACAATCAACATGCAAATTGGTCAATAAAGCCAAAGCTATAAGAGGTGACTGTGCCTGCGACACAGTCTCATTAAATATTCATTCAGAATCTGTTGGCATCATAATTCTTAGATGAAATGCTCATCACATATTTAGTAGATGCATAAAACCCAACAGAGAGAAAACAAAAAACAAAACTAGCCACAGTTCAAGGTTGCCCAACAATTTAACAATAAACAAACAAACGAGCAACAAAAGCGTTGCGTTGTTTACATAAACGTCTTGCTTAATTTATATTTTAATTATCAATATAAAACAGACACAACAAAAGGTGTTAAAAAGCACTGAAGAAGCAGCAAACATAAATGTGGAAAAAGTTGAGAAAGTCAAACTGAAAATTGAAAACTCTAAGATTAAGACTGGCGACAGTGAAAGTGGCAGGAATTAGACTATATATAGTATAGTATAGTACATATGATACTTTTATGAGCAGCTGTCCAATACTTATTCCTCTTCTCTCTCACTCTCTCCTCTCCACTCGATTGCCTAGCTCTCGTCTTTAATATATTCTGTTTATCACAAAATTTGTTCTGTTCAATATTTCAGTCTGACTACTATTTTTATGATCAAAGCTATATATTAACAGAATATAAGACATATAATCCTCGCTCAAATACAAACTGCCTACCAAAACGTATATACCCTCTGATTAATATATAAGCTTTACTCTGTTACAAACTGCTCGCCAAAACATATGTACCCATTCACTCATTGTCTTATGATTCATTTGATTCATTTATGTATTTTTCTTTTGATTGGTTGAGCCGCCAAAAATTTGGCAACGCGTCGCATGCGCAATTTGGCAATTGGCAATTTGCCATTTGACTTTGACTTATGAGCCGATTACAAATTACGATTGTTGAAAAAGCGTTTGTGCTGTGATGGCCAAGTGCATGTTAACTGCAAATTTGCCACACTTAATTAGCCAGAAATGTGACATGAAATGCAATTTAAATCAAATCAACTGAAGCAGCTGGGGCAACTGAGGCAACTGAGGCAACTGAGGCAACTGCGGCAACTGCGGCAACTGCGGCAACTGAGGCAACTGTGTCAACTGAGTCAACTGAACAACTGACTGACTAAAGTTGAACAGGAGCAGAGTCTGGCCTGTTGTTCTTGATGGCCGGCATTGCATATGGTGTTCTCTCTAGTTCATGTTTGTGCATTTGAAATTAATTTATGCAAACATTCGTATGCTACATGACTCGAGATACATGAGTGGAGCTGTTTCTGTTTCTGCTGCTGCTGCTGCTGCATCGAAAAGTCGAACTCTGCGGCGCATACATAAATAAATTAAAATTGCTAATGGCTGGCAGTGGGTCTTTTTGGCTTTAAGAGCTGCACGCCCATAATTAAAAGCAACAACAACTAAAAAACAACGAAAAATACAGAATAGTAAAAAAAAACAGAAAACAGATAAAAAAAAGTAAAGCATGACCAGTCTGAAGATCGCTTTGCGCTGGCTGTGCCAAGCTCTTGGCATAAATCAATCAATTTATTTACTACAGCGAGAGATGACGACTCACAACTGGCAACGTGCAACGCAGCAGTTTGTCGTACATTGAACCGCGACTTGGCCAAATGCAGCTAGTTTCAGAAAATGGCATAAAATATATATATAGATCTGTAGAGCAGCCTTAGTTTCCTGCCAATAACTCAGCTCAAAAACATTAGCATAAGTTAGGTTTGCCTTAAATATGAAAATAATTATAATTTTGCAGCTTTGCCAAAATCATTTCACGCCAAGTCGTTTGATTGTCAAGCCAAGAAACTTGGCAAACACAGCAGTAAGGGTAGGGTTAGGTGTAGAGGTAGGGATAAATGGAATCATAGGAGCAGGAGGAGAGAGACAGGAGATAGCGGTGGCCGCGGCAGGGGCAGTGACAGAGGCAGGGATAGAGGAAAAGGAGAGAATACAGACAGGAACAGAAGCTGGGGAGAGGGAGAAGAGACATATGTAAAGGTCAGAGGCATATGCTGAGCATGGGAGAGGGAAATTGACACGAACAGAAGCAGAATTGAGTGGTATAGGCATAGGTTAGAAGAGCGGTAGGAACAGGCGCAAAGGCAAGAATACAGGCAGGGACACACTATGGGTGACAGTTGAAGAACTATGGGTAGGGTTAGCGGAATACGCTGGATATGGGGGACGAATTTAGACAGGTGAGGAGGCAAAGGCAGGGCAAGGAGTAAAGGCAAGGGCAGAGGTCATAGACATAAGGTAGTGTTAGAGCAGGGGCGACAAAAGTGATAGAGGAAGGGCTAGGAGCAGGGATAAGAGCAATAACAGAGGCAAGGGACGAGACAAAGCCTGGAACAGAGAGAGGGACATGGGTAGGGTCGAAGGAATACGCTGTGGTTAGGGGAACGATAGAAGCAAGCATAGAGGCAAAGACATGAATAGAGTCAGGGGCAAGGAAAGAGTCTGAGAAACAGGTAGTGGCTGCGGCAGGCGTGGCAAGGCCTTGCATGCAAATAAAGCTATGTAGATAGCTGTTCTTTTTTGTTTCTTTTTATTCATTTTTGGGCGCAGCCGCAATTGGAGTTGCAATTGAGCTTCTGACCATATAATTAACACTTGGCAGCTGCCAGCCAAACAGGCCATTAAGCGTTTTCATTTTGGGCATGTGGCGGCGGCCTTCTGCTTGGTTTCAGTTAACCAAAAACGTTGCCCCATCGTCATCATTACGATCTGCAACAACATCATCATCACCATCATCATGATCATTATTATTATTATTGTTATTGGTAGCAGCAGCAGCAGCCACACCAATAATTTAAGCTGTCATAATGAAGCCATCAGCTATGTGTTTAAAAAAGAAAGACATACAAGAACAAACAGCAAATGCTTTCTCTTAATACCCTGTAATTGAGAGAGCATAATATGATAAATTAAATATATATATCGAAAAGGTGCGAGAGAGCTAGCAAGAGTTAGACAAATTTTGGCCAAAATCATAACTTAAACTGTTCTAAGTTCTTTGGCTAAGCTTTCGCCAGTTTTCGCCAGTTTTCGTCTGTCTAGGGTATTTATTAGCTCATATATTTTGCTGCTGCTTCTGGCAGATGAAAGCCTTTCATCACAACACATTTCTGGCGCCGCATCAACAATAGTTGCTGCTGCTGCTGCAGCTGTAGCTCACTCTCATGCAGCAGCCTTAAAGTATTTAAGGCTTAATCGATGGCGCTTTATTGCCACGCCCCCCTCTCCCAGTAGCCCCTCGACTTAGCACAATTCCCGCATTGCCTTCTAACCTGCAGTGCAATTTTTTTTGCTATTTTGCTATTTTTTTACACTTCAGGCCCCGGCTACGCTTCGTTTGTGTCGACAGCAGCTTTTCATTAGACAATTTTCCCCTAAGAGGAGAAGTGGGAGAGGGGGATGGGGGGGGGGCTAGGGTGCACAGAGCATTTGCACTTTGTTGCACAGCAGTAGCAGCAGGGCAGAAGGTGAAGCGGTCGGGCGAGCATATTGTGGCATGCAGGGCAAGCGAGCAGATTTTCATTATGTCGAGTCGAGTCGAGTCGAGTCGACACTAACAACAACTTTTACTTGTGTGTGGTACATTGTTAGCTTAATTGTTGTTGTTCTTGTTGCTGCTGTTAGAATGTGCGCGTTATTGAGTTACGTGCTTGGCGGCACAATAACAACAACAGCAGCAGCAACAAGCAATTGCAACTCGGCACGTTTGCGTTATTTAACTGTCAGCAACATCAGCAACAACTGCAACAACTACAGCAACAACAGCTGCAATTTAGCCTCAGCCTAGGCGCTAATTGACAGTGAAAATGTCGCGCACTTAACATTTGTCTTCATCATTGGCCGAAAAGCTGCTGCTGCTGCTGTTGGTGCTGCTGCTGCTGCGATTGCAGCTGCTAAATGTCTAACGCAAAAGCGGAAATCGAAGCGAAGAATTAAGTCCAGCCCACTTGCATATGATAGATCAAAGCCTGGGCACGGCTCTAGCTGACGCGCTTATCAATGCCAGCTAATCACAAATGCAATTCAGGCGCTCGACTGACGCCTACGCAAAGCTGTTAGCCAAGCGCAAGAAAGGGCGCGTGGTGGGAGACGAAGCAGAATCGGGCATCAATAGCTGCCGCACCACCCACGCGCGTTTAACAAGCGCAAAATCAGGCATAGCCCTCAATATATATGTATACAATATATATACACAATATATATGTATACAGCAAATGCATATACATATTAAGCACTTCAAATACCCTAACGGTATGTTCGATGCAATGGGGTGGCTAAGTGGGCGTTCAAATGTGTAAAACAGAGCGTGAAAGCAGCTTGGATTCTATCGATTCATGTAGTATTTGTATAGATATAATGTATAGAAGTTAGTATTTTATGTGTTATTTAGTATTTTACTCACACTATTTGATATTTTACTTAGTATTTCATATTTAGTACTGCATATATTGTATTTAGTATTTTGTTCAATATATGTATAGTGCTTGGTATCCTTTAAATATTATTTACAATTTAGCATTTCATATAGTAGTATTTAGTATTTTATATAGTAACTAATATGTCGCATTGTAGTTAGTATTTTATATGACTTACAGTATTCAGTATTTTATATAGATAACATCTCATCAACATTTATATGAATTTCACTTTCTACCTAATTATTTTCTACAGATATTTTATCTGAAAACATTTAGTAATATATCCTCAATCTTTAAGTAACTATTGTTCATTGGCTTTATTCTATATTTTAAAAGTTATCAAATCATAAATTCTCAATTCATAACTCGACAAATATAAGTAAATCTCTGTTTCCTCCTCTCTAGCTCCCACTATCTCTCTCTAGTTCCGCCTATTACATCATACTCAGTCGAGCTTCTACTTATGAAACACATAATAAATTTACCTAAATGATCAAATTTTATGTCTATAGGGTATTTAATATTCGTTCAACGGCGAACGTTGCCGTTTTTTGTTTCATTGTTGGTTTATCGCAGTTTTTCATTATGTTGAGTAAGCGAAACAAATGAAAGTTTTTTTTGCTCAACTAGCGATGTGTGCGCGCGCGTGTGTGTGTGTGTGCGTTGCCTCTCATTAAGTGGAAGTGCATTCACGATGCTGTGAACGATGCTGATGATAGCTTGATGGCTTGATGCCTGATGCCGATGGCTTTTGACGACATCAAGATAATTGCTTCCCGGTTATTTTTCCAACCCTCATATTTCGCTTGTACGTGGGCAACAGCTACGCCCACCTTTGCACAAGCACCGAATTTAAAGAGAAATTATTAATTATAGCGTTGCAATTTGTTCAAGCAATTGTTGTCTCACAGAGTGTGTGTGTCTTTGTCTCTCTGTGTGTGTGTGTGTGTGTGTGTGCAATTCAAAATCGAAACTTTTCTATGGCTTGGCAAGGTCGTTTCCAGCTGCCTTTGTGCCTTTAATAAGAGACTTTAAAGAGTTTACAATAATACACAGCTCAAGGCTGGCATGGCCCAGCCCCGACCTCAGCTCAGCTCAGAGCTCAGAGCTCTATGCAAATTGCCAGAGCGAGCAATAAATGCGATCGAGATGTAGCTGTATATATATACATATATATATTTAATAATACTTCGAAACAGACAACTGAAGAGAGGGCGCCCACGCGCAATTATCAAGCGGCTTTTGTTGACTATGGGTTGACAACTTCTTTAATCAAAAGCGATTTCAAACAAAAAGCACACACACTCGAACAAAAAAAAAAAACAAAGAAAAAAAAACGGGCGTGGCAGCAACATGAGTTCTCTGCCACGTTTCAATTGTTGTTGCCGTTGCTGTGGCTCATTACAAATTTGACACTTTGGCTGACAGCGTTTGATTTCTGGTCGTTTTCAGCGGCGTAAATCTTTATGCTTATGTCATTTAACTTAATGGCAACAAGTCAACAAACAAACGGCCTGAGCCAAGCTACCCAAAGACATAATAGTTTGGGGCCAGACTTAAAGGCCCAAGCAGCAGCAGCAGCAACAGCAGCAGCAGCAACAGCAACAGCAACAGCAACAGCAACTACTGACAGCTGTTGATAGTTTATTGAACATTTTTGGCTAGCCAAAAAGCACATGAGTTGGTAATAAGCTGCAAAAGAGTTAGCTCTGTATGTGTGTTGGGGCTGCGGGTCTTAGCCATGGTCTTAATTATGTTTTAGAACCTGCACTTAAACTGGAGAGCTGTATGAGTTGTTATACCCTTGAACTTATGGCTTTAAGAGGGTATGTAAATGACAAGAGAAGCCATAAACCATATAATATTTATGAGTCTCTGAAGCAGGAGAGAGAGAGAGGGAGAGAAGGGAAGAGTTATAGAAATAGGCAAAGAGGACACTAAGTCTATGTTAAGGAACTCAATAGCTTCGGCCATTTTTGATGCCAGCTAGAAAGAAGCAAGTAAGCATAAGGTACCTTGTAGTCATGAATACCCGTCTTGCGCATTTTTACCTGTAGAAACAGTTTATACTTCTATATGCCTACATAAGATAAGCAGTTGAATGGATTTCGTGTAGTTTGTCTAAAGATAGAGTATAGTAATTTATGCATATCTCTAGACAGCAGTTAGATTGATATAATTATAATAGTTAATAATTTGTCTATTGGTAGAGCTAAATTGTCTCAGGCATACTTCTACGTAGAGGAGCTGAAGAGATAAAGCCATAGTTTATTAAAATCAGAGCGAAGATAGAATGCTGCAGGTACTTTCCAGTAGTTCACTCCCAACTAGGCAAGTGCGTTGGCAATTGAGATACTTAAAACATCTACTAGTCGTTCACCTCTCCATCATTCTCACTCTATCACTCATTACTTCTACAGATCACTCATTTTTTGTTTTGGCTTGCGTAAGGTATCTTCTAGTCGTTTACTCCCCTATAGAGTAGACTCTCAAATGATATTCTCCAACTTCTACTTAAGCTGAATTCTAGCACTATATATTGTCAATATTTGAATGCAATTACTCATGTTTCACAGGTAGCAGAAAAAAGCCAGAATGATTTCAATCAAGGCAAAAACAAGCAAGGCATCTTCTAGTCGTTCATTCCCCTCAATATGACTCTCAGTTGTACAATCAGTCCTTGATAGGCAAACATCACATAAAACACACCCAAGTTGCTTGGCTTAGGCCAGCTTTATTACCAACTTAGTTTCATTATTAGCTGCCAACAGCCTTGTCTCTGTGTATGTTTTCTTGCCCGCTTTGTCGCCTTTTGGCCAATTTTTGTATTTTGACAAAACTGCCTAAGCGTGACTGACGCTGGAGCTGGGGCTGTGGCAGACGTGTTGACGTAGGGCAATTGTTTGCAATTGGTATCAAAAAGCGTGTGAATATAACTTGACTTGGCAACAAATTAAGCCTTTTGCCTTTTGCTGTTTTCTGTTTGGCTCTGTTGCCTTAACCGTCCGGTTTTTCTTTTTGGCCATTATTGACAGCGATTTGCGTTGATTTCATTTTTTCTATTTTTTCTTTTTGTTGACCATGAATCTGTTGGGCCGCAAATGTTGCTCTTGAGTTCAATAAGCTTTTGTTTGGCTAATTTTATGCCAGCTAGACAGCTGTGTGACTCTTGGCCAAGACGCAACCGGCGCAAACTTCTTTAATTAAATTTTCAATTTAATACACTTGACGACAGCATTAAGCGGCGCACGGAGTGGCGGGAGGGATCGAGGGGGCATCAACTATGCAGCAGCAGGCGCCAAGTTTTCATTAAGCCGCCGGCATGTTGCTGTGGCCAATGTCTACGCCTTCTTGAAGATGTCCAGGCCCAGTCCATTTTCATACAAATTAAATGCCACAAAACTTGTTTTACTTACCATTTCATATTCTTTGTGTTGTTGCTTGTTGATTGGAAAATTGCAAATTGATAATTGATATGCGCCACCTGTCGGTCGCTGTTGACACTAAATTGAGTAGACATTGATTTGATTAAGTTTCGCCAAGAATAGCTCTTCTTTGTTTATAAATATAAGAAAGAATCTATAATTAGGTAGATTATGCATGCAAAAGGGTTCGACTAGCGGATACCCTGCTTGTAACTGTAATTTGGGTATATAATAACTATATATAGCTGCATTTTGTGACGTTGTATACTTTCATTAAAGTCTATGTGAAGCTTAAATAGGAGACAATGCCCGACTCGTAAATACCCTGCATAATTATAAGCACAAACCTTAACTTTATGCTTAAGATATATTTCAACATCCATATCTGTCTTTCGCTTTGCTCTCTATGCTAAATTCTTCAACCATTTTCATATTGTGCTAATCTAGAAACCTCATTCATGTCGCATAGTGTAACACTTGTCCAACGGCCAAAACACACATAGCCATAGCCAGTTAGTAAGCCATGTTTGCCTGTGCCTTTTAATTGGCCCAAAAAACCAGCTGTCCAATTGTCACTTAATAAAAACATAAAAGACAACAAAAAAAAAAACGAACATAAAAAATTATGATTATTATTAATTTAATTGTTTTAAATTTAGTTTTTTTTAAGCTTTTTTATTGCTTACGCAAATTGCACGTAAGTGTGTGGCCTAAGCTTTTATCTAAAGTTTTCCATCTTCTTTTCTTTATCTTTTACAGGTAAGAGCGAGCGAGCGACCTCATAAAAACCCGAAAAAAAACTAGAATTGCGGCACGTGAGTAAAAGCTACAAATGGACCGCACTTACTGCCAGTTGTAACACTTAAGCAAAGATATGTGAGAGCGCGCGAGTGTGTGTGTAGTGTGTGTGTAGTGTGTGTGTAGTGTGTGTGTAGTGTGTGTGTAGTGTGTGTGTAGTGTGTGTGTAGTGTGTGTGTAGTGTGTGTGTAGTGTGTGTGTAGTGTGTGTGTAGTGTGTGTGTAGTGTGTGTGTAGTGTGTGTGTAACGTCTGCTAAGATATATCAGCTCAGAGTATTCACTTTCTCTGCTTTAATTGCGGCCAATTTTATTTTGATGCGTGCGCATTTAAATGCATTTAAAGAGCAGCAACAACTTCAACAACAACAACAGCAACAACAACAACAGCAGCCTCTGTCAACTTCTGGCATGGCGAAAAAAAATGAGAAAAAAATAAACTTTAGCACAGCTCACGTACAAAAATGATTTTGTAAAGAAAACTTGCGTAGCAGAACGAGGCAAGGCAGCAGGAGTCGCGGCTGTGAGGAGGAATCGAAGTCGTAGTCAGAGTCATTGCCGCCGTCGTAGCTCGAGCTGGGGCTGGGGCAGAACATTTAAGCAGCTTAACCCATTTCCGTGGCACATTATCATCATCATTTGATATGTCTGCAAAGCTGTTGCTGTTGTCGTTCAACTGTTGCAGAGTTTTTTTTTTTTTTTTTTTTTTGGTTTTTTTCTCTTTCTTTTTTAATTTCTTTCAATTACGCCGCACTTGTCACTGAGGTCTGGCTGAAGCTGTTGTTACCCCTTGTGAAATTCCCTCATTAATGCTGCATGCATAAATACGACCAGCTTTAATGAGTATTAAGGCTTATCTGTGTGTGTGTGTGTGTGTGTGTGTGTGTGTGTGTGTGTGTGTGTGTGTGTGTGTGTGTGTGGGTGTCTGTGTGTGGGCAGTTGAGCTGCTGCGAACGTAAAAGCCACTCATTAAACGATTTTAAATGCGACACTGATTGAGTATCTCTCTCGCTCTCCCTCTCTCTCTCCGTCTGTCTCTACCTGTCACTTAATTAGAATCAATTTCGCCAAAAGCTCTCTACTCCAATTGCATAACACAATGTAGAGCTGGCAGCAGCAGCTGCTTGCAACATCATTATTAACAAACGTCTTTGGGCACTCGAACGAGCGAAAGTTGAGAAAAGCAATGTTGCCGCGTCGCATCGTATCGGTCTATGACCGCATCATGGTGCAAGGAAAGTTGTGTGCCTTTCTAAAACTTCGCTATGTAGAATAGACGACAATCGGAAAAACGGCCCATGGTTACAGCATATTGCAGCAGCAAGTTGCAGCAGTTGCAGCCGTTGCAGCAGGTTGCCAATTGCCGTTTGGCGTTTGCTGTTTGCTGTTCAATTGATGCGCCAGCAACATGGCAGCACAACACAAAACCAATTTAGCCAGCCCAAAAACAGGCAAAACTCATTGCCGTGCAGTGCAGTGCCGAGTGCATCTGCTGAGCGCAACGTCTAACAAAATGCTGGCCGTAAAAACAAATGAAGCCAAAACCGAATGGCAGGCGAGCATAGCTAATGCAACATTGCCTAATGCCATTGACTAAGCTCAGCTTGACCAGGCGCACTTTCAGTTTTCAAATGGCCAACAACAGCAACAACAACAGCAACTGTAACAGCAGAAGCGGCAGCAACAGATAACAAGAAAATTGGCAAACAGCTAAGCCAAACCGAAGCTCAAATGCCCTTGAGTTCGTTTTTATCCTTTTACTGAAAAAAACAAAACAAAACAAAACAAAAGTCAATTGTGCTGTTGCTCAGGCTGAAGACCTTCAATTAGATTTGACTATATAAAGATTTTACAATAAGGCTGTGACTAATAGTTAAATGAGTTGCAATTGAAGAGAAGAGATATACATATATATTCAAATAAATATATATGCAGCTATATATGTATGTCTATAACATCTACGAGTATATGTAGATATCCATAACTTGATTGCAAGTAGTTGGCGTAGAGTTTTTAAATTTGGCTAAAGTTGCCATTAAAACGAGAAATCTAAGAAAGTTTCAGGTGAAATTTAAAAAATGTATTTCATGAGCAATATTAAAAATCACATGCCACGATGTTTGCCCTCTATACTTTTCTATACTTCGCAGAATCATTTCTGTTGTCAAACTTCACCTACGTTAAATAGTAAAAATTTAGACTCATTCAACTTGACTCTATATAGTCACTCGAAAATCAACTAAAGCTTGGTCAAAAGCATTTCACTTAAGTGAAAACTTTGTATTGGCGCAAACGATTGCAGTTAATCGAGCTGGCCGTTGGGTTAGGTAAGTGTATGGCTAAAGGTTCAGCGCGATTCGTTTTTATGGCAAAGTCAAATAGGAAAACAAAATAGAAGTTAATCTAATAACAAAGATTGAGCGCAATAATTTTAGCGATTGGCAGCGCAGATTTACCATGACCAAGCGGCACGAGGAGGAAGAGGGGCGGAGCTGGAGAAGCCATAGAGGCAGGCAGGCATCAGGCAGGCATCAGGCAGGCAGGCAGGCGCAGGCAGGCAGTCAGCAGCCGGCAGCAAAAGTAAAAACAGCATCAAGTAAAAGGGAGCGTCGTCTCGACACGGATCCCAAAACCATGGTCCACACTCCATACCACTGCATGGTTGCACAGTCAGGCAGGAGGAGCTGAGCGAACGAGATGAAGGCAGACTGAAGCTGGAGAGCGTGGCCAAAGGCTCGTTAGCGTTTTGGCCCAGCAAGTGCAGCAGCAGCAGCTGCTGCCAAATGGGAGCTGCACTTGTTTTGTTGTGTCTGCACTATGCACTGACTGTCTCTCTCCCTCTCTCTCTTTCTGTGTGTATAGATAGCGTATCTAATGGTTACATTTTAGTGCATACAAACGTATCTAATCGCTTAAACGTTTTATTAAATTACGCTAGACGTAGCACAAGGCAGCGCTGTGGCAGTGGCAGCGGCAACGTCAGAGTCGGGCCAATCGAATTTGTTTTGTTGCATCATTGTTTTTGGCCCAAATGGCCATTGCCTTATTTGTGTTTTGGCTAGAAGCCATGACCTTGCACAGCTATTGCTTCAAGGTAAAATTTATGAGACTCAACTTTCTCCCGCTCCCTCACTCCCCACTCCATTTCTCTATCAATATACTAGCTATAGCAATATACTAGCTATTGGCATGCGTTTAACTAAACACTTTAACTGTAAATGCCGGCAGCAGCTGCTACAGCAACAACAACAACATCAGCAACAACAATAATCAACAACAAACAAACATTGCGACAAGTTAAACAAGTTGACAGCCAGACAAACAAAACAATATGCAAAGAACGAAAGTTTTGCTAGATAAACAAACGGAGCTGGCAGGGCGGGCAGTCAGGTGAACTGCCAGCCAAAATGTGGGCATGGCCCTGTGCACAAAACTAAAAACAAAAGCGACCAAAAAATTGTTGACAATAGAACAAAAGACACTCAACAATGACAAGAGCAACAAAAAGCTGCAGCAGCAGAGGCTGCAGGGCAACATGTAGAAGCTGCTCTTAACTTTTATGAAAGCAGCGGCGGCATCAGAAACAACCGCATAAACAGCAGCAGCAGCAATAGCAAGCAAAGCAACAGCAATAATAGCAGCAGCAACAGCAACCGCAGCAGCAGCAGCAGCAGCAGCATCAACAACTATGCAAAGTCCTAGAAATGAAATTGAAATCGAAATCGAATTCAAGGCATGCATATGGATATAGTTGGTCTGAATCAGAATCGAAAACAGCAACTGAAATCAAGAGCAAAGTGCTGAGAGGCAGCAACAGCTGCATAAGCAAATGAAGCCGCACATGAACACGACATTGCCACGGCCAGCAAGCTGCATGCAAATGAGGTCCAGCCCCCTTGCCAGGCTGGACACAAAAGCGCACAAAAAAGCGAACGGACGGTGGGCGTTTGAGGATTATTATTGTAGCCGCCGTTGCTGAAATGAGCACAAAAACTAGCACCGCAGGGCAGCTCAGTGTGTGTGTATGTGTCTGTGTGTGTTTGTAGCTAGCAATAATTGCTGCTGTTTTTTTGCTCGTGTTAAATGGCAACAGGAGCAGCAGCAGCAGCGGCAGCAGCAGCGGCGGCAGTGGTGGGAGCAGCAGAACAATTGAAGTCAAGCCTGAATGCATTTTTTTTTTCTGCTGTTGCAGGCGAAATGCAACTTCATGTTTCCTCATCATCGTCGTCGTCGTCGTCGTTGTTGGCTGGCTGGCTGGCTGGCTGGCTGCTCCTTGATTTGTTTGCTTAGGGCTCTCTGACTGCGGCAACAACAACAACAGCAGCAACAACTGCAGTAAGTCTCAGTTACAGTTTGCTGTTCTCAGTGTCTGCGGCTCAACGAATGGGGCTGCCCTTTTTAGCCGGCAGCATGAATTTATTTGTTTTGAAATTGTAACTGCAGCAAGTCAGCCGCATCCGCAGCAACAGCAACAGCAACAGCAACCTGAGAATCATCATCAGTGCAGTTGCAGTTGCCTTTTCAGTTATTGTGCCTTGTGCTGATTGTGCGGTTTCGATAAGTTCAATGCAACTTCAACAACAACCGCAGCAGCAGCAGCAACAGCATCGGCAGCATCGGCAGCAGCAGCAACAGCATCGGCAGCATCGGCAGCAGCAGCAACAGTAGCTATAAGCCCACATGCATCACGTGGCCAACATGGCAATGGCAAGTGATAAATTAGCGCAAGCCAAAAGGCACTGAATAACTGCAAAAAATGCCAAAATGTCAGCCGAAAAAAAAAACGAAAAACGAAAAATAAGGAAAGCACATTTTCACTTTATGCGGCAGTCAGCCAGCAGCAGGCACATGATTAAAAAGTTCAGATAAAGGATGAGTCAAGCCATATGCCATCCGCACATACCCTATGGAAAATGCACGCTTATCGCTGATTGCATAAAAAACGACGGAAATTGAACTTAAGCGAAACATTAAAGAGCAGCAAATGGCAGCAGGAGACTTTTTTTTTATAATATAAATGTATATGTCTGACATGCTTTAATTTGGTATTTTTTCAAAATACCTTAAAACATATTTTAATTTTAAAATATATATAAATTCCGATTAAGATACCAAACTAAACAAAATTCCTCAAAATTACAAAAAAAAATCAAAGTTTTTTTATTTTATACTAAGCTTTAACGCAAAACAATATTTTTCAATATTAATGCTAATAAAATTCAAATTAATAATATTTTTAAAAATGACAAAGTTTTATTAATGCAATTTATTGCCAATTATAAATTTTTAAAAGAAATTTAATTGGGTTAAAAAATATATAAATATAATATATTCCAATGCCTTCTTTGACACATTTCAATTTAAGTTTTACTAATGACTAATGTGTTACCTTAAACCAACATTTTCTAGCCTCTTCGCTCTTAAATCGCATGAGAGCTTGGCTTAAAAACTTTACAGAAACAGTAAAAAGTTCTCATAGCTCTAAGTTTTGCTTGAAGAATCAACAAAATGTTTAGTAAATACTTAATAGACAAATTTTTGTGCAAGAAATCAGCTCCAAGTTGGCTTTACGTAGTATTAAACTTTATATATACATATATCATAAAATCCATATAGATTGTCTGCCTTTTAGATCTAGCTTTATTTAAGCTAAATTATTAACAAAGCTTTGTTGACATGAAACCTGGAACTTACACACTTCGTTTCTCTCCATTCCGCTTTCATTCAGTATTTTGTTAGCTAAGCTTTGCCAATCCGAGCTCTGCTCAATAGCCAAATAAAACTCTAACTTTATTCAAGCTAAATTTCAGCAAATCAAATGCGAAAGCATATTGAATCTCAGACTATTTGTAATACGCTTTCCTGGCTCCATGTTAAAGCCTTAGCTAAGCTTTTGATACTCTTTCATGCCAAGATTGGCTCTGGCCAATAGCCAGCTGGAAATCGATGTACTATGTGGCGAGTAGCTGAGGTCCATGGCAATTTTCTCTCCATATTTCTGGCTGCTGCGAACGTGCCGCGTGCAGCGGGTGGTGCAGCAAGCAGGAAGGTGGTTTGTTGCTCTTGCTGGTGTTGCTGTTGGTGTTGGTGTTGGTGTTGATGTCGTTACAATGGATGGCAACAGCAAACGGCAATAGGTGGATGTGGATGTGGATGTACGTGTGGGGGAGAGGAACTGTATTGGGGATGCTCTGGCGAACAATGAGAATGAGAATGAGAATGAAGCCGCGCGCATCTCAGTGCATACGCTGCAAAGATTAGTGCAGAGCTGAGCGTGCTGTGCATCTAAGAGTTGTTGCAACTGTAGCAAACTTTTACTTATTGTCCGCGCAGTTGTTTATTTCAATTTTTTTTTTCGGCTTGCCAATGCTTTTGCTTTTGGGTTAGGGTCTGTCTGTTGTGGCTGTTGTTGCTGCTGCTGCTGCTGCTGTTGTTGTTGTCGTTTTGGCTGTTTGCATTTAATGCGCCCAGGAACAGGGACGTGTTCTGCCGCGAATTCGTGAAACGTGATGCTGCAAAAGTCGTTCGCTTTTTACGTTTCGCTCTGTGCTGTTGGCTGTGTTGGTTGTTTGTTTGTTTGGATTCTCTCGATTTCGACTGCCCTTGCTTATTGTTTTTTAGGATGCGGATGCTGCCATAGTCAGTGCCATTGCCATTGCCATTGCCAATGCCAGTGGCAGTGGCAGTGGCAGTGGCAGTTTCTTTGACTTTGCTCGCAATTTGAATGCCTCTGCGATTGCCAACGAGCTGTCCTTGTTATGGGAGCATGGCATTGTTAGCTGGAGCGACGACAGCCGTGGTACCTATTAAGGGTACATGAGAACTTTCCACCGTAAAGGGCAAATGTGCGCTATGAAAATGAAAGCCAAATTGGCAAACGGAAAGTTGCAAAATGAAAAATGTTTGCGTTTTCGTGTCCTAATTGGTGTGGCCAACGTTTGTCGCGCCAAATACAAAATCAAACAAATAAAATCGAAGATGGCGATAAAGAAGAAGAAGGTGATGAAGAAAAAGAAGAGAATAATAAATAATGGCACCTGGAGCGCCAACATGACAGCTAGAAAAACGATTTGAGAAACGTAGAACTTTCCATAGAACTGCGAACTACCCAACATTGGAGGCCATTGACTGTTTGACTTTTTGACTGTTTGACTCAGTGAGTGAGTGAGTGAGTGAGTGATTGAGTGAGTGACTGATTGATTGATTGACGCGCGCGCGCACTCGCACTCGCACTCACGCTCGCGCTTTTAAGCTGTTAACAATCTCATTGTGGCCACGTACAAGTTGGCAATGTAATTAATTGCTTTCCAACCTGTGCGCTTGGAAAGTGTCCAAATCGCAATGAGCCAACAGCAGCAGCGGCAGCTGAAGAAGCAGCAGCAACGCCCGAGGAACCCGCACTTAACACAAAAGTGGGTCAAAGTGGTTAAAGACACTGCCCAAAAGTAAAGAATGCGAATGTTGCAACTTGACGCGACTCAAATTTCATTCTGTATGATATGAAAATAACGAGGGCTGCACGAATAGTTGGCAACACCCGCAGCGGCACAAATTGCACTAAAGTTCACTGAACCGCGTGAAAACTACAAAAACGTAACTAATTTTCGTTGAGTGTGTATGAGTCAAGCCTAAAACATCAATCAAAGCCAAATTAAGCGTAAAATGCTGTGCAGGAAACAAAGCGTCAAAGTCAAGACACAAAAATAAAGCACAAAGCACAACAAGACACACGCACACACACACACACACACACACAAAGAGACAGCGACGAGTGCAGTGCAAAAGGTTAAACCCGCACCAGGAAAGCAAAGCCCGCATATACTATAAGCACACACGCACACACACAGCTGAACTGCCTCCATAACCATGGCCAAGACAATCAATCAAAGCGCTTTCCAAAGAAAGGCAACAGAAAAGACCAAAAAAAAAGTGCAAGCCAGCCTCAGCTAATTTCAAAAGTCAGCCCCTACTGCAGCTACAGCTCCAATTGCAGCTCATTTGCATACAACGCTGAGTTATGGATGAGCTGTTGGTGTGGGCAGCAGCCAAGAATTGGCACACGCACAAAGAGGCTGCATGTGTGTGTGCGTGTGTGTGTGTGTCTTATGCAAATCTTTAAGCCGACAAACAGTTTCCTGATAAACGTACATACATATATATGTATATATAGTATATATACAGATGACACACCGTTAATTGCGCGATTTCTACAAATTTGATAAAGCCAAGCAGTCGGCTGAAACAAAAGACTTAGGCAACAAACTTCCGTCTGATAAGGCTTTAAAGTACAGTAAAGTAAAATGATGCAACAGCGAAAACAGAGACTAAGAATAAAAAGAAAAGAAGAAGAGTGAAAAGTAAATGATTTTGATATGTACAGATCTGTTCATTAAAATAGTAGTGCAACTGAAATGTTGGACAGCAAATGTCGTGAGAAACATAATATTAAGATTAAAATATTATACTACTCACAACAATTTGCTGTTCATCATATCCATCGCACTACTATTTTTATGAACACAGCTGTATGAATATTTATATATGTTAATACATCTCAAGTCAGCATGCCCTGTAAAACACTCATTGTATAGATAGATAAGCACATGAGTCTCTACGATAGATATTTCATATGCACAAATTATAGCAGGTAGACAATCATAGTTGACAGCGAGTTAGACTTGTTTAGCTAAAGATATATGCCAAGCCAATATACCCGCTGAAACTCTACTCTAAACATTCATTTATCATACTCTTGTAGTGCATAATGAATTCAATAGACACAGACATAGTTGATATAGACTTACAAATATATCTCAGTAATATATACCCCAAGCCTACATACCCTGTAGAACTTTTGGCTATACTTATTAACGCGCAAACACGCACACACACTTGACGTTTGGCTGATGTGCTTTTGTCTAGTTGTTTGGCTTGTCTGTTCTGCCGGTCAAGTCAAAAGGCGAACGTCGCCGTCATAAACCTTTCGATAGGCGGCGCTGCTTTGGCTACGCCTTGACCGCACAGCGACCCAAACTTGCGCTTGGTTTGTTCTTTTTCAATTTAATATATGTTTTTTTTCTTGTATTTTTTTTTTTATTATTAAGCGTTACGTGCGTCGCATTCAAAGGCGAACGCTGGCTGCATTTCCCTGCGCTGCATTTGTTGCTGTGCATTTTTAATTCTGCGTTTTGATTGCGTTGCGCGACGCAGATAGAAATTAAAAAACAATATTTAATCAGCGCACATAATCTGCATTTTAAAATTGAGTTTCCCCACTGATCGCGGGCTACAGGCGCTTTTGGGTGTTGACCATTTAACGCGTCGAGCCGCCGAACCCGTCGAACCCGCCGAACCCGCCGAACCCGCCGAACCCACCGAACCCTCCAATGCCCTGTGAAAAGAATTTGTTAGATTTTAATCGCTGAGCTGCGTTTTCGCTCGAATAAAAAATAAAACCAAAAAAAAAAGGTTTACTTTGAGCTGCTTGGCTTGGCTTGAGTTGGCTTGACTTGGCGCAAAGCCATAAAAATCAAATCAGCGGATCGGACGATGACGACGTCGTCGACGACTTCCTTGAAATCAAAGTCAACTTCGGCTCAACGTTTGATTCATTTGGTATACTTTTATATATGTATATATATATATATATATATATATATATATATATATATATATATTTTTGGACTCAAGAATCTTGCTTGAGTCTGGCGGCTGGGGGGCTGCGTTGGGTTAGAGGGGCTTGTGCTTGTTAATCCTTTGACGTGACGTCTGTTCATAATTTGCGCTCATATTTCATGTGCTATGCATGCGGCCTTTGCCGTTTTTTTTTTCTTCTGTATTCCAGAACTTTGGCCTTGCGGCAATTTTGAAAGGTTCTCTGATTGAATATTCTAAAGTAAGTTTGTCGTAAATCATTGGCCCAGACAGCTGGCCCCAGCTCTCGACTTCGAGCTGTTCTCCAAAAAACTAAAACACAAACCCTTCTCATATATACATACATACGTATGCGACTGCACATGATGATATGCATATGCTGAACGCAACTATTACATCAGTAAAATGCCTCTCATCTGCTCTTTGTCATACGAAATGGCAAAAGCCAACAACAAACTGTCTCACAGTCAATGAGGCCGTTTCGTTCGTTCAGTCAACCCGAAATAAAAAGAACTCACATTCTAAATGCCAATCGTTGGCTATAAATAAAAGAGTCAAAGAGCTCAGAGCGCAGAGCTTGCTTTTAATTTTAATGAACTATAAAAATTCACACGCACAATGATGATGATGGGCAGCAGCAACAAAATATTACGATACCAAGCGGTTGACACAGACTCAACAAAACAGAAAAAAAAAAAAACAGAAAAAAGACAGAAAAAAATGGAAATGAAAATGTTAATGAAATCCAAAGAGACGCTAACAAAACAAATCAACAGCTAGAGCTGGGAGTCTGGCTGGGAGCTGTGCGTTTTTCTCAGCCAACAAATCCCGAAAAAGAAGCAGAAGCAGAAGAAGAAGAGGAAGAGGAAGAAAAAGCGACTCAAAATTCGAAAGAAAACTATTAAACAACTGTCCGAGTCTTATCGCATAGAATCGCTCGCACCGCGTTTGCTTAGAAATTAGAGTCGAAAAAAAAGCAAAGTTTTTGTTTTTGTTTTTGTTTCTGTGTGTGAAGAAAGGCCTTACCTAGAGACCGGTTTAACAGCGCGCTGTTAACTCACTGTTAAAACGTACGCTAGCTGCGACGTCGACAGCAACAGCGACGGCGACGCCGACTGCATTGTTCTGGGCACTCAACTCAACCGACAGCTCTCAGAACCGTAGCTCGCATTTCATTAGCTCCACAGCCAGCGACCGGTTCATAACACAATCATCAAGCCGCGTCGTCGTCGTCGTCGTCGTTGTCGTTGTCGTTGTCGTTGTCGTTGTCGCTGAGAACTGTGCGCGTGCGCGTTTACGTTTACAGCCCACGCGAGACACTCGGCAAAAAGAGATTCGGCAAACAGTGGACAGTCGACGCTCGATATACGCAACAAAACGGAGAATATACATAATAAATGTGAGAGATATACAACATTTAGTGGATGCTGCGTTTCGTTTTATGCTTATGCAAAGCGAATCGAATTCATAAACAAATTCGTGAAAGTAAAAAAATAAAAATTCTTTGTGTGCCAGATTTGGTAGTTTTGTGAAATTCGCGTTTAGCGCAAGTTAAACAAAAGAAATTTATTTGCCATTACGTGTATATTATGAAATGCGCGTAAGAGTCGCGTAACCAACAATCAAACAACAACAACAACAACAACAACAACAGCGAGCTGTAAAACAAGGCAAATAGAAAACAAAAATTCAAGCCAAGAAATTGCCGCCAATGAGTAATGAGAGGCTCTATCCCTCTCTCTCGCTCTCTCTTTCTCTATCAAAGTGTGTGTTGTATGTGTGAGCGTGTGTGTGTTAATTGATTGGCAAAAGGTGTAAATCTTTTTGGTACATATTTAACGGCATTTCTTTACACTTATATATACATAAATATATATTTTGTGGAGCAGACCGAGTGATTGTCAGCACTGGAGGTGAGCAATATAGCAATAAATATGTAAATCTCTGAAATATGAATACAAAAATATTTTATATCATTTAAAAGTAATTAGCGTCATGCTCTAGAAATTGGGTTAAATGTGAAAATTATTGTTGTGTCTGCGATTGTGTGTGACTCTGTGTGTGTGTGCGTGTGTGTGTGTGTGTGTGTGCGTGTATCGCTGGTGTAAAATTTTGTTCATATCACATCAAGTGCCAAGAATGGACTTAGCTATCAATTCCTTTGAACGAATTCGAGTAACATAAAAAGACTTAAAGAGCTGCAAACATAATAACGCATAATTATGATTAGTTAAATAAATTAGAAATTAATATAAAACTTATTTAACAATAAACAAAATAAAAAAACTATTAAAGAAATATAAAAAGACAACGTCAGACTAAATGAAGATTTATTAATTTAAAACTAAAATTTAGATTGGTTTTGCATTGTCTTTTAACGAATTAAATATAAATACTTAATTAATATAAATGAGTAAATCAATAAAACATGAAATGAGGTACAAATGAGTCACAACATAAATAAAATCAATAAAAACTATATTTTAGAATAAAGTTTGTAAAAAAAAATTGATTAAAAAATCAATTAGAAATCAATAAAAATAATTTACAATTTTTGTTTTTTGCTAAGGAAATAAATGAATAATTCTTAAAAAAATAATTTAAAGTTAGGAAATAAATAAAAAAAACCAAACCTATAAACTAAAAAAATAAATCCATTAAAAAAGTTATAAAAAAAATTCAATTTATAAATTAATTCAAAAGATTAAAGAAATAAATAATATTAGAAATGAAAAACTATGTAATTTGAAATAAATAAAAAATAAAAACAAACACTTTTGAAATATGAAAAAATCTTTAGATAGAAAGAATTAAATAAAAAATATGTAATAAAAAAAACGTCAAATAATTAAAAAAATAAATAAATAAAATAGTCAATTATCAATAAAAAAAAATTGTTCAAAAAAAGCGAAAAAAAAACGGCAAATAAAATAAAGAAATTTTAGTTTTTTTTTTTTCATTCTGAGCTGATGCGTGCTCTATTTAAGAAGAAAAAAGTAAACTGCAAATATTGAGAAAGCTCTCCAAATTCTCCACCAGTTAATTGTTAATATTATGTAAATTAAGGCGATTTCTGGTCTATGCACATTTACTATCCCCAACGAGCTGCTCTTTTTATGGATAGCATTCAACCATTTAAGTTAGCTAAACATTGGGCGTTCGGTCAAGTTGAAAGTTGTTTTTTCTTATGATCACCTAAAAGAGTTCTAAACACATTTTTTTTTTTTTTATTTTTGATGCGGCCTTTCACTGCTGACAATCCATTAGAAACAACAATTTGTTTGGCTGTTTCATTATCAGCTCGATTATATGCCCATTGCTGCCCACACTCTGGCAGGCTTTGGGGCTGGGGAGGCTGTGCGAGTTAATGGTCTGTCGTAGAGCTGACACCAACGCACACTTCTCATCTTTGGCTGCCTTGCAACACTCTCCAATCGAATGGTATTGGGCTGTTGTTTTTTTTCTATTTTTTTTTTTTGTTTTTGACAACAAAGACATGCAGCGTCTAGCTGAAAATTTCACTTACAAAAGGCGGGCGCAACATTTTCTTATTGTATTTTCATTTTTCTGGGTCAAAAGCAAAGCAACAAAAGCCCATCCTCGGCATTGCCAAGCCCAGCGACAGCCACAGCCACAGCCCCAGCCATAGCCTTAGCCCGGCCCAGCCCAGCCTCTTTTTTTGTCTATTTGTTTCTAAGCTCGTCGCAGCATTTGTTTATAAATGGCAACAAAAGTTGCCCAAAAAAGGGATTTCCCTTTTACACACACACGCACACACACACACACACACACACACACACACACACAGAAAGAGAATCAAACGAAACTTTCGTTTCGTCTGTAAACAGAACTCTTACGGTTACCTAGTGTCACAGCCAAGGTAGAACTGTGGGCATAAATTAAACCTTCGGGCTCTGTCACAATGCCCAATGAACCCAATATAGAACTCAGACGAAACGTCGCACAACGGTTCTTTTACTATATTTTATATATTTGTATGCTAGTGTTTAAGAGAGCTGTGTGCTTGCCACCAAATGCGGCCATGTGTCAATTGTTGTTGCATTTCGTTTTCGATTTCCTGTGCTGTTCTGTGTAGGCTACCGCTATACCCTACCTCATAGCCCCTCTCTGCTGCTATTGGTGCTGCTGCCTGCAGCGCATGATTAATATAGAATCGACAATGTGTGTGTTTCCCAACTCTGGCCGTTTCGTTGATTAGTAAGCACGTCAACATTTCAATAAAAAACACAAATCATTGGCGCGGGCAAGCTCATCAACGTCAGACCAACAACAACAACAACAACAGCATCAACAACAACAACAACAACAATAACAATAACAATATTACTATTACCCCTTTTTTCGCTGTTCTGCGGCTTTGCATTTTAATTGCTTTTGATTTGCTGCTGCCCCCGCCATATTTATGAATCGGAATTGAAAATTTTGGAATTGGGCGCGTTCCGACTGTTAAATTTAGCATATGAATAAAGCAACAACAACTATGATGACGACGACGACGACGGCAATGACAACAACAATAGCAACAACAACATCAATAACAAAATACGTTACATTCTGTCTATACATATGGAGCACGTCTATATACTTTATGGATATGTCTCATCATCTAGCTATTGACACAGTCGAAACACACACACACACATACACACACACACACACACACTTTATGACATGGTCAGCCGTCAAGGGCCTGAAGCCCTTGAAACAGCTTTTGTCAGGCTGAGTTTATATGATGTTACGGTATTTGATATGATTGCATTTGACTTTAGTTTTTTTATACACAAAAAAAACACACACACAATCGAAACACAATTTTGTTACAGTTTTCGTGGAAAAGATAAATTGATGTTTAAAGAAAAAGAAAAAGGTCTCTAAGTAGCTTTGTCAAAAGTCTCAAAGCCAAATAAATTTTATAGACCTTAAGAAGTTTTGGATTTTACTACACATATTTTATGATTGCTGCTTAGAACTTACTGAAAGTGTTGATTCGCTAAAGTTTTTATATCACATTTGATTACGCTAGCTCTGAAACTCTATAGTATATAGATTATAACTGCTTTGAGCTAATATAAAATATCATAACAGCTGCGTAGTTTAAGTATTGTATTGTCTTGACGTCATTTGAGCTGGATTAATATGAAGTTTGAACCAGTTCCAGTATTATGTTTGACGCGAAACTTTTCTGTCCAACAGTTTAGTCGCACTACTGTTTTTATGAACACAGCTGTTTATATATCTCACTAAATCCTCTTCAATAGATATCTTTAAATATTGATATACATATAAGGAAAGACCTATTTTGCCTTGCCCTCAGTCATATAACATTAACAATTTATCTTACCTGAATGTATACCCATATATATGTATACCAACTTTCTGTTATCTCCAGACCCTTTTCCCAAAAAACATAACTCACATTGAAGACCCACCTATATATGTAGCCCATTTCACTATGTAAACCGCGTATTACGCCTACTCATTACTCAAAGCGAGCCCAAACAGAGGGAACTGTATCCACTCTACACTACCTATCATAAACGACAGCTACTTTTGGCTTCAGTGCAATAACCTTGTGGCTTACAAAGCTACCCCCACAGAGCCCACCTCGAAAAAGGAAAAAGAAAACGAATTCCAACTGCGCCTTTTCTCACACCCAATACAACAACAAAAAAAAAGGACAACTTGACAAATGAAAGCAAAAACCAACTGTCCAGCGATATAAAAAGCAGAGAACGAGTCAAGAATGGGCAGCGCGTTAATTTTTCATGGTAGACAAGAGAAAAAGCATATTATTTCATTATTTACATCATGGTGACTAAACAAACGAGCGGCAGCAAGTGGCAAGTGAATAGAGGCTAGAGGCTAGAGGCGAGTCGCGAAGGCCCAACGTTGTCCGTCATTAGTCACACCAAGGGTTAGAGATGTGCCAGTGCGAGTGCCAGTGCGAGTGCAAACCACAAGAGATCCGCGTGCAAAAGCGGATAAAAAGTAATCAAAAGCGCTAAGAACGACATAATAAGGTAACTGAGCTCAGGACTAGATGCACAGCATCCAAAAAGCTGCAGCTGAAGAAGCTCAAGAGGCAGCTAAAGCTAAAGCTGTTCGCAGTTGCTCGACAAAACGGATATGAAACGAAATGCAGGAAAAGCGTAAAGCAGTTTTCAGTATATATACATATATATACCCTATATATATATATATTGCATTATATTGTTCGCTGGCAGCGCAGTCAGCGTCGATGTCGCGACGACGTGAAGTGCTGCTGGGCGTTGAAGCGGCAATAGCGCGAGATTTCTGAGACGCGTATAAGCAGCTTGCTGCAATTTTTTAAGCCGCAGCTTAAAACTGGTGACAACAACAACAGCAACAACTGCAGCAACAGCAACAACAACAACAACAACAACAACATCTCAGCTCTGTTCTGGCTTTGACTGTAGCGCGCAGTCGAGTCGAGTCGGATTTTGTAAAACTCTTTAGTGTGATTAATGTGCTCAGACATACACACACACACACAAACACACACTATGCAAACATACACACATGTCTGCCAGTGTGTGTGTGTGTGTGTTTGCTTCCTTTTATGAGCTACGCCTGTTCTGACCTGCGACCGGGACGTGCTCCTTACACTTTTCCTTTTTTTTCTTTCTTCCTCCTTGCAGAGCGTCAGTTTGCTTTTTGTTAGCAAAACAAAAGCCACCCACATGCATCCACACCTATGCGCAGATTTTCTTTGCTTGCACACTAACATACACACACATGTGCACACACATGTACACCCACACCCACACACACTCACATGCTTTCATGGACTGTCACGTAATCCTTTTGAACGCTGCTTTTATCGCGCTTATACACTTTCCATGTAACTCGGCAAACTTGTTCATTAGGCAACGCCGAGCTTCACATGCGGCAAGTGAGTTAATGTTGTCTAGTTAGAATTTTGAGATCTAAAGCAGACTTAATATAGCTGAGTGAGATTATATATTGGGTAGCAGGAGTTGAGAATGGTGTTGCGTAAGAGAAAGTTGAGAATGAGTTTAAGCTACAAGTTGTTTATGAGGTCTATAAATTTGTCAAGTCAAATATCTATGCATAGAATAGGTCTTAAATGCCTATTCGTACCATGTAGAAGCACCTTGAAGTATTTCAAATGTGAATTAAATATACGGGACTAGAAGGCCAGCAGAGCACTTGGCAAGTGTGAATAAGCCACAGCTCTTCCATGAGCTTATGGAAATTAGTAGCTATTTTTATAAACTAGCAGCAATATTTGCAAGTGAACAAGGAACGTTTATAGAATGAGCTGGCAATTTTTATACATTTTTTATATTTTATTTACATATTTGTATTATTTTATAAATTTAGTTCAAAACTAATTAAAATAAATTTCAATGCAATTTGCTGTGTAAGAAATTGAAACAAATTAAAATTAGAATTATCAATCGAAATTTTATTTGAATTTCTTAAAACTAAAATTAAAACAAATTCAAATATAATTAATTCCCTTTCAACTCTCTAAACTTCCACCAGGACCAGCTAAATTTCAGCGTATTTAGCCGTCGTTCTTAACAGTCAAAATTCTTTGCTTTTTTAGGTTTTTTTGTTGCTTTCCGTTTCGTTTTTGCTGTGTACCTGTTGTGTTGTTGTTGTTGTAAGCTGTGTATCTCATTATGCGTCAGGCTTCTTCCACTAGTCGTTGTTGTTGCTGTCTGCGTCTTAGGTTACATATTTCATATTTCACAGTCAGAAAACCGCATGGAAGGGCGAATGGCGAGGGGCGAGGGGCGAGAGGCGAGCGAGGAGGGAGGAGCGGCAGTGCCTGTTGTCACTTTCAACCCATCTGCGCACTCCAATTGGGAACTGGCTGCTACGTTTGTTCAAGTGTTTTGCTTGCGGCTTTTGTTTTGCCCTACGGCCAGGAAACAGTCGCAACAGCAACAGCAACAGCAACAGCAACAGCAACAACAAACAGCAACAGGCGGGTCTGAAGTGGTAGGACTCTACGACGCCAGCATAGCTCAACGTCATCGTCGTCAAAGGCAACAAACTTGGGGCCAGCGACTGCGACTGCTTGCAAAAGGATTTCATGTTTATTGCAAGTTGTATTTTTTCCTTTTGCATGCCTGCTTATTAAAAACAACAACAAAAATGGTTTTAAAAAAAATAAACCTTTTTTTGTGTGGCTTCTTCGTAAATGCAACGTGTCAGTCGCAAGTTAAATGAGTTTCTCCTTTGATTTTTTTTTGCTGCTGCTGCTGCTGCTGCTGCTGCTGCTTCACAGGAAGTTGTTAAGTGTTGCCCTGGCAGAGGCAGCATCTGTCTTGGTTGCCCTGAGCCTAAGTCTCTGTGCCAGTTACTTGCCATAGCCTGCACAATGCTGTGCAGGGGCGCCACTAAATTAATTAAGCCATTCTCAATGAAATCGAGTAAAATGCGAGGCGCAACTGAAACTGTGTCATGCCATGCACCAGCACCAGCACCAGTACCAGCAACAGTAACTGCAGCAGAGCAGAAAAAAGATCAGCAAACAGGCGACTAAAACTCCAGACACGTACGCGCCAGGAAACCGAGTCGAGTCGAGTCGATTTGAGTCGAGTCGAGTCGCGTCAGTTGGCCAATCCTCAACACAAACAAACTCTGTTTGAGGCTGTGGCATCAATTTTTGTCCAGTAGCCAGTAGAAAATGTCACGTTTCTTTAGCCACATAAGTTACAGGAAAAAAAAACCGTGAGAATTGCTGCTGTTAAGTTTTTCCTGCAAAAAAAAAAAAAAAAAAAAAAAAAAAAAAAAAACGAAAAAAAGTAGGTACTTTCCATGGTGGAAATTAATTGCTGGCCGTGTTATCGTCGTCGTCTAAGACACAGACGGGCAAATTAATTGGAAAGCAGTGCAAAACACACAAACGAAAAAAAAAAAAAAACAAAATTAAATAAGATATCTAAAAGCAAGCCAAAAGCTACAGAAGAAACGAGGCTACAAAATGAACTACTCTAATAAACTACTCACAAAGGCTTTTCCAACACTGTCCAATTAATTAAAATTAAAAAAAAGTTGTTGCAATTAATCTAGAAATAAATTCCACTAACAACTGAGCAACAATCGTTCGCAGTGATTTTTCCAACACTGGCCAGTAGTGTTGCAAGTTGAAATATCTAAAATATTCACTGAAGCCTGAATGAAGCCCATAATATAGAGTTATCTGAAGCCAAAAGTCGCCAAACGAGATTTGCAATAAAGTCAAGCTCTTTTCCAACACTGGCCAAACAATTGGAAAACAGGCCAAAGACAAAGACAGTATGACAACTGTAAGATTTTAAAAGCTAACCTAAAAGTACTTAAATCTAATAAGAATAAACTTTTCAAAGAGCCTTTTCCAACACTGGAACATAAATAACAAAATTCAATTAAAGCTTGCTTTAATGGACAGCACGAAATGTTTTATAACTTTTGGTGAATGCACTTTATGTTGCTCTTGTTTCTAGGGAAAATGCATTTTCCGCTCGTGGCTCGTAAAACCGTTTATGATCCGCGCTTTCCCAGCTGCGATTGCATAGACTTAAGTCCAGTGCATAGAAGTCCAGTCTATGTCTCGCCACGCCCACATTGGCGCCTATCTCAAGCTCTACATATATATGTTTGCCTGCTTCTAATTGCCAACTAATTTAGTAAACGTTTTCGGCCATACACCGAACTAAACTGAACTGAACTGGACTGAATTGAACTGAACAGTTCAATGGCAGCGCGTGCAGCTTGTGTTGCCTGTGCCGTCGCACTTATGTGGGCTCATAAATATGCAAATATCCTTTAAGTACTTTTAATGTCTGGTCATTTGTTGGCCAGGCTTATGGCAGCATCCACCACTACTCCTACTCGACCACTACTCTGCCAGTTGCCAGCTGCCAGCTGCCAACTGCAACTCCCTCTGCCTAATGGTCTTAATGGCATCTTGGGCATTGTCGCCAGCGTCTTGGGCATATTTACATGCATCTTCTGGCAGCCTATGCCACAAATGCAATTTCTATTCAACTTTATGGGCACATAAATAACACCTTTATAGGCGTCTGTGTGTATCTGTGTAGCTTTGTGAGACTGTATGTGTGGTTTGTGCGAAAACTTGACGGATTTTTTGCACATTCTGCGGGGAGAGTCTGTAAGATTTAGGCGAAGCAAAAGAATATTTAAAGAAATATATACATATATTTTTGTAAAGTCTCCTACTTATCAAACTACTCTCGCGTATAGATAAGTTCCTTATCAAAGGCCTCATAACTGTCTAAAATATGTAAAGTTGTCAAACTATCCTCGCGTATAGATAAGTTCACTATCATAAGCCAATTATAATTGTCTAAAATATGCAAAGTATCGAACTTATCCAACTACCCTCGCGTATAGATAAGTTTTCTAAAAAAGTTACATGGATGAAAAGTTAGATGAATAGAAAAATATATAAATATATATATATATATATATATATATATATATATATATATATATATATATATATATATATATAATATGAATAATATATAATATACAAGCATACAACTTTACAGACCACTCTCGCATGCAGTTAAGTTCTGCAGCCTAAGCCTCATATAGCTAACTCTAAGAGCAGCCTACTCAGTTTTAAGTTGTCTGCAACATTTATGAATTTTATGAAGCCAACTCTTCAAACTCCTCTCGCCCATAACCTAACTATCATCCAGCATATGCCACTCTAGTAGTAACTCACGCAGCTTTAAGTATTCTCTAGTCCCTTGGCCGTGCCTTGATTAGGGCTAGGCATAAAAACGCTCGTAAAAAAACCAAAGTAAAACCCTTTTGACTAATTAAAAACACAACAAACTTGCAGGACTTGCCGAGAAGACGACGAAGAAGAAGCAGCAGCAGCACAGCAGCAGCAGCAGCAGCATCAGCAGCAGTAGAAGAAGAAGACTAGAAGAATTCGCACACTGTGGCCAGAACGAAGAGGAGCAGCAAACCGAATGCAGTATCTCAACTACGCTCTGCAAACATCCACGCGACTGCTGACCAGCCACAGCCACAGCCAGAGCCAGAGTCAAAGTCAGAAACAGTTTGAGACGAAACTCAATCAGAATCAGCAGCAGCAGCAGCAGCAGCAGCAGCATCAGCATCAGCATCAAAATCAACATCAGCGTCAGCGACAACGTCAAATAGCAGCAATTGAGGCAGCAGCAGCAGCGGCCACGCCCATTGAAGAACAATTAGCCAACGCGTGTTGCAGTCGCGGAGCCCAATTGCTGCGACTGCGTCAACAGGAATTGCTGAAGCGACGCGCGCTCGAGTTGGAGGATCAGTTGAACGCGAACACCGATAGCTGGGAGAGTGACGCCAATAGCAGCGAGCCAGAGGAGGGAGCTGTGGGTGGACAGCAGCCAGAGCAGCAGCAGCAGCCAGAGCCGCAACAGCAGCTGGAGCCGCAGCTGGAACGTGAGCCGCAGCCAGTCCAATGAAATTTACTCTCATTTAATGTTCAATTGGCGCGCAGCAAGCTGCTCTCATTCTTTAATCGCGACATGGCCGCCACCGATGGCCAAATCATATTGGCAGCATCCCGTTTCGGTGATGCAACGCCCGTTTATTTGCGCGACTTTTCCAAACAGCCGCTGCCGGCGGTGGCCAAAATCCTCAAAGGGCAGCATCAGGCGCTGGGCGTCCCAACGCTCTCGGCGCCCTCGCTCCAGAGCACCGCTTTGTTCCTGAGCGCGGGCAAGAAATATCAGATACTGGCGCAGCCCATTAAGATCAAAGAGGGACGCAAGCCCACCAATGTGGGCGCTAAGGTGCTCATACCGGAGACCTACAACGGTTACTTCGAGCTGCTTAGCGAGGATGGACGTTCGACGCGCTGCATCGATTCGGTGTTGGAGTTGGCGCGACGACGCAACGCTCGTGTCTTGGTGCGCGAAACGTTTCGCTGCCAGCAACTAAATCGCACCATTCATGCCGGCGAGCTGCTGACCACCATGAACGACAATGGCAAATACCTGCAGTGCAGAAATATCAAGGACGAGATCATCAATCTGCCACTCGATACCAAAGCCAAGTTCTCGCCGATAGCGCGTGAGGACAGCATCAGCGGTGTGCACACGGTCAAGAATCTGTTGCTCAAGCGTATGCCAGTTATTGTGAGGTGAGTTGAGTGACTTGTCTACCTATTTATAATACTCATTCGCCTTGCGAATGGGAAGCATATTCGCTTTCATGCAATAAATTTAGTGGTGTCCTGTCCGTTTGTTCAGCTGTCTGTATGAGCGCAAAGCATTTTGATTTCTTTACAGCTAAAAACTTGATAATCTTCAAAAGACTTGATAATCTTCAAAAGCCATTGTTTGAGCCATTGAATCTAGATACTTGAAATTTTGAGTATTTTTTCCTCTAGCATTCTTCAATACTCGCTCACCTTGTGAAACGTGAGCATATTTTCTTCCAGAAATCTTTGCCGTATGGCTGCTTGTTCTCTCTATTTACTTCTCTAGCCGAAGGCTTGCAATTTGGAACATATACTACTAGGTACCTTAGTCTAACAGGCGTGGCTAATTAGTCCCTAGTAGAAATTCTATTACCTTTTGAGATCTATGAAGGATAGATACTAGTGACATGATGGACATATGCAGCTACAGACATCCTACCGAACAGAGCCGAGGCAAATTGAAAAACTATAATATCTTCCATAGATCTAGGCTCATAAACGAGTATTAAACAGTCAGTAATGCTCGACTTCAACATTTTAACTTCTCTATAATACTCATCTTTTCCATCCAATCCAATCCTACTGCAGACTCGTTCATGGCAGCGCGCCGAAGGGTCTGAAGCAGCCGTTTGTGCCCGAGCTGCGCCTGTTGGGCTGCGTGGAGATCGATCGCATCTTTGCGCTGCCCTTGCAAAAGGATACGGATCTGGTGCCGGTGCCGTTGAATGCGAAGATCAAGCTGCAGCGTGCCAAGAACATGGAGCAGCTGGAGCATTTCATTGAGTATACGCGCTTTTTGGACAAGGCGCAACGTTTGCTGGCCGATGCACGCGATCGCCTGCAAATTGTTGATCTCAAGCTGAGCGAAAAGGAGAAGAAGGACTCTAAGTTCAGCAGTCGCAATGGCAGCGGCAATCGTCTGCCCATTGTCATGCTGCCATCGGCCGCGGGCCTGGCCAGCGGCTGGATGGAGAGCGGCTATGTGTTGCGCAAGAGCGCCAGCTGTGATTCCTGGTCCAAGCAGCATCAGCTGCAGCATCAGCAGCAACAGCAGCAGCAACAGCAAGCGCTCAATGGCAACGATATTGCCGAGGAGTACAATGAGATTGATCACATCTATGATTATGTGCGTGGCCTGACACCGCTCTCGAAGGGTTTGGCACGATTCGAACCGATATGCGAATCGCCTACGCTGAAATCGCATCACACAGACAGCAGCGGCAATGGCAACTATTGCAGCTTGATACGCGCACCAATTGCAGCGGCAGCAGCAGCAGCAGCTCCAACACAACAGCAACAGTCACAGCAGCAACAGTCAAGCAACAACAACAACAACAACTACAGCAGCCTGGAGTCGAATAAGCACAGCAGCAGCAATGGCGGCAACACACACCATCACCAATATGCAACACAGCAGCAGCAGCAGCAACACCAACAGTCACACCAACAGCAGCAGCAGCATCATTTGCTGGTCAATCACTATCATCACAGCCATAGGCAGGAGGATATCAAGCCCGTGCCGCCGCCCATCGAGACAATTCCGGGCAAAAAGCCGGCCGAGAAGCGACAGCGGCCCACACTACCAAAGCTTTACATCAAGAATTCGAATGCGAATGCGCATAGCGCCGGCAGCAGCAGCAATGGCAACTCAACTGGCGGCACCAGTCACAGTCACAGTCACAGCCATAGTCACAGTCACAGTCACAGTCAGCAACAGTTGCCGTCAACGCCCAACAACAATAACAACAACAACAACAATACAGCTGCCATTGTGGCTGCTGCAGCGATCAATGCACATCACGCTCACTCGCATGGACATCCACACACACACGCACACGCACACCCACATCCACATGCCCACCCACACCCTCACCCACACCCACATCATGGCAAGGTGCTGACGCCCAATAATCATTTGCCTGTTAAGGAATCACTGGAGCCGCAGTCGCCGCTGTTTCATATCAGGTGAGTACAAATAATAGGGGAAAAATATTACATTACATGTTGCTAAGGACTTTCAAGCACATGGCTGAAATGGACGATGGGCATTACCCATTGATGACAGTATTACAGGGTATATTGTTTTTCTGTGCAAATATATGCATCAGGCAGTAGACAGCATAATATATATATAGTCTTGAATATCTTCTTTGTTTTTACTCAGGGTTTATCAAGGGAAGAGATCTGTTCATTCACTCAACTTAAGATTCCCCTTGAAGAATACATTATAGGGTACATTGTTGTTGTGAGAAGGTACAGACAGAAGGAGTCGTAAGGTATATATGTATATAGCTCGTTCAGGATAACAGATTTGGCCATTCTGGCAATTTTCGAATATTCTGTCCATCTCTCTAATTTCTGCTATTTTTTCCGATCTTTCGATGTTTCGACCTCATCGATCTCAGAAACTACAAAAGCTAGAGACTTGAAATTTTAGATATATAATGCTATATACCCACACATAATAGGTGTAAGACTTTACTTTGATAGCCCCTTCTATTTTCTAAACATCGATAAATATTAATATATCGATATGAACCCTATGAAGATATGGACGATATGTATATACCCTTTATTCTAAATCACAAAAACGAGTTGAGTCAATGTAGTTATTGCTCATCTGTCTAACTCTCTTATGTCTGTCCACCCCTTCTTCGCCTGTCAACCCGTATGATCGCAAGGATCTCTTAAAGTGCATAACGTGAAGACTTGAAATTTGATATATCTCTTATGTATACCCTATAAAATATTAGTTAAAAGCTATAGACAGATAACGCAAAGCATTTACTTGATATAAAGAAAATCAATATTTAAACTTGGCCTTTTAGTATTAGGTAGCGATACGAAGCACAAGTTGTAAAATCATTTCTTTTATTTCCTGCCCGCCTAGATACAAGAGCCTCAGCAGCCTGCAGTTGACGCCCGATAGCAATACAGCGGCCATGACGCCGCCGATCTCAGCCAAGGCAGCAGCAGGAGGATCAGTTGACGCCTGCTCACAGACGCCGCCCGACGTGGTGCTCAAGTGCAGCAGCATACTGAATACCCATGGCTACCTACACAGTCACAATCACAGTCACAGTCGCAGCTCGAGCAGCAACAATCATCATAATCCGCGCGAGGGTACACTCGACTCATCGCGCAGCGGGGGACGAACATCGGGCGATTCACAGAAGCAGCTGCCGGAGAAGAAGACGCGACGCCTCTCACGGCCGCGCAGCCTCTCCAATTTGGTGTGGGATCTGCGGCCCAGCAAGGAGAAGTCCAAGAAGAAGCTCTATGTGCATCATTTTGATCAGCGTCAACAGGCGACGCTCTATCTATAGGATAGTTATGATGAGAGTAAAGTGAAGTTAGCTGAAGTGAAGTAAAGTGAAGTTGGAAGAAGATTCGTTGCCAAATCGTTTCGCTGCCATCAACGACAAACCCACAGACAACAACAACAACAACAACAACAACAAACAACAAGCAACATTTAGAGCGCTGTGTGTGTTCCTGCAGGTGAGCCACTAGTCGCTAGCGGGTTTGGGGCGGGCACAGCAAGGGTGAAGGGGGGCGTGGCAATGCAAATCGTGCCGTCCCTCTGATTGTTTTGCTTATTAAATTCGTGCAGCTTAAAAACTTCAACTAATTTCCGCTCGCTCCGCTTGCTAACTCACTTGCTATATCTATCTCTCTCTCTCTCTCTCTCTTGCAGCTTTCACCAAGTTTTTTTTTCTTTCCTATTTTTTTTAGAGCTTGCAGCAGCAATTTTTAATTAATATTGAATTGTGCCTTTCCCTGCGCCCAGAACTATGCTTTAAACAACAACAACAAAATTCCATTCAAATATTTTTCAAGAATATTTTGCCTGGATGCACGAACGACAAGTGGGAGAGAGACAGATGAAGTGAGAGAAGTTACTAAAGCAGTCGAAGAAAATAACAATATAATCACATGAAGCGCTGACACACACCTACACACACACACCTACACACACACACCTACACACACACATCAAGTCTATAAAATTGTGATTTTAATTTTATGTTTAATTTAATATTATGCGACACATTTAGTTAATATTCTTTTAAACGATGAGGCGATGAGAAAAGAAAAAAACACAAAGCAAAACAAAAAACAAACAACATATTAAAAAAATATATATATTTAAAAACAATATATATAAACAAAAGCCATTTATCAATTTGCTGTCGCTTTTAGTTTTGAGTCACATGGCAATATCAAAAAAAAAAAAAAATAATAAAAGAGTTTGCTGAATGGAGACAGAGAAAGAGCAACAGAGATAGAGCGAAAAGCAGCAATATCAAAATACACACATTTATAAACAAATACACACACACACACATGCATACACATATATATATGCGTATAAGTATATTATATAGTTAAGCAATATATATATATATATATATCTCGTACATTATTTAACTAGATGAAGTTATGCAACAACAGCAGCAGTAGCAGCAGCAGCAGCAGCCGCCGCAGCAGCTGCAACAAGCAGCAAAATTTATGCAATTTTTAAATAGTTAAAAAATGAATTTAATTAATTTCTCCTCATAATTGTTTATACTTAATGCAATTTAATTACAATTACAACTACAACTACAATTACAATTACAATTTAAATATAATCTTGTTAGTCTCTTTTATTTTAGTTCGAGCTCAAGCGAGAGGCAGATAGAGAGAGAGAGAGAGAGAGAGAGAGAGCTCATCAAGTTGTCTCCCTCCCTCTCTCTCTCTATCCTTCTCTCTTTCTTTTGCTTGCATTGTCTTAGTCGTTTAGCGTGTACATTTTTTAGTTATTACAAATGATATCGCTTATACAACTAGCATATTATGTGAGCATATATAGAGTATATTATATTATACTATGAAAACTACATTCAATTTGTGTCTAATAAATGTCTCAGAAATATATATATAAATATGTATATCAATTGTATATGCAAATCAACTTGTTATTCATTTTATTGTGCGTGGGCGGGGGCGGCTCAGCGAATGAAAGCAGTCGAGTCGAGTCGAGTCGACTATAGAAATGGGAATTGTTTTGTTGACGACATCAACGGATTGCAGGTGCAACAGGTAATTAAGCTGCTTCTACAAAACTGGATCGAGCTATAAATGGCACAAACAATGGAAACTGCGCGCTATTCATTGATTAAGGTAATCATATACAAAATTGTGTTTATAAATTTATTTAACATTTTATTTAGTATAAAGTTGAGGCAAAGTGGAATCAGCGCTAGCTACAAGCGACTGCGACTCGACTAAATATGAAAATATATATTATATATGTAACAACATTTTAAGGAAATAAAGTTATAACTCAATCATCTGCTTGCTTGAAACGAAAGCAGGCATCAGCTAGCATCAATTCCTATCAAATTGTTAAAGCCTCATCAAAGAAATCTGAAAATGTAGCGAAAAAATCTAAATAAAATCCTTAATAATTCAAAAACTACAAAAATAATTATAATCGCCTTTAGCTTTATTGATAGTCCTGTTCAATACAAACTTTTTGAAGTATAACCTGCCAGGATATGCCAGGATACAAACAAGCTATAACAACTTTTCCTCCCAAGTAACAACTTTGATTCCTAGATAATCCCATTATTTTTTAATGACAATCGATATAGCTGCCTCTTCCAAGTCCAACACACCAAATCCTGCAAAAATCCACCAGCATTTGGCCAAGTTATAGCAAATGCTATAAACAAGCACATTCTTTCTGAAGCCATAACTCCGCCATATCCTTAAGGATCTTAAAAGGATGTGCATTTTTGAGCTCCTGGCAACCACTGCTGTCGATTCGCATTCAAGGATTTTGAGAATTCCACCAAAAGTCTTGCCTCAAATTTTTTCAAGGGATTTGGTCGAAAAATGGCCAACAGCCACCTTAACTTGGCCAATTCAAGCCCCATCAAGATGTCCTTTCAACCATACATTAAGTTTATTTACCTTATCAAGAATTAACAAAAAGAAGCCTAAAAGTCCTTCAAACAGCTGAGTTATAAGGACTTTTTTGTACAGAGAAAAATGCTCATAACTCAGCTGCATCCTTGCATATCCTGCAAAGCATGGTGTTTAATGATGTGGGGTCACCAGTGCAACCAATGTGCCAAAGGACATCAAAATCGCCCTGGTGGTTACCGAGATATTCGCGATTTTGCGTGTTTTTGACAATTTTCTTGACCGCCGCCGCTCGCCTGTAGCTCAAAATGTACAAGTCCTGGATCCTTAGATAACCCACTTATCGTTTGATGGGGATCAATATAGTTGCTACTCAAGACTTAAACGCAACATGTGCTTTCGTCCTGTGCAAGGATATAGCAAGTTATGGCCATATTATTATATATTATATTATAAAACTCATTTTCCAATAGCTATAAATCGGGTATATATTTAATGATCTGGTAAGAATAAACTTTTTTAAGCTCGCCGAGTGACAAACTACCGATTTGCATTCAAGGATTTCCAGGATATCATGTCTCAAGCGTGTACTACGTAAGGCAATGTTGACCTGCAATGTTGCCCCTTTTGGGTATGCAACAAAAATTTTCAGCCAATTTTCTCATCCACTTTCTGCGATTTCTGTTCGCCTGGTATTTTAGCCGAAATTTCGTTAAATTTTGTGATTTAACCGCTCTCAACGATCGGCCCTGGCGGGTATGCAACGAAAATTTTTTTTCGCGCATTTTTGGCTACTTTCAGGGCACTTCTGTTAGCCTGGTCTTTTCACTGAATTTCGTAAATAAAAACTGCATTGTTTCTTTTCGTGTTTTTTATTGAATAAATAAACTTCTGCTTAGAATTACACAAATATATCTGTTTTATTAGAATTTTACATGGCTATATGGCTGGAGTATGTTCATGATGATGATGATTCTGATTAACTATAGCTACTTGGAGGCGTGGCAGTCGGAAGCAACTTGAGATGTACAACTGGCTTACAGGTAGGTCGACTTGCTAGTTAAGGCCTAGAACCTAAATGCGCATTAGCGTCTAAGACAATAAATAGACTGCAACAAATTTAACTGAATACAAAAAAAAATCGAAAAATACATAAAATATAAATTAAATCAATAAATTTTTAGCAATTAAAATTATCAAAATATAATAAATTCAAAGTAGGAAATGCCACTCAATTGGTTGTTTCTGCTCGAAAGTAACGCAAGCGGTTGCCTTTTAAGCCTTCTATTCACCAATGCTATTGCTTCCGTTGTGCGTCATTGAAAAAGGAGCATGGCAGGACGGTTAGGTTGGTTTTTCAGACGCTCTGCGTAGCCTGTGGCTTGACGGCCTATGACAACGCCAGCTTAGAGAACACTTATATGTCGGTAACAACATTTAAGGACATTTATGTGTCGGTAACATCATCCTGCGTGGAAATTAAGTAGAATACAAGAATCACAAAAAACTATGTGTAC
Source organism: Drosophila anceps (assembly GCA_035045945.1). Lineage (NCBI taxonomy): Eukaryota > Metazoa > Arthropoda > Insecta > Diptera > Drosophilidae > Drosophila > Drosophila anceps. The sequence continues at coordinate 2,553,489 of JAWNON010000127.1, forward strand.
TACTACTTCAGTTGATCAATGACTCGAAACTGCAAGGAAAGACATAATTAGACAGGTATATAAGCTATTGTTTCTATAGTTCAACTCTTACATGTGATAAGTTAGACCTTATGTAGAGCATCTTTCGGTTGCCTATGACATGGGTGATTTGTCGTATTTGCTGGTGTGGTGTGCTTATCCAGCTCTGCCGTTCTGCTTGCTGATATTACTTGAGTTGGCTAATAAAGCATATTCAGATCAATCAATTATGCCTCCACATACCATGCCCACTGTCAACTGCAAGAAAATGTCAGTGTCAGAGGAATTTGATATACAAAATAAAGGAATTACTCACAGTTTTGTTATCGTAGTAGCCAAGAGTGTTAAGTATTAGCTCTTTCAACAGGAACTGTAGATGTGATTCAATCAGAGCTCAGATTAGCAATTGCCTATAAGAGAAAGTCTGTTTACAGCTGGTCATACAGGAGCTGCTTCTGAAAATAGCAAAAAGAAGTAAAGGTAAGTTTTGGATACACAAAAGAGTTTCTGAATGTGACGCTTTACATTTATAGAAACGCCAGATGAGTCCGACATGATATAACTTATTAATTATCCAGCTTTTATTATACGCTCAAGACTTAATCATGTGGCTAATATATGCATCTTTAGCGTCTATTAAAGTATCTTTGATTGCCTTAGCTGTTTTATAGACTTCATACGTGACCCGCTCCTTATAAATCCACATTGCTACACAGCGAGGTCAACAACAACAATAACAACAACAACAGCAGCAACACGAACAATTCAGTTAAATACACACAGCACACAATACTTAACTGGCTTTAACCAAAACGGGATCATGCGCCAGGTGAAAACTGCGCAATTGCTAGCGTTTGATTTTGCTTTTGCTTTTTTTTCTTTTTTCTTTCAAACGCACCAAGCGCAAAGAAAAAAATTTCAATAGAGCAACACTTAATAATTTATGGATACACGCCAAACGCTTCCTGCTAAGCGTCGAGCGAGACAATGAGGCGAAACACACCTGCCAAAGCATCGACACCTGACCGAAAAAAAACATGAATAGCGCCCATTTGGGCAAAGAATTAAGTCCCAATTGCATTACACACACACACACACACACACACACAGCAACAACAGCCACATAGGAGCGTATGCGGAACAGATCGAGAGAAGAAAAAAAATGTTTATAGATAGTTAGAGGAGGCTCAATTGCGTTAATGTTCGTAATTAGTTGGCAATATCGAAAGATTTAATTTGCGCGCGCACCAACAACACCAAAAACGTAGCCAAGCCGATCAAGTTTGTTGCCTAAGTCTTTTGTTATTGTTGGCGATTGAGGCAAATTGTGCTATGCAAATAGTGCGAGAGAGAGAAAGAGAGAGAGAGAGGGGGAAACGTATCTCGAGCTTAAGCTGGCGGCAACGAATTGAATAACATGAAAAATGCGCTTACATTGCGATATCATCACGTTTATGACGCTGGCGCAATTAATCAGCCGACATGCAAGCGCTAAAAGGCAGAACTCCAAACTCCAAACTCCCAACTCCAACTCCAACTCGAAGTCGCAAGTCAGAATTGGAGTTGCAAGTTGGAAGTTGGAAGTCGCAGACACTGCAGCAACGCACAGCTGGCTCCGGCTTTGCTTTCCGCTGCTGCTCTTAAGAACGAACCATAAACGTTTCTCTGCTCATCAAATGTGCAATTTATAACATTTTCCTAGGCGGCTGCCGCGACGGCCAAAACTCCAGCTACAGACGCCTACGCAAAAGATGAAAACAACAACAATAACAACATTTAATAATAAACTTAGTGTTCGACTAGACGATACCTTGATAAAAGTTAGAACTAACATTTGTGATCATAAAAGGAAATTTGTATACCAAAATAATGCTTATACAGCTGTGCTCATAAAAATAGTAGTGCGACTGAAATGCTGCAGAGCAAAATTCGAAGACAAAACATTTGAGTCGCACTACTATTTTTATGAACACTACTATTTTTATGAACACATATACATAGATATGTAGCAATTGTGCTATTGCTTGCCTTTTTGCAGTGAAAGGGACTTCTAAGTATAAGATAACACAACTTAGAAATATATAAAGTCATATCTTTATACAATATATAGACTAGTCATATGAGACGAAAACAAAGCTGTTAAAGTAAGATCATTCGAGAAAGAAAACATTCTGAGCCCATGTATTCAATGCAAATGAACAGAGGAACAAGTTCGAGTTACATTGATCATATAATCTATATACAATCTGTATGCAGATCCAGACGTCAATACTAAGGTAAATGAATAATAAACTCCTACTACGTATGAAAGACTGAGAACCTTAACATCCATAAAAACCATTGTCTAAGTGACCTAGTGCCACTTGAGCAACGGAACATCGAAGATTTGGCGACAATCACCAGGCTAGTGTATAGATTTAGGGCAGTCTGAGCCAAATACTCATCTTTACAATATCATTCAACTTAAAAAAACACATAAATAATATATAATAAAATCACGTAAGCCATTGCTTAACATATCTCAGTCAAATTACAAGCAAATGAAGGCATAAGACATATATATTTATATTTTAAATAATTACAGATTCTAGCCTCTCTATATTAAGACTTCCAACTGACAGACGAACATGTTGCAATCAATATAATGCAACATGCTTTATAGATCTATGAGTGCGCCTGTTTCCACTTCTCGTAATCATATTCATTTGCATTGCTTACAGGGTATAACGAATATATATATAGGTATAAATATTCTCAGAGCTTAGTCGCATAGCTCTCGTTCTTTGGCTGCATGTTGCCTGGCCATTTGCTACAGTTATGGCACACAGGAAGACACTGAAGCGAACTGGCTCGTCGAACAGCTGCCATGGCACAGGCACAGGTATCTACCTGGCAGAGGCAGAGGCAGAGGGACAGGTACAGGCACAGAGCCTCGATCCATCCGCTTTGGCATTGGTGCGGCTCATGTGCCGGCGATTTGTATCGCCGTCTGTTTAAACTGTGTAAATCGCCCTAAACTACGCATCAGTTTCGGTTTCAATCTTAAAAACTTGCTTGGCTTTGGCTTTGCAGTCAAGCAGCCAAGCAGCCGCGCAGCCAAACAGCATCAGCATCAGCAACAGCATCTCTTGTCTCTACTGCCTGCCCGCTAACCGTAAGACCGTTGTTGCCTTGCTTCAATATGTTTATTTAAACGCTGCTGCTGCTGCTGCTGCTGCTGCTGAGCGTTGAGGAAGTGGTTTCATTTGCCATGGCTAGCAACTTGATCGCGATATATTCACGTGATATGCGATGTAGCGGTAACAAATTGGCCCAGCCATTGGCTTCCTATCAGCTCTCTCTCTCTCTCTCTCTCTCTCACCTTCTCTCTTTACTCTGCTCTCTGCTCTCTGTGTAAATCCTGGCCCAGTTCTAAGTTGCTTCCGCGTCACCTGAGCACAATTAAAAGTGCGCACAGTTCAATTACCCACAGCCCAGAGACTGAGACAACGACTGCTCCCCCTATTGAACATTGGCCCAGGCCGAGGGTCTAGGTCTTCAGTCTGGCTCTTTGTCTGTTCACAGTCAGTCAGAGCCGGAGTCGGAGTCAGAGTCAGAGAGTTGTGCAATTACGCGGGTCGTCGACATTTGTTCGCTGTTTGTTATTGTTATTGTTATTGTTATTGTTATTGTTGTCTGTGCTTGCCAATTGCGCAACTGTTGCTAGTTCCAACTGCCTCGATAATCATTCAAATTTACAAGAAAACAATCAAAAACAAATTCCTAGAACACAAATCGACGAAACTCATTTCATTTCAATTAAAGTTGCACGCCGATTGCGAACGGAGGATCGCAGTGCTCAGCGAATGATCCGACGCAGAGCGAAAATTGTATACTCTGTAAGGTAGGGTAGCTTTTGGTAGCAGTTGGTGAGAATCTCATAGAAAGGCGATATTTGCATACTCTAACTTCTCTACTTACATAGATAATATTCTCATTGAATGGCTATAGAGTAGAATAATAAACAACGATCTCTCTATTACTCTTTATGTATGAAGAGGAAGACTCAGAGGAAGTCCAACAGCAGCGGAGAAGTTTGTACTCCAATCTGCAATCTGATCTAACTTAAATTTCATAGAATGTAGATATTCTGGGTCGATAAACAAATCCCCACATATAGAGATAAGTTGAAATTCCTTAAGGTAGAGCTGGTTTGAAAATCGCATAGAAAGGCCACTCTATGTATGTTTACGCTAAAGGTCGCCAACATTTTCTGCTCTACCTTATTTTATATGAGAATTGCGATAGACGTTCAAGCTAATCTCGAGCCAAGCAAAGTTTATATACTCTCACAATGAATCAAGCCATCTTCCTCCACTCATCAAAGTTCAAGCAGACCCTAGTTTACTCTATAGGATGGTCTGCACACAGCTCCTATACGCATGCACCAATTGTCATTAGCAACTGATTTCTTTGCCTTGGCATCAAACTTTATAGAAAACTCTCAGCATTCACCAGCCGCTTAGCTCAGTCAACAGCAAGCTAGCTAGCTAGCGAGCTGGCGAGCGGGTGGCAGGGCAGTCGCTTGTAAGCCAAGAAAAATGGCAAAAAGAAAAACAAATTTAAATAAGACAAACGTCAACCAATTACCGTCAATCGCATTTTTCCGCAAACGTCGAGCGACGGCGGACGTTAGCTCAAGCAACCTTTTTGCCCAGCACAATTGCCAACTGGCTGCATGAAGATGCGATTTCAGTTGCAGCAACTGCGGCCCGGCCAACAGGGGGCAAGGCGCATGCGCGGGCGGGCTTTGGGCGCGCATGTGCAGTTACGACTGCGTCACACGCTGCGGGTTCAACAAACTGTGCGGCGGCATTTGAATAAGTTAAAGTTAAAGTTAAAGTTAAAGTTGTTGTTGCTGTTGCTGTTGCTGCTGCTGCTGGAAATCAAATCAAATCCAAATCAAACAAAACAAACTGCTAGCAAAAGCGACACAGCAAAGAGCAACTGAGCTGCAACAACAACAACAACAACAAAAACAACAACGCAGCGACAAGGCATCGAACAAATTTCCATGCTGCTGTGAAATTCCGCGTTGCAAAGACGACGACGACGACGACGAACCAAGTTGTTAGTTGTTGCTATTGCTGTTTGTTGCCAAGGCTAGTTCTATGTCTTTTTCTACTCGCTTAAGAATTGACCAAAGAGAGTATATTGGTTTTGTGCCATATACGCCTTGCTGTCCATCGGTAGGTTTTTCTGACTTCTTTGTATTGGAGACTATGAAGCTTTTAACATGCTGTTATACCCGTATATACCAAACCCAAATCAACCTAAATACAGCTGTGTTCATGAGAATAGTAGTGGTAGCACTATACAGTTGTGTTCAGTAAAATAGTAGTAGTAGTAGTACTTTAGAGCGCTACAGCACTAGGGCATACTGTCATACACCAAGATTTATAATGTGATTAGCTGTTGATTATCCGTATAGCAAATATATGGCATATACCCGACTACTAGAGGCGTGGTAAATTGGCTAAAAACTAACAATTTGGAATTGGCTTAGTGTTGAGCTCTTCACCTCATTGCCGCATGACCATAATAATATTCTTTTCGCAGTTAGTTGATCAATAAACGAGTATTATGCAGTCGCTTATGCCCAACTGCAATGTTCTTACTAGTTTTTTTTTTTTTTTTTGGCTCTGCGCGCAATTATCCGTCGCGTATTTGCTTTGACTTTGACTTTGGCATTCTGCCATCGATGTACATGTCGAATGTGTTTGTCTGTGTGTTGTTGGTGCTGTTGCTGTAGTTGTTATTGGTGGTGGTGTTGTTGTTGTTGTTGTTGCTGTTGTTGTTGTTGGAAACCTTTCTTCCACTTCCACTTAAATTGCCCATGACGAGCTGCGCACACTGACAGCTGTGGCAGCAGTTGAGCAACTGTCTAGCTGACAGTGCGCCCAACTCTATATACAGATTCAGTTCAGTCAGCAGCAGCAACAGCAACAACAACAGCAATAGGCAGTGTATCCATCATCAGCATGCGATTCTCATGCGAAAAGGTCAACAGCAACTAGTTGCAAAGTTAGAATTTCAATCATTGAGTTTGGCCAGAGTGAAATGCGCCGATGCCAGCAAGTCAGTCAGCCAGCTGCAACAGTTGCTGCTGTTGCTGCTGTTGCTGCTGCTTCTGTGCGTTGCCGGCAACATTGTCGCTGCGCGTTGGCCACTTTGTTCTGGAGCGATATCTAGCAGCTAAAAATTGCTGTTAGGCAACAGATCACGTTCGCCGCATGCATACAAAACAGCAGTTGCAGCAATGGTTGCTGTTGTTGCTGTTGCTGCTGTTGCTGCTGCTGCTGCTGCAATTGGCCTGGCCATTTTCAACGCCAGTTGATTTTTCATTCGATCCATTTGAAATTGTTTGATGCCAGTTTGATATGGCCATAAGATAGATGCCAGCTCGTTACGACTCCAGCCAAGAAGTACTTCAATCATATTCAACACAAGCGACACATCCACGGGCCCTGGCAATGACTTCGATTTGGGACGCTGCCAATGGCCATTAAAGATCGATGGCTATTTGAGAGCTAAGGTTTTATACTGACTTTTACTTCGTCTCCTCTTCTTCCCTTTCATCTATAATCTCATTTCAGGCTTTAGTTTAATTGTTTACTTAGTTGAGCCCATCGGCAAAGCGAGAGCCATAAATTCTTTGACTGCAGCTCACATTTGTTGTGCTATGCTTAAAGGGATTCGTTATAGTTCCAAATTACTAGCCATAAAAGTTAAAACCAAGAAACCTTTAAATAAAACAAATTGTGGCAAGAAGATGACTGCAGAAGTGGGCATAATAAAACTAAAGGAAGATCACATGAGAAACTGACATATGTATGCTTGATACACTATGATGGTGTCCTTCTACACGCATCCGTTGTATCTTATATATTTCTTACCTCTTACGTCTCTAATGTCCTTTGTTAATCTATCTCTTTATCCACCTTTCTAACTCTATCTCACTAGCCTTATCCTTAATTTCTCTCTCTCTCTCTATCTCTATCTGTCTATGTCTCTCTCTCTCTCTCTCTCTATCTTATGCCGCTCTCTATCTCTCTGTGTCTCTCTCTCTCTCTCGATCTCCCTCTCTCCCCCTCTCTATCGAGTTCTCTACTTATTTCTCTATCTCTTTTTTTCTCCTTTCTTATATAAACAGGGTATTTCTGGAGAGCCATTTCAAACTATTCTATGGTCTTACTCTTCGAGTTAGCTAAATCTACAGGGTATTTCTCAAGTGTGTAACCTATGAAAAGTAGTTCGTATAACTCTCATACACACTATGTACATGCCATATAGAGGGCAATTCGCAGTCGTTCATCGAGCACAGCGACCGGCTCACTCAATTGTCAATTAACAATGCTGTTTGCATTGGCAATAGCCTTGCCAATTATCGATATGCAACACATGCAGGACATGCTCATTACAATAATACCAGTTATTCCATAATTAAACCTTCGACTCGTAATGCAAATACAAGCGTAAAGTGTGCTGCGAAATATGATATACAGAGAGGCAGTGCCTTAATGGATTTCTCGCTTAAAAAACTCAGCAGCAGCAGCAGCAGCAGCATCGGCAGCGGCAGGGGCAGCGGCAGGGGCAGCGGCAGGGGCAGCTGCATGAATCAGCGTTTTATTATTATATATGGATATACATGTATATATATACTGTTTCTTCGAATGATTTAACTGTTGGAAATTCATTTGGTGCATGTGCGAAATGAGTTAAAAGCAGCTGCGTTGACGACGACGACGACGACGACAACTGCAGGGCAGTGCGCATAAAATCAATAGCCCAACACAAACACAAACACACACAGACACACACAGGCACTCACACACACACACACACACACAGACACACACAGGCACTCACACACACTCAATGTGTTGCACTGTCAACAGTCAAGTGGCAGTGCATTAAAATTGTAAACTTGAACAACAAACAAAAGCCACAAACAGACGCTCGCTCACACGCCTCGCTGCTCGTCCGGGCCAGACGCTCCTCAACCAGGGTTCGAGTTCGGTTTTGGTACGCTCTGCTCGATTGGCCAGCATATTGCCGCTAGCACAGCGGCAGACAGTGTGGGCGGGAGGGGCTGCAACAACGACGGCAATGTTGCCAATTGTGCACATTGGTCGCCTGGTATCCGGCTTATAAGCTGCCAATTTCAAATTGTGCGTCACGTACACGCATAATGGTCAAAAGTAATGAAAACATATGAACAGACACGCAGCACGGAGCTGGGACGTCGCCACGGCTGATCGGTGTGGCCCTGCTGCACGCCAGCACTGGGGGCATGCCTTGCACACTTTTGCAGTAGGCAGCCCAGGCAATGAATGCGATTGCAAATGCACAAAATAATAATTTGCAATACGCGCAGTTCAATTACAGCAGCAGCACAGCAACAGCAACAGCAGCAACAGCAGCAGCAGCAGCAGCAGCAACTGCAACTCCTTGGGAATCAACTTTGCTGACTTGCGTATCATTTGGCCAGCTTGGCTCATTTATTTTACAGTCGCTGCAGTCATATAATTGATATGCTCTAAGTAATTGGCGCTGACCACGCGAGCAACATCTATGATGTTGCTGCTGCTGCTGCTGCTGCTGCTGCTGTTGTTGCTGCTGCTCCAAGTGAGAGATCAAGCAAATGATTTGTATATCAAGCGATCGATCGATTATATGTCGGACATGCTGGCGACACACAGGACCACCTCGTTCTCTACCTGCCAGACATTCATCTCGCGCCTAATTGCATAGCCAGCAGCAGCAGCAGCAGCAGCAGCAACGAGCGCAACTTTAATGCATTGTTGCTAAATTTTGTTTATAAATCAAAAAGGCTTAACGCTCGGCAACTTGTTATTGTTGTTGTTGCTGCTGTCGCCAACATGTTGCTAGCTGTTGCTGTTGCTGTTGCTGTTGCTAGTTGATGTTGGCGCTACGCTGAAAGTTTTACGTTTGATGTCGCCACATTTTGCTGTTGTTGTTGTCCTTGTTGTTGCTGCTGCAAAGCTGCCATTTATAGGCAATTAGGCTTTGATTTTAGTTGCTGTTTGAATGGTTGCTGTTGCTGTTGCTGTTGCCGCTGCTGTTGCTGTTGCTGCTGCTGCTGCTGCTGCTGCTGCTGTCCTGCGAACGCCATTAATGCAGTGTGTAACAAATCATGGCTGCAATTAGTGCGTGTTTATGACTGCCTGCCAGCAGGCAGGCTATATACAGAGTGAGCGAGCGGGCCAAAAGAGGCGCCCTGTCATGGCTAAATAGCTTGGGCCACTATTTCAGCGCTCAATATTTTGTACTTTTAGCTGTCTGTTAGGCTTCAATATGTTTTTTGCATGTTTAGCGCAACGCACAATTTGCATGCAAGCATCGAGCACTACAATGGCCACTGATGATAGCAACCGGAGAGCGAGCCGTGTCCCGTGTCCCGTGTCCCATGTCCCAGCATCCCAGCAACCCAGTGTCCAGTGGCGTCAATAATGGCCTGTCTTATGCCTCTGCTCTCATGGCCATAAACGCCCGCCGGCTATATATTGTTAGCCGCAGCGCAGTCGATAGTTGTTTTTACAGCCGCTGCCGCTGCTGCTGTTGCTGTTGCTGCTGTTGTTGTTGCTGTTGCACTAATTGCGCTATCCGTGTACAACACACACACACACACGCATATATATACACATCCTTAATGACATAGATCATGCTAATATAATTATATAGTAGCCGCTGCTACAACAAAAGCTGCTCTCATATCATATCATCAAATGTAAAAGAGAACAAATAATCTAGCCGGCATTATGGAATTATAGAATTATGTAATCGAGCGAGATGAAAGATGAAAGATGCCAGATGAAAGATGCCAGATGAAAGATGAAAGATGAGAGTTGCGAGCGTTCACAACTAAACTATAGAGTTTACTTACTTGCTGCTTCTTTCTAGCTTTTATTATTTTTTTTTAATTTGCATGCCCTCTTCCCGAATGTAGGTCATTAAAATGGTCGTAAGAGTCGTCAGATGAAATGCTTGACGCAGTCATCGGTGCTCACAAAGCGTTCACGATTTTGCCATTTTCCCAGCATCAATTGGCCCGAAACTCTACAGACGAGCCAGCGAGCAAGAGAGAGAGAGAGAGAGAGAGAGAGAGAAACAAAATAAACTTTAAATAATTTCTATATTAAACGAGCATGAGAACAACTTGCACATTTTTGACAGCAATTTTCTGGCCAACATCGCCCCAAACCAATAGCATAACAAAAAAAAAAACACAAACCACAACAAAAACAAAAGCCCAAATCGTTGATAAGCAATGTAGTTGAAAGAATATCAGCAGTGATATATCAACTGTCTGAGCACTGGACATAAAAAAGAACGAAACCCCAGACAGGAAATAGTGTGTGTCGCATGCCGAAGACTAAATACCCTAACTGACTATAAGTGTTAACCTTTTGTATAGTTGTGATTACTTTTATATTTTTTTTTTTAAATTTTTTTAATTAATTTTAATTACTATTAATAATGTATACATATTTATCATAATAAAATATAATTAAATTAAAATATAAATAAATAACAAATACAAAAATTAGAAAATAAATATAAACAAATAAAAATTAATAAAAAATATATAAAAAAAGAGAAAATAAAAAAAAATTAATTATTTCTAAACTTTTAAAAAGAGTGAGCTAAATTTTAGCAATTATACAAGAAGAAATTAGTATTATCGATGCCAACACTAACAAAGGCAACTGCATTTATAACTACAAACAACAAAAGCTACCCTACAAAGTATTAAAAATACCACAAATTTTATTTTTTTGTTTACTTTTTAAAGTGTTTTGAAAGTACTGAGTTTTTTTTTATATTTCTTATCTTTTTTTAAATTTAATTAATTACCGAAACTTTATTAAATATCCTTTATTTGCCCTCTATATACACATTTCATTCACTCCAAAAGGGAATAGATGCTGCAGTTCGAATACATTATTAAATTTTAAAATTATCCCAAAATCTCATTCCTTCCGTTGCACACTTCATAGCTAATCTCATATGCTCGCCGCCAGAGCACAAAAAAAAAGTAAAAACAACGAAAGCAAAGAAGCAAAAAAAAAAAACAACTCAAATCGTTGAGTGCTTTGGCTGCTGACGCTTGAGCGCTGCAAGCGACGAAAAGAAATGCAATTTTCGGTCAAAAAGGCAAACGGCGAATGAGTCGAATACATGGCGAAAGCAAAATGTGCAAAATGATATTCGTCTATGAGGATGATGACGGCGACGGCGACGGCGATAGCGGCGTCGGCGTCAACGCTGCTAAAAATTGTAAAAATGTAAAATGGTAAATGGCGATGCGACCGTCGCGCTGCTTAAAATTCCAAAGCAAATTGCGGGCAACAACGCCAGCAAATGTTGTTTGTTGCCTATTTGTGGTTGTTGTTTTTGCTGTTGCTGTAGCTGTAGCTGTTGTTGCCGGCAACAACATTCAGCAACATCACAAACATCAATTGACCCTTTGGTGCTTTAGGATCAAGCGTAATAATCGCTAGCATAAAAACGCTTTGCACTCTTGCGCCCAGAACGGAACGGAACGGAACAGAACATTGGCCCAGGCAAGGGACCTTAACATGAGCTCGAAACATTGTCTGCAAACTGAGAGTCCAAAGCAAAGCAAGCGCTGAGATTGCACCCATGGCACACATGTGGCTCTGTCTCTGTCTCTGTCTCTAGCTCTGGCTCTGACTAGCCAAATGGCCAATGGCAATGGCAGCGAATGAAGATGAATCGCCAAAGTCTCAACGCGTTTAATAAAACATTAATTTAAGCATATATCCTATGCATATATACATACATATGCTTGTGTATGTGTATGGAAATTTCAATTGGGCCGCCAGCGATGCTTCTTGCTGACATCTAGAATATGCATGTATAAACATGCACACACACATACATACAGACAAACCCTACAACTCTAAGAGAGAATGAGAAGGCACTTACAGCTCCTAATTTGAGTCTTTTAATTGCTGCAAGCCATATACTGAGTAATTGTTTCTTAAGTAATTAATTACCTTTAAGTCTACCTTTATTTATATGAAATATGCTATTCAATATTGATTGCTTTATTATATTACAAATAAAGCAAAACAAAGACTCTAAGCAAATTGCATTTACGCAGTTACGTAACAACGTTATATGTGAGTCTTATTTTGAAGTGCGTACCTGCTACAAATATTTTTCACTCAATGCGTCAGTTTCTTCACATTCTTCATTTCCACTCTTTGTCGTACAAAATTTCTGCAGCGAGGTGCCAGTGTTGTCAACTTCTCAAGACTTCAACAAGCCAGATCTACTCTAAAATAAAGCCAGAAAGCATACATATAAAGAAAAATTCAGAAACAAATTTACGATATTTTGTTTGAAAGATGAACAAGCGCAAGACACACCGACATCACTTTAGATTAAACGAATTCTGATTTAAATGGCCTATTTTTGTCAAGTCTTAATACTTCAATATAGCTATAATTCCCGCTTGCTGCAATATTACAATTTTTTCACACTTTGTGTTTGTCAAACACCAGAGCTGACGGGAAAATAGCTAAATTGTCAACATTGAAAGTTGCTCACTGAAACACATTGTATATATGTATGTATGTATGTACATATCTTAGCATGCATGCATGTATGTGTATGTACATATAAGTAAATGTGTGTGTGTGCCTGTATCAATACCCTGCAAGTATGTACATATGTATATTAGTTCTTTTTCTTCTTCTTATTCTAATAGATATAGTCTTTGTTTTTTATATTTTATTTAAATAATAAAGTATTAATAATAATATACACATTACATTAATAATAATATGCATATAAATACATACATATGCATATACATTTGTACATGAAGTCGGTTTTTGTTACTCTCTGAGTTCTTCCTTCTTGTCATATTCGCCACTCAATTAGTGTAACACTCATATCTACATACATACATATGTACAGTATTAGTTCGTCTGGCGGCATCTTTGTGTTTTTTTCTTCTCGAGTTGTTCCTTCGTGTTTTGCCTTGCTCTTAAAGCAACACGCGTACATTTTTACATACATACATACATACATGCACGTATGTACAGTTACTAGTTCCTTTTCAGTTCACAACCTTTTGTCAATGGTTTTTTAAAGAAATGTGAAAATGTTTAAATGTTTAATAAATGAAAGAAATTTTTTAGCTAAACTGCTGTAAGAACAATTACTTGATCGCATTTTTAATATTATTTACTTGCATCATTATATTGTACAAAAGGTAATTGATCCAACGATAAATTGAAATAAAACAAATCACACACACACGCACTCATCGATTCAATGAAGGCAACTAAAAATTGACGCAGCTTAAATAGAAAAGAGAATAGCGGAAGTTTTGACATTTTGTCTTGAGTACTTCCTTTTTTTGTTTTGCACACTGTACAGTTGTCTTTGCCTGCGATGTTAATGCACACTGCTTTTTGGCACTCTTTCGCTTACTCGAAATTCAATTATTGGCAGTGCATCGTAGTCGACTATGGTTTCACCTACAGCAAGTGCATAAAATTATCTACAGCAGTTCGCACATTTGATTTAGTAAGAAATATTATTGGCTGATTAATAAAAATAGCTGATTATTTAATAGAGTTACATTTACGTAATAAGTTTAACGATAGGAAATTCAATAAACTCTATAACGATACTTACACCAGTATGCCCAGTGTAACTTGATGTAGTGCAACGATATGTCATTTTGAGTGCTTCACATATTGCAGACAGTTTCTGTGCTGGTTCTCTTAGGATTTCTTTTTTTTCTGTAGTTTTGTTTTAGTGTAACACCCGCCTAAGGGTCAAATTTTGCACGCTGTCGTATGTGTGTGTGTGTGTGTGTGTGTGACCGTGATCCATGCAACAGACCAGTCGCAGACGGGCGGAACGAGTGCAACACGAACTATTTTAATGGACTTGGCATGGCACAGCCATGGCCATGTGAGAAGAAGAAGACATATTTCAGTGTGTGCCATCTCCAATCATCTATCAGTGTGAGTATATGTGTGAGTGTCTGTGCACACGCCCGTTAATCAGCTTTGCTTGGAGGCCTTTCATCAAAGGCGCAGGCGGCACCCACAATCGCAACAACAACAACAACACAAAAGCGAAACAGAACACAAAACAGATTAAGCATACGACGTGTTGTGCAGTTAACCGAACTCCCAATAACAACAACAACAGCAACCAAAATGGTCAACTAACGGTTTGGCATGCGTTGTTGACGTTGAGACTGCAAAGGCTTTTCCAGTCGGAGATTTCGACTGCGCGACCTGGCGGCAATTGTAATTTATGATTCGTAGCGCACGGCGTTCAAATGATCTATTGGTGCGCCGTCATACGCCAATTCAAGTGATTTTTTAAGAGGCGGCGGCGGTGGCTCGTTGTACGCTGGGCACTTGTTGCAGCGGCATTCATACATACATATGTATATCTCTATACAGCTGTGATCAGAAAAATAGTAGTGCGGACAGTGTACAAAATTTAGCTGTGTTCATAAAAATAGTAGTGCGACTGTGTATAACATTTTCAGTCGCACTACTATTTTTCTGAACACAGCTTTATTTACATGATGCTGTGTTCACAAGAATAGTAGTGCGAGTGAGATGTTGGATAATAAAATTTTATAAAAACAACTTAAATATACATACTTATAAGCTAATGTTAATACTCTGTGCAACATATACAGTTGCACTACTATTTTTCTGAACACCGCTGTTAAAATGAAATTACAGCACATGTGAGGCTGGCCCGCTCTTAACTGTTATAGAAGTGTTATACACTGGCAGATGAATGAACTCAATCAATGGGTGCGTATTTTTATCATTGGTAAACTTTATTCTTTACATTTACATACAATTGTTTAAAATTATGTTTGTCCAATTCGACATGGATTCCACTTGAGAGTCAAAGGTAAAACAATGTGCGAACAGGCGAATCTCTAAATATGAAGAGAACTCGCCACTCGATATGTCGCTACCTTTCAAGCATTACAAATACAAATTTATATATATATATATTTGTGTAATTATATATATATATATATGCGCGTGTGTGTGTAATTGAAACTGTGTATTATAGAAAATGATTTGCATTAAGATATATGAACTACGTAAATTTTAAACTATAAAAAACTGGCTACTTTTAGAGGGTTACTTTAGCTGATAGCCACAAGTGCTCAATTGTTGGTTGGGTTGTTTGTTGTTTTGTTTTGTTTGTTGTCTGCAGCTCACGTAAAATGTACAAATTCGAACTGGCAGAGCAAATATGTTTTTTTTTTTTTGTGTGTGTTGTCAATAAAAATTAGAACTATTTCCTTTTCGCCTCGACTGTTCGCTCATGTTGCTGCCGCTGTTTATGTTGCTGTTGCTCCCGTTGCTGCTGTTGCTGCTGCTTCAGCTTTTGTTGTTGCTGCTGCTGTTGCTGTTGTGTGCGGCTGCTGCTACTGCAGCTGCTGCTGCTTTGCGCTTGTGTCTTGGGCAATGACTATAATGGCGGCGGCTCATAGTGAAAGCCCGGATTATTGAACTTAAAGCGCGCAATCTCAAATTGCAGCGTCTCATAGTTGATGTCGGCCAAACGTTTCAATTGGTGCGCGATCTCCTGCGCATCCAGTCCATTCAGTGCGGCACCCAGCGTAGTGCCCTGGCCATCATGATGCATCTTTGTGTTATGCAGCGTGGGCAGCGAGCCGCCCGTCTGAATGGTTGTATAAGAGCGCGGCGCATTCTTAACTGTAAGTGTTATAGATAGAAATTAATTGAAATTCCATTTCAATTTGGTTTCACTCTATGCTCCACTCACCTTCATAGATCACCTGGTCTCGCCGTAATCGCTTCACGGGCAATTCACCGTTAATTAGTTTGGTGCCACCGCTGGAGCCACTGGCCGTGTGTATGTTGGGCGTGCACACGAATTTGACGGGATCACTGGTCGGCTCCGCATGATCCTGATCCTCTTCAACATAGGTGGAATTGTCCACGACAATGGTGCGATAGCCGCCACCGCCGGTATTGACGGCCGTCGTGCCGCCCACAGTGGGTCCATCGATGCCGCCGCCCGGCTCATGCATATTCTCATCGGTGAGATCCTCCTGATCGACATGTTCCTCAACCATTTCATCCTCGTCCTCATCATTGATGGCCTCTTCGACGGCCGCTTGCAGTTCCTTTTGGAACGAGGCCGATGTGCGTTGTCCCAGCTCCTCCATATCATCCTCGCCATCGTCTTTTTCCGATTTCAAGTTCATCAACGTTTCCCCAGTGCTCGGCACTTTGCCAAAGAGATTTAGGGCACGCGTCTCTAGCGATGACATCGATATATCCTTCTCGCTGGACATCAGGCTGCGTCTGTACTTGCAGCGTGTCGTGTTCTTCCAGTCGTTTAGGCGCTGCAATCACAACAAACAAAAACAATTTTTTTTTGCGCGTCATTCATTTGCCGCCAATAATCCAGCATTGCCGCCCAACCCCACCTCCCCTCCTGCTCTACAACATAACGGGAGACCCACACAGACACACGCACGCACACACACACACACAGACAGAGAAAGAGAACGATGTTACAGCGAATGGGGTAAAAACTCACCTTGCGCCATTCCTCGGCTGTTAGTGTCGGTCCAGATCCACATTTGTTGAGCCTGTCGGATAGCTCCTTCCATTTTCTGGTCAAATAATTTAGATCATAATCGCGCGGCACGCGTCCGCTGGCAAAAATTGGGTCGCTCTCCATGAGCTCAATGTACATTTGATATTGTTCCGAAGATGTGCGCTTTTTGCGTCTATCCATATTGCCCAATAGCGAATTGCACAATTTGTCAATGAAAATGGTTTTTTTTTCTACCGTAAAATGCACTGCAAACACGAAAAATTAAAATCGACGCCACCAAATGCAAACAATTTTTACGCGTTATGTATTTTTTGGTGCATTTCGCAAGGCGGTGAACAAGAGTGCTTTCTGCAGACTATCGATAGACATTGTGGTGGTAATTGCGCGCAATGTTGTGCCTGCTGAGCGCAATACGCTGCTCACAACTGTTGCAAATAGATTTTTATAGATGTATAAGTGGCAATATAAAGTATAACCGCTTTTGAAATTTAAATAATAACATTATTTCATAAATCAAATTCATCAAATTAAAAGCAAAACAAAACAAAAAGAAAAAATGCGTTGCTTGTGTTGCTCAATGCTTATCGATAGTGCAGAGAGTAGTGCTGCCCAGCGGCATAATAGTGCTACCCATAAACATACGGAATCATTAAGTGAATACAGCAAAGTATTTTCTGTCAACTTCAAACGTGAAAAACTTAATAGAATTGTGTATAAAAAGACTATATCAATTTGTAAATTGTAATTAATAAATGTGGCAAAAGAACGCGCTATAGCAGTCTTGGCAAAGAACCTAAATTGTTATCATAAAAACCATGCAAAAAAAGACGCATGTTCAGCTTTTGGTCATTCCACTACGAACAAAACCAGATGATAAGTGAGCGAGAGAGCAGAGCGTGAGAGCAGAGCGAGTGAGACGGTTCGACGCGAGTAGAGACACCAAAAACGACAAAAAAAAAACTGTTAAAACCCGACGAAAAGTCTCGCGAAAAAATTACAAGTTGAGTTCCAGGAGACCGATATAGATATATAAATATATATATATATATATATATAAATATATATATATATATATATTTATATATACAGCACAAATACTCAGTCCATGGCCGATTCACTGCTCATTGAGGAGCCGCATTCCTACATCGAGGATGTGGCTGCCTCTGTTATCGTTGAACCGACAGCGGGTGGAGTTGGAGGCGGCGGCACCTTGCCTGCTGCGGCAATACAATTTGCTGATCTAACAGAAAGCGGCAGCGAAAGCGGCGACGATATAAGCAGCGATCCACAGCTGCAGCAGCAGCAGCAACAACAACAGCAGCAGCAGCAGCAACAACAGCAACAACAGCTGGAGCATGGCTCCTCCAATACAACGCCCGCACGCTCATCGCCGCCACCAAATTGTGCCATTTGCTTGTCGCGCTGCAGGCGCAAATGCTTCACCGACTCCTGCATTCATCAGTTCTGTTTCAAGTGTCTGAGCGAGTGGAGCAAGGTGAGTCAGCTGTTCAATACCGAATTTCGCACAACTTCTAAATCGCAATTTTATCAACGTTCAGATCAAGCCGGAGTGTCCGCTGTGCAAGCAACCCTTCAAGACCATCATACACAATGTACGCACCTTGGACGATTACGATCGCTATCCGGTGCAGTCCAGCACGTCGGAGCACTCAGCTGTGAGTTTTCACATTGTCAACATCAGGCGGCAGCGTTACTCGAACCAAGGTGTGCTGACCAATGACATCGATGCTGCGGCCACGGATGACTCATTGGATGGGCTGCTGCCGCAGCCCACACGCATGCAGGCGCCATTCAATCGCTTCGAGCCGTATCGCACGGAGCTATTGAATTTCTATCGTCATGATCAGGATGCGGGCGGTTCGGTCTCGTTGAGTCAACTCTGGCGTCGCTATGTCTACGATCGCAAGTTATACGCGTTGCCCGTATGCGATAGCCTAACGGGACAATTCCGGGAGTGGAGCGCACGTTTCTACAGGTGAGAGAAGATAGCTGGCAATAGCTACGTTGATTCTCATATGCTGACATCCCCATTTTTCTCTCTCATTCTCTCTATCAGAGATAATCCCGCACAGATGCATCGGCTGATGCCGTGGATCAATCGGGATATTGTTTGCCTGCTGCGCAACTTGCCGCAGAACGTGAGCGAAGTGATGCAGCTAATGCATGACATATTGCCTATGATCAATATAACGACCCGCACATTCCGTCGCCGCCTGTCGCCCTACCTGGGCGATCGCACCAATCACTTCATACACGAACTGTTCAATTTTGCCCGTTCGCCCTACGATATGGTCGGCTATGATCGTGTGGTGCAGTATTCAGCACGTGTAGCCGAAGAGGTGGAGGTGGATCTGCTCGATCTGGTGTCCAGCAATAATGAGGGCAGTAGCTCAGCAGCCACCACCACCAGTGGCAGTGGCACTGGCGGTGGCAATGGCAATGGCAATGGCGATGGCAGTGCTGAGGCAGCCGGTGAGCCGTGGAGCCAGCGTTTGCCACGACCCTCGACCAGTGTCATTGTTACCAATCCCAGTGCAACACATTCCTTTAGCGTCACCATGGCCACCGATGGCAGTGAGCTGCCTGGTATTTCGATTCGACGTACAACCACCTCGAACGTTGGCTCCCAAACGGTGGCCATCAATTTGAGCATGCGTCGTCCGGCCAACGAGATCATCGAGATCGATGATGGCGATGCGGCGGCCAATGCCGAAGTGGCCGCCATCAATGATGGCAACCAAACGGGGCGACGGCAAGCGGGCGCCAGTCTGCCCATCAGTGCGCACATCGAACTGCAGAGCAGCGATTGCAGCAATACCAGTGACGACGATGATGAGTGCGTCTTTGTGCTGGAGCGCAAGCCGCCGCATTTGCGCACACCCGAACTGGTTAGCCTCGACTCCAATAGTGATTCGGATGTGGTCTTTGTGGATGAACAGAAGCCCAGCACGCCGCCCAATGCAACAACGGTGGGCGAGCCTGGCGAAACGGATGCTGCTGCTGCTGCTGAGGGAGCAGCTTCTATTGCCAACAGCAATGTGCCCAATGAACTGTTCATGGGTCCCTCGACCAGCAGTGGCGTGCGCTCTGGCAAGAACTGGAAAACGGTGCTGGAGGATGCGCGTCGTAAGGATCTAATTCAGCGCAACGGTTCGTGCAAACGTCACGTGACACGTTCGCAATATCGCAACAGTTTGACAGCAACTGTTGCTGGCGGCGGCAGCAACAGCAGCGGCACCACCTGGACCAATAGCAGCAGTTCCAGCAGCAGCAGCAGCTCCAGCAGCGATGAGGACAATGCGAAGTTGCGCAAGAGACGCCCAGCGCGCAAGACTAAAGCGCGCAAGCGTCCGGCCAAAAACACCAAATGCAATAAATTCCGAAGCAAACGGCGTCGCAAGCAGGTGGAGCCTGAGGTGGTGGAAAAGCCGCAACGTTTGCGTAGGGCAAGCAGCAACAGTAGTGGCAGCGGCAGCGGCAGCGGCAGCGGCAATGAGTGCAGCGATGCAGCAGGTGAGTGGTAAATGAAATATTTCGAAAACTATAAGCTAAAGTCTTCGTTGTGTTAAGGCCCCAAAGTCAAGAGCAATCAGAACATGAGCAGCAGCAGCAACGATGAGAGCAACAGCAGCGATGATGACAGCACATATAATCTACTGTTGAGCAAATTGCGCGAGCACATCAAAGTCGAGCTAAAGCCTAAGCACAAGCAACAGCTCAAAGCGGAAATTGAAGAGCCACCGGAAGAGCCAGAGCCAGAGCCAGAGCCAGAGCCAGAGCCGGAGGTAGAGGCAGAAGCAGAAACAGAGGCAGCGGAGGCAGTCGAACGGGAGCAAGCATCACAGCTGCATGTTAAGCGCAGCGCGCGCAAACGTCGCCACAGCAGCAATAGCAACAGTAACAGTAACAGCAACAGCAACAGCAGCCAGCAGAGCAATCTGTCCAGTCAGAGCAATAGCCAGAGCAGCACCTTGGCCAGTCACTGCAATACCATGTCCAGCTGCTCGCCCCTAAGTCTTGCACTCACCAACCCCGATGGCAATGAGCAGCCGCTGGCGCTAATGCACAACATTGCCAATACGCTGATGGAGCTATCCACGGTGAGTGTGGGCGCGGCAGGCAGTGAACAGTCGGAGGCCGTGGAGGAGGATGCTCTGAGCTATTTGCATAATACTGCCAGCAGCAGCAGCAGCAGGCATCAGGCTGTCAATGAGGATGCACAATTGGGCATTTACTCCGATGGCAGCAATGATGACTTCATAATCGATGTTGTGCGCGAGGCAGAGAGCAGTTTGCTCGGTGGATCTGTTGAGGGTGAGCCGGAACAGCAGCAACAGCAACAGCAGCAGCAAGAGGCAGTTGAGCAACCAAGTGTTGCTTACGACGACGAGGAGGAGGACGAAGACGAAGAGGAGGAGGAGGAGGAGGATAATGACGACGACGACGACGACGACGAAGATGAGGAGGAGGCTGAGCATGGCCAGGAGCAGCAACGGGCTGAAGATGACGATGATGCGAGCGATGATGCTGAAGACTCTGCAGCAGCTGAGACCGAAGCCAGCGACTCGGATTAAACTGCAAACGGATGCCCACTAAGACGCCTTGCCGCTTGCTAAAGCATGAACTGTGGTTTTTTTCATTGATGAGTTTTTTTTTCTTTTTTAAATCCTTTTTATTCATACGTTGTTCGTAACAACTGCTATGTGACGTTGTTTTTTTTTTTTTTTTAAAAAAACACCCACTAAACTTGTTGACTATAACTAAAACGGAAGAAGTAGAGGAGGAAGAAGGAGCAGGAGAAAACTGAACTCTCAATTTATATATTTAGAATTTAATGTTAAACGCAGGACGAAAAACCTTTTGTAGTCTTGAGGCCGCTGATTAAGTTTAAGTTTTTAAGTTGTACATACAAAACAAATACATTTAGCTATATTATAGTCCACACACATATAGATATATATATATATATGCATATATATATATGTATATTCATTGTACTATACAAATGCATTGTTCCCATTAAACCCACCCATCCAGCACACTCACACAGATCCTTCCACCCACCTCCAGAAACTGCTCGCATACGCATCCATTAAGCCCGCTTTACTCACCATGAATTAATTTGTAAATGTTTGTACTTAGCTAAGTAAACATAAAATACAAGTAATTATACAAATATATATATATATATATATATATATCAATATATATACGTATATATAATCTATATCGCTCCAAGTCTAGTTTATGAACTAAAAATCAGCGTAGAAAACAAAAGTTTCAACGACATCCATTATGCATATGCCAAATGCTGAGCATATCCAAAGTTTTAAAATTAATTCACAATTTTTTTTACAAGGTTTTAATTAAGTTCAACACTAAATGCAATAATTGTGTAAATTTATATATATATATATATATACACAGATCTGTGCATATATCAAGCATGTCAATAGTCTGCATCGATTTCTCAGCTAAATTGCATATTTATTAATGATATATGTATATATATATATCTATATATATCTATATATATCATAAATTATGAATTTTATTTTGTGTATAAAACTGTGCACGTAGTTAATAAAACAGAAAATATTATACTATTGTGAATCCACTCTGATTCCTAAGCATATACATATAAAAAAAAAAAACCAAAAAAAGAAACTGTTTAATGCTTTGTTACTGTCAGCAAATTCTTTAGTTTTATCTGCCTCGGCAGCGCCTTTGTTTATAAGATCGTACGTCTTGAGGTTTCTAAACAAACATTGTGAATTGTGCGTGCAATTGTGAGCTGCAAGTCGATTTTTGTCAGTTGTCAAAGAGCGGCCTATGCGAGCGTTACTCATTGCATTGTTTTATGTTTATCATAAAATTTCCTGTAAGTTGCACTACTATTTTAATGAACACAGCTGTTGGCGTGTAAGGTAAAAGCGAATTATTTGTAGCCATAGTTCACATATATAAGATTGATCTGTATTAACAGTAGTCTGTCTGTTTATCAATCCAGAGCTCACAGCTGTCTTATAGGTGCAGTCACTATATATATATACATCATAGATATATTCATATTGGAATAGATCGACCTACAAAAATTTTCCTTTTTTCTATGAAAAACTTCATTTGTTTATCAGAGAAACATAACAAAACTAGATATACGAAGCATGCATCAGCTGTTCTTTATGCAAACTGACTACTTGTCAATGTCGATCGACTATATACTATAGCTGCCATAGGAGCTATCCGTAAGCAACCAAGTTTTAGTATCTTCTATAGAATGGTTTACAGTTTATCAACTTATCTTGACCAAATGTGACATATAAAGATTCTTATATATAAACGAAGTCTGCGCAATATCAGTCGACTACATATATACTATGGCTGCTATTAGAAGTATCTTCCATAAATTATGTTTTAGGTTAAAAAAACTAAAAGATTTGAATATACCCGATCAGTATAGCTTTTTGTATGACTGCTCTTAGCAGTCTAACTTCACACAGTGCAGCCAAAACATCGACGTGCCTATGGCTGCTTCGATTAATGTCCAAACAAAGTTTTTCAGGAATTTCAATTTATAATTAAGGCTTTAAGTTATAGTCGAATCCACTGATCTTTATCATGAGAGATAGAGAGAGAGAGATCGAGAGAGAGAGAGAGAGAGACAGAGAGACTGAAGTCTAATTAAATCACTTCCAATATGCATTTACGAATATAAATTTCATATTTCTATATCGATATTAATCATATCGTTATCGATATGAACTTGGCAGGCTTTTGGAATTGAGACATGCCAAACGGGCTCAGGCAGTTGGCAAGTGAATTGTGTGGAGAAAAGCTGGAAGTTAGTGTTCAAAACATAAAGCTTGACGAAATCTGGTAAGCTCTATAAACATACACATATAGCAAAATAGAGTTTGATAAAAAATATGTATAACATAAATAAGAAATATAATAAGCAACAGTCCAGGCAACTCTCTCTTTCGCACGCACGCACGCACGCTTAACATAAGCAAGTGTTTGTGCGTGGAGTGAAACGGTGTGGAATGAAACACGAGAAACATAAGAAACTTGCGCTTTGCCTTGAGTTTTCGTCTGCCATTGTCTCATTTTGTGTACGTTTTGTTTTCCTTTTTTTTTTCGTGAAATTCTAGAGAATATATCAAATATTTTGTCTGCGATTGTGCCAAAATGAGTTCGCGCAATATGGTCTACTGGCGTATGTACGTCTACTCGAACGGTTTGTACTCGCTGCCAAAGAGCGGGTCGCGCAGCTACCGCGACTGCTCGCCCCTGACGTACAGGTGAAGTCGCAACACAAATAATTGGATGTAGATAGAGATATATGTATGTATGTATGTATGTATGCTTGTTCCCTTTGCAGACGCCATGCGGATGAGGTGCATCGTTTGCTTAGCTATGCCAATCGTGAGCTGTCCGTGCTGCTGTGCAACAGCCAGACGGAGATGCTAACCGTCTTCGATGTGCTGCAGGATCTCCTACTGGATGCAAACATGAAGAGTGCCGAGTTCAATGCGACGCTGGCCGCCTATCTGGGACCGAGAACAAATCATTTTATTCACGAGCTGCTGAACTTTGCGCGCTCGCCCTTTGACGATCTTATTAGCTATGAGTGCAATGTGCGCTATAGAGCTAAGCCCATGTCTCAGCTCCCTAAGGAGCAGCAGCAGCAGCAGCAGCAGCAGAAGCAGAAGCAAAAGAAGAAACAGGAGAAGCAACAGCAGCCGCAGCAGCAGCAGCCGCAGCAGCAGCAGCCGCAGCAGCAGGAGCCGCCGAAGCTGATGCTGAACTTTGTGGAGTTCTCCCGCTGCCTGGATCAGGATGAATATATCAGCTTTGCCGCCGACTTGAGTATGGAGGATGAGGATCCCGATGAGATCGATGAGCTGCCCGATTTGAATGACTTGAACACGCCCATGCTCCATGAGCTGCGTCGTCTGCTCGCCGAACGCAACGCCTCAATGGGCACGTTGCGTGGCAATCAGTCGCCCAATCAGCTGGCCAACGAGCTGGTGCTGCAGGCAACTAGCACAGCAGCAGCTGGCAATGGTAGCGCCAGCAACAGCAACGTCAGCAGCAGCAGCACATCAAGCTCGGCCGGCAACAACAATTTGCTAAGCAATGATCTGAGCCTTGAGGTAGCCATCGAGCGCAGCATGTTAGATCGCCTGGTGCCCGATTACTATGCGCCACGCCGTGCCCAGCCGACCAATGCCAGCTATGCACGAAATCTGGGCCGGAGCAATGATATATCAGCAGCAGCAGCGGTTGCAGCCGCAGCAGCTTCCACTATGTCGCGCAACTTGAGTACGGGCATGCGTTCGGGGTTGCGCGTGCCGCCCCGGCCGCGTAGCAACAGTGTGGTACCCAAAAGGCGACGCACCACAAATCGCGATCTCGACCATTGAAGCCAATAACTGGACGACAGGGAAAGAGAGTGAGTGGCAATGGGATGTAGAGCGAATTTGGTGGCACGTGTCGCATTATGCACATCTATAATAAATAAAAGAGCAGCTTAACGCATTTAATATGGCCTAAAAGACTGAACTTTGTTGTTGTTGTTGTCGCTTTGCTGTTTTGCTGCTTTTTTAAAAGGTTTTTAGCATCAAATATTGATAAGCGTTAACGGTTAAAAGGATAACTGAAAAAGGGATCGCTCATCAATAAGGACATGCCATCGACGCAAATTGCGTGCCAAAATATGCCTTTGACGCATATTTTCGCTCCTTTTGTCTTAGCACAAACACACACAGGCACACACACACGCACACACAACACACAAAAGGTAGGGTCTGTCCTGGCGCCTCCTTTGGGTGCCGCGGCGCATGAAAAATTGAATTACACGCACTTTTGCGCATAAAACGAGAGGCGAAAGCAACAAAATGTCGAGTAAAAAATTGCGACCCAGAGGAGGAGAGAGAGAGCGAGAGAGGTGGAGAACGGGTAAGAGTGAAAGTGGGTGGGCAGAGGGGGGAGACGGCCCTCTTGTGGTAGCAAATTTATGGCCAGCAAATTGAGTTAAGTTGCTGTTGCTGCTGCAAAAAAAGGGATAATTTAATTGTGAATGGGCAACAGTTGAATCTAATTCAATGCATATTTGATTTTATGATTTAACAGGTGTACGAAAGGTAATAGTGCACATATTTAGACAAGCTTAGACAATTTGGGCAAGGCTTGAACTGCAAAAAAGAAAGAAAACTGAAAAAGTTCAAAGAGAAGATGAAAGCGAGGCGAGTTGTGGTACGAGATGCTTAAGGAATACAAAAAACTCGATACGACTGTGGTCATAAAAATAGTAGCGCGGTTGTGTATATTTCAATCGCACTACTATTTTTCTGAACACAGCTGTATTTCTATGCAGCTGTGATCATAAAAATAGTAGTGCAACTGATATACTGGACAGGTAAGTTTTGTGATAAACATAATACTTTTGGAAAACAATTTGAATATATTTATTTAAATATGTAAGTTAATTTTAATATATTTGTAAAGTATTATAAGATGGATAAATTCCATGTTCATGCTTGAACAATCACGTTGCGACTCTGATATTATTGTCTATAGAAGATGAATAAGTAGAATATAGCCTTTGATAGGAAGAAGAGGAAGATGTATATAGTCGATGAGGGAGTAGAAGAAGAAAAAGTAGTAGTAGTAGCAATAGTAGTAATAGAAGTAGTAGTAATAGAAGAAGTAATAGTAAAAAAAGAATAATAAGAATTAGAAGAAGATTTTAAAGAAGAATAATAAGAATTAGAAGAAGATTTTAAAGAAGATAGTCCAGGAAAATAATAAAAATAAGAAGAGTACGAGAAGAATTACTAGAGGAGAAGAAGAAAGAAAATAGAGATGACAAGTAGAATTGGAAGAAGCAGTAGTAAAAGTAGAAGAAGTGGATGATGATTTTGAAAAAGAAGAAGAATAAGTAGTAGTAGGAGTAGAAAGAAAAAAGTAGATGAAGAAAAAGTAGATGAAGAAGTCGAAGAAGAAGATAGTCTATAAAGAGAAGTAGAGTACTAGCAGAATAAGTAAAGGAGAAGAAGAAGGACAGGCAGAAGAAGGAGAAGGAGAAGGAGAAGGAGAAGAAGTAGCAGAAGAAGAAAGAGAGAACAGAATATTATTTATGAAGCAGAAGTCTTTACTTTTTCTGCAATTGCCAGAGTCTGCATACGCTTTAGTTTCTACTCCAGCAGTGTATCTATTAGACAAATATACTCATTGTCAAATTTAACAGTAATAGGATTATAGTCGAAACTGATCAGACATGAGTGCGTATTTCAGTGCCCAATAGATCGTTTGGCTAAATGGTTCAAATCTATCAGCAATGAGTTTCTTAGCTAAATTAAGCGAGGACTACAATAACAATAATTTTTTATATATGCTAATCTCCAGGATATCCATATCATGCACTGTTGCATCACTGTAGAAGTTAACGTTTGTCGAAGACCTTTAAAGTTGCTCCCTCTCTCTCTCTCTCTCTCTCTGTCTTTGTCCTGTCTCTCCCTCGCTTCCTCTCTTTTAGCTTATCTCAAATCCAAAACTTGACTATGGCATAAATGTCATTAGGGGTATGCCTGCATTTGATGCTTGGCTTGGCTTTGCTTGGCTTAGCTTAACTTGGCAAACTAATTTGCGTAATGTTGACGCAAAAAATAAAAACTTTCTATTTGAGTTGCCGACGACTCTCGCCCAGTTGTCCAATTGACGGACACGCCCACAGCGTCCAGCGACCAAGCTCAAGAAAGAAAAGCGTAACGCTTACAAAAACTTTTGCGAAAATACCCTGTAAAAGTGGTTACAGTTGAGCTATGTAAACGTTGTTAAGTGAGCAGAAAAAGGTGCTTAAGGTTAAGTTTTCAAATGCCCTGTATTATATATGTATACTTAATGTGTGACATATGCACATACCCTGTAGAACCAAGAAGGAAGATCAGTTTCGCTTACCTATAAAGACTAATAACTTATCGATAAATATCGATATGAGTGTAAAATGTAATCGACTCTAGTTTTAGAGTGTTGAAAATCTGTAAAATACAGATTTACAGAAATGATAGGAGAACAGAGAATTTTGTTTCATTGGAAAATAGAATAATTTTCCATATACAAAAACTCTTATTTTCTATGGCCGCTATATGATATAGTGAACCGATTTTGATAAGATTTTGTACATATATGAGAGGCACTTAAAAACTTGCTTAAAACAAGTTTACATGAAAAGTCTTAAAAATCAAAAAAGTTTTTCATACAAAATGTGTTTTTAAAGCAGTAGGTACTATGGCAGCTATATGATATAGTATACCGATATTAATAAGACTCGGTGCGTATATAGAGAATATAATTTAACTTGCAAATATAAATTTTAGTTACAAAATGTTAAAAAACAAAACAGATTTTCACACAAAATGTAATTTTTAAGTGATAGCTCCTATGGCAGCTATATGATATAGTAGATCGATATTGATAAGATTTAGTAAATATATATATATCTTGGTAAAAACTTGGGATTTTAAGTTTGCTTGTGATAGTTAGAAAATCAAAAAAGTTTTTCATACAAGAACTAATTTTTTGGCTATTGATTTGTATGGGAGCTATATGATATAGTGATACGATCCGGTTGATCTTTATATATAAAGTGCCTGCTGTGGTTAAATTAACCTGTTGAAAGTTTCAGAAAGATAGCTGAAGAGATAGATTGATATTGAGATACCAAAAGATAAGACCTATATAACAACTCTATTGATCTAGGGGTTATATGCCTTATAGATATACCTTTGTCTGCTTCCACAAGCAACTCAATTGACAAAAAAGCTTTAGTAACGCTTTAGTAAGCACAATTTTCAAATACATAACTAATTGCCCCTTCTTATTCTAGGGTATATTGCATATCAGCACTCAAAGAGCTCCAAATTTTCCTCGCTCACTTTTCTCACAAACTTTTTGCGTTGCATTTGCAGCTGCACGCACAGAGGAGGCGGCCTTTAGGCTATGGGCGTGGCAGATGGGTTCTTGGTTTGGCGCATTGATTGCAAAAGTCAAAAAAAGTTTTTCGCCCAGATTTGAACGTCAAGTTTGAGTTGCAAATTGCGCCGGGCAACGCGCCAAACGAAGCCAGCGATAGATATATCTCAGAGGCAGATATTACGCATATGCACCGTTACACTTGTTGGCGTACGCATAAATCAAGCGCGGCGCCAACTAAATGGCGCAAATCAGCGCCTTTTTATGGGAGTTCTATGAAAATGAGGCCTGCCACTAGGCAGTTGATATATGCATGCATATATAAGAAACTATATCTGAGCGGCGTCAGCTGAGTTGAGCAACATCATTATGCAGGCGTGGGCATGGGCGTGGCAGAGAGTTATGGCGCATAAATGTTTAATGCTGGCAGCAGTTTTGCAGCTTATCTTAAATTCGCCAAAAGAAACAAATATAAAATTAAAATAATTGCCACATTTGCCGCAGCGGGCAATTAATCAAAAGCCGCAATGATATGCGACACAATTATGTAGCCATACACTGTGTGTGTGTGTGTGTATGTGTGTGAGTGTGTGTGTGTGTGTATGGGGGCGAGTGGGCGTGGCTTGGTCTAACCACATTCTGTTAGCCGTTTAACGCTAATGAAGGCTGTTGGTGGTTGCCTTTGGCAACGTTGTCGCTGCCTGATTTGATTTATGCCTCGGCATTTTTCCACCTGAAATCAAGTTCGTTTTGCTTCTTATACCCCTTGCTGAATGTCCTGGAGTGGGTATGCTGGCTTTCTTTGTGTATGTGGCAGACACTACCATAATATACATAAAAATCTATCTCTATGTCTCAGCTACAATAGCTGACTGCATCTCAGAAAATACTTCTATCGGTTTGTCTGCCCATCCATCTGTCTGCTTGAATGCTTCTGTTTCGAGCACTTTAACAGCTACAGGTCTTAGATTTGATATAGATATTCTTGTATACCATACATAGAATAATTATATTAGTTTTTTAATATATCCCTTAAAATTTCTTTTTTACTGCTAAAAATGCATATAGAGATCTAGTTTTTTGAGCTTAACTCGAAGACTTTAGCAGCTAAGGACAACAAATTTGGTATGTGAGCTGTTTCAGAGTTTATATAGGGATAAATAATTGGTTAAAGTATGTTTTTATATCTATTTCAATAATATTGCTAAAAATGTACGTGTAGCCATAGTTTTTTCAGCATAACTCGAAGGCTATGGTAGCTAGAAACACCAAATTTGGTATAAAATCTCTTATAGAGTATATATAAATATATAAAAGTATTCATTAAAACATGTGTCAATATCTATTTCTTTAACATAACTCGAAGACTATATTAGCTACACCTTTCAAATTTGGTATGAGTGCTTTTTTAGAGTTTACGTAGATATCAAATATTTCCTTCATTGAATAAGTATTTGGTAACATCATTAGATTAAAAAATATCATACTATATCCTACCATACCATATCAAAATTTGGTGTATAAGCTTTGTCAAGTATATATGCATGTAAAATGTTGTGCTCTTTGGATAAGTCGGCCAATCCTCCTTTGAATTCAAAGATCTCATATAATATCATGGCATGGTTTAATTAATTAGTCCATGGAAACCTGCGTGGCACACTATACTAAATAAAAAATATTTGTTTTTCTGATATTTGATCATGGAAATAAGGAGAGTCTCGACTTTTGGTATAGAGCTTTAGATGCTTGCCATATTTCGTAAAAATCGTACAACAAATAGCCAAGTTACTACAGGCGGCAACAGCTATAGGAAGAAGCAGATCATAGAGTTTCTATATGTGTGCGTGTGTCTATGTATGTATGCAAACTTAACTGAAAGTAAGCTCTACTGTTTAGGGTATCTTGTAGTCGTTCGCTTTCCAATCTCAAAGACGCTTCCCTTTTATCTGCGTGTGCAGTCGATATCCTGCTGTGTCCTGGCTGCTTAGATTTCCGTTTGCGACACTTGCGGCCTGCAGTTGCCATTTGCCAACTGCAAAGCTGCCACAGCGTGTGGCACGTACTCGTACTTGGTTTCCATTACATTTCAGCGGAAGCCGGATGTTGAAATTGTTGAGCTGTTGCTGCAGCACTTGATGCGCAGCTCACTCTCTCTTTCTGTCTCTCTCTCTCTATCCCTCTGGCAATGGTAAGCTGCTTAGAGCAACGCCTGGCAACTGGCAAAGGAAATTGCCTTGGATACGCCGCGGCAGACGACGCATAGCGCGAAGCCCAATCGCGGCATCCTTTAAATGCTCAATCAAAACTTAACTGGAGCAGCAGCAGCCGTAGCAGCAGCAATGACTCAATTTACGCACTGCACAAACATCACGGGCCACGCCCACCTCCTCGCTATCAACTGGGAAAACTTTCGCAATGCCAAATGTTAGAGAACATTTTTTTTTTAGCTGATTTCGCAAAAGTATTTGCCAGGGTCATAAAAATGCGTATGCAATCCGTTAGCAAGCTGCAAGCAACAAGGACAGCGCCAGCATTCCAGCCAGCACTTAAAAAGTTGCGGTCGTTACCAAGTGCCAAGTAAAATGATGTGGGAGAGGGAGAGAGGGGGGGGGGAGAGAGAAGGAGAAGGAGAGGGAGAGCGAAACAGAGAGAGGCAGAGTGAGAGTGCGAGTGGTTGGCTAAGCTGGTCAATCTTCGTGTTCAATGTTATCGCAAATCGAATTTGACAAGCAAGCGCCATCAAGAAGAAGAAGAAGAAGAAGCAGTAGCAGCAGAAGAAGAAGAAGACCAAGCAGCAGTAGAAAATAAATAAAACTTGAGCTGGGCTAAAATTTATCGAGCAGCGCCGCCAACACGCGCAATATCAAAGTGGAAAAGGTGAAAACGTTTACTGCCACAAACATTCCATTCAATTTAACTGTCAACTCAGCATCCGCATCAGCATCAGCGTCCGCAGCTAACATTAAAAATACGAAATTAAATTATATATTTTATTTTTATTTATTTTATAGTGGATATTAATCTTTGGTTTCAGCGCTGAGCGCATTTCAATTTAATCCTCTTAATTTCGATTTATTGCTTTGCGGACTTCCAAGCTTAGTTGGATTAAAGTAGTTTTAAGGAGAAAAAGCAAGAAGCAGGCTATGCTTTCATTTGAAAATTTTCAATCTGAATTGAAAAATTCTTAGATATTCTTACAAAAATGCGAAAAATAGGGTTTTCAGTTGCATTTAAGATCATGTTATATTAATCATTTTTATCTGAAGGACACGCGATATTTCAATGAACTTTTTCTCTTTCTCTTCAACTCTAAAGCCCTTTTAGAATTTTGTTGCTCGGCTGTTGCTTTATCTCTCTCTCTCTCTCTCTCTCTCTCTCTCTCTCTCTCTCTCTCTCTGTTTAATTCAGAATTTGTCTGTCTCTCGTTTCTTATCTTTTTATCTTAATCTTTCTTTCGATATCCCTCCATTGATAACATCCCTTTCTCTTTCTCTCCCTGTGTCTCTCTCTCCCTCTCTCTCTCTCTATTTCTGAGTTTCTCGCTATCCCGTTCTCTATCTCTCTCTCTACTTCAGAGTTCCTCTGGCTTTCATTCTCCATACTAACTGCTTATCCTCTCTCTTTCTCTCTCGCTCTTTCACTCTCAACTGCTCTCTCTCTCTCTCTCTCTCTCTCTTTCTGTCTCTTTCTCTCCCTATCTCTTTTTTTCTCACTTTCTCTTTCTTACTCTTTGTTTTATTTTTCTTTCTTGATCTCACTTTCCCTGTAAACCTCTCTCTGTTTTCATCCATTTCTCTTCAACTCTCTCCCCCTCTCTCGCTCTCTATTTTTAAACTTCTCTCTCTTTCTGTTTGTCTCTCTCTCTCTCTTTCGCTTTCTTACATTCCTCTTTCTCTCCCTCTCTTTCTCTTTCTCCCTCTCATCTTCCTCCTTCTCTCTTTCGCCAAAATTAGTTTCGCTTCATTAACTCAATTGTGAAACACTTAAAATACAAAAATAAAAAAAAAGGAAAATAATTGTGGAATTTCAACTTTATTCGCATAACGATAATAATCTCTCGCTGCTGCAAATACACGTAGACTTAAATGAAGAATAGATTTGAATAAATTGGATTTGCGCGAATGAAATTGAAATCTTATTCATTATATTGAACTGTCATTAAAATTTGAAATTCAATCAGAAACTGTGTAAGCCAAGCATATTCAAAATCAATTTCCATTCGAGCTCACAGCTCCATAGCCAGCCGTAACCCCTAACATCCATTGCCCCCGCCCCCTGCCACTGTCACTGCAACCTGCCCCCTGCCCCCCGCCTCCTCCCCTCGCACTACCCTCGCTTCGTTCGCTTTTGCTTTTCTTTTCACTTTTGGCTGATTTACGCTGCCGGCAGCCAACGACTTTTCGTGGCATTATAAATGTGTGCGTCATAAATCTACACATGGAAATTTCTGCTCCTGCTGCTGCTGCTGCTGCTATTTCTTCCTCTTCCTCCTTCGGGCGCACAGTTAAAAATCATGCCACATACATATTTATTATCAGTAGGCATCGGAATCGGCATCGGCGTCATCGTCGTCGTCATCGCCATCGCCATCGTCATCGTCATCGTCGGCAGCCGCCAGCAACAATGTCACAGGCTGCAGGACGCTTATCGGCAGCATCATCATCATCATCAACAGCAGTGGAAGGGGAGGAAGGGGGAGAGGGAGGCAGAGGCGGGCGCCAGGAGTTGCAACAGAAGTAGCAGGAGAGCTAGGTGCGTGGGAAGGGCAGTATGTGACAGAAGCAGAAGAAGGCAGGGGCAAAAGAAGTAGAAATGGAAACAAAAAGGAGTAGAAAACATAGTCGATGCCCAAATCAGGTGGTGTAAAGGTAAAACAGTAGCGTAAGCTAAAGGAACAACAGTGGAAACCCTCGCAGCAACAGCAGCAGGTGTTAGAGTAACAACAAGAGTGTAAGCTCAGGTAATCTAAAGTAAGAGTTAAGTAGAAGCATAGTTAGGAGCTAAGTTAGAAAGGACAAAAGTATGCAGAGCAAGAGTGAGAATAGATTCAGGACTAACTGCAGTTGGCTAAATTGTAGGGAAAGCAGAAGGACGAGTTAGCAGAGCTTAAAATAAAAGCTGAAACAGCAGCAGAAGCGAAACAGTAGTTGAGTAGAGAATGTAAACAGAAGCGAGGGCAGCACTGAGCGACTAGAGCAGGAGAAGCTGCTAGAGGAGAAGCAAAAGCAGCAGAACGAGGAAAGACTTAAGTAGAGAGTGGGGAACAACGCTAGCCAGCAGCAGGAGTAGTTGAGTAGATACTAAAGAGAAACAGGAGCAAGTGCAGCAGATACAGTAGGAATTGCAGCAGTAGCTATGAAGATCAGGAGCAGTAGCCGCTAGAATAGAAGCAGCACCAAGAAACAGAACAGCAGTGGATGAGTACTTCCATAAGGATCTAAAGCAGCCGTAGGAAGGAGTTGGAGCAACAGTATAAGCGGAAGCTGCAGAAGCGTAATTCGCTAGATTAAAAGCAGAAGCGGAAATAGCAGCAATTGTAAAAGATAAGCTACAATAAAAGCTAGCAACAGGAGATAAACCATATGCAACAGCATTGACAGCAGTTGGATCAGGAAATTGAAGGGGATATGGAACGAGCGAGGAAGTAGAGGAGCAGGAGTAAGAGTGCGACAATGTGAAGGGATATGAAGTGAAGGATCCGAGAAAGGATTGGGAATCGAAAGCAGCAACAGGCAGATGAGCTACAAATGAATGAAGGTGTGAGAGCTACAGGTGAGGGAGTAGAAGCAACATAAGCAGCGGTAAGAGTAGCAACGTGAGCAGAAGCAGTAGCAGAAGTGCGAGCAGAATAGCTATGCTGAATGAGTAACTAAAGCAGAGAAAGATGGACGTATAGAAGCAGAAGTAGAAGAAGCAGAAGAAAATGCAGATGCAGGTAAAGAGGCTGCATGGGAATATAAGAGAGAGGGGAAGTTAGAGAAGAAGTGAGAGAAGAAGTGAGAGGAGAATCGAGAATTGCAGATGAAGTAAAAGCAAAAGAAGCTGCAGAAGCATAAGAAGAAGCAGGAACTGGTAAAATGAAGGTTCAAGTGAGGGAGTGAGAGAGGAAATGGAAAAGGAGAGACAACTAGAGCGGCAGCATGAGAAGCCTAAAGAAGCCAAAGAAAGACTAGAGGCAGCAGCAGAAGCGGGAGTTGGCGTAGCAGTGGGAGACCGAAAGGTGCCAGGAAAAGCACTACCAGGAACAGAAGCAGGAAAAGGAACAGTAGTCGAAGCGTTTGCAAACAGCAAATGTAGCTGGCAGCAGCAAATGCAGCTGGCAGCAGCGGAAGCAGCAGCAGCAGCGGCAGCAGCAGAAGATCAGAACGCAGCAGCTGCGCGAGACATGAGAGTGAAAGCCGTTGCAGGTGCAGAAGTAAGCACAGGAAATTAAAGTTAAAGGAGCAGGCTAAAGAGAGAGAGAGAGAGAGTGTGTGTGTGTGTGTGTGTGTGAGAAAGAGAGGTAGAGGAAAAGAAGTGAGTGCAACAGACGTTGCTGCCTCATTTGATGTCCTGCCGCAGACACATGTAACGCAGCTGCTGCGGCTGCCTCACGCTGGCATTTTATGGCTTTTGCCTTCAGTAAAGATGAACTTTTTGTGGCAACAAAGTTTTCATGCTGTGCTTGAGTGTGTGTATGGGTGTGCGTGTGTGTGTGTCTCTCTCACTTGGGGGCGACAAAAATTTGGTAATTTGTGCCTGAAGGTTAAATGTTAATGTCCACCATTACAGCACATTTGACGTCCCGTTCGCAGCGAGCGACCGAACGGGTTATGGAACAGGTGCCACCGTGCGTATGCGCAATATTAAAGAGGTCTTAGCTTGGCTCTGCCTCCGTGCGCTGCTAATTTGCTTGTCGCAAAGGCTTAACCGCAATATTTTGTAGTTTGCTTAGGCGGAATAAACGCAAAAGTTGCTCATAATTTAAAGAAGCGGCAGCGGCAACTGTTGACAGACGCTCGGCGAAAATGTCCTTGCCTCGAGCTGTGGCCACAAATGAAATGCCGCAAAAGCAAACACACACACACACACGCAAACACACTTTGGGCCATATTTACGCATGTTGTGTTCGGCCATTAAACGCAAAAAGGCGGCTACTTGGCCAATGGGTTTTGTGTTCTTAATGGCAACTGCAAATGCTACTAATGTTAATTTAAGAATATATATATATACGTGTGTGTGTGTTCGTCTTGCGGCTGGCAGCATTTGTGCAATATTATTTGAAGCGTCAAACGTATCTTTTTAGTGCTTTGCGGCTGCAGCCAATTAATTGCTTGAGCTGCCCAACTAATTAAAGAAATATACGCTTAAAAATAGTTGGGCAAGATCCTTGAACAGGATGAGCCAACTCATGTGGCCAGAGACGTCTCAAAGTAATCAATTATGTCAGACAGCAGTTGCCTTCATCTTTAACTCGGCCACATTCGCCATTTTCTTCTTTACACTAATTAATGCGGCTGGAGTTGGCCAAATGGCAAGACTGTTTGTCTCGCTTGCACATGTATATGCATGGCCTAATATATTTCAAGGAAGTATGCTTTTATGCTGCCGTCCTGCTCGCACATTCATTTTTCAGTTCACTTTTATGAGAAGTTCGTTAATATTTACAAATTTTACTCCATTTTATCTGTGCAGCGTAAGAGCTCTGCCGTCTCGCTTGCACATTCATTTCTATATATAACTACAAAGTTGAACTCTACATGACAGTTAATTATAGTATGCATGTAATTTGTGTTGTCTTTTTTACTCTAATTGCTACAATTTGAGTTTGACCAGTCACATACAATTTGTCTCGCTCACACATATGTATATATAAGCAAACACATATGCTTAGCCTGCTGACCTAGTGCCTAATTGCCTTTTATGCTAAACTCACTTTATATTGTGCATATGTGCTTAGCATGCTTGTCTCGCTTACACTTATGTATATAAATGCTAAGCTATGTATTCTGTCGTCTGCATGCATTAAATGCATCTTGATCGCAGGTCAGACTGAAATAGAGATACTTAAAGCAAGAAATGCACACATGAGTGTATATATGTATATACATATGCTATACAGTCATATGTTATAACTGTAAACATCTTTGCTGTAAGACACGCTTATTAATAGACCCATAAGTGCATTTAGTTAAAAATATTCAACATGATCTTAAATAGGATGTCGCTTGTGACGTGACAAAGCAATCAATTATGGCAGTCAAGGAGCAGAGGTCCCTAAAAAACGTTGCCAACATCATGGCTTGCGCGCCTATTGAGCAGCAACAACAACAGCAACAAGCACAATTAATTATGAACAGAGCGACGGCTTTGTAGCGGCTGCTGTGTGTGCCTGTGTGTGTGTGTGTGTGTGTTTGTTTGTACTTGTATTTGTATTTGTGTTTGCGTCTGTGTTTGCCCAGGACGACAGCCGTAGTAGCTGCAGCCACCCGGCCTTCTCTTGCTGCTCTGACTCGGGCTTTGGTGCTGGCTGAGCCGACGCCTTGAGCGCAGACGACAGCATATGCTTATGCATGCCTAATTACGACAAATCCTTGCCTCCAGACCGAACCACCAGCGCGAGAACAAGCACGCGCAAATGAAGCCAAAACACACACACACACACAAGCACACACACACACACACACAGACGCGTTCATAATTATGGCCGTATTTAGAGAAATTGGTTATTATGTGCCTAACGCCATTTGTCTGACAGAAATAGTTTGTATTTGGCGAGAGACTTAACCAGAGTTAGGTGTGAGGGCGGTTCAATTAATAGTTGAGACTATTTTTTATAGACAGTTACAATAAATTATAATTTTAGTCTTTTTTATGAAAAATTATAATTTATTATTATTTTTTTATTATAAGTTTCTAAAAAAAGGAGTCCCAAATTATAAATTATTATAATTATCTATAAAACTTGAACCGCCCTCGCACCTAACTCTGACTAAGTCTAAAAATATAAAATTTGTGTTATATTTTAAAACATAAAATATCTATTTATGTATTCTTACACAATTTTTAGTTACGCCAAACTTTATGAGCAGCACTCGCTCAACGTTGAACTGCTTGAAATTGTTTGCTAATTCATTATTATTGGCAATCGAGTCTAACGGTTAAGTGTGCTATTGTCCCTACAAAGGCGCTGCAGCAATTAGCCAAACTTGCTATCTACGTATGTGTGTGTGTGTGTGTGTGTGCACCGTTAGATGGCCATTAATAATGCCTGTTTGTGGTGCTCATTATGCCGTCCGCGTCTGCCAATTGGCCATCCATCAATTGTAATTAATCATGCTACCACAAAAGCTCCTCCAAACGAATCCACTCTAAATATGCAACAAATTGATGCCACGCAATTAGGCGCAACTATAAAAATACCAGTCCAGCTAACAAATCAATGTGAGAGAAAGACGCACATGTTGCTAAAGTACTCCAAAGGCAAAGCAGCCAATGCGATTGCTCTGAAATGCGCATTTAAATGAAGGCGACGGAAAGAGGCAGCAGCTGACGGGGGGTCGCATTTCTATAAGTATGACCTAGACCATGAAGATAGAATGAGAGAGAGAGTGAGTGTGGCGGACATCATTTGCGACGCGTTGACATCTTGTTGATGAGCACAAAAAGTCAGCTATGTTGTCATAAATTGCAGATGCAACAAAAACAAAAACACAAACAACAACTGGAAGCGCACTGCACTTGCGGCTTTTGTGTGTTTCGCTAGCGGAAAAATCACAACATAAATTCATCAACACGGATTGACAATAGCCTGTCAGCTGGCCACACGCAATGGGTGAACAGAGCGAGCGAGCAAGGGAGAGGTATACCGTTAAACAAAAGACAAGCAGTCTAATAGCAACGCAAATGAAGTCCAACCGCACAGAGGCCATTGCCACACACACCCATGTACACAGCGTGTGAGAGGGAAGAGAGGAAAGAGGGATGTATCAACATACACACGCAAACTCGAGTGTTATTGGCATTGCATGCT
Organism: Drosophila anceps; assembly: GCA_035045945.1. NCBI lineage: Eukaryota > Metazoa > Arthropoda > Insecta > Diptera > Drosophilidae > Drosophila > Drosophila anceps. Next base: position 2,592,202 of record JAWNON010000127.1, read on the forward strand.
TCGCTTTACACTTGCAAGGCTGAGTGGAAGCGCCTCTGCTGTGTTTTTCTGCAGAGACGATTGAGCATTTCCATGTACCTATATAAGTGGACCTATATAATATAAATGTGCTTACAAATGTACCTACATAAATGTACTTATACAAATGTACCCACTCAAGATTACCTATATGTACTTTTATAAATTTACCTACATAAACGTACCTATATTAATGTACATACATGTATATAAATATATCTATACAAATATATCTTTACAAATGTACCTATATAAATATACTTATCTAAAGGTACCTATTTAAACTTAGATACATTAAATATATAATATTGTCAATTTGCTATGGATAACACATCAGATAGTGAAAGAAATGCATATAAAAATGCATATGCCATTGCACTAAGTACCCTACATTTTTCAATTTCTCTTTTACGCAATTTCTGTTTATTTGTCTTGCTACACATATTCAAGGTTTTCGAGTCAGCAGTTCTCATTTATGCACAATTCTCTCACACTCTTCAATTTGTTCTTCTTTACTCCAGTTCGCGGAAGATGAGCTTGACAAGTGCGTAATTGGTTGTCTCGCTCCCACACATACATATACATATACAAATACGAATCGATGCATCGAAACGTCGCGATGTTTCCTTTAGTTAGCAGGCATGCCAGAGAGAGGGAGTCTTGATCGCGTGTCAGCATGAAGAAGCAGTGATTGAGCGAAATTGTTTTGCCACTGTACACATGTATATTTATATGATAACTGTAAAGCTGTGCAGTGTATAATAATCGCATTGAGTGCATCGTTTAATAGACTCGTAAGTGCATTTTCTAACGCCTGATTGCACTTGAGTGCTCAAATGCCGTGCCGAGCAGCACACATACCCTACAACATTACAAGGTAACTATTCTATATTGTTAATTGACAGGGTATTTGAGCTGCTATCACTCAGCTTCCTTTAACTCTTTGCACTCACATATGCTGAAGGCTTCTCATGTTTGTAAATGAGGAAAAATATCGGAATTTTTTGCGCGCAGACAATTCCGTTAATTTGTGCTTGTTTAAACATGTCGATGCAGCCATATTAATAAATACCCATTTATAAATATACAAGAAAATAAGGAGAAGGAGAAGAAGAAGCCAAATGATTCATCATTCAATTTTTGGCCAAAATGCGTGGGCGTCTGGAAATGGTAGAAATGGAAGAAGGCGCCTCTGGGCGCAACTGCGAAATAAGTAATGTTAAAAAGCGGGTGGGGGGATGGCAAAATATGATAATAATTATGGCCGCCATTGCCATATAGGCTACAATTAAGCCAATTCATATTCGCCTTGGCTGGCGACAATGAAAAAATGTCCATTGTAAAAAGATTATATTGAGAATTCCACAGAGACGGTTCAACGAGCGAGCGGGCAAGAAGATGCGACTGCTGTTGCTGCTGCTGAGAGAGAGTGAGTGTGTATGTGTGAGTTTGAGTGTGTGTGAAAGTGGACAAGCAGCGAAATTCTTTCGATTCATTTGTTGTTCTTCTGCGATGCGAATCCAATGAAACTGATTATGTAGGGTGGATTGGTTTAGTTGCGAGTGTAAAGAATAGTTTGAATGATATGTGTACTATGTATATGTATATAAATATGAATGGATGTTATTTCTATTTCTATCTCTCTCTCTCTCTCTCTCTCTCTTTCTCTCTCTATATGTATATACGTATATGTATGTGTATTCTTTTTGCTTAACTTACAATAAGAAATCATTTTTTTGTGTTCATAGAAATAGTAGTGCGACTGAAATGTGGGACAATAATAACATATTTATAAATATTTCTTAATATGTGTAATTGATTTAAAATGTTATAAGCATGACACAAAAATTTGCTGTCCCATATTTTAGTTGCACTACTATTTTTATGAACACAGCTGTAAGTAAACGGATGCCCCTCGCACATTCCCACACACTGCCAGTATAGGTCACACTTTGATCCCTCTATTACCTGTTAATATTGAGATAGAAGTTCATTTTCTCCTTTACCATTCATTCCTTTGCTTTACTATCTTCTCCTATACAAAAACTTTGATCTGAATGAAAATGTCACTGGCAATGCCTTTAATGGGTATCTCCTGATCATGCACTTCTCACCCAATCATGCTTTCTCTTTATTGTTGTTGTTGTTGTTGTTGCACGTTATTTTTATAAAACTCACCTCAGAACGGCTGATCATCAAAGCTGTTGCCGCTGGCAGTCGAGAGGCCCAAAAAAAATTCATTTTCATTTGCAACACGCTCGCGAGTGGACGTGTCGCAGTGCCCAACAGATATTCGCTATATAGCACACATATACTATACCTCATATATATATAGATATAGATATAGATATATATATATATATATATATATTTATATAGTTTAGAGTGCCTGTAGATCTTGCAGCTGCCCGTGCAGCTTGAAGTGCGTGCAACAGGACGTGTGCGTTTCGCGTGTGCGAATCGAAATTGAAATTGAAATCGAAATCGAAATTGAAATCGAAAAGCAGCGAATCAAAGCTTAACCAAAGAGATACAAGTGCAGATAACTGAAGTACGAGACGTGCCACCAACGGCATGCGTATAGGTGTGCGAAAGTTTAACAAATTTCAATTAGTCAATTGCAACGCGGCCCACAAGTGAGTGTAAAAAGCTGAAATGTTGCTGCGTTGATTATGTAAAAAATATATAGATATATATATATATATATATGTGCACAACATATATATGTATATATATGTATACGTATATTGAATATAAGGCTGCTCACAAATGTCACCTGGCAGCTACACCTTGCTTCGCCGCCCACCACACGCAGACAGAGTGAGAGAGGGAGAGAGCGAGGCAGCGAGGCAGCGCCAACTCGCGCAAGCTGTCAAAATTATTTAAAAATTTTTAAAACAATTTTTGTTGTTGCTCTAACATAAACATTTTTTGCTATATATATAAATTTATATATACTCAGAAATGTATATATCTATATATATATACATATCTAATATGTTTTTTTTATATTTTTTTTTTTTTTGGTATTTTTAATTTGAGTTGATCTTTAGTTAGATTGCTCATACGCCGCGTTTGCCGCAATTTTATTTTTAGTTTTTATTCAATCAGCGACATTTTTACTCAATTTTTCGAAAGCTTTTCGTGTTTATTGCTGTTGTTTGTCTATTTTATGTTTGCCTTGCGCTGAGCGCTTTTTGGACTCGTTTTTTTTTCTCGGTTTGTCTGTATTTACTTTTGGCTATTCCCTTTGTTGTCGATTCACACCTGAATTGTTTACACTTAATTTCAATTGTTGTTGTTGTTGCTGTTGAATGAGCTAAATTAAAGCGAATTTAAATGCCAATCGCTTCGTTAGCATAGCATGAAAAGCACTTTTTGCCCAGTCCACTCAATTCGCAGCCGCCCCAAAGTATGCAACAGCTTTTCACACACATACACACAAAGACACGCACACACACACACACACACTTAGATACACAAACTCTTGCTTCATCGTATGCATATTGAGTGTTTTCTTTTGTGAAGTTCAAGGTCGCATTTCAATTAGCAAATGGAGTGGGCCACGTGCACTTGCAACACGATATCAATCGAGAAATCGCAACTAATTGCTGCTGTTGCTGTTGTTACTTTTGTTGCTGTTGTTGCTGTTAATTAAACAGCTTTCGAAGTTTCGATTACAGTTTTGCATTCAAAGAGCAACTTGAGCTTTGCAGTTTGCAAATTTCTTGTTGATTATGTTGAATGTGGGAATAGCGTAATTTGTGCTGATTTCAATGCGGATTTAAACTAGTTTACTCTGAACACATTGCAAATGCAATTTCAGGTTAAAGTGGCTTTGTGAAAATGTATGCAACAGACAGAAGGCGGCATAGCAGAGCCTGTAAAGTGTATATATTCTTGATCAGGACGACGAGCTAAGTCCATAGAGACATGTCCGTCTGTCTGACTGTCGGTCTGTGGCTTGTATACCATTAGAGCTAGAGACTTCAGATTTACTGTGTAGGTACGTGTAATGAACACAGAGATTTTGACTTTTCTCAGATTTTTTGTACCTTTCCCACTTTGCCCCAAATTTGCAATAAACACATTTCAAATTCTAGAGACTTGTGCTTTGCCAAATACACTCAAATGAATGTCGTTATCATATTCTGAAACTTTGATTAAGAAAGTCCAACCAAGAAAAGTTATTCAACAATTAAGTTCCCATAGTAAAGCCCCTAATGTAGCTGCGTAAGCTTCACAGTTAGCACAGCAAATGCTTATGAATGATTGAAATATCAACTCTTAGCTGGGTTCAGGGCATATCTTCACATATTAATGATATAGACATTAAATCTCTTAGCTATGGCTACTTTTAAGTGCCTTTCATTTCTGTTCAGTTTGCTAAACGAAAGCCTGAGACAGGATCTTGTTTCAGATCTTAAGCCTCTGCTACATGGGTTCCCTTACACCTCATCATATTAGGCTCATCATATATACACTCTCATATATTATATGTCATATCTGTATCATATATCAGATATAGGCCTAATTCATAATTCCTTTAACAAGAAATCCCTTAGCTATGTCTTTACTTCCTTGTCTTCCCGCAGTTCTCTTTTCTACGAAAACTTAAGCATCTAAGTCATATGTCATACATCATATATATCTATCATATATCATATATAACATATATATAAACGACTCTTCTGCCATATAAAGCCCCAAATACATTGCAACAAGAAATGCTTCATTTCGCTTTTCGCACTTAAGTTCGATAATGTCTTGAGTTCAAGTGGAAGTTTATGCATTTCAATTAAGAAGAAAGCCGTATTTCCAGGTGGCTGCCTGCGAGCGCTGCAGTTATTAAAGAACAATGCTTGCAGGATATTAAAATGTTGCATGCAACAACGGCGCGCAACGGCAGGGCAACAAGGTAACATGAATATGGGCAACGCACGTTAATTAAGCTTGACAATGTGCGTGTGTGTGTGTGTGTGTGTGTGTGTGTGTGTGTAAATCAAAATACATAAATACGCATATCGCTTATCGCGAGGCATGCAGCATGTGGCGCCGAAATGCTTGCAGCAACGTTAATATGCAACTGCCAAGGGCAACGAAGGCTTGCTGCGGTTCTTTTGTGCCGAATGCAATTAAATGCCAACTGCAGCCCATAACGATAATGAGCAGGTAAACAACAATGCAGCTGCCCCACACTGTGTGGCATATGTGGCATAATGAAATGTAATATTCAATGCGAGTTGTTGCTGCTATCATTTGATGTGGCATTTGTGGCCAAAAGGGCTCTGTGTGTGTGTGTGTGTGTGTGTGTGTGTGTGTGTGTGGCAGGTGGAAGCAGCCTTGTCTGATTGCCAGCATGCGTAACTAGTTGATTGGCAGCCAAAACTCAAGTGATTAATCATGCAATTTGGCATGCAGCACTGAATCCAATGTTTATCTCTCACTCACTCATCCACTTATTCTCTTTCTCTCTCTCTCTCTCTCTCTCTCTCTATTTGTCTGTCTCTTTGCAGCCATCACAGTTAACAGCAACGCAACAGGGCCCCCCAAGGGGCGCCTCGGATACCCAAACAGGAACAGGAAGACAAAGCGTAGCGAAAGCGAAAAACCCAAAAGTAGCTGTAAGTACATGAATATGCTATAAAAAGCTTTAAATTACATTTAAAAGTAACTGAAAAAAAACAGAATTGCCGTGCGCGAAAATCTATTGAAAATAATAGAAAATTCTTTAAGGTCGATTGTCAAGGCTTTTGAAGTGAGATTATGGCAAGGAATTTTATAGAAATATAAACTTTTCCTTACTCACAACCAGTTCAGTGTATAAGACTTCAGTCAGTCAGTCCTGGTGCGTAAATAGCTCATTTGCTTATATATTATAAAGAGAAGAAATAAACTTTTTAGGTTTCTCCTTTCTTGAAGACATTTTCAACGAAGAAAGTGATTTTCAGTGCCATTTCAATTCATAAAGTGTGCATAAACTTAATTGTTTCTACACTAAAAATTCGTTTTCTGTGCTATTTTTTGATCAATCAGTCAATCAAACAGTGAATCAATCATTGATTCAGAGCAAAGAGTTGGTATATTCATAAACAAACAGTTTTAGTGTTTTCCTCTCCTGGAAGACAGCAATCATCTAGGCATCAATCATCATCAATCAGTCAATAAATCATACATACAGCGAAAATAGTTCATATAAACATTCAAAAACAGGATGTTCTTCTCTTTGAAGACATCAATTATCATGAGATCAATCAATCATCAATCATCGTCAATCATTCAATCAATCAGTTATAAAGCGAAAATAGTTCGCATATTCATTCAAAAACATTTAAAGGGTTTTCCGCTCCTTGAATACAACAATAATCAAGTCATCAATCATTGTCAATCATTCTTTAACTCATTCATACAACGAAAATAGTTTGTATCTTCATTAAAAAAATACATAATGGTTCTACTTTCTCTCTCTCTCTCTCTCTCTCTCTCTCTCTCTCTATCTCTCTTTGAAGGCATTCCCAATTGGTGAGCTAAGTGGACTATATACTGCTTTAAGCAGACTTTTCAGCTACTTTTCAAGCCAAAGTTAATAGAAAATTAGACTTTACTATATGTAATATTATACTTTAATCAATTAGTGGATCAGTCATAAAGCGGAAATACTTAAATGAGAGAAGCAAAAAAATATAGGAATTTCCACTTTTCCTAACTGATTGCCTTATTATTTAAAGGCTTATACATCAATCAAAACACTACGAAAGCGGCAATAGTTTCTACATTCATTTATTATGGAAACAAAAACGAAAGCTTTTTAGGATTTCTTCTTGTCTTTTAGACAAACTTGAACAATTAGTTTGTTTGCATTAAATGAAAGATTGTTTTCAGTTTACTTGCAAGTTTTTGCTTTTGCCTCCGCAAATTGTAAAAACTTTGCTCGCTTTCACACTTACGCTGCGGCAGTCTGTGAAGTTTCAGCCTGTGTCTGGCTCTTATTTATAGCCCGAGTATGTGCAGTTCTATTTTGAGCCGTCTGCACTCCGCGGCAGTTAAAAAAATTCTGGGCAAAACGCATTAGCTATTTTTAGCGCCTGTCGCCGTTCCAAGGGAATACGACCTTGAGCTCTCGCTGTGCGCTGCTCAGAACTCTTCCATTTTGCGCTCCATTCGCCCCTCTCTCCTCTCTCTCCTCTCTCCTTTCTCCTGTCGCCTCTGCTCGGCTCACGCTGACTTGTGCCACATGGCAGCTAATGGACCCCTTTGTTTGTTTGTCTTCATAAATAAAGTCAATTTGATTTTTTCGGGCGAAAATTTGGCTGCGAAAATTTGTGCAGCGTCATTTCGCGCAAAACGAAAAGCCAGCTGCGAAAACGAAATTATAGCTAAAGTATCTATAAGTTGCAGAAAACTAGGGCGTCATCTACAAAAAAGCCCAATGTGCGTTCCAGTTTTTGTTCAATGGAGATTATTTTTAGGCTTTAGTGAGGCACCAAAAGAATTAAGTGCCTACAGATACAGATTCATATATAATTACAGATGCAGATGGAAGGAGAGATGCAAATACAGACACAGATACAGCTATAGATACAATAGATAAATAGTAAGAGAGAGAGAGAGATATAGTTAGTTATAGTTATAGTTAGATACTATAGAGAGAGAGATACAAATACAGATACAGATAAAGATACAGATAGAAATGCAGATACAGGTACAGCTACAGATACAGATAATGACTCAGATACATATAAAGCTAAAGATACATGTATAGATACAGATGAAGATACAGATCCTAGTACAAATGCATATACAGATAAAAGTGTAGATATAGAAACAAGAGATAGAGAGAGATACAAATACAGATACAGGTAAAGATACATATACAGATAAAGATACAGATAAAGATACAGATACAGATACAAATATAGATAAAGATACAGATATAGACACAGAAACAGATACAGATATAGACACAGAAACAGATACAGATAAAGATACAGAAAAAGATACAGATAAAGTTACAGATACAAATGCAGATACAGATACAGACACATATAAGGATACAGATTCATATATAATTACAGATACAGATGGCTAGAGAGGTACAAATACAGCTATAGATACAATAGATAGATAGAAAGATAGTAGATATACTGAAACAATTGTAGATACAGATACAATAGACAACTACAGGTACAGATATCTGTATCTACAAATGCAGATACAGATAAAGATACAGATACAGACAGATAAAGATGCAGATACAGATACAAATGAAGATGTAGATACCCATATATATATATATATATATATATATATATATATATATATATATATATATATATATATATATATATATATATATATATATATATATATATATATATATCTATAGTTGCTTATACGCATTCAGCTATAGCTACATACATAGATACAGCAACATATGGAGCTACTACGACAGCGACAGCGACAGATACATTTACATACGCATTCAGATATACAAATGCAGATACTTAAGATGCTAACGGAAAATGCCGGCAGCTTTATAAATAGTTCGTCATTTAATGACGTCAACGGATGCTCAGCGAGAACTGCTCGCGCTCTCTCTCTCTCTCTCTCTCTCTCTCTCTCTGTACGTGTGTATCTCTGTGTGTGTGTGTGCTAGGCAAATTACTTTGTTGCTGTGGGTAATTGCCGCGCTTTCTTGTGGACTCACATCAAAACAAAACAATGTGAAAACTTCATTTCGATTCACACACGTGCAGCACACACCAAATGTAACTCATTAATGAGCTGCTCTGCATTGCATAGATACAAGAGATTTACACACACACACAGATACACACACACACACACACACACATGTGCGCGGTGTTGCCAAGAATATCTTTTTGCGTTCGTATTTCGATCGCACGTTTGTTTATTTGTATTTCGAACGTCGTTGCGCTCTATATGCATATATATAGCTACACACACACACACTCGCAGACACACACACTCGCGCACACACACACTCGCGCACATTTTGTATATATTTAAAATATTATACACTGCTCTTGTTTTTCCTCGTATTATTTTTTCGCCTTTCTGCCTTGGCAATTTTCAATTTTCACTTGGCTTCAGTCGGTTCTTACATTTCCAATCGAATCCCACGAGGCGCGTTGCAAAAACGAAAAACTCGCAGCGCATTTATTTTTATAATTTACATCTTAAATTATATAAAAAAAAAAAAAAAATTGATAAAATTCTATGTTAAAAATAAATGTATTAAAAATAATTCATTTACAAAATTTAATTGTGAAAGCGAAAAGTTAACCAAGTGAAATATCTTTGGCTGATGATAAATCTTTGATAAATTACGGCGTAAATTTGTAAATAGTTAAAGCTAAACCGTTACGTTGGGAATTTCCTTAATTTAGTTTTGAGCCAATTGCATTTTATGATTACCTCTGAGTGTTGCTTTGACACAGCAGCAACAGCAGCAACAGCGCCAGCAGCAGCAACAGCGGCAGCAACTGCAACAACAGCAACAGCAGCAAACATTTTACTTTATTTATTGGTGAGTTTTTTGCATTTGTTGTTTTCCGTGATACTCGCTCAGAGTGGGCTATATAGTGGGCATATTAGGTTGTTTTTATTGTTGCTCAAGTCTTGTGAGTTCTTACATTAATTCGTGTAGGTGTTAGCTTATTTAGCTGCGCCCACTAGAGGCAAAGCTTATATAGTTTATAGACTAAAGTCTGACAATTCTGCAGGCATGTCTGCCTGACTTTATTAGTTCACTCATCTAAACTATGACAACGCCCACGGATAACTAAGGAAAAAAAGTACTATTTGCGACGTTTTAGTGCAAGATTGAAAACCTAGGCAAATAGCTGTCTGAAAATCTACTTGAAGATCAATAGAAATTATGTAGCAGATATGATGTATAGTATATATGTATATATATTGCTTAAAGTATGTATCGGATATCGATCACGTCATACAGCCAACATATATTTGGCAATACTTATAGGATATATCGTAAAGTAGGCACTTCTATATGATATATATATATATATAGCTATATGGCAAAAATGCCTATATGCTTAGAGGAGACGTCGTCGATATCTCCTGGTGTATCTATATGTGATATAATATATATACTATAATATATAACCTCTATATATACACGAAATGTTAGCTCTTCCGTATAAACTATAGACTTTGAAATCTACTGTAAATACTGTCTGCCTAGATATTTAATGTTTCGATAGACATTCTCTATGATAGATATTCTGGAAATATATTTGAATATAAATTATATATATATATCTTTGCTTATCATTTGGCAAATTTCAAATATCAAACTACCAATGGATACATAGACATGTGTATGTATATACGAGGTCTGTTTAGTATAGTAAAGAAGTAGCTCACTTCTTATTCATCAATTGCAATTTAGTTTTTAAGATGTTATGTTTTTATCCCAAGATTTAGCTGTTCAACATTTCACACGCGCTACTATTTTTATGAACGCAGCTGCATATTCATCTTTTAGTCTGCTACTAGCTGACCAGTTATTCAATTATGAGCAGGCACTGGGCAGTCACTTATACCCTACTCATAATGTACTCTTTTTCTTTTTTAGCGGTTTTGTAGCTGCGGTTTAGCATTTCGCTGGCGCTGCCAAATGTTTGACCCAAATATTTCGCTGCAATTTCGTTCAGTTTACAGTTTTTGTTTTTACTTTTGTTTTTCTTGTTGTTGTTGTTGTTGTTGCTGTTGCTGTTGTTGTTTTTTACTTTTGTGACAGGCAATCGCTTTAGAGATCTATCAAACTAGCCGTCGATTTTTGTCACTTGCGACAGCTGGCGAAAAGTTTTGACCCATTTTCCAATATATCGGCAAAAATTGATGAATGGTCAAAATTGGAAACGCATTGAAGTAGCGGCGGCTGCAGCAGCTACAGCCAAAGCTGGCAAACATCCAGGGTCAGCTAGATAAAGACTATAGCTACCAATATATATGTATATATATATGTATATATATATATATATATAGTCTATATAGCTGCAAGTCTTTGAACCCAATTGCAATGAACTGAATATTTACGCATTTCCGTTTCCTTTAGCCATGCGAAAACAGACAGACGCTTGTCACATAATTGGCTAAATTTAATTGCCAAGGCTAATACGTTTGCTATAGCCAGATAGCATATTAACACTCACATACATATACATATGTATAGTATATCTGTGTCTGTGTCTGTGTCTGTGTCTTTGTTGAAAAACAAAACATTGAACAACTGTCCCCATCAATCTTGGGCGCATAAACAAAAAGTTGCGCTAAAGTTTCGCCTGACAAAATGAATAATAAATATTATTATTTGGATCAGGAAACAATAGCGTGAATACTAGATAGATAAACTTGCAGTTGATTGGAAAAAAAATCTATTTATTATTTATTTAGTTATTTATTTAATATTTCATTTAATAAATTAATAATTCAATCCACAGGAAATCGCCTACAAAAATTTATTTGGTGTTCGCCTCTCTTCCAGCTGTTCGCTGTCATTAATTATAGCTTTTTTTATACAGCTTGTGTTTATGTGGCTGATAATTTCGAAATGTCGAAGGCGCAAAAAAGATAAATTCCAAGTGCATATAGTATATATATTATATTTATATATGATACGCAATACATGCTGGGACTAAGTCCATAGAGACAGCTCCGCTCTCTCTTTCTGTTCGCTAATGCCTTTCGCTTTAGGTTTGCTAGCTACTACAGTGTTAGCTTTATGTTTTTGTTGCAGCTAGCATATATTTGAACATTTAGTGGATCGAACTGCTTTAGTATATAGCTACCATAGTGAAAAAGAAATCAACAGTATGAAAACTTCTCTGATTTGTAATTTATCCCAACTAAACTTACCTCCTGCGTTGCTCGGCTTAAACTTTACATAAAAACGAATACTACAAAAGATCGAAATACTATGTCATATAGCTGTCATAGTAAACAGCACTTAGAAATTATGCTTTTGTATAAAAACTTTTATATATTCGAAATTTCAAATCTTTGGCCAGACGGACGGACGGACGAACCGACGGACGGACGGACGGACGGACAGCAAGACGGACAGCAAGACGGACAGCAAGACGGACATTTCACAAAACCAATATACTCTTTTCCCCTTTGGGAACAGAGTATAACTATCAGATAACTAGACTTTATATAGTGCGTCTTTGCAACACTCGTCTGGCTGTTCTACAAAAACAGGTTAATGCGTAACAAAAGCAAATACAGGAAGACTAAAAAGACATTGTCTTGACCAACTAAAAAACTAAAAAAAAAGAAGCTTACTTTAAAAATATTGACTGCCTATATTTGCCATAGAAATAAGCGACAGAAACTTGTGCTTATGAAAAGTTGTTAAATTGCTGAAGCAATCTTTGAGCAAGCGCCACATCTATGAACTTAACTCTGCTGCCAGCAAAGCTGCATAGCCAAATGTCGAAACAGCATGGATATAACTATTTATAAAATGCTATATTTATAAGCATAATGAGTCCAAAACGAAGAAGAAGTCAAAGAACTTCTAATTACACATCATCTTTAATCTATCTTAACTTGAAGCAGTAAAAAGTCTTTGTTAGTTTTTTATAGTGCGAAATTAAAACAGATAAAAACTAGAATTTATCTATTACTTAAAGTATTTATAAAAATTAAAATATTAATATTAAAATTAGGTTTTCAATCATTTTCAAAGCTATTCAAATTTGATTTCGATCTGAAACTTTCTACCTACCTCTATGATCATATTATGAGAAGTACTCCAAGCTGCGCTGCTCAGCTGTTGGCTGTTCATTTATCTATATCTTTACCAGATTTAATTGAAGCTAGATTAAAGCTTAGCAAAGTTTCTATAGATACAGATATAGCTATAGGTATACATATATATATATATATATATATATATATATATATGTATAGTAGCTGCAGCTATGGATGCCCAGCTAGATCTTTGCGTTACGAAGCAATTTCAAACTCAACTCAATTGCAAAGCTATAAAAAAAGCAATTTCGCTGCGATTTGCAGCACATATGTTTTTCTTAATGTATTTATTTATGTAATTGTTAAATTCGAGCACTGTCCACTGCACACAAAGCACGCTCTTGAATAACTGAGCTGCCAGGCTCTGTCTCTGTCTCCGCCCACTCTCCCCCCCCCCCCCCCCCCCCACCCTCACGCTCTTTCACTCGTTTTGATGCTTTTCAATGGCCATTCAAATTGTGCATTGAATGTGCTTTGAAGTGCCAGCTTCACCCCCGTTTCAAAAAAGTCTCCAGCTCTTTAGCAAACATTCAAAAATTTTCAACTAGCACAACGAGTGTGTGTGTGTGTGTTTGTGTGGGCGTGGCGCTGGCTATGGTTTTTAAGGCAGTTTCTATTATGCGAGCGCATGCCTTTCATTTTAATCCTTTTCGGCGCCCAAATTCACAGATTGCAATTGCAAAATTAGTTTCCGAGAGAGAGAGAGAGTGTGTGTGTGGGTGTGTGTGTGAGAGAGAGAGGCACATATGTGCCACGCCCACTGCTCCCACGGCTCCCACTGCTCGCTACTGATTTGTAGTACGCACAATTTGAGCGGGCGACAAAATTTCTATTCAATTTGATTTTAAGCGCATTTTCCACTTAATTGCACGCCATTCGCATGCGATTTTCTACTTCTTCTGCTTCTGCTGCTGCTGCATTTTTTTTTTTTGCTTTCGGCATGACATGGGCGTGGCGCGCAGGGGCGTGCTGCCAGCTGCGAGCTGCGAGCTGCGTGCTGCAATACAATGTGAACTTTTGGCCGCAATTTAAGCAACGCTTTAAATATATATTTCGCACAGCGATTTAATTGGCAACAGGCTGCGATGACAATTTTGCGGTGCACCTCGAATGTTTATTTATTGTTGGGCAGGAAGTGTGCAGCCGTCTGCAGCAAGTTTATGGGGCGTGGCAGGCAGCATCGAGTGCATCGAGCACAGCCGTGTGCTGACGTGGCGTATACGCAATATGCCAAAAAATTGCATTTCATATACTTATATATATGTGTATATACGAGTATGTCTGTCCGTCTGTCTGTCCGTCTGTCTGTCTGTCTGTCTGTCTGTCCGTCCGTTTGCCTGCACACAGTGCACAACACGTTGGGAAATATTTTCGGGCGTGCTTCATGGGAAAATCTGTGTCATTTTTATTATTAAAAGCTGCGCATTTGCAGCTTATTTTCGGCCAGCAAATAAGAAAATTTTTGAACGTCCGCCGCGGCAGGCAACTGGCTCGAAATTACTTTTGCCAAAAACCTACGCGAGTCGCCACTTTTCGCGTGAATTGCGGAAATTTGCGGCGAACAGCGCGAAATTGCAGCCAATGCGAAAAGCGATTTCATATAAGTCTTGTCACTATTATCATCATTGTCACTATTATTATTATTATTACTATTATTACTGTTATTAGTTTTATCACGCGCATACTAAAGGCAATGCAAACTCATGCCTATTGAAATACCCTATTGAAATTGATAATGATAAGGAAAAATATCTGTGTTATACATATTGCGTATATATATTATGATGAAACAGAGTAATACTAATGCTATGCATAATGAAATGATAAAAAAATAATACAAATGCTAATGACAATGGTAACAATGATGTGAGTGATGGTAATGATAATGATATAATTTAAAATGATAAAAAAATACTATGGTACAAATATAAAAATAACAATAATAATGCTAATGCTAATGCTAATGCTAATGAAATTGGTAATGACAATGAAAACGTAAATATTAGCTAATGATTCTAATGGCAATGAAAATGTAATAAATAATGTATGATTCTAATGACAATGAAAACAATGACTAAATAGAAAAATGATGATACAAATAATGATAATAATAATGCGAATGCTAATGAAAATGAAATTGAAAATTAAAATGCTTTCAGGATAAAAGCAACAATGATAAAAAAAACAAAAGAAATTATGATACAGAAAATGAGGGTAATGATAATGATAATTATGGTAAAGCTAATGAAAATGACAATGGTAATGACAATGGTAATGACATTGATAATGACATTGGTAATGACAATGGTAATGACAATGGTAATGACATTGGTAATGACATTGGTAATGACATTGGTAATGACAATGGTAATGACAATGGTAATGACAATGGTAATGACAATGGTAATGACAATGGTAATGACAATGGTAATGACAATGGTAATGACATTGGTAATGACATTGGTAATGACAATGGTAATGACAATGGTAATGACAATGGTAATGACAATGGTAATGACAATGGTAATGACAATGGTAATGACAATGGTAATGACAATGGTAATGACAATGGTAATGACATTGGTAATGACATTGGTAATGACAATGGTAATGACAATGGTAATGACAATGGTAATGACAATGGTAATGACAATGGTAATGACAATGGTAATGACAATGGTAATGACAATGGTAATGACATTGGTAATGACATTGGTAATGACAATGGTAATGACAATGGTAATGACAATGGTAATGACAATGGTAATGACAATGGTAATGACAATGGTAATGACAATGGTAATGACAATGGTAATGACAATGGTAATGACAATGGTAATGACAATGGTAATGACAATGGTAATGACAATGGTAATGACAATGGTAATGACAATGGTAATGACAATGGTAATGACAATGGTAATGACAATGGTAATGACAATGGTAATGACAATGGTAATGACAATGGTAATGACAATGGTAATGACAATGGTAATGACAATGGTAATGACAATGGTAATGACAATGGTAATGACAATGGTAATGGCAATGGTAATGACAATGGTAATGACAATGGTAACAATCAACAAAGAAATAAGTTATGATAAAACTAACAATAGTAATAATGCTAATGCTAATGCTAATGAAAATCCTTCAATGAATAAATAAATAAAGTATTAAAAATAAGAAAATCAATGCCAATGATGATAGTTATGCCTTAAAAACTATATTTTCTAATGAAATTATAATGACCTGACAATGATTATGGCTATGATAATAATAATAACAATGATATGTATGATGAGAATGACAATATTAATGTTTATGAAAATGACAACGAGATGTTGTTAATTAAAGATATGATATCATAATCTCGATTATGATAGTGACAATGACAAAGCTAATAATAATGATAATGCTAATGCTAAATATAGTAATGAACAATGCTGTAAATATAATATTAACACAATTAAATATAATAGTAAAAGAAACTATATATAGAGAAACCTCTTATTTATCATGATTAAAACAAAAATATATAATTAAACAATAATATTTATTTTAATGATAATAATAATTGTAATTTAATTGCACTTTAGTTGCTCGGATTTAATTTACGGTTAATTGATTTCTGCAATTCATTTGCATATTCACGCTTGGCTCAGTTGGCATGGACGCTTTGATTAGCTGAAATTGAGCTCTGCCGCCTTTTGGTTGCGTTATTAGTATTTCATATAAATTGCAATTGCCAATATTTGTGGCCAATTGCGATTGGCTGCATTAATTGACCTTTGAGCCATATATTGAAGCCACATCAAAATGTAAACGGCAAACGGCGCGTTTTGCCAAGGCTAGCGCTCATCATTAGGCTAAGTTATTGGCAATTAAGAGAGCAATTTATATACATATATATGTATATATATATATCTAAATCTATATATTATATATTCTATATATGTACATGCATACATGCATTAGTATAGGCGGCTGCTTAGGCCATCTCTATTTACATTGGCTTGGCGGCTCATTGTTATTTGCCGTATTGAGTTCTTTTAAATAAACCGCTTTTAATGAAGCCAGCCATAAGCAGATTTGTGGCTTAGAATATTTGCCAAGGACAGATGGCGGCATGGGCGGCGTGGGCGGCGTGGGCGGCGAGTGGCGCCCAACTGAAGCAGCCTCGCGATTTACGACAATGGCTCAGAAATGGTCAATTTACGGTGATGCCTGCTCTTCTTCTTCCTTTTTATATGTTTTGTTTCGCTTTGTTTGCCGGCTCGTTCGCTAGGTGTTGGGAGAAGTATATTGGTTTTTTTTTTTTTTTTTTTGTTTTACTGCAGCGAGAGCAGTGAAACTTGAGTCTAGTTGTTCTTGTTTATGTGTATGCGATTGTCTGCTAAGATTGAATGCTTATGGCTGCTGGGGGCGTGGCAAAAGTACAGATATGAACAGTGGGTTACATGCATGAAGAGCTGCAGCTAACGAGGCGTGGCAAATCTTGAGATATAGACATTAGATGCATAGAGATAGAATTTCTAAACTAAACTGGGAAAAGAAACGAGGGTTGCTTGTACAGATGCAGGAATATGGAA
Source organism: Drosophila anceps (assembly GCA_035045945.1). Taxonomy (NCBI): domain Eukaryota; kingdom Metazoa; phylum Arthropoda; class Insecta; order Diptera; family Drosophilidae; genus Drosophila; species Drosophila anceps. The sequence continues at coordinate 2,609,616 of JAWNON010000127.1, forward strand.
AAACTATTGTTTACTTGTTTAAATTAAAATAGAAATTACATTTATGTATTTTTATATAATTTGAGTGACCATATTTCGCCTAAAAATCAATTCATATTTATAAACAAAGAATATTAAATTTCTTAAATTAAAATATAAATTATATATATTTTTATATACATTAAAAATAAAATATATATGCCTAAAACTATTTTTTCCAATTTAAAGTTTTCAATTTAAAAATTAGGGTGACCATATGTTGTCTAAAAACTTATTAACATTTATAAGAAATTGAAAAAACAGCTAAATTTTTCATAAAATATAGCGAGTTAAATGTCTCTTGTATAACTGTGCTATAAGCGAGCATTGAACAGTCAGTCAGACCCATTTGGAATAGCTAAATACATACGTTTATATAGAAATATTAATATAAATTTATTTAAATTTAAATATGATAGAAATTTTAAGTTAAGTCGCAAGCTTTTCATAGAATTTTGTTTTTAGCTTTGAAATTAGAGTGACCATCAATTGATATTAACAAAGCTAATAAACTAGACTAAAAATCAATTCAAAAGAAAGAAAGAAGTTTTAAAAGTTCTATAATTCTCGATCTTATTGCATAGCTTAAAAGTTAGAGTGACCACAAATCGATGCCAACAAAACTAAAAGACAGAAAAGAGAAATGGATAAATGTCTATAATTCTCACTCTAGCTTTAGAACTAGAGTGACCATATTTCGATATCAACTAAATTTAAGAAATGCCTCAATATCAGCTGAAATTGAAAAGAAATAAAAAAAAATTGCCAATTCTCTTGAAATTTCGCATTTTAACTCTCAATTTGAAGGCAATTCGTCAACTTGAGCGCGCATTAGACAGTCAGGCAGACTCACTCACTTGGCAAAGTAAGTGCGCTGGCATCGCGTTGTTTTGTGCTTATTCAAAAGTGAGGGCTCGTAATGTCGCAATCCGATTTAGGGGGGCCATCTTATGATGAGCTTAGCGGCAAGGCGGCGCACGCGAATTTATAATGATATGAATATCAAATTGACAGGACTTTGTCTCTAATCAAATCAAGTCTAATGATGTCTGATTGCATTCACTCACTCCCCCTCTCTCTCTCTCTCTCTCTCTCTTCCTCTCTCTCATCCACTCTCTTTGTTTTTTTTGCAGTGAACCATGGAGCAATTCGAACAGTTGTTGACGTGCTGCGTGTGCCTGGACAGGTATCGCATACCAAAGCTATTGCCATGCCAGCACTCATTTTGCATGGAGCCCTGCATGGAGGGCTTGGTCGACTATGTGAGACGCCAGGTAAGATTATTTGTCACATCAACTAACACACATACCGAAAACACCATAAATAATAATCACAGTCGAATGCATAAGCCATGTGTATGCGTGTGTGTGTGCATGTGTGAGGCAATTTTGTTAAATGCGGCGAATTCGTTGAGCGCTCTACGTCACAGGCCAAAAGCTGCTTAATAAATCGTACGGCAAAAGCCCCCCAAAGAAAATCGCATCGAGCCAAATGAAAACAACATTTTCGTTGTCAAAAAACAAGAGAAAAACTGCAGACTTCACATTGTGGAAATGAGTTGAGTTTTCGTTTTGTTTTTCTTTCAACGTAATTTCAGTTTTTGCTGCTTGCGGCGCATTTGCGTAGATTTTCATTTTCATTTTTTTTTTTGTGCTTTGCCTTGGCTGCTGAAAATTATAAAATTTACATATAAAGCAGCCATACTTATCTATATACATACATACATACATACATATGTACATATAATGAATATGTGTCTGCAGCGCTACTTATAGACGCCTACTGTATGTGCGCGTGTGCTAGTGTGCGCGCGTATTTATAAATTTATTTTGGCTTAACGCCAGCGCCACGCAAATAATTGGTAAGCATGTCCATTGTATGCCACATACACTGCTGGCCGTTGGGCTACGACAAACAACTACAACAAATATAACTGTCTTGTGTACAGCACAGCCAGGCCCTATAGATTTGCCAACACTGTAGGGCAGGGCGAACATCAGCAAAACATAGACAGAGACAAAGGTGACACACGCTCAAGATGCCCGCGCTGTCAACATTTCATCAGCTGTGTGGGTTTTTAAAGCGTGTTACAAAATATATTTATACATATTTATTTAGATAGAAAAACATGTATAAACTTATACACACACTTATAAGCACATACATACATACATACACACAAGTAAGACACTTCTATCTCTTGCTCTACTCTAACTCTTTTAAGTTGAGCTAATATAGTGCTAATATAGCTCTATCTCGCTCATACATATGCGTCTAGTAAATACTGAGTCAAGGGCAGCTGCAATTTGCTAGTTTCTCTGCACTCTTTCAATTCTTCTTTACTTTAGCACTCTTAAGCAGTGTTGCCGATTTAGCTATTTTCCCGCCAGTTATGGCGTTTCACAAAGACAGAATTCGAGAACAAAAATAGTGATATAGCGGCTGGCGGGAATTACAGCTATTTTAAATATTGAATGGCTTCTTTTTAACTACATGATCTGGCTAAGTTGTGCTCAACTCTAATTTTTGACAACTGTGATTTTTACTCACACGTATATAAGGTATTCTCAGTCAAAGCGAAGGCACTTTTCATATTCTTCTTTACTTCAATACTTTCAAGAATAGTTTGACTGCCGCGTATGTAGCTTTGTCTCCCTCACACATTCGCATGTAGTAGGCAAACTGCTCAAATAGACTCACTCAAGCTCTAAAGCAGCTCTCGATTTCCGTATACGCGGCGCACTCCAATTTCTTCTAATTTTGAGAACAAGTGCAAAGAATGCTGCCACGATTGAGCAATACTGAGTCTTTAACAGTAGACTGGTCCTCTCACGCATACAAACATAAATACACAATCATGCCGCGTTAGAGTGCAAGGAGGAGTTAGTCTTGATCGAGCGTCAGCGCGAATGAGTTCGTGTTTCAATGGTAGTATGTGCACTAGTGTGTGTGTGTGTGTGTTTGTGTTTATGTAGTACTGTGTATTGCACACATAACTGTATATTTAGCTATTAAGTTGTTCAGTTGTAAAATGCGTATTCACTGCATCGTTTGATGGACCTGTAATTGCCTTTATTTACATCTGATTGCACTGATTGCAGGTAAAATGTCCCGAATGCCGTGCCGAACATCGTATACCCTACAATGGTGTACAGGCCTTTCCCACGAATGTGACTCTGCAGCGTTTTCTCGAGCTGCATATCGAAATTACCGGCGAATTGCCAGATCCCACCTCAGGTAAGTAATCCACACACACCACACCACTCTCGCTCTCCCTCTCTCTCTCTCTCTCTCTCTCTCGTTCTCGCGCGGCGAAAAGCAAAGCAGCTCATTGGAATTTCGTTGAGTTATTTCGCAGCTGAGCATAAAGCGACAAAGCGAATGGGCGAACAAAGCGTAAAACGTAAGAGTAAAGCGCAAAGCGTATCCCTGACGTCTGTTTGGCTTTGTCCGTCTATCACAAATTAAAATTGTTGTGCATTGGAAAATGAAAAATTGCAATTCGCAATTTGCCATTTGCCATTTAAAATTTGTTTACGCTGCGTTGATTTTTATGCCCAAAGGCCAAAAGAATTTCGCACAAAATTATTACAAAACTATTTTTGTAATATTCTCGCTCTTTTAATAACAAACACTTTGTGAACGCAATTTCTTTTTCTATTTTATTTTAGTTTATTCCATTTTATTCTATTTTATTTTTTGATAATTTGTTAATAAATTTTGCTTTATGTCTAACTTTAATTAAATTCCTAAAATTTCACAAAACACGAAAAAAAACCCACAAAAACACACACACAGACATAAAAAGGAGTGACGAATAAAAAGCAAATGCCATTGCCATAATATTTGGTTTCCAATTAAAAATCAAGCGCTTTTGTGTATTTTACAAATCAGCCCACGCCCCCTACTGCCGACCGACCGCCCGCCCGCCCCTGCCTCGCCCGCAATTAAAACTAAGCAAAAGCAAATTGATTTTGGTTCGTTTTTTGTGTGTGTGTTTGAAATTTTTATTCAGTGAGGGTATTTTGGTGAGAGTATACTCAATTTTGTATGCATTTTATGTGATGTATATAGGGAAATTCAATTTTGGTGTATATATATATATATATATATATATATATATATATATATATATATATATATATATATATATATATATATATATATATATATAAATATATATGTATATAGGTGTGGTCAGAAAAATAGTAGTGCGACTGATATGTTCCTCTTATGCTCTCTTACCCTTGCTAGAGTATTCAATCGTCGACTTGGCTTTACGCATCTTGTGAATTCTTTCTGGTTTGAAATCATTTGCATTGTGGCCATATTGCGGGATCAGGTTGTGTAGCCATGACTATGCAAATAACTTGAAACTTGATAGTCGGCGACAAATTGCAAAGGACAAACAGAAACGACACAGAAGCGACAAAGCGACAAACCGGCAAACCGACAACTCTCATCAGCCAAATGCAAATAAGTGTTGAAAGAAAGTGCCTTTGACTATTATGAATGCAACGAATGGAATGAGCATTATGAATGCCATAAGTACTACACATATAGATATGCATATACGTATATATATATATATATATATATATATACATATACATTTATATCTATATGTGTAGTTGAAATGTATTCACAGAGCTGCAATCAGTAGTTGGCAGTTAATAAGCAGACAAAGCTTCGAGTATTTGACTCTCTCCGCTTTTTATATATATACATTTTTTTTTAGTAAATTGCTATGCAAATGTGTGTGAGCGTGTGTGTGTGTGTGTGTGTGTGTGTGTGTGTGTGTGTGTGTGTGTGTATGTGTGTGTGGCAAGAAAAGTTGCTCCTTGAGCTGATTTTTGGGCAAATCCTTTCAAGCCGCGCTGTTATGGATAACTGAATGCGATGATACAAGGACTCGCAATCGCATGTAGTATTTGCAAATTCACTTTTCCATATGATTACACAAGAAAATACAGCCAACTATTGATGCAGAGCAAGCAAAGCGAGTTTTCTCTTTTCTTTTTCACACTGTGTGTGTGTGTGTGTGTGTGTGCTGGTGTGCGTGTGTGCTTGGCGAGCTTATTGTCATGGCAAGCGGAGCGAGCGCGGCCTTAGCAATTGGTAGCAAGTGAGGCAAGTTCATCAGGCAATGCCAATGCCAATGGTTATGCCAGTGATTCGGGCCAGAAGTGCTGGTGGGCGGGGCACATCTTTGCCAGCAATTGATGCAGAAAAGTTTACATAGCTCGCCGGCGAATGTGACTGCGACTGTGACTGTGACTGCGACTGCGACTGCGACTGCGATTTGCTACACTGTGACTGCGACACTGTGAAATGTTTGCATTGTTGAAGGCGCTTGGATGGGTATATGGGGGGGGGGGGGGGCGCACTGGGAGACTAAACGAGGGGGCATGTCGCTGGCTTGACAGCTCGTTATTTGCATTATGCATATACATATGTATATATATATATAGTCAAGACATCGGCATGCGCTGGCAGGATATGCCCTGGCAAAACGGACGCATAAACATCTAGAACAGGCACGAGTTGGGCTGCGTTTAGATTCACTTGATTTCTGGCATTTTGGCGACACTCTTGAAATCGCATTAGTCCCGCAAGCGCTGCCCCTGTTGACACTCGCTGAATGGCAATCGCAGTCAAGATACAAGTGGAAAAAGAGCTAGAAAAAAAAAACAACAGTTGCTTTGCCTTGCCAACTGCTAATAGTGCAAATTGATGGCTTGGCGGCCTGTCCACAACAACTGCAACTGCAACAGCCACTGCCGCTGCCACTGCCACTGCCACAGCAACAGCAGTAACTTAGCATTTAGCGACAAGTCGAAATATTTTGGCTGCACAACAAGCATCGGACAAGGCTAAACAAGTTGGTAAAAGGAATGCGATTCGATTCTCTGCGATTCGATCGTAAACAAGTGGAATTTCAATTGCTAAGCATTGGCAAATGATTGCGCTGACAACGAACTGAAACGTTGTGGAATTGGCATTTGATAAGCTGCGCGGCGACGACGCACATTGCATTGGGTTCAATTCTATTTCAAATGAAACGAAACGTTTTGCAGCCGTAATATGATTATATGCAAAATGCAATTACTTTCAAGTGTGCCGATTCGCGCTGGAACAGCTGAAATGGAATGAAACGTTTTGCAGCTGAAATATGATTGTATGAAAAATGAAATTACTTTGAAGTGTGCCGATTCGAACTGTTCGAGCTTAATTCATATTGGGCTCAAACTTGAAATATTTTTGATGTTTCATTTGTATTATTCCCCCATTAAACACTTGAAATGAAACTGGTTAAACTCTTTAGCAACTATTTCAGTTTATTTTCAAATTGAAACGCTTTGGTAATGAAATGTTATAGATAACTAACTGCAAAGTTTCATTTCTCATTGTTCCTTCATATACGCTTGAATCTCTTTTCAGCGCGTAAGTTGCAAAATGATGAATTATTCTTATTGTTAGTGTTTCATTCTCTTTGTTTTTTGTTATTGTGTCATTTTCACTGTTCCTATATAAAAAGTTGTTAGATATTACAAGATGAAACGATATAGTAAAGAACTATCGTAAACCTGCTTAGTGAAACGTCATATACATGTTCCAATTCACTTATACCTGTACGAAATATTTAAAAAATAGAATTGAATTGGCTCTTTATACTGTTCCATTTCCATTGTTCCCTTACAATGAAACGCAATGAAACGCAATGAAATGCTCTGCTTTCGCATCGAATAAGCTTGCCATAAACGTTCCATTTCCATTATTCCATTTCAGGTCAAATCATGGAACGCTGCGGCGTTTGCTCAGAGAAAGCGTATCTATCCCACTGTGCGCACTGCGAGAAAAAGATCTGCGAGGACTGCAAGAGCGCACACATGGACATACTGCGACGTGAGATAACCCGCTTCAATTCACAGGTGAGTCAACCATCATCTAGACCCAAGCTGAACTCTAGCCTAATAGCTGACTCTTCGTAGATTCGTCGCAGTTTGCATCGATTGCAGGACTCGCTGTCCATCATCGAGAAGAACACGACGAGTTTGCAGACGAATGCGATTGGTGTAACGGAGGAGATCGATGAGATCTATAGGCGCATAACGAAGGCCATAAAGGACAGATCCGATGGCCTGAAGGGCGAAATCGATCGCTATTTGGCCGTGGAGTTGCGCAACCTAACTACACTCAAGGAGAATCTGGATCTGGAGATCACGAACATCACCAGCAATTGTGACATTGTGGACAAGTACATGAACGAGACTGTCGAATGGGATGATTGTGAGCTAATGGACACCAAGGAGATCTTCTTGAAGACCGTTGAATTTCTGCGTCACTTTGAGTATGAGAACAACGATTACAGTCGTCGTGTGCGCTTCATTGTCTCCATCGATCCCAATCAGTTGGTCATGAATTTGGCCACGTTTGGAGATCTGAACATTGCGCCACACTCGACGCCCAGCGGTTCGGTGAGCAGCTCCCATTTGGCACCGCCCAGTGCACTGCAGCCTGGCCTGATGCGCTCGAAGAGCGATCATCGCTTGGCTACACAGTTCCGCCAGCAGGAAGAACGCGGCGGCTACAATGATGAGCCTGTGCTCGGCGGCCGTAAGTTTGGTGAGCGGCCACAGCGCAGCGCCAACAACAGCAACAGCAACAGCGATCGCTATGGCGACAATCGTTATGGACGCTCCGAGTACGATTATGAGAACGACTATGAGAACGAGCCGGCGGGACGTGCGGCGAAATCGTCACGTTTCCGTTCGCGTTTCGTGCGCTCGCACCAGAACGACGACTCGGACAGTGAGCAGCAGCAACAGCAGCGCCAACAGGAGATGGACAAGCGCAAGGATCGTGTGCTGGACAGCGAGGATGTGTCGCGTGGTCAGCTGAGTGGCATTATACGCTTGAGCGATTGCTCGCGCGTTGTCCAGCGTCTCGCAGACATTGGCAAGGAGAAGAAGGAAAAGAAATCGGATGTAGCAGCTCATGCAGCTCAAGCAGCTGTTCAGGCAGCCATCCAGGCACAAAAGGCCGCCATGCAGCGCCAACAGCAAAAGAATCAACAATCGGCAGCAGCAGCAGCAGCAACGGCCGCCGATGATGATGAGCTGGCACGTCAGAAGCGCAAGAGTACGGTAGCCAGCTCCGCGGCAGGTGAAACGAGCAGTGAGCAGCGACCCAACACGGAGCGTGTGACAGCGCTGAAGCGGGGTGGCCAAGGCGGCAGCGAGGAGAGCGACAGCAGCAGCAGCAATCAAGCAGCGACAGCAGCAGCGGCGGCATCTCCAGTGCGTACAGCAACGGCGACAGCGCGAGCCGAGGTAAGTGTGAATGAGACAAATGAAGAAGAAGAAGAAGCAGAAGAGGAAGCCAGTGACAGTAGTGACAGCAGCGAAACTGAGAGCGAGACTGAAAGTGAGAGTGAGGCGGAGCAGCAGCAGCGGCAGGTAGAACAACAGCAGCAGCAATTACAGTTGCCAGAGCAAGTGGATAATGCGACAAGCTCTGAATATGAAGAGGTGACAGCCAGTGAGAGTGAGGAGAGTGACGAAGAGCAGCAGCAACAGCAGCAGCAGCAGCAGCAGCAGCAGGAGAGCATGCCAGTGATAAATATTGTGCCGCCAGAGAATGAGCTGACGGACAAGACGTCAGAGAATGAATGCAATATGGAGCTCATAAGCGATAGGCACATAGAACCAGAAGCAGAGGAGAAGCAAGAGGAAGAAGTGGAAGAAGAGGTGGAAGAAGAGGAAGAGGTTACAGATGATGAGGAGGAGGAGGAGGAGGAGGAGGATGATGCAAGGGAGGTAGAGGCAGAACTAAAAGCAGAGCCAATTACAGATGTAGCAGCTGCTGAGCTGGAAGATGATGAAGAGGAGTATGAGGAGGAGGAATATGAGGAATATGAAACAGATGAGGATCAAGCGGAAGATTAGAGAGTGAGAGCGAGCGAGTTAGTATGTAGATGAGATGAGTCGAAGCTAAGAGGAAAGAGACTCCAAAGCAAGGGCAAAGGCAGAGCTTAAAGCAGAAAGCAGCTGCTGCTAAGCACGCAGAATGAGCGAATGATGATGACAATCTGACGGAAAACTAGAGGGAAAGCGAAAGAAAAGTCAGCTAGTAGCTAAAGTATGCAAATTAAGGGGAAAAGAGAATCCAAACCACAGGCGAAGCCAAAGAGAACGTTAATCTAGAAGATAATTAAGAAGGCAGGATAGCTGGCTTCTGCGGAAGCTTAAAGGACTCGAGTCCAGAGCAGCGAAAAGGCAAAGCCAAAAGCAAATGCACAAGGTAATATGCTCTCCATCCTCATTAAAGAGTATAAGCAGCAAGAGCATGAAAAGGATTCGCCTAAATAAGCTGTCTTCCTCTCCCTCTCCCTCTCTCTCTCTCTCTCTTTCTCTCTCTCTCGTCTCACTTTGTCAGCTGCTCTCTATGTCGCTATACAATGAAAAGAAAGAAAACTAAATCGGGTTGTCTGCACAGTATTCAATATTTAATATATATTTATATTACGTATACGTCATGTTTTGTCAAATGTTTGTTTGTCCAAAAAAAAGATAAAAAACTCTTCTTTATTTGTGTTCAGTGTTCACACTTCCCTACGCTCCGTAAGTCTGTTAAATATATATATATATATATATATATATAAAAAAAAAAAACTCCAAAAAAATGAAAAGAAAAAAATCGTAAAACAAAAGCAACAAAAAAATTTTACTTACTGTTAACCGTTAACTATTTACCTGTTACCTGTTACCTATTTACCTTTTTGACCTTTTGACCATTTCGTTTTTTACTGATGAACGCTAACAAAAAAAAAAAATGCCAAATACGAATTGTTTTTGTTTTCTGTGTGTTTTTTTCATTTTGTTTTTCCCATTTTTTTTCTGTGTCTTAAGCTAAGTTTCATTTGTTTACTTTGATTTCATTTCACATTGCTGTCTTGTGGAGCGCCTTTCATTCGTTTTCATTTTTCTCTTGTTGTTATTAATGCTGTTTTGGGTCCAAACCTTTTCCAACAATCAACGCCTAATCGACTAATGTAAGCTAAAAATCAGAAAAAAGAGAAGAAAAAAAAAAGAAATTTATAAACCAAAAGTCAGAGGTCAGTCTGCAGACTGAATACTCTTTCAGGGTAAGGGAGCTTTGGTTTGTGGTATGCAAAATGCCATTTGAGTTGAGTATATGTGAACTTTCTATGCTCAAATCTAATTTTGGAGTGATTTGAACTAAGACATGTATATGTTAATTCATACATCTAGCACTACTATTTCAATGAACGGTTGATTTTCAATGAATTTCTCTAAACTCGTCGAAAGTAAATGAATTCTGATCGAAAGTAATGGGGTCTTTTTCTCGCAATTCTCTTCTTTGCATTCTATTCTAAACGAGGAATGGGCATCTTCATCCCAGTCTTGTATAAAGCAGCACTACTATTTTCATGAACACAACTGTGTAGAGGATATAGCAGTGAGATATATTGATTGGACCTGTAATGCAAAGCATTTTGAAGCCGTGAAATGGCAAGTTTGCAAACGATACTTTGATAACCATAGATGTTTTTCTATACTTGCTATGGCAGCTATATGATATATATATATATATATATATATATATATATATATATATATATATATATATATATATATATATCTGATCTGATAGGATTTTGTTTATATATCAGAATTAGGCTTCAAATTGTAAAAGCTAAGCTTGATAGAGAGATCTTACAAAGCAAAGAAGTTACTAAATTTTTGAGCATTATTTGCTATGGAAGCTTTCTGATATGATATCAGAAGTGGACAAATTAAAAGTTTCATAAGGAAGCCATTAAGCTTAACAAGAAATGTAGCTAAATCGACTCAGTCATATATATACATATACTTAAAACCCTTTTCGATGCCTAACATATTGCCCATTAAAATTATACTACCCTAATCCTAAAAGAGTATGGTCTAAACTTCTGGCTAAAAATATAAATAATTGTGATAAAAAAAAGCCAAATTTATAAAAAGCAAATTCAAACAAAAGAAATGAAATTTCTATAGAGTTTCGACCCAAAAAGCAGGGACATCAGAAATTATGAATTGTACAAAAAAAAAAAAAAAAAAAAACAAAAACAAAAACAAAAACCAAATCGAGTTCACAGTAATTTAACATCTATTACCTTGTCGTTTAATGCTTAGTTAGAGACTGCAAACAAAAGAGTTACGAATAAAAAGAAAACACAAATTTTTATGTGAAAAAAAAAACAAAAAAAACGAAACAAACAAAACTCTCGAGTAATTTCTGTTACATTTTATTGTTGTATATGCATCTACTCTCGCTCTATCTATCTCTCTCTTTCTCTCTCTCTCTCTCTCTCTCTCTCTCTCTTTTCGCTGTTTTGCAAGTGGACAAACGATGTGGTAGTGATGTTAATTTGCTTAAACCTAACTAAATACATCTATGCAATTTTGGCTGGCAACAAAAAAGGCTAAGCGAAAAACAAAACAAAAACCGCTAAAACCGCCAAAAAGCATACAAATGACATTTTTACCCGCTATCAATTTTTTATTTCGTTTTGATTTTGATTTATTTTCAAGTTTTCAAGTTTTTTTTTTTTTTTGGTTTTCATTGTCACAAATTTCTGATGTCCGTTGTACATATGTATATATACATCTCCTGCGTACGTGCGCGTGTGTGTGTGTGTGTGTGTGCGTGTGTGTGCCACCGTTATATCTATATTGTTAGCCTTCGTGTGGCAGGCACAGCGCGTGGCATAGCTTTCAATGGTAGCATTTCAATCATGTCTGTCAGCCGTTGCTGCTTCCGTCAGTTTAACAACGTATTCATTTACCGTTACACACACACACCTCTCTCTCTCTCTGTGTGTGTGTGTGTGTTTGAGCGGCATATGCGCACTCGGCTGCATATTTGTCTTGTTTTGTTAACAAGCAATTTTTGACAGAAAAAGTTGAGGAAACAAAAAACAGAGCGAGGCGGCTTCATGCATTTGCGGAAATGTCCTTGAAACAGAATGTGGACAATTTAAAAAAAAAAAAATATACAAAGCCAGAAAAAGATTGAAATCGATTTGGAAATTTAAGTTTTATATAGAAAAACATTTTTTTTAATATTTCTTTTGGCTTCTCAGGCAAATAATAATCTGAAATAGGCTTAAATACGAAGCAGACAATTTTAAAAAAAATATAGAAAGCAATAAAAAGATTTAAATATACAGAAAAACACAAAACACACAAAACACAATTTTTTTTTTAATTTAAAAGTCAAAAATTTTCTAATAATTTCTAAAATTTTGTTTTTGAATGTAAAAAACATTTAAATATTTTTAAAAATATTTTTTCCAAGTTTTATCATATATTCCACTTTTATTTCTTAAGAATTTGCTAGCTATTCCTCCGTTTCTTTATTAATTTTCCTCAAACATTGCAAGCTGCCCTCGTACTGTCATAACTGCGCTCTGACTTTGACGTTTGCCTAGTGCGCTGAGCAGCCTGTACCGCCTTACCCCACCCCGCCCGCCCCTTGCCAGCCGCCCCTTGCCCACATCGTTGTCACTTGCACATTGTCCATACGCCATCCATATGCATATTCGATTTCTTTCTTTCTCTACTTGCATTTCGTTTCGCTTGCTACCCAAACAAAAACAACAACAACAACCACAACAAACAACTAACAGTCTGACAGCGCCACAGACTCTGATGCAACTCCTACTCCTACCCAACAGTCGAAACCGGCCGTGTCCGCCCAGGTGGCAGCTGTGAAGAAGACACAACGTTCTGGCAGCAGCGATAGCAGCGCCTCAACCGAAAGCTCTGCCAGCTCAGCAACAGCAGCAGCAGCAGCTGCAACAGCAGCAGCAACAGCAACAACAACTAGTGGCAACAGCAGCGCACAGCCAGCCAAGGCGGCCAGCTCGTCGCGCTACTCGAGCGCACGAGAGGCTACGGTGCCAGCGACGCCAGAGAAGAAGCCGTTCGTCAGTCGCTTCCTACCGCAGCATAGTAATCCGAGCACCGCCAACGGCACCACGGATAAGAAGAAAGCCGAATCGGATTCGAGCAGCGAAGAGGAGACCAGTTCGGAGTCCGAATCCGAATCGGAAGCAGAGTCGAAGCCGAAAACAAGCGCCGCAGCGAGCAGCAGCAGCAGCGCAGCGACCAAATCGACGCCCAGCAGTGCAGCCAGCTCGACAACAGCAGCGGGCAGCAGCTCCTATAGGGATCGCCTGGAAGCAAGACGCGCCTCCCGCGACGATACGAATGCGACGACAACGCGCAGCAGCTATGCCACGCCCAACTCCAGCAGCAGCGGCTATGGCAGCAGCAGCTCGCCACGCACTCGACCCGTGCCGGCGGCTCATCATTTGGCCGACAGCGATGATCGTTATGGCAGCGGCAGCGGCAGCAGCAGGTATTTCCATCCGAATTTCCAAGATATCTATATACACATATATAACAGCTAAATATCTAACCTATATATACTCTAGATATACTTGTGTATATATAGGTATACACATATATATATAACTGTAACTTTTTTTACTAAACTTTTGCATGGCTCACGTTGAGTTTTGCAATTAATTTCCGACTTTTGCTATTGATTTTGGCTTATGAATAATACAAATACAATTCACACACACACAAACATATATATATATGTATATATATACACACATATTGATATGTATATACACGATATACATAATGAATAATGAGTAATGATAGTCGTGCATGATAAATATAAATTAACTGTCGGCTGCTTTTTATAGAGGCGACTTTAGTGTGGGGCGCATAGGAATATATTGAATAATATATATATATTTATAATCTATATATATATGATTAACCTTTAGGTATAATTATAAAAATTGATTTTAATAATTGTCTATATTCTGTACTTCGTAATACTCTCTATTAATGCGTGTGTAATGCTCAAACTTTTTGTATTGCTAAGATATAGCTTTTTTTTGAGTGGAGTAAAATGAACTGAAGTAACGTGAATACAGCCTAATAGATCACAAACGAGTTCTTCTAGCTGTTAGGAGTTGTTCAATCAATCAATCTATTGCTTATCAACCAGTTAGTCAATCAATTAGGCTATAGCTGATAGATCAGATGTGCATCAAAGTCAAATGGCTTACTAAAGACAGTTAGTCAGTTGATCAATCAAGCAAGAACTCAGTAAGTCAGTCAATCAATCAGTCGTACAACAATCAGCAAGTTAGCCAATTAGCTAGCTAATCAATCAACTTGATGTAGGTGAGTCTATCAGTTACCCATTCCATCAATCAGTTAGTGAATCTATTTTCAATGAGTTACTCAATCAGCTGGTGAATCAGACAGTCAAACTAGTCAGTTAGGATCAGTCAATAATACCTTTGATAAATATATTTAGATTTAGCTATATATATCGATTTATCTATATTCTATTTCTATACGTTTCAATCAGTTCCAACAGCAGTCTGTCAATTGGCAAAGTAGCTAATCAAGCTGTCAATTAGTCAGCTAGACAGTGCAGTTGGAAATCTGTCAATTTGTTAGCCAGTGCCTCAATCTCTCACTCAGTCAGTCAGCCAGACATTGAATTATTGCATCAATCTTTTCATCATTTCATAGTCAAAGCTTCACTCAGCAAGTTAGTCAATCAGGCTGTCAATCGGTCAATCAGTAATGAGTGAGTTCTATCTGTTAGCTGGTCTATCGATTGGGCAGTTCTTGTAACAATTTTGCAATTTGTCAGACAGTCGATCACTCAGTCAGACAGTCAATTATGCAACCGATCAGTCAGTCTGTCAATCAGTCAGTCAGTGAATCAGTCAGCCAATCAATCAATCCTAGTCAACTAGGCAGTCAGGCAGTCAATCTATCAGTTTTGTCGTAAGCCACAAGATTTATCAATCAATTACTCAATCAGTCAATGCGAACATATGACTTGAAGGCTCATCAGTCAGATCATCAATCAATCAATCAATTAGTCAGACTGTTAGTGTTTAGTGTAGCATTTAGTCAGTCAGTCAAATAGTCTGTCTTTATAGTTATATTAGCAATCTATATACTACATCAAAATCAATCAAAACTGCTTTAGCTGTATAGTAAATTGTTGATAAAAGTGAAGTTTCAGGGCATTTGTTATTCGGCTAACCAAAATGTAATATTTGCCGCAGCCAAAAACTGCAATTTAAATAACTTTTTTCTTTCTTGTTGTTGATTCAGTTGCATTAATCAAATTACAGCTTGTTTATAATTACAAAGTGCGTGAGATTAATTTACAATTTTAATTTGCTGAACACACATACACACACACACACACAGAGACACACACGTGCACGCAGCTATACAGAAATGGCAAAACAATTGAGCTTCAATTGAAATTAATTGATTTCTTGATTCACATGCACAATTCAGCTGAATTTCGCTAATACAAAATGAATTTGCTGTTGATTGTTGTGTTGTGTTGTATTGTGTTTGCGCTGTTATTGTTGTATTTGTGTGTGACTTGTTTATGTGATCTCTCTCCGCTGCAGCTTTGTACAACTGTGCGACATTGGCATTAGCATCGCATTGGCCATTTTATTGCTCATACGCCTCGTGTGGCGTTTACTAGTCAAGTTCTTAACCTTTGCAGCAGCAGCCAGCCAGCTCTAGGTAAAAAACAAAAACAAAAACAAAAATTAGCGTAGCACTCACTACCCACTCCCTTCCCCACTTTCTGTCTGTCTCTCTCTCTCTCTTTGTCTATATATGCATCTCACTCTATGTATTTGTATCTTGTTGTTCTCTATGTTCGTCTTTGCAGCGCACTGCCCTTTAGCATACCGTACTTAAGCAGGCCCCACCGGGCTCTGTACCGAAAGCGATTTGCGGATGTTACGCGTGACAAATCAAATAACTGAATATCAGAAAGTTATCACTATCTATCTACGTCTATCTATATATATATATATATATATATATATATATATATATATATATATATATATATATATATATATATATATATACTACCTCCATCCCCCCACACCACCTTCCTTCCTGAAATGTGTCTCACAATCAAATTAAATATCTGCAACTGCATTCAAATGTTTTCTTTTTTTTTTTTTGTTATTTGTTCCTTTATTTATTTTGTCATTGAAAGCATTTTGCGTCGGGCATAACCAACTGCATAATACGTGTTCATGGACTTTGCTGAAAATATTAAACATTTCCGATTTGTTTTGTCCTAAATAGGTTAACTATTTAATAAGTCTATCTAGGTTTATCCGTGTAGTAGCTTAGCTAACTGAACTAACTACAATTTTGGAAGAAATAGTTTTTCGCTTAGAAATCCTTCCACTCAACACCTGCAGACATATTCCCCACTTGGGTTCATTCACTTCACATACAAAACCAATATACCCTCTCTTAAGGCTCAGCTAACGAGCATGCCGAGCCCACAGACAAATTTGCACACAAGTTGGCTTCTTGCTGAGTTTCTAATTTTTCGCCTTTGTCCTTTTCATCCGAAGTCAAACAAAGAAAGGCCCTAATAGCCTCACAGGCTTAAGAGCTTAACCCTAGTTGGTTTTTGCTTTCTCCTCTGACACGGGCAAATACAAGTTTCAATTTTGATATAAATAAAATATTTTCGCACTTGCAAAGTTTTCAGTTTAAAGATCATAACTTTGTTTAAGTTGCGTAGTTTATTTTGCTCATAAATATAATTGAATAAAGCCAGCAATGAAACAGCCATTTTATAAACTCTAGTTGAAGTTTATAAATAGTTTTTTTTTTTTTTTGATTAGTCATAAATATGTTTGTTATTGTTTTTTCAAAATATATTCAAAAAACTTCTTTTGTGTGCCGGACTTATTGTTATATTTTAACTTCATTGCGTTTAGGGTTCTAACCATAAGAATCATCAGTTTACTCAAATGAATTGATCAAGGCATTTGAAATAAAACTTAAAGAAAAATTAAATTAAAATTTTTGTAGAGATTTGTTCAGATTTAGCTCAGCATAGAAAATTTTGAGGTTTAAATTTTTGGGAACTTTTTTATTAAAAGAAAGTTTTGTTATTTTCAAATAATATTTTTTAATATATTTTACTTATTTTTTTTTTTATATGAATTTATATTTATTAAAATATTTATTTTTTTGAGAACGAAGCTTTTAATAATGGAATAGATTAATAATTGTTGTAAATATATATTTATTAGTTTTTATAAAACATTTAATTTCAGCCTGCGCCTAGTCAGCATAGTTGTATTTTAGGAAGCATTCGAGCTCTAAGCCCATGAAGCTGTGTTTTCTTTAATTGAAGTTTAAATTTTCTGAGCATATTTAAGAAACAAATATTGAAAAAGTAGTTGATTTTCATATTTTTATATAATTAGAAACCTCTTCGAAACTCTGTGCTATATCAAGTAATAGCTAAGTCAATATTAGTGGAAGCTCAATTTGTCTGTCAATCATATGCGCAAACTTTTAAATATAATTTAACATGATGCTAAACAGAATATGAGTCCCTTAAGTAATTTGCTCTCAGAGCATTATAAGAATTGTAAATGCCATTAAAAAATAAACATAAATATGCATAGTTCAGCTAGATATTCTGCAGACTTTGATCAATAACTTAGCTGTTGAGATTCGAACTCGAGTGACATTTTTGAAAGATTGTTATAAGTCTGTGTCAGCTAGCAATTGGGGAAATGCTGTCCACAGCTTTCAGATTTATTATATATATAAGGAAATAGAGAGAGAAAGAGAGAGGGGCAGTCAGAGAGTTTGCTTGTGCGTGTTTGTAGTGGCACATTCTAGTTTGAGCTGACATCAAGGGGTTAAGTAGGGACAGATGGCAACAACAACTAGAACTTGAATCTAAGTTGAGGCAGCGGCAGCGCCAGCGGCAGCGGCAGCCACTCAGTGGCTGCTCAAAAGCAGCTTCAATTCAATTCACAGCACTTTACAATGACCTTTCACATACAGAGCGAAAAGGGTTCAAATGCCGTTGAGCTGTCCTTGTCTCTCTCCCCCTCTCTCTATCTCTCTCTCTCTCTGTGTGCGTGTGTGTGTGTGCGCTCGTGCTTTAATTTATTTTATTGACAATCATATTGAATATTGAGTTCTTTTTTGGGCAAGCAGACGCACAACTTGCGTAATGTAATTAAAACTTGTGGCCCAGCAAGTGGAGCACCAATTGCAGTTTTTATAGTAGCTGTGCGTAGTTACATTGAGAGTATATTAGCTTTTAGGCAGTGTATATTTCGATGTGTGTCCGTATGTGTTTACTAACTCCTTTGTCGCTTGAAAAGTGACAGATATAGATACCATATATACCCAATATTCCCTGTATACCCATAATACCAAGTGTATTCAGTATTGCAGTTCCCAGTATATCCAGTACACCTTGTATACCATGCATCCCCAGTATTCCAGTACCCAGTATATCTAGTATAACTAGTATACCATGTATACCCAGTATATTTAGTATACCAAGTATGCCCAGTAAACAAAGTATACCCTGTACTACCAGTATTCCAGTACCCAGTATGCCCAATATATGCAGTATATCCAGTAAAAGCAGTATACCCAGTATACCATGTATACTCAGTATTCTTAGTATATCATGAATACTCAGTAGTGCTAGTATAGCCCGTATTCCCAGTATACGATATATACCCAGTATACCATGTATACTTAGTATTCCAGTATGCCAGGTATACCTAGTATTCCCAGTATACCATGTATACTTAGAATTCCCAGTATATCATATATACCATGTATACCTAGTATTTCCAGTATAATATGTATACCTAGTATTCCCAGTATACCATGTATACTTAGAATTCCCAGTATACCATATATACCCAGTATACCATGTATACCTAGTATTTCCAGTATAATATGTATACCCAGTATTCCCAGTATACCATGTAGTATTTCCAGTATACAGGATATCCAGTATACGCAGTAAGGCCGCAGTACACCATGTGTACCCAGTTTAATCTGTATACCCAATATACCCTCTATTTATAATATATTCTCAACAATCACTATCTCTTTTACAGAGCCCTATCTCTGTCTAATGTAGACCGCCCATTAGAGCTCTCAAGCTCCTCTCCAGTCATGCATATCTAACTTGAATTTGTCATGGCCCGCATGGGCGGCTCATATATACCGCCCATGCGGGCCATGACAAATTCACAATTTACCAACTTCCGCAACATGAACGAGCATTGGGCAGTCGTTAGCGCCCGCTCTAACATGTCTTTTTGTGTGTGCAACAACAACAACAACAACAACAACAGCAATTGTTTAAATATTGAATAAAACATCGAGTTCATTTTTGCTATCATACGAAAGGAAGAAAAAAAATAAGGTTGATATATTTCAATGCTTGTTTTTTTCTTTTGCTGCTTTTATTTTTCATGGCAATTAATGCACAGTTGGCCAACATGCCACATGTTGTGTGTTGCATGTGTTGCACGCGCTGGCATTCGTTTCATTGTTTGACTATGTGTGGCACATATATATTTATATTTATATATATATATATTCCATGTAATCGATGTGGCGTACTAACAAAATAAAAACCATTGCCTACATTTCTCCGTCATGCGGAAATGTGATGAGTGAGTGTGAGAGAGAGAGAGAGAGAGAGAGTGAATGGGAGTGAGTGTGAGAGTGAGTGCGTGTAATGCTACTGCTGCTGCTGCTGCTGCTGCTGCTGCTGCTGCTGCTGCTGCTACTGCTGCTGTTTAAGCTTTTGTGCTTGGCCCGATTACTTATCAAACCGTATTTAATGAGCTTTTTATATTTACTTTCAGTATTTAAAAAAAAAAAAAAAATTCTATTCGGTATTTAAATACCGAGCAGTATATTTTCTGTGTGTGCTTTGTTGTTGCTTTCAATGTAGCCGTTGGCCTTTGTGGTAGTTGCCGTCTAATTAATGTTGCTTACTCTCTAATGCTTGTATACCCTGTAAATGTGCTGTATGTGAACCCACTATATACTATGTATATGTGTATATACCCTGTGAATTGTTGTTGCTCCGTTTCTAAACTTTTGCGCTAATGTAAAATGTGAAATTTAATTAGAAACTTTTTTTCGGTTGAGCGCACATAACTTTTGTTGTTCGTTTTATTTTCGTTTTTTTTTTTTGTGTTTTAATTGAATTTGGTTGCCTAATAAAGGAGCTAGAGAGGGAGATAGATGGAGAGAGTGAGGGAGGAAGGGAGTGAGGGAGAGCAGCAGGCGTAAGCTCGTTACACACAGATTTAAGCTAGTTAAAAGTTAGTTCACGCGAGGCGCTTACAAAGTTTGTTTTACAGCCAGGTGCGAGGCACACTTACACACCCAAATACACACACACACACACACACACACATACACACGCACGCACGCACACACACAAACTTCAACTTCTACAAAAGCAACAACAAAACACAATTTCAAAAAAAAAAATGTGTTAAATATAAAGCATAAAAAAAAAACAAAAACCAAAAAAAAAAACATTTTTCTAGCTACACAAGCCGCTTCCTAAACAAAAGCAAGAGCAGCGCAATTGTCGCACAGCCATCGCTAACCACGCCCAACGCCTCCTTCGATGATGATGCCACTGGAACGGGCGACGATTCGGACAGTCGCTACGGCACTGGCCGCTCACGCTACCTGGCCATGAAGGAGCGTCGCAATCGCTTGGCGCGCTCGCGCTCCTCGCATCAGTTTGGCAACGAAGACGACGATCTGGATGAGCCCGTGTCGCCGACGACAGTGTCGCCGTCCGCTTACCTGGCCTCAAGGTGCGCAAGTCAAAACCACAAAAAAATAAAAACAAAATCAAAAACTACCAGAAAATACCAGAAAAATTCAAAAAAAAATAATGAAGAGTGTTACAAACTGAATTCGAAACTCCGTTGTATATAGGACGCTGGCGTTTGTACATATGGCATATATACTATAGATCTATATATACTCTATATACTCTATATAAATCTGTTATGGACGTTTCTATGGGCGCTTTCAATGTGCGTGTGCTGTACCCAATCCCCCGCCCACTTTCCTTTTATAGCAAAAAAAAAAAAAAAAAAAAAAAAAAACAAAAAGCGCAAAAAATTTGAATTTCAAATTTTTGTTTTATTTATTTTTTATGAGTTTTTTTTTATTTTTTATTTTAATTTAATTAATTTTTTATGAGTTTCTCTGCGTGCTGGACCCACGTTTCTTGACCACGTTTCGTTCTCGTTTATATTTGCACTCTACACACACACACACACACACACACACACACACACACACACACACACACACACACCGACACACACTAATTCCAGTTTCTTTTATGTAATTTATCATTTTAATTTTTTATTTCATTTTTTTTACAAAATTTTTTACACCCAAAAAAAAAAAGAAAAAGTTTTTTCTGCGCGTTCAAATTAACCGAAATTAACAGGATTTTTAAAGCCATTTTGTATAGTTGTTTCTATTGCTCACTGTCTTTTCTTCAACTACAGTTGCGACCACTCTGTACAAATCTCATGCAGTCTCATGCATCGTCATGCATTCTCATCATGCATTTGTCCATTTCAGTTTTCGTAGCGCGCCTCATTCATCAAAGTTAAACATGAAAAAAATACCAAAAAAAAAAAAAAACCAGCTCAGCAAACATTCATTTGAGCCAGTTCATGGTTTCAGTGATGAACAGTTAATAAACGAGGGTAGCTCGTTGAGTTGTGCTGGCGAGCTGCTTTCATTTGCTGAGAGTTCTCATAGAGTTTGACAGTCACTATGCTCTATATGGTAAACAGTTTAAGAGTTAGCTCAATCTATTTACTAACTCTCAAACTGTTCTTTGAGAGTCATTTTACAGTTTGCAGTGCACTGCGCTTCTAGTCTAACAAGCTGAGAGTCGCGCCTGCTTGCTTCATTTTGAGCGTCAGCTCTTGCAGTTTGACGGTTACTAAGCAGTTTGACAGTCCGCTCGCAGCTTGAGCTCAACTGTACTTAGTGACTCTTGAGCTGTTAAGGTAAAAAGTCTTGCGCAGTTTTTTTTTTTCAACTGAACTCAGTGGCTTTCCAACTGTGCTGGAGAAGCAAACGCCATGTAAACAGTTTGACAGTTACATCTTATGTGCCCAATGGTTCTTAAACTGCTTAAGCAAGCAAGGATTTTGACAATCAACTTACAGTTGCATTAAAACTGTGATTGAGGCATAGCCAGATGCTCGTGCTGCAAGTAGCCTTCAAACTGCAATCAAAGTTGTCATCAAACTGTGTTCAATATTTATCCTAATGACGAAGTAATGATCTTTTACAAACAGTTTACAAGTCAATGGCTTTCCAGTTGTTCAACACAGTTTGATAAACACTGTAGTCAGTGGCTTTCAAACTGTTATGCCAAACAGTTTGATAGTTAACTAAAGAACTGCCAATGACTCTTCAACAGTTTGACAGTTTGATTCACAGTTTCCATTCAACTGCATCCACTGACTCTCAAACTGCCAAAGTTAAGCCTGTAATTTGCCAATCAGCCGCACAGTTGCAGCTAAACTGTATGCAGTGACTCTCCAACAGCATCGCCAAACAACTCAACGTTCAGCGCTCGTGCCGAGCATTCGCCCCCGATCTAACCCGATTCAAACTATCTTGCAGATATAGCGGCTATGGCAGCAGCGATCTATCACGCAGTCGCTCCTCGCACGCGCTCAAGTCGCGCGACAATTCGCCCATTACGGATCGCAGCGCCGGATCGTCGCGCAGCGCCTTGGGCAGCTCGGCGGACAACAAGGATGGCGAGGCGCTCAGCTCGTGGGCGCGCTATCTGAAGAACAAGTACGGCAACAAGAGCTCAAAGGATGCGCCCAGCAGCAGCAGCAGCAGCGCACGCGACAGCCACGCCTCCGGCTCGACAGCTGTCGGCCGGAGCACGGCCAGCGATGTGTCGAGACGTTTGAGTCTGGGCCTGCCGTTGCGTCAGGCCAATGAGCTGGCCTCGTCCGACGATGACGGGTCAAAAAACGGGCTAGGCTCCCCTACGTCCCCTACGGTAGCAGCAGCAGCAGCCGGTATAACCGGAGTGGCAGGTACTATCCCTAAACAGGTATACCTGCGCAAGCGCCAGCAGCTGTTCCAGTTGGGGGGCCGGGGGAGCGAGCCCGGATCCTTTACGTGGCCGCGCGGCCTAGCCGTCGGCCCCGATAATAGCATTGTCGTCGCCGATTCGAGCAATCATCGCGTTCAGGTCTTCGATTCGAATGGCATCTTTGTCAAGGAGTTTGGCGAATATGGCAACGGCGAAGGTGAATTCGATTGTCTAGCGGGCGTGGCAGTCAATCGCATCGGCCAGTACATCATAGCCGATAGGTGAGTGCACAATCAATCAGACTCTGATCTTTTAATCTCTCGATCAATTGACAAATTTCCATGTGACTAACTTTAAGGATCTCTGAGCTCCTTGAGTTGGTGTTCGACAAAAAATGGTTTAGTGGGAGGCAGCTCTACAGTTAATCGAAACTTTTATGTTTGCCTGACAAGCAGTTACCCTACAGCTATATAAAGTACCAGCTATTGTGTCCAGTTGCTAGAGTTGGTATACAGAAATGAATGCATAGAGTGTGAGAGCTTCAGTTAAGTTTGCAGACTTTGTACGCTTAGCAAAAGTATTGATTTCAAATATTGTTTTAAAGTCAAGCCAAATAGTTCGTTGTCTATATTTTCCATAGGTCCACAGTTCTCTTTAGATATATTTCATACCAAACTAACTATTGATCTATCAGTGAAGAAAACTTTGGCTTTGTTAGCGGAAACTCGAATTCGAGATGATCAACATTCAGCGAACATCATTGTATCAAATTGCAGGGTTCGCTGAGTTCCTTAAGTAAACAAAAAAAAAAACAGAAATTTAAAAAGTTTATTTCATGAAAAGTATTATTAGTCGATAGATGCGAGTTCTATTTAGCTTGCGTTGCATTGAAATGATAATTCTGAGCTGCTGAGTTCAGTTGAGTTGAGTTGACTAAAGTTGAGCTGAGTTAAGTTGCTTCAAGACTTGAATCAGCAATCGATTCAATTTTAGTCTTTAGACTGCTGTAAGTGAGGAGAAGGAACGAAAAAGCCTAGGGAAGCGACAATATTTGGGGGAATAAGATATTGAAACATCTCTGTAGTTGACTTGAAGACTTGTGTAAGAGAAATTCATAGAGCCACGTAGAGCTGGCGAGAGAGAGCCTAGAGCTACCTAGAGTTACCTAGAGTTACCTAGAGTTGACTAGAGTTACCAGGAGTTATCTAGAGCTATCTAGAGTTCGCTAGAGTTACTTAGAGTTATCTAGAGCTGACTAGAGTTACTTAGCGTTAACTAAGGTTAGCTAAGGTTACCCAGCAATTGTTTGACATACTCAAGTCCCTGAAGTTCCAATGCGCCTCTCAGCTGTATGACTCGTTTGTGTTAATGAATTCTGTAGTAATTTCAATATATTGCTTCAGCTTCTAGTAGAAGACTTCAAACAGTTACCTTAATTGGCATAGCAATACTTTATAGTCATACACAGTGTATGAAGTTTTCCTATGCCTTCGGCATTCAATGCACTGAAATTCTATCAAAATTGAATCCTTGTCATAGTTTTCTTTTCATTGTCTCTTGGCTCAAGTTCATTTGGTATCCCAGGCCTTAGCATGCTTGGCTCTTAAGTCAGCTGTAGTTTCTCTTGAATCATCAGCTTCTATCAAATGTTTCTATATTTCATGTTCTTCAAATCTAATTGAAATCTCTCGCTTCTTATGTCCCTTTGAATGCCTATTGAACTGAAAAGTTGCACAAGACAAAACAGAAAAACTTCTGCGCCATGTATCGAATCATTGACGTGACAGCAGAATTTGCTTTGGACAGCGCTGCTGGTCAGCGCGCGGCTGCTTGAGTTGGCTCAGCTTTGCAGCTCAGCTCGAGCGACTCTTGGCTGCATTTTAATTAAGTCGAAACAATAGTCCATGATTAATTCTTGGGCTTAGCTTTATGCTGGAGCCGTGTAATTGGCACAGCTAAGCGCATAATAGCCGCGTTAATGAGAAACATGTGCGGACGACTCAGCTCTACTCCGCCCCCGCCCCCACTCGGTTTAAGCCGCATGTAACTTTACGCCTCTCGCTTTTTTCTCTCTCTCTCTATCTCACTGTTTACACATGTGCATATGCCCAATCTTTGGCTGTGCGTAGGGGCTGTCATTCATTGTCTGACGAGAAATCTCGTTAAGCGCCCGGGGTCGGTCGAACTGTGGGACGCTCGAACGGTCGCACGGTCGCACGGTCGGTCGGTCGTTCGGTCGAGCCTCATTGTCTGTCTCAACTTTGATTTTGCACGTTAAGCGGCTTAGTTGTAAGCCCAATGCCCTGGCAAAAATGCGTCACACGATGCGAACCGACCACGCCCACTGCCCTCAAGTTACGGCACACGGTAATGAGTTCTCAACGCCCCATTTTGTAATTAATGACAGTCCGCAGCGCGCTTCACAATTTGATGGCAGAGTGACTGCCAATAGCACAGCTCTGCAAAGGCAGGCCAAAGCAATACTTTTTTGTTTGCTCAATGCGCGCAGAGCGATAGAGAGTGAGGCAAACAGAAAGAGACAGACTGCTGCAGACAGACCACTGCAGAGTTACAGTTTCAGTTATGCTGTTAGTGGCAACGGCAGCTTGACTCCAAAACTTAACTTGAAGGCAAAAATTAAAATAAATAAAACAAATGAAAATTTCATTTGAAAATAAATAAAAAAGCAATAAATATTGGATGAGAATGGAAATTAAAATTAACACTAAATAAATCTAAATTAAAAAAAAAAAAAATATTTGTG
Source organism: Drosophila anceps (assembly GCA_035045945.1). Taxonomy (NCBI): domain Eukaryota; kingdom Metazoa; phylum Arthropoda; class Insecta; order Diptera; family Drosophilidae; genus Drosophila; species Drosophila anceps. The sequence goes on from JAWNON010000127.1 coordinate 2,635,474, forward strand.
CTAAAAGAATAAAAAAACTTGAGTCAAAATAAATTATAAATAAAAAGTAATTTAAAAAAAATACTTATAAAATATATACATAATTAAAAAAACTAGAATATAAAAAAAAATAAAAATAAAAAAAAGTATTAAACAAATATAATTTCTGTAAAAAGAAGCCTTAAGTCAAATTGTAAAAAAAAAACTAAAAACAAAACAAATTGTTAAAAAAATAAATAAAAAAAAATAAAAAATAAAAAAAATTTAAATGAAAATCTAAAAAAAAATTAAAAAAAAATATAAAAAATAGTTACATAAAATTTGAAATAATAAATAAATAAATTGGAAAAAAAAAACAAAACAAAGTTCAAAAAAATTGAAAAAAATAAAATAATTTAGTAAAAAAAAAAGAAACTAAATTGCAATAAAAATAAATAAAAGTCTAAAACGTACTCTACGATTTTTATTTATTTTTGTTGTAATTTGATTTGTGTGTTAAAGTTTAAATTTAATATATTTTTGATGCTTAATATTTTGCCAGCAGTTGAACATTGATTTAAGTTGAACTTGCTTTCACCTTTGTTTGCCGTGTTGCAGATACAATCATCGCATTCAGGTGCTCGATCCACAAGGACGTTTCCTGCGCGCCTTCGGCTCGCAGGGCATTGCAGATGGCAAATTCAATTATCCTTGGGGCGTTACAACCGATGCACTCGGCTTCATTTACGTATGCGATAAGGAGAACCACAGAGTGCAGGTGAAATGCTGCAAATATTTATAAACAAGGCAGTGGCAGGGGCAGAGGCAGAGGCAGAGGCGGAGAGAGAAAGGGAGGCTGCTCAAAGTCTTGCCCAATTTGTCACACTTGAGAAGGCTGCCAGGCGGATACCGAGACAGGGCAGGCACAGTGAGGCAGCTGCAGCTGCCTGCGCCTACAGCCACGCCCACTCAATTTCCATGCGCTCAACGCAGTCCGAGTGCTTTCTCCCTTTTCTCTCTCTCTCTCTCTCTTACTGTCTGCTTCTCTGTATATTTTTTTGTTTAATAAAAAAAAAAAAAACAACTATATCATGGTTCAGGTTTTCCAATCCGATGGTTCCTTCGTTGGTAAATTCGGTTCCTGTGGCCGTGGCGAGGGCCAACTTGAGCATCCGCATTATATAGCCGTATCGAATACGAATCGTGTTATTGTTTCCGATTCGAATAACCACAGAATTCAGGTAAGCTGACCGAAACGAATTTAATTGGAATCTGCTACAGCTCTTACCTGTCTCCCTTTCCATCTCTCTCTCTCTCTCTCTCTCTCTCTCTCTCTCTCTCTCTCTTAGATATTCGATGTTAATGGCAAAGTGCTGTCCACCGTGGGCGGCGAGGGCTCGGATGATGGACAATTTAAGTTTCCACGGTGCGTATGCTCTATATATATATATATTTTTCTCTATGATTGATATATAATTACTACTTATTCATATTTAGCGGCGTGGCTGTGGATGATCAGGGCTATATCTTTGTGGCCGATTCTGGCAATAACCGCATACAGATCTTCAATCCGGATGGCAGTTTCCTGAAGACCTTCGGCTCCTGGGGCTCCGGCGACTCGGAGTTCAAAGGGCTCGAGGGCGTCGCCATTATGTCCAATGGCAATATTTTGGTATGCGATCGCGAGAATCATCGTGTGCAGGTGTTCTGAACACAACAACAACAATCACAACAACCACAACAACAACTATTTTTTATTTCAATTTAATTTTATTTGCGAAAATTGAAAACATTGAAAAATTGAGTTCAGATTTCTAGGCCTAGAAATTTGCACTGCTCAAAAAAGGGGAAAAAAACCAACAAAAAAATTGAAGAAAAAAAAATCGAAAAACTTGTTAGAAAAATCAGATAAATATATCTACTTTATAGAATATATATATTTATCTATATCTATATGTATTGCATAATAAAACAAAATAAATAAAAAAAAAAACCAAAGCGAAAACTCGTCAGAGTTGGAGTGAAAAAAAAAAACATCAGTTGGCCCAATCATTTCGACCACGCACATCAATTGCCAAGCAAAACTCTGGCTTGGGCCATAATTTACTTTTGGCCCTAATTGAGATTTATCTGAAATTACATTCGCAGCGAGGCTGTGCGAGGCACTTTATTAAATTAAGATCTTCTTCGGGTTTGCTGCAAAATGAAAGTTTTTCCTTTTTTTTACATAAACTATATGGTTTGCAAGTATGTGTGTGTTAGTGTGTGTGTGTGTGTGTGTGTGTGTTAGTGTGTGTGTGTGTGCGCATCAACAAGCACTGAAAGCACAGCTGCAGATTTATGTGTACTCGCATAAATTTGTTTGCCAGCAAATGTTGCGCATACGCCATGTAGCACAGCTACAAGCCAAATGTTTATCTATATACAAAAATTTATATATATATATATATATATATATACATATATATATATATATATAGAGAGAGAGAGAGAGAGAAGAGAAAACAATACGAACAACTGCTACACTAACTGGGTAAGAGATTTAGCAGTTGGTAAGTAATTTTTTGAATATTTTAAAAATTTTCAACTTTTTAATAACTTTTAGTTAGATTTAATTTAAGCCTTTGCTGCATGAGCATCAAGAGATGCGTTCATAAAAATAGTAGTGCGATTGAAAAGATTGATCAGCACAATTTTGTGACTAAACATAATATTTAGAAAATTGTTTCAAATTGTTTTCAATTGTTACTGTCCAACATTTCAGTCGCACTACTATTTTTATGAACACAGCTGCTTATATTTTATATATTTATTAAATGTATTTTGATTCATATTCAATGAAATATATATGTACAGCTAGGCCACCAATTTATATTGCAAAAGTTAGCATATAAATATTTTATATTTTTAAACCAAAGAGCTTGATTTTTTAGCATAGGCAGTTATTTTAGTTTACTTAAAATGAATACCAAGAATTCTTATGTACGACAGCTTCCATAGCAATGCTTACATAAAATTTTAAAATTTAAAGCTCACATATTAGTTTTAGCAAATTGCATTTTTTTTATAATTTTATATATATATATTGATTTTTTTCATATATATATTTGCTCGCTTTTGCTAACGAAAATGCTTTTCGATTTAAGTTTTAAATATTTTCATATGCAAAACGAGCTATATTTGATATCTAGCCAATGCATGAACCTAGCTGATAGCGCTCATATGTAGAGGCATGGTTAGGGTTTGTGTCCTGGCTCTTTGTGATGTGTTTAGGTTTTGCTTTTAGTTTTGTTCGTAAAATATTTAAAAAAAAAATTCAAAAAATTATTTAACTGCTAAATTTTTAAAATGTAATATATTATTATTACTTGTATTGTAAAAGAGTTAAAATATATTTTAAAATAATTGTTTTTTTTTTCAATCATCTAATTACTAAATTTTCTAAATATTTTTTTTTTTATTTTTACTTATATTATTAATAAACTATAAATAATTTTAAAATAATTTTTATAAATTAGCTAACTTTGAAATTATTTAAATATTTTATTTTATTTTATTTACTATTGTATTATATTATTTATTTATTATATTATTAACTTTATTATATTATTATTAACATTTTTCAGACTTTTCTCTTCTCTAGCATTTCCAACCTTAGTTTGTCCGCTAAAATACTCTCATTTTTTGCGTAGCGCAAATATTACAGCATTTTTTTTTTGCGAATTGAGACACATTAACACATACACATGTTCATATATATGTGCACACACACACACACCAACACTCACTCACGCATACAAAGCACGCAAAATGTTGCGAATTTAAGTGAGTTTTATGTGATTAAAATGCATGTTAGTGTGTGTGTGTGTGTGTGTGTGTGTGTGTGTGTGTGTGTGTGTGTGTGTGTGTGTGTGTGTGAGCAAGTGATATGTTAAGTGCTGAGTGTGGCATTTTGCCGTAGAACTTTATGGCTTGCCGCTGCCTTCAGCACTAGCCACCCACACGGCCGCCTCCTGCTGCTGCTGCTGTTGATGCTGCTGCGCCGCCTCCTGCGCCCACACACATTGAGACCTGATTACGTAATAAAGTTCGTTGATTTGCAGCTGTCGCAATTAACCTTTGATTGGTGCAAGCCAACAAATTACAGGACAACTAACCGACACGCCTACAGCAACCAACTCCTGCTACTGCTCCTGCGCCTCCTGCTGCCCCTGCAGCCCCTGCTCCTCCTGCTGCTGCTGCTGCTGCTGCTGCATTTCCTTCAGCTAAGCTAATTGAATCAAAATGCGAACATTTCGCATGTCACGCAGCCAATACGCCTTTCAATTAGCCCAGCCAACTGTGGATGCAACAACTTTGCCACACAAAACTTGCCACATTATGTGGCACAGAAAAAAAAGACCGCGTAGATCATTTGTTAAAGTGCCTGCCTTACTCTATTTTTTTTCTTCTTTTGGTGCGCATATGAGCTGTGATGGGCGTGACAGCAGCCACAAGTTGCGCCCAGCCACATAAATTACAGCTACACGGTGCGTGCGTGTGCGTGTGCGTGTGCGTGCGTGTGTGTGTGGCACGATTCGATTTTTTTATGGCTTGTAATTTTTATTTGCATGTATCACGTGCCACGTCGCCAAATTTCATTTAAATTAACTACTGCCAATGGGCGTTCCGGCGGGGCGGGGCGGGGGCGTGGCGCGCTCTCATTTAATTGGAACACGTTCCGCAACAATAACAACAACAACAACAGCAGCAGTTGCTTGTTTTATGAACACCTCGCAGACCAGGTGACGCGTCCTCAAATTGCAATGTGCTAAAAAATTATTAAAAATGAAAGCAAAAAAAAAAAAAAATTTGGTGCGCTCAAATGTATGCTACAAAAAAGGGAAGCTTAAAAACGCAGGCGAAATGGAAGGGCAGCGCTGAGTAGTGGAAGTGCGGGGTAAGGAGGGGAAAGGATCGCTTTGTAAGCGGGCGTAAGGCATTGCTGAGTTGTGGAAGGGAGGGGTAAATGAGGGGAAAGGATCGCTTTGTAAGCGGGCGAAGGCATTGCTGAGTAGTGTAAGAGAGGGGACACACTAGAAGCAGTGGGCGTAGGGAATGACAATGCAAGAGAGAGAGAGAGAAGAACTAAAGGCGTTGCTGAGTGACGGCAGCGCGAGGCGTGCTTAAAGCAACGCTGAGTGCAAAGGGAGAGAGAGCAGAGCTAAGGGCATTGCAAGCAGTTGGAGTGGACCGCACCGCTATCTAAGCACTGGAATGTTTAATCTTTTTACAGCCGCCGTAACTTTTTGATTTTCATCGCTTGCGGCATTTCGATTTTCATTTGTTTGCACAAAACGCTTTGCACTTGCAGCCACAAAGGTCACGCACACACATACACACACACACACACACACACACTTGGCCTTGCTTGTTTGCTCTTACAATAAACGCACGAAATCAATCCATGCCACAGCTGAGTGGCATGCGCCCAAAACACTGGCCACCGTCACTTCAGCCCCTGCCCCCTCCATTCAGCTAGTGCAATTTTGATGTGCGTTCGATTTTTGTGCGCTTGTTTTTGAGCGATTTTATGAGCTGGTAAAAGTTTATGTTGCATGCCCCCTGCCAGGCAGCCAACCAGCCAGCCAGCCAGCTGCTGTTGCCACAAACTGAATTTCCCAAGCGCGTTTTCAAATAAATCGAAAATAAATCGAAACTTTACGCTTTGAGAAAGAGAAGAAGCGACAAATATCATAAAAACAAAGCAATTCCAACAAAATCAGTTCAGTTCTATAGTTAACTGTTCATTTTTAGCTTTATGCTCATTTCTACAAGCATAAAACCAAATATTACTTGTCTCGCTTACACTCATGCTTAGGCTTAGCAAGAATATCAACAAACACCCATGTATACACACACATATGTATGTAAGGTCATTATTCTAATTCTGTTATGAGCTGCGAATATTGTCTATCTCGCTTACTCACATACTGTAGTGAGTGAAATGCATAAGTACCAATTCGCTCCGATCTGTTACTTCGCCTACGGCGCTAAGTCTCTAAAGCAAGCAGAGTGAAAAGAGCCACTCAGAAGTATTACAAATTCGCTCCACTCTATAAATAGCCTCTGCTCTTCATCTCTCCCTACCGACAAATCTTACAAGTAGTCAAAGCGAACGCAGCTTCAGTTCTGATCGGGCGTTAGAGTTGGAAAGACATGCACGTCTTCTTCACTTTTCCATTTTTGCAAGAATAAATATTTGGTGTAGTTGAAAAAGTGTGTTAGGGGTGCAGTGCGTAACTGTATTCTAACGCCGTTTGCTTCTTTTTTTTTAAGTGATAATAATAATTAATCGCTATGCTTAATATATGTTATATGTTTATGCAAATTAATTTTATGAGAGGTGGCTTTGTATGAGTATAAGTGTACCCACTTTCTTATGTATAATATTTCGAAAAAGCTGAAATCTGCTTAAAAGACGACATAACGGTAAGTAGCACAATTAGTGAAGAGCAAGAAATTGAGCTAAATGCTTTTGTTCACATGCCATCTCCCTCTCTCCCTCTTGCTGGCAACTGTTGCGCCGCATTTGCTTTTCCTTTAGGTTTCGGTTTTCGTTTCGCTTCGCTTTTAATTCCTCTAAGCGTTGCGACGCAGCTGCTTTGCCTTCCAGTCCGAAACCCTTTTCGCTTATTACTTTTGGCGGCCAGTTGAAATGTATTTTATTTTATTTTATTTTATTTTCGTTCATTTTTTACTCTCTGCTTTGTTTTTTTTTTTTTTGCATTTCCATTCGCTGCACAATAAAATTATGCCCGACCCGATTGTTGGCCATGGTCAGAAGCAACAGCTGGCCACCTTTTTGAATTGCCTTTCGTTTTTTTTTCCTTTTTTTTGCCTGGCAGTTAAGTGTAAAAAATGCTTAATGCCTTTGACAGCCGCACACTCCAAATAAACAAGGCTGGGTCAGCAGCACACCTACACACACATATATATGCACACACACACACATACATACATATATATGGACTCGCTCTGCGTGGGGCCGCTGGAAGAGAAAAGGTAAAAGCCACTCAGTTTCAATCAAAAATTACGCGCCAGCGCAAAAAGAAAAAGTCAATTTCGAGCCGATCAAAATGGCCTGGATTTTGTACACTAACGAACTGAAAGTCTGAATAATTTGTTATCTTATATGCAACACAATAATTATTAATTTAAAAATATATATAAAAAATATATATATTAATTTAAAAATAGATATACAGTCACTTTTTTCAATTTCGCTATTTTGTTCTTTTCCTTATGCGCTCACATAAGTGTGAAGAGTACATATATACATACATATACATATATATCTACTCACAAATTTACTCCATTCGCCTACTCCACCTTTACGCTCTTTCACTCAGCAAATTTTGAACAATGCGATCATAGTTTTTCGCACTCACACCTAATAAACGCAGAGCCCTGTCGCATTGCGCTGCAAGCGTCTCTTTCGCTCTACAAGCTATGTATGTAAATCGTATGCAGCTGCAGATCGAGTGACTTCTGCATGTATGTATGTATGTACGAGTGTATGCGTATATTCAAATGCATATGAATGTAAGTGTATTTGGGGTGTGGTATAATTTGCAAAAACTCTTCTATTTTTAGCTGCCCACAAAGTGAAAACTGTTTATTAGTTGAATTGCTTTTTGTCTGGCCGCCTGCTGTGCAAAGTTACCGTTATTACTCATTGCTCGGAATGGGAGCAAAATGAATTAGTAGAATTGATAGCTTGAAATAAATTTAGCTGTTTGTCTGTTGCAACAGAGTATTTAGCCGTCGGTTGCGCTCAACTTATTTATCTCACTTATTTTATTTGCTCGCTCTCTATTTTCTGTTTCCCTTTTGATTCCTGTGTTATTTTCTATTATTGTTGCCGCTGCCTCCGTTCAGTCAGTTAGTTAGAATGTTGGAATGCGAACTAATACTCGAATGCCGATTGCGAGTGTGTATATATATATATATATGTGTGTGTGTGTGTTCGTGTATGCCCAGTCACACAAGTGTAGGCAGTCTTAACCTTTTGTGTGTGCATGCATGTGTAAGCTTGTGTGTGTGTGTGTGGGCATCTCTAGAGTTTCATTTGGTGTGCGTTTCCGTTCTGTTGCGCCTTGCTGGGGCGCTCGACCGGTGCACTTGGCGGTACGTTTAATACCACTTGAGTGACTTTTTATGGTCAGACATATGTGAGTGTGTGTGTGTGTGGGAGCGCTATGTGTGTGTGTGTTGCTGTTGTTTTATTCTTTGTGTTCATTTAGACTTAGCCTTGCCATTTGTCTGCTGTCTTTGCCTTTGTTTTTGTTTTTGGTTTTTTTTTTTTGCAACGTGCCTGACATTTTTATATGCAGACCGCGCAACAACAACAACAACAACAACAACAGCAAGGAAGAGTGTTTTTCAGTTTTATTATTTCCATTTGCGAGCTTTTGTTTTCATTGCTGGCAGCCGTCATGAAAACATTTGCGACAGCATCTGCATGCATTTAAATAAATATTTTAATAAATAAAATGGTCAGCTCAAGTCGTGTGGCCACAGCTGTGCAATCCTTTCGTGAGGGGGCTAACAATCCAACCAGCCAACTGACTGACTGACTGGCCGACTGACTGACTGACACACTGAATGACCTTTTCAATGGCAACGAGTGCACAATGTGAAGCACTTTTGGCTCATAGAGACGACAGAGACACATGCAACTTGATATTTGGCATCATTTCTAGCTGCAATTGAATTTTAAGCTGATTCGCTGTGAGAGGGTCGTCAGAAACCTCGTTTCCCTCTCTTCATTTTAGCCAACAACTGCGATTCTAAACCAAATCATCTCGCAGCTGACACAACGGCAACAGTTTTCTCTATTTCTATTTCGCTCTTTCTCTCTCTCTCTCTCTCTCTGTATATCTATCTCTCTATTTTTCTAACTATCTGTCTATCTGTCTATCGCTCAATCTCTATTTCTCTCTATCTATATATCTCTCTATCTCTCCGTTTCTCTGTCCCTATCTCTCTCATTCTATCTATCTCTCATTCTCTCCATTTCTACATCTCTCTATCTTTCTGTTTCTCTATCCCTTTATCTCTCATTCTGTCTATCTCTCATTCCCTATCTCTCTATCTCTCTGTCTGTATCTCTCTGTCTCTATCTCTCTGTCTCTATCTCTCTGTCTCTATTTCTTTCTATCTTTCTAACTCTCTATCTCTCTATCCCTCCAGTTTCTCTCTCTCTCTCTCTCTCTCTCTATCGCTATCTCTCTCTATCGCTATCTCTCTCTCTCTATCGCTATCTCTATCTTTATCTTTATCTCTATCTCCCTATCTCTATCTCTATCTCTATATCTATCTCTCTATCTCTCTCTATTTCTCAATCTCTCTCTCCCTCTCCCCCTCTCTCTATCTAGGAACAATCAACAAAGTAACGAGCAGGAAGAAAAACTCTTACCTTAAAGGTAACTCAATGGGAAACCTGTGTAAATACGAATGCAATAGATAAAAACTCGAAAGTTAACTGCACTATATACATACAGACATATATATTGATATAGATATATGTATGTATGTATGTATGTATGTATGTATGTATGTATGTATGTATGTATGTATGTATGTATGTATGTATGTATGTATGTATGTATGTATGTATGTATGTATGTATGTATGTATGTATGTATGTATGTATGTATGTATGTATGTATGTATGTATGTATGTCTGTCTGTGTGTGTGTGTTCCGGCCACGTAACTGAATGCTGCATTCAGTATTCGGGCCCTGTCGAGAGGCTGGCTGGCTGGCTGGCTGGTTGGCTGGCTGGCTGGCTGGCTCATTGTGAAGTAGCTTTTAGTTTGCGTAAATCAAAGAGAGAAGAGAAAATTAAACTTCTAACTAAAAGCTGCTTACAGTGTCGAGCATTAAATGGATTTTGACATATTGTTTGTACGAGTGTGTTGCACTTATCGAACTAGCGATGCGCCAAGTGCTACGTGATCGAACGCTTACGTGATGCCGATGCAAAGCAGGTGATTTATGCTGCATGCGCTCTGCAGGTAAATTGCTTAAAGTTATTTTGTTCTAATTGTGAATTTCATACTGGGGCGTGGAGTGTTCTCAATGAAGCTGTGTGTGTGTGTCTAAGATATGGTTTCTCTGTTGGCAATTGTAATTGGTGAGTTTTTGTTATTCCCTACGAACTACTCTACAGGGATTGTTGCTTCTTTAGCAGTAAAGCTTTTGTTACACGCTGCGAACTACTCCTTAGTTTTTATTTAAGGTGTGGATAATCGTTCGGCATATTTAGTTGATGATGATCTGAAAAACGTTTTGTCTCTTTTTTCTTTTAAAGATAGTGAATATCTAATGAGATCTCGTTACTTGCTACTCGTCGCTTGTTTTACAACGAGTCTTGTGTTAATATATTAAACTTGTATATATCCTCTTTTATGTCTTTCTTCTTTTCTATATGCTTCTCTATCAGATAGTGACTGAATAACTTTCTTGCTGTTTCTGCATACTTTCTGGTTGAATAACAGAGATAGAGAAACTCTAAATAACCTGTTAAAATATATGTCTTTACCAGTTAGTAGCGTTACTCACTACTCATTACTCGCCACTCGTTACTCGTTACTCGTTACCCGCTACTCGTTACTTGTTACCATGACTTTCTCGCATACTTTCTGCATTTCAAGCATAGCAAATGGTTTAGCTGCATGTTCAATGCAACAAAGCTTAAGCTTTAGGTATTAAAACTATATCTAATCACTCAGTCTGCATCTCTCAACTTCATAGGAATTCTTTGAGTTTATAGTGTGTTTCCTCTACAGCTTCTCTTCTTGCTCATTCTAATCGCATATGATTATTTGACCTTTATCGCCTGCTCACGCACTCGCCTCTAGCTGGCTGTAATTGCAATTTGCAATTTGCAATTTGCAATTACGCAAGTCTGGCAAAGTTTGTTTTTGGCCTGCATTAAGCAATTACATTGATTGTTTTTGACGGCTATGCAATGGATAAATGAAATAAGCTTTATATATGTATCTGCACTAGCTGGCAACATATGTGAACCAACTCATATGTATATATATATATATATATATATATAACTATATGCACATGGCTGATATCATGAATTTTGCGTTAATGCTGGCTGGAGGATGCTTAACTCAGGCAGCAGCAGTAGCAGCAGCAGCAGTAGCAGCAGCAGCTTGGCTTTGATGGCGAATTAACATTTATCATGCGCCACGTGAAACCCATTTATCAGACGAACGGCTGGTTTGCCTTTGCACAAAAACAAAAGGAATCGCATTTGCTATTTATTCGAATATACGAATACGATACGATATTTGTTTTGCTTTTGCTTGTGCTTGTGCCTTCAGCTTTGGCTTGCCCCGTCAATTCATCAAATCCGAGCAGCTTTTACTCTTATGTTAATAAAATCAGGCAGACAGACAGACAAACAGACAGAGTTGATAACGCGCGCGCGGGCAGTGTGGCATGTGGAGCAACAGGAACAACAAAACCGTCAACAAACGAATTTGGCGCACAAATCTCAACACATTGACCTTGGCCAGAAGTCGCCATTGCCATCGCCATCGCCATCGCCATCGTCGTCGTTTACACAACATATATCCAGTCTGTCCATGAGCCTTATGTCCAAGCATTTGATTTATATTTAAATGCCTATTGAGGTCAAGTTGTGTTCATAACTCTTTGTATCGACGCCCTGTGCCCACAATTTATCATAGGTTTGCCCTGACGGCAGGCAATTCGACTCGCTCTGCTCAGCTCACAGTTCCTAGCTCCCAGCTCCCAGCTCCCAGCTCTCAGCTCTCAGCTCTCATGTCTTAGCTCTTGGTGTTAAATTGAAATTCCCTTTTGTGGCAAAGTGAGCGAACGCGCACTGCCGCTGGCTGGCGCCTTGCCTAATAAAATCAATGTGAAGTCTCGCATAAACGTGGCTCTATCTACATGCATATATAGAGCAGTGCTGCGCCCAACTTGTCGACCCACACAACACACAAAAGCTCAACAGCTCAAAGAGCTTAAAAAGGCGAAAAAAAAAACAAAAGATGTAAAGGTAATAAGAAATCTAAATCTAAATGCTTGCTTATTCTTTAATATTATATAGTTATAAATAAATATTATATATTTTTATTTTAAATTTTAGAATTATTAAATTAAAATATTAATGTAAATAAAATAAAATATAAAAAAATAAAAATGATTAATTAAAAGAAAAAAATATAAATACATAAAAATTATTATTTAAATTAAAATCGTATATAAATAAATAATAAATTAAAAATAAATAAATACAATTCAAACAAAATAAATAAAAATTAAAGAAAAGTAAGTAAAATAAAAATTTTATGTTTAAACCGAACGAATAATAACAGATAATAATAAATAATATACAAAAAATAATAATAGATAATAAATAAAAATATATAAAAATATATAATAAATAAAAATATATAAAAAATAAAAATATATAATAAATAAAAATATATAATAAATAAAAATATATAAAAAAATAAAAATATATAAAAAATAAAAATATATAAAAAATAAAAATATATAAAAAATAAAAATATATAATAAATAAATATATAATAAATAAATATATAGCTATAAATAAAAATATATAAAAAATAAAAATATATAATATATAAAAATATATAAAAAATAAAAATATATAATAAATAAATATATAGTTATAAATAAAAATATATAAAAAATAAAAATATATAATAAATAAAAATATATAATCAATAAAAAATTTATAATAAATAAAAGTATATAATAATTAAAAATTTATTGAAAGATATTTACGATTTCTTTTACTAATTAGTAGTAAAATAGTAGATTTTCATGAACAACTAAATTGTTAATATCTCTTTGTTAAGCCATGAAGTGCTCATGTTTCTAGATTTGTCATCTAAACCTCTAAATTAACAATAATAAATATAAGTTAATCTTAATATTCGTTTGATATTATTTTAAAATTTTGCCATCCGAGATTCAGTGCTCAGACGCACTACTATTTTCATGAACACAGCTGAATATTTGGCATTTTTTGCCAGCTAGTTAAATAAGCAACTGATTGAAAAAGGCTAAGTCTAGCCGTTAAAAAGGACAAGCTGGCAGCACTTATGCTTAGCAGGCCAGGCATTGAAGCTCATTCTCGTCCTTTACCTGGCTGTAGCTTAAGCTAAAAGCGCCTTAACTATAGACAATCCTTTCGATGTTAATCATGCCACAGAGGCGTGGGCGCTGGGCGACTGTTATTTATTGGCTTGTAGAATGAATTTACGTTAGGGTGGACCGAGTACAACAACGCCGTCTGCTGCTGCTGCTGTTGCTGCTGTTGCTGCTGCTGTTGCTGCTGCTGTTGCGCCATGTGCGAGTTTATTGAAAGGACGTTCATAGTTTGTCGCTGGAGTTGGCATCAATAACAAATTTATGGCCAACTTTGACACGAGGCGTGGCTGGAGTTTTGCCTACAGCTGGAGTTTTTCATATTGCATTGCCAGCCAGCTGCAATTTGTATGCAAAGTGAGCTATTATCGGGTGCATGTGGCATGTGGCATGTGGCATGCTGGGCGTGCCGGGCGTGGCAACATGTATATATATATATATCGTACGACTATTTAAATTTATACAAAAAGCCAAAAAATGCAAATGTTTTAGAGCCGCGCAACAATTGGAGCAGACGCCGATTAGCCACACGAAATGCGAATATTTAGAGCTTGGAGCTGTTGCTGCCACATTAACTGTAAATGTTAAACGTAACTTTATATATAGATATATGTGTTATATATATATATTTGTGGCCATAAAGCCAGCGATTAGTGCAAACACGCCAGCACTTGAGGTTTATCGTACTTAGGCCTTTCCACTTAACTCACTCCATAGAAACGTTGCCTGGCCGCACAGCTGAACTAGGTGTAGCAAGAGTCTATGCCACGCAAGCATGTGGCACGAATGCCGCCACGTTCAATGCGCAGCGGCCTTTCCGGTTCATGTTATAGCGGCGGCCGCAGCCGCGTCTGTTGCATGTTTCAGCCTGAAAATTGATATTAAATGCTTTGGCATAAAAAATGAACAGAAAAAGAAACGAAACGAAACGAAACGAAACGAAAGAAACATCAAATGATTTCGTTACAACTCCCTCGCCTTCTGCTGTGCTTTATAATGAAGGTATTTTGGGCCAGGCGCTGTTATATATGCATTGCCATTTATTTCGTCTGCTGATTGTGCAAGAAATCCCAGGCAAAACACTTGGCCAACACTTGCTGGCTGTTTGGTCTTCGTCTCGGGTCTCGAATGTGGCTGACCTGGCCGATTGGTCAGCGGCTGCAAATTAATTTGGGATTTTGCGTCTATTTGTTTGCCTCACACACATGATACATGTTGCCCTCTCTATCTCTCTCTATCTCTCTGTCTCTTTCGCTCTGCTTCACTCTTTCATTCAGTCTTTGGCTCCGGTTCGCATTCATCACAATCACACGGCGCCCAGGCCGCTTGCAGATAAAATTTATGTGTCCTGGCGGGCCTGAGGCATGCATCCATGAGCAGACTTTGTCTGGACACGAACGTTGCCACGTGGACATTTCAAATGCTGCCAAAGCTCAACTGACATTTGATATATTGGGGCCAGGACGAAACTGGACGAATCAGGACATGCTGGACAGCCCAGTGGCATAGTTTGCCACAGTTTCAGTCGACATTTTCGTCCTTTTCGACAGTTGTGCAACATGCGAGAATACGTTTTGTTACCCTTTGGCCCCTCCCCATTCTCTGACTCTCGCTGCCCCTGTCTCTGCCTCTGTCTCCCTCTCTCTCTCTCTCTCTCTCTCTCTGTGTGTTGCTTTGCATGTGTAATTGCTGTGCTGAGAGCCTTGTAAGTGGGCTTGTAAAAATTGTGTTTGCCGGCTGCAACTGCTGGTGCTGCTGCTGCTGCTGTTGCTGTTGCTGTTTAATTGATGACAAGCACTCGCCAGTGCGGTTTACTGAGCTGCCATTTGAATTTTTTAAAAGGAAAAACACTTTACACTTAATTTAATGGAACATATTTAGCGCTTTATTTAACTAAAGATAATGTTGTTGCTATTTCCATTTCGCTCTATGCATTGCTCATAACTTTTAGTGAAGCTTTTGTATACTTAAGTGGTATGTAATGTGGAGATCTGCACTGGAGGCATAGGTTCCAGTCAACTCGGAAATTTTTGAACAGATTTTATACTTTGTCTCCTTCTAAATCTCTCTATGTCTCTCTCTTTGTCTATCTTTCTCTCTGTCTCTTTGTCTCTCTATTTTCTGTCTCTTTCTTTCTGTTTATCTCTCTCTTTCTGCCTTTCTCTATCTCTTTCTGCCTCTCTCTCCAGTGTCTCTTTCTGTCTCTTTCTGTGTCTTTCTGTGTCTTTCTCTCTCTCTCTCTCTCTCTCTCTCTCTCTCTCTCTCTCTCTCTCTCTCTCTCTTTCCGACTCTCTCTTTTTCTGTCGCTTTTCTTTCTGTCTCTCTCTTTTTCTGTCTCTCTCTCTTGCTGTCTCTCTCTCTCTTTCTGTTTCTCTCTCTTTCTGTTTCTCTCTCTTTCTGCCTCTCTCTCTTTATATCTCTCTCTTTCTGTCTCTCTCTCTCTCTCTCTTTATATTTCTCTCTCTCTCTCTCTCTCGCTTTCTGTCTCTTTCTCTCTGTTTTTCTTTTTTCTGTTCCACTCTTCTCTCTCTCGCTCTCTCTCTCTCTCTCTCTCGCTCTGTCTCTCTCTCGTTCTCTCACTCTCGCTCTCTCGCTCTCTCTTTCTCTCTCTCTCTCTCTCTCTCTCTCTTTTCTTCTCTGATGCCTTTCAAACTTGACATTGATATGCCTTTAATACTTTTCGTGTTTCTCTTAAATACGACATGCCTTTCTATGCGATTCTCATGAATTCAAGCATTAACTAAAAAACATTGATGATTTACACTTAAAGTTTCTCAAGTTATGTGTTGAAGTTCCATGTTAACTACTGTCCATGTTAGACGTTTAATCAGTGTGCAATGCAGCTCGCCCTTCTATGCAATTCTCACAATTGTAGGCAATAGTTGCATATATACTCAGTGCAAACAACTGCTGCAGACCACACATGTTCCATTTGCTTCTTTTAGTTGAGCATTGGCAAAGTGTTTGGCTTTGGCATACGATTGCAGCGCGCTCTTCTATGCAATTCTCACTAATACAAGCAACTGTTGACAAATTTCATACACTTCCGGCATTTTTTTGTGTTTATTTTTCAAGTGTTAGCCTAAAGCCTTTTGCTTTGCTGTGCCAGATTTCAGACTCTCCATTGACCGTTAATCACATCGTATCGTATCTGTGTCTGTGGCAGTGTTTGTTAGTCCCTCTGTCCGTCCGTCTGTCCGTCCGTCCGTTTGTCGTTTGGCACATGCTAAAACGTGTTGCCAAAAATGAAGAGATAAATGCAACGTGGCGGCACAAGGCAAAGCGACGCCAAGCTGAAACGTGCCAAAAATTAACAAAACGCCCGGCCAAATGGACAAACAGCCTTTGCCGCATAGATGCGAAAACAAAGATAGAAACATGGCAAAGATAAAGACAGGGAGAGAGAGAGAGAGAGGAAGAGGAAGAGGAAGGAGTGGGAGACAGAGACAGGGAGAGTGAGAGAGAGAGTTCTGGGCAAGTTTATCTGGATGTTAACTAACCCGGACAAGTGTCAAAGCATTTAGCATGCGCTGAATTTTAATTTCACACTTTGCACTGCAATCAAAAGGCATTAAAGCGGCAGCAAAGCGGCACGCCCACCATTTGCGAAAGGCGGCAGGGGGCGATGGCGAGGTGTCAACTTTGTCTGTGTGTGTGCGCCTTGCATGCCAGCTGACACGCCCACAAAGGCGCTGCCACTGCCAGTGGCACTGCCGTTGCTGCTGCTGCTGCTGCTGCTGCTGCTGCTGTTGACTGTAATTAGCACACTCTGATTTGTATTTGGCTAACAATAAAATGACAGCTTTTGGCCAAATGGCACGCAACGTTAAGGCTCAGCCATGTCCACGGAATGAGTACGGAAATGCCAGCGCAGCTTGGCGTGCGCTCATTTCGATTGCATGCCACGAGCCATGAGTCTGAACTGACCAGTCCGGCCCAAAGCGTAATAAATTCCAATAAACGAGTGCATAGCCTTGGCCAGTCACGCCCACAGGAGTAGAGTGGGTGTTGGGTGGGATCGGTCAACACTTGGCAGCTGCCTCAACAGGTTTTCTGGCTTTTGCTGCACTCGCACAGAAATATGATAGCCGCTAATTAACGCTTGCCCCGCAAACTGCTGCACACAAGGCCTGCGACCTATGACAGAATGAGAGCAACCAGTGAGAGAGGGAGAGAGAGAGAGAGAAAGGGAGGGTGGCAGTCAGGGAGAAATGTGGGGGAGCAAGGCGAACATTTGCGCTTCATTAGAAGGGCAAAAAGGTAAGTGTAGTGAGAATTGCCCATGTGGCATACTCTTGAGGAGAGTAGCGTAATATAGTCAAGAGTATATATAGTATATAGCATGTAGACAGATATCAGCAATGTCTATATATAAGCAAGGCCTTACCATATTATATAGAATATATAAAATAAATAGTTATTTTTTGGACAGATTTTACGTGAACATAACAAGTTTCATCTTTCTTTAAACAGCTCAGCATTCAGTCAATAGGAATGATACAGGGAATCTATGCAGTTTAAAGGTGAAAGCCCACGTGAAAGCCATCCACAGGTATTTTCAATTAGATTAAGGTCTGCAGAATATGAAAAAAACTTTACTACTTAAACGTTATGGATAGGAGCATTATGTTGTTGGAAAACCCACGGGAATGATACGAAGAGATCATTTAGCATTGGAAATATAGACTACAACAATACAGTATTAAGTCACTCTATTATAGCAATACCATTTCTCGATGTATAGCTTCACTCTCCCTCTCTCTCCCTCTCTCTCTCTCTCCCTCTCTTTCTCTCCCTTTCCCTGACTGTAAGGGTATCTAAACTTCATCGCACTCTATTCTCCAGTGCTCTTTTGTTTTATTATTATTTGGTGAACTCGCATTTTATTTCATTAGTTTTGACTGTAAATTAGAGGAAGCATTTTGAGTGCCAAGCAGCTAAAATAAAAAAGAAAAAAATTTAGATAAATGAGCAACGCAAGGACTAATGCCAAAGGAGTTTATAATGCAAGGCAACTTGTTAACAAACTAGCACAAAAAACTACAGTCAAAAATGAACTCGCAACCAGATGTGTGCGTGTGTGTGTGTGCGCGTGTGTGTATATGTGTGTATACACTGTAGATGTGTGCGTGTGCGTATGCGAGCCGGCAAAAAAGTCATAGTAATTGTGAACTCTACAGCGAACGCTGCGTATACGTCATGTGCTGTATAAGAGTGAGCTGAGAGCGCGTATAAGAGCGAAAGAGTGAGAGAGAGAGAGAGAGACAGAAGGAGAGAGACGTCTATGACGTAGTCAGCAGCAAGGATGTTGGCTAAGAGTAAAGGAAAGCAAAAGGAGGCTGTGTTTTCACTTTCAAAGGTAAACACGACACACGCACACACACACACACACATACACACACACGCACACACACACAGTCGATGTGCAAAGCGAAACAAAATGCGAACAAAGGGGGAAAAAGTGTAACAAACACGCAAACACAGAGCACTGAGGTAAACGAAGCAAAAGGCCAAAGTAAAAAGGCAAAAAGCGTTTGCGTTTTCGCTTCTTTTCCGTTCATTTTTTGTTTTGTTTTGTTTTGTTTTGTTTTGTTTTGTGGGCATGGTGTGAAAAGGGCGTGGAGCGCGGTTGAAATGTTGCCCAAACATGCAACACGGTGGTATCCACAAATCTGAAAAGTCAGCGACAGATAAAACACGCTCGAATAATGAAAGAAAACTGAACATAATTAGGAAAACGGAAAAACCTTAAAAAGCACAAAAACAACAGCAACAACAACAGCAGCAACAACAGCAGCAACAACAGCAGCAACAACAGCAGCAACAACAACAGTTGACAAAAATGTGACACAAAAACAAAAAGAAAAAGAGAAAGAAAAAAAAAACAAAGTCAAGTGCACAATTTGTGTGTTTCGGGGCTTGGCTGTGGCTACTTTAATTAAGTAGCTGATTCATTTATTTATATTAAAGAAAATCTATAATTAACAATTATCTAAATTTGTTGGAAATAGCAATTTAATTGCAGCGAACAGTTGCAAAAGTTGTTAACAGTTTGATAACAGGCGAATTAGCATTGGAATTGTGCTGTAAGTAGCAGCAAAGCTAATAAAACAAATGCATGTTAAATGTTGCAATATCAAGTCTTTAGGCCATTAAACGATTGTTTTTGTTTGTATTCGTTCCGTTCTGTTAAGTGCGTATCGATTAGCCCTGTAATGTTAAGTTTGTCTGTTAACAGATCAGCGAGTAAGTTCGAGTTGGTTTTCTAATAAATTAAAACTGAAATTTTATGAATGAATAAAATAATATGCCAATATTTAGAGGTTGATATTGCAATGTAGCTTAGTTTATATAATTCTTTATTATTTTTCTATAAATTTAAATTAAAATTGTATCTTTTGTATGCTGCTTAAAGCTAAGCCGTTTGATGCTAAAACTTGCCTTGAAGCTGCAAGTATTTAAGTGAGCAACTTGGGCTTTGCTGCTTACTCTTTGCTAACCAAATGTTACATTCGCGCCAGCTGTTGAAATTAGGCTTTTAGTGCTGATGCTGATGCTGATGCTTTACGCTACAATTTCCCATTCAGCCAAAGTGTTTTCAAGCTGTGTGTGTTCACCTATACCATGAGGTCAGCAATTGATAATAAATTAGTTATTTATCTTCTAGACTTTTGGGCTTTTAATACCTGTGTTCAGCATATCACTTCCTACTGCGTGCCTTGCCTTAAAGTAAATGAATCGTTATGTGTTTGAGCGCTGCTTTAAGTTTTTACCTTTGTAAAATTTCCCTCACTGTCTGCCATTAAACTTTCCTTTACATCTGCTGTACTTTAGGCCTTTTAGTGTGATCTTAAAGCAAACAAACTTTATGTAGGCCGAGCACTGCTACGGCTTTAACTGCTAAATGCGTGCTTTACAAAATTTACGTATGCCCAAATATTTCTTTTATAGTTCGCCATGAATTTCTCTTACTTCTGGCATTAAATTCTGCTCTTACTTAGAAACAAAAGAAATATTTCGCTGGGAAAACTTCTGCTCGACGCCTAAGAACTTTTTCTTGTTTAAAAAGAATCAATGAAAGTAGCCCAAACTTTAAATTAATTAAATTTATACATTAAATTAAAATTTTTGGTAAAATTCAGCCACCTGTAAGGTGAACTGCACTGTGAAATTTCTCTCTCTCTCTCTCTCTTTCTCTGTGTGTGTGTGTGTGTGCGTAAGCCGCTGCCCACCGGGTTGGCCGCGCAATTTGCTGCTGTTGTGGCGGCTGCTGCTGCTGCTGCTGCTGCTGGTGCTGGTGCTGCTTGGCAGGGCCTTGCAATCTGTGGCCTTTGTCGGACGCCGCGTGCCCGCGGCACCAAAGTGCATTGTAGCAAAATTTGTATTGCTTGCCAGGCTGGGAGAGGGAGGGGGGGGGGGGGCAGGCCGGGCCCCCATCTCGACGCCCATTGCATGTGCAAATCATAGCGCAGAATGCGGCTGCGCTACATTAAATTTCAATTTCATGTTCATTTATAGTGAGGGGCGGTAAAGGGAGCGGCAGCAGCAGAGGAGCATGGGCTGGAGGAAGGGGAGGACGGGGAGGAAGCTCTTCGCTGCAATTCGTGCTGGGCACGGAAGTCACAATGTCAGTGGCTGAACTTAGCCAAGGCCGCAGCTAGGCAAAAACTTTTGGGGCCAAGTGAGCCAAAAGTTACCAGCTGAACAGAGAGCGAGAGAGTGAATCAGCGGGGCGAGCGCTGGGCGGGTGGTACTTAGATAGTAGAGAGAGCGCATTGCCTGACTGCCAGCCAGCGATAGCAAATGCCGCGTTTACGCAAGTGTTTGCCAAGTAAATATGTAAAACCAACAAGCGCAATAGCTGTAGCACACACACATTTGCATGCATGTTGCATAAAAATTAAGCAAACTGCACTTGTAGCACGAACAACAACAATAGCAGCAACAACAACAATATCAAGTCACAAAAACTTACTGCCCAAAGCCCCAAAAATGCAACAGTCGACAGCAACTTCCGCTATGCGTTGTGAGCGCCCGAAACGTCACGCCGAGCTGCACATCCTTCTTGGCCAACACCAATGCGGCCCAACGCCCTTTCGAGCAGCAGCAGCAACAACAAAAGGCGCAAAGGAAGAAGATGAAGAGAAAATAAAGCAACAGCAGCAACAGCAGCAGCAACAGCAGCAGCAACAGTAGCTATAGCAACAGTGGCAGCAGCTGGCGGGCTAGCAACAACTACAGTGGACATTCGTTAAGCTGAATATTTTGTTTAGTAGATTTTTCAATGATTTCTTTTGCTATTCAATTCTTGTGAGTGTTTCATAACAGATTGAAAGTTTGTTTCACTATGAACTGACTTAGAGTTGTTTGATTTCTGATTGAAAGACTAACTAACGCTTTGGTTTGTTCATCACTGATTAACCAACCGAATTTTAAATTGATTTACCTAATTGTTGCTTGATTGATTAATGATTCAATTAACTGATATATTTTGTCATACTTGATTGACTGACTGATTGATAGATGAATGACTGACTGATTAATGCCAACTTGATTGACTGATTGTAGCAATGAGTGATTGTCAGAATTATAAACTGATTGACTAGCTTATTAATTGATTGCTTGATTGATTGATTGTTTGATTATAGGTCTGTTAATAGATGAACAGTCTGACTAACTAGTTTTTAGTCTTCTGATTGACCAACTGATAAATTGACTGATTGACTATTGAATAAGCTGACTGATTGACTAGCGCATTCATTGACTGCTTGACTGATGATTGATTGTTTGATTGATAATAGAGTTTTTAGTAGACTAACAGTCTGATTGACTGATGGACTAGTTCCTTGTCTATTGATTGACTAATGAATAGACTGATAAGCTTACTAATTGGCTGGCGAATAAACTGGCTGATTGACTAGAAGCTAGATTGATTGATTGACAAGCTTTTTGTCTTAATTTCCTAATAGCTGATTGTAAACACGATGATTGACTTATGATAAAAACTTATTGATAAGCCAAGTAGAAAGACTTATTATGTGATTGACTGATTATTCAATCAAGTAAGCAGTAAAACACTCATTGAACTAAGCATAATTGGGTGATTGACTGAGTGTCTAATAAAGTTGACTAACTGACTGACAAAGTTGGCCTACTCAGTGATTGATAGTCCAGTTCCATACTGACTGACTGCTTGAAGTTGGCCAGCTTAACGTGGCAGCTGCGTTTCCTGCTTTGTGCGAATTACTTTCTCAATCCAAGTAAAGTGCGAAATATACTTGCAGAAAACTTTCTTTCTTAGCATCCAAACGATCTTGAACTATAGTTTAGTTTGGCCAAAAGCTTTATCGAGAAAGGCGCACAGAAAAAGTGACTTCTCAAGTGTCCGCTACAATTGCGCCGAATGAGACATTGAAAAGTTTTGTACTTTATTATTATACAATATATAATATATTTCGCCAAATAGAATACTTAGAATTAATATTTTGACATTTTCACTTTGCAGAAATTTTCAATTTCCGAGCGACCATTGTACTGGGCGACCAAGCGCCATAGGAGAAGGCGCAAGCAGCAAAGAAGAGGAAGATGATGGAAGCTGAGGAAGAAGATGGGCATGGAATATTGTGCTGCAAAGTTTTGCAGCAAGTTTTTAGTTTTTGCTGCTGTTGCTGCTGTTGCTGCTGTTGCTGCTTAGCCAAAGGGCTTGAAGCATGTGCAACTTGGCCAGCTGTAACTTTAAGCCCCAAACGTTGTCGCTGCTGCGTACGTGTTGGTGTTCATTACGTACGTGTCCTTTTTGCCATTTTACTCAAGTTGTCAGCGAGCGGAGGAGCAGAAGGGGCAGGAGGAGCAGCAGCATGAGCATGTGGAGGATGAGCAGCTGCAGAAGATGCGCTGCAAAATAAGTTGAAAACACACGCACGTGCTAACTGGAAAGGCAGATGATAAGATTTGACGCATTCTGATACTTGATTAGACGCTAAGCAGCTAAGCAGGTAACACCTTTAACAATACCTTCTCTATTCAGTGCATATTCTAAAAACTATCAACTCAGCTGAAAGTAGAAGGACTAAGGTGTGAATTAGGTATATGAGATGCGACTCAACTTGTTCCATTCGAATACCCTGTAGTTGAAAATTGTATATAATAGAACTCAACTTGTAACATTTGAATACCCTGTTATTATGACCGACTATTGAACTCAACTCGTACCTTTTGTATACCCTGTAATTGAAAAGTTATTAAGCAAATTTGCTTCGTTTTGCACTAGCAAACACACTCTATACACTCAACTTGAACTTGAATACCCTGTAATTGTGCATATGCAAGCAGCCTGCACAAATTAAGAATTTTGTTAGGTATTCTGAAAAGCCTGCAATCGCTGTCTCTATAAGCTTTACAAATTGTGCTTGCATACCCTGTAATTTTGAATATATAACAAAATGCATTAAAATGAGGGTATACAGACTGATACCACTCAAAACAATAGCAATTCCGATAGTCAAGATATTTAAGGTTTATGTTATCCTAGCCATTCACATACCCTGTAATTGTAAGCTTGTGAACGGAAATATAAGGAATTTTGATTGTGAATAGCATGAATAGCATGCTAGCTCCAGTTCTAGAAACTATGTTTGTTTAGCTTACGGAACACCCTATATTTCTAAAATTTCAATTTTAATACCCTGTAATTGGGAACCTATCAAGAAAATGAATTAAAATTAGAGTATTTGGCCTAATAAACTATCAAATTAGCAACAGTTATGAAAGTCGAGTTATTTGAATACCTTGCACTTGTAATACTACCCATTTATATACCCTGTAATTGTGAATTGCAAATTCATGCAGCCTGATTGTCTTTAGAGAATAAGCGATTCTATGAGTCAGACTCATTAAATCTGTTTCAATTGTTGTACTTTCCGCTTTCTGCCAGTTGAATACCCTATAATTAAAAACTTTTACAAGTAACTTAAAAAAACGCTTGATTATCCCATAAAATTTATATATATATATATATATCCGTTGGTCATAATTAACGCAGATTTTGTGTTGTTGCAATTAGTGGAGCTGCTGCTCTATTTAATTGCCATCTTTTGGCTGTCGCTTGAGTGGAAGCCAACAGCCAAACCTGCCAGACAACTGTCAGCTGGTTCAGGTGGTTGCCATTCAGCAACAGCAACATCAACAGCATCAGCATCAGCATCAGCATCAGCTGCCAGCATCATCTCAATGTGGCGCAAGTTTCAAAGGCATTGAAAAGTGCACTTGACCGCAATTTGCAAAGACTTTGCAGCAGTTGCAACTTGTTCGGTTGGGCGCTTTGTGTGGTGCTCCTGCTGCCTGTTGGTGACAAGTGCTTTGGCTACCTATGCGGTGTCAACAACTTCAAAATGAGTTTTTTGCCACAAACACACAAAGACACACACACACAGACACACAGAGAGAGAGAGAGAGAGAGAGAGAGAGAGAGAGAGAGAGAGAGACCCTCGCGCCCACACACATAAAGAAACACACAACGCACACAGTTGGCTCATAAAGTTATTTTTTATATTTTGCGCGTTTTACGAGCTGTTTTACCTGCAGCGCTTTAATAAACACGACTCAGCAGTTGAGTTGTTGTTGTTCTGGTGGATTATGGCTGCTTGGGGGCACATTCAGCGTGCGAGCTGCTGCAACTGCAGTTAACACACGCACACACACACACACACATACACACATACGTTAATCCGCAAAAAAAAAACTATAGCACACTTTTGTGCTGCATCATTTTCTTTATCTGAATAGCTGTTGCGCTTACGAGTCCAACTACACTTGGAAGTGCTATACTTTCTCTCTCCCTCTCTCTCTTACTCCAGCTGCTGCTTCTACACTGCTATTGGTGTTTTTACTTCACCTTCAGCTGCCGTTGCTGCTCCTACTGCTCCTCTTTCAGCTGCTCCTACTAACTGCTAACTGCTGCTTCTGTTCCTATTCCTGCTTCAGTTCCAGCTTCAACATTTACTTCTGCTGCTGTTCCTATCTCTGCTTCAACTCCCACTATCAATGTAATCAAAGCGTTTGGCTTTATGTTTGTATAAACTTGCTTTTCATGTGGCTTGCTCGGTCGATCGCTTGTGTGGACGTCGTGCGTTTTAATTGCCTGCTCTAAGTCGTTTTAGTCCTTGAACTAATACAGCGCCATAAGCTCTTAATCATTTCAAGCAATTTGCGCACGTTCGCTGCAATTCAATTACAACTTTGCTTAGCACACACACACACACACACTCGCAGGGATTGGCCAGCCACTATGTACTTATGTACTTACACTCTTGCCAGCTAGCATGTCTTATTTGCTCACACACACACACACACACACACACACACACACACACACACACACGCACGCTGAAGTAGCTTTAAGTACGTCTGCTAAAAGTATTTGATAGATACGTTGCTACACTTGGAAGTTTTTTCTTCTTCTTCTATTTTTTTTTTTTTTTGGCAAGTTTGGCTCTTCAAGGTTTATAATCAGTCGCGTTGCTGTTTAATACTTTTAATACCTATCGAATTGCTTGGCAAGTTTCGTTCATTTTTTATACGACTCGAGCAGGCTTCAGAAACATAAGTGTGTGCTGGCACTCGTGTGGCATATTAACTGTGACTCGCACTCACACATACGCACTCGCACTCGCACTCGCACTCGCACTCGTTGAGCAAACGATATTTATTCGATTTATGGCATTTTATTTACTTTTTTTTTGGAGCACTAAGAAATTTTTTAATAAAACGCATTTTATTGACATTATCCGATACAGAGTGTGAGCGAGAGAGAGAGAGAGAGAGAGAGAGAGAGCGAGGGAGCGAGGGAAGTGAGAGCTAAGGATATTAATAATGTGTAGCAGCTAATAAAGGCACGTATATTTACACATGCAACACACACACACAGTCACACACACTCTTGTGTGCTGTTGCACATTTGAAAGCATTCGGATTTTTGTGGCTTTTGTGCCTTGTGGCTGTGGCTGTGGCTGTGGCTTATGACAAGGCTTATTGGATTGCCCTCCCAAAAATCTACATGGGCTAACATTGTCAGGTCGTACGCACAGTTATTGATTGATTTTTCACACAGTTTTTAAGCCATTGATGAATTATGCATATATATATATATATATATATATGTATATGTATATATATTGCCTAGCTCTGGGCCACATAACAAAATGTGTTGGGAATTTAATGTATTTATGTGTGAAAAGCGTACTATAATGGGTTCAAGAATACAAGTGAAATAAATACATATATATGTATGTATGTATATACTTATATATATTTATCAAATTGAAATTGAAATACAAATGAAGTAAGCTTTGGTTTGCTGTTGTAACTCGATGTGCTCGAAACATAAATATAAAATATCGAAAGATTACAATTTAAATAGTATTTACTCAAGTTGATAATCGAGTTAAGATTCTGGTTTTTGTAGTTAAAGTTTTTTATGCACTACTTGCTCTTATGTAACACTAAATTAGGTGCCCACTAAAGGTAGCAGAAAGCTTGTTAAATTAAATACAAATTTTTAGTTAAAAAAATACTTTGAAATATATGAGCCGAAATGAGGCTTAGCTACGGCTATTTGTGTGAAACTTTCTTTGGGCACTACTATTTTAATGCTCAGTCAATATTTAACTGCCTGATGACCTTACTGTCAATATTTAACTGCCAGAATAAGTTATAGTCAGTATTAAACTGCTAGAGTAACTTAAAATCTGTATTTAACTGCCAGAATAACTTAAAGTTAATATTTAACTAACAGAATATTTTGTTGTCAATATTTAACTGCCAAAATATAGTCAACATTTAACTGCCAGATTAACTTATAGTC